>CM052808.1:44843943-44949829 GCA_028533885.1 Nasua narica
AGGGTGGGGGGGGTAGGCGAACCTGGTGGTGGTATGGAGAAGGGCACGTATTGCATGGAGCAATGGGTGTGGTGCATGAACAATCAATCTTGTAACACTGAAAAATTAAACATATTTGGGGAGAAAAAAAAGAAATACAATCAAAGGTAAGAAGAAAGAAGAAACTATTAAGAGAATAAGATGACTTTTACGTGTTTTTAAATTCAAATCCAGTTGAATCTTATCAGTACAATCTTTTTACTTAAGGTCTTGGCTAAATGTGGACTTGAAAAAAATTCTGTTCCTAAAACCATTAAAGAAAAACTTGATTGCGCTCACTGTAGGTTAAAATAATTGTGCTATGAGTTTACAGTGTTATTTCATTCACTCATTCATTTTTAATACTTATTCAAAACTTTGAATTTAATAACTACTATATGCCAAGCTCTAGGATATAATGGTGAATCTCCAGAATTCATAATCTTGTGGGGAAAATTTATATTAAAAATCACACAAATATATAGTTAGAATGTTGAAGATATATTACTTGGTATTATACTACTTAAAAGGTAAAGATTCGAAAGAAGTATACAAAGAGCACTCACATAGTATGTTTTTGCACTGACCATTATTCTAAAGTTATAGCATATTGTCCAGCCTTAGCAAGAATTTTTTTTCTCTGGGTGCATCGTTGACTCTCGCAAGGCAGGTGAACCCCTTGAAACATAGCATTTTTCTGGGGTTACCTAATTAGCCCATGATACCCAAAGTATTGAGAAACCATACCTAAAAGAAAGAACTGGCTTCCCCTTTTGTCACCAAAAATGCTGAAAATAGGACGCAGATTGAGACCCTAAGATATACTAATGGTAGGTTCTCCATTTTCTTTTTCACTTGACCTTTCTTATTTTTTAAACTATGGATTTCATCTTGGACTTTTCCTCTATTTTCTCCATTTTCAGTTTATATTTTTCAGTCTTTCCCTTCTCTTTCCCTCTCACACTGGGCAAATAAAGAATAGGGAATTATAATTAAAGAACTGGGCTCTTTCTGCACAAAACAGTAGCTCATGTATTTATGTTTCACCCTGTGACACAGAGACAAGAACTTAGAAATAGGGCTGAACTTGAATATAGGCTTAAGAATTCCACACACAATGGAAAGAACTGAGACAATAGCAGTTACCTCAGTTGTTACATTATTATCCTCATTTTACAAACAGGGAAACAAAGGCAAGAAAAACAAGCTGAGGCAAATTGTATTTTCCAAAAAAGACAATAGAAGTACTTTCATTCCACATGTTGTTCTAGAATCTTGTTACTTCTTATCAAGAAGCATAATGTTTTTCTCTTCTTCTTATACCTGGGTAGACTTGTGGTTTCACCAGCCAAAAGAATACGTTGGAAATGATATTATGTGACTTTCCAGGCTACTTTATTTAAAAAGCTGGTTTTAAAGAAGTTTATTTAAAAACAAACAAACCAATCAACTTCTGCTGGCCCTCTTTGGGGACATTCATCCTTAGAACCAGGTACCATATTGTAAGGAATCTAGGCCACATGGAGAAGTTATGTGTAGGTGTTCCAGCAAACAATCCTAACTCAGGTGTCAGAGAACAGTCAGCATCATCCATGAATAAATGAGTCATTTGAAGATGATTCCGATCCCTAGTTTCTAAGTCACCCAGCTGATGGTTCAGAAAGTGTGAGACAAGAGACAAGTAGGCTCTGGTGTGTCCTGTCCAATCTTCTGACACAGAATCACGAGCCATAAAGTTTGGGGGTATCTATTATGCAACATGAATAAATGAGTCATTTGAAGATGATTCCGATCCCTAGTTTCTAAGTCACCCAGCTGATGGTTCAGAAAGTGTGAGACAAGAGACAAGTAGGCTCTGGTGTGTCCTGTCCAAACTTCTGACACAGAATCACGAGCCATAACGTTTGGGGGTATCTATTATGCAACCATGGCAACTGAAACACCCAGACATCTTGCACAAGACTACACACATACTAAGTGGAGATGGGCTTTGCATCCAGATAGACTGGCTCTAGATCCCATACTCTTTATCATCCAATATATTTCCTTTGTAAACTTGAGCCAGCACTCAACACTAGGCAGCACTATCTTTATAAAACCTAATGATATTAAACAATCAAATAACGGAATTACTTTGTTCTGAGCTTACTTCCACCAAGCAACTCTCTTTTTATAATCTGGCTAACATACAGCTTGTTGACATAGATAAAATGAGCTGCTGAAGGAAACTAGAACCTGGTTCCCTTTGGAAGCCACTTTTTATTTGAAGTCAATATGGGTATGTTGGTTATATATAACCAGTCTCTTGTTCTTTTTGTTTGTTTGCTTGTTTTACCTACATGATTCCATATTCCATGATTTGATTAGGACTGAGGCATTCACTGACAAGACCAAGTGCCGAAGTGATTAGACTTTTACAGCTGAGGACTGCACAGTTCTGAACTATGGCTGATGCAACAATGCTACCCTTTGACTCTAATGGAGGTCCAGCCAGACACACTTAACCCTGAAGAAAGTCTAAACACATTAGAACATTTTTTTTTTAATTTAAAATGGATTAATGGCAAAGGAGAGTACAAGAAAGAAACTTGATCTAAATATTCTAGAGAGATGCCTATGATTAAAGTATTTGCACTGTACAGGTATATGTAGAAGACCTACATAGTTATTTACAAATACTTTAATGTTATTAAAATAGTCCTAGTGTCCATAACTAAAGTTATGGTAGTGTATCATCTATACCTTTAGTTATTCTTAATACAGGCATTTGGATCCAGTTTGACAGGCAGAGGGGCTATAATTATATATTGTAAAAAAGTTGTCATCTTTGACCCACTCCTAATTCTAAGTGTCCCATCCCGATGTGATTATGTGTGGCTGCCTCAGGTGATCTTGTGATCTTTTCTGATGATCTGTCATCTCCTGATTCTTGGTTATTAATAGTTTACAGTAGAAGCTCCTTGCTCTTTATGTATCCTGCCAGGGCTTTGCTTGCTGTTAGTGCCATATATGTCCATGTTCTTACATAGATTGCACCACACTCACTGGAGTTTCATGGTGAAAAAGGATTGACTTTCTGCCAGAACTACTAGGAAACAAAAAAATGTATTGTGGTATTTACTGGTTAATTTACTCCAGAGTATCCTCACGTTTAGCTTTTGTTCATTCAATCATTTGTCCAGCAAACCCTTAATAAGTTTAGTCTCTGGGTCCCATTCCATGGCTACCCTAAGGATTAAAAGAAACAGAATGTGACCCTTTTCACCAGGGATTAGAGGTTAGAGTAGGAGGAGGCAGAAGTGTAAACAAGTCTATTTGTGGTATTTCTTGAAATACTTGTAATCAATTCTACCAGGTGGAATTGATTCTACTAGACGGGAGATGATCAAAAAAGTCCTCACAGGAAAAAAAATTAGATATTTTAATCTTAGAACAATCTTTCATTTGGCAGGGATCAAAACTCTCCTGCTACATGGGTCAATATTCATTTGAGTAAAGTTGGGTGAGTCATTGGAATGTTTTTATGGCCCCTTTAGGACTATTAGATTGTTGTTACCTATGACTTGTGAATTAGGCTTTCATGGATTGTGTTAAATATTCTGTTATCTCTGGGCTTTAAAATATAACTATGCAAACAATGAAAAATACCCATATATTTAGTATCCCACTGATGCAAAGCATCATAAATAATGCTCCATTCCAAGCACCAGTGTTTCAGTAGCATGTGCACTTGTACATATGGTCATGCATTAAACCACTGATATCATACTATCAAAACCCCACATATGCCTTTGGCACATCTCTGTCAGTTTAGGGCATTGGATTGGTAGTTTTGCGCACAGTGATGCTTTGATATTATTAAAGTAGGCAACAGTACTAAGACTGATTCATGGAACGTGCAGGGGATAGACTTAAGAATAAAGGAGACCTAGAGGCTTGAAGTCTCTTTGTGAACACTGTCACTTCAAAAGCATTCCCTTTGATTCATGGGAATTAGCATGGTGAACACAAATGCTTACAAAACATGCCAATTCTCTAATGATGTAACAGACATGGAAAAAGCATACACACACACACACACACACACATACACACACATCACCTACTGTGTGCATAGAGATATTATTGTATTGCTATTCCCTTAAAATCTATACACCAATTACTACAGAAAATAAGAGTTCTCCCCAGTGTTTCCAAGAAGCAAGTCTGTAAGAATGATATGTGTCGATACCCTGAAGCCTCAAAGGAACAAATAACTGTTCTAACTCTCCCAGGACCCACTTCCTTGTCTGTGCTGCCATGGAAACCAGTCTCTTGTCCAACATGAATTCTCTTATAATTAGTCTTGAACATTCTTGATTTTTAAATGAACAAATCAGTCCTCTGCATCAAGGCTGTTACATGCCTCAGACTCTATATAGTACCATGTTTGACAAAATGCTCTCTATTCACTAATTTATTCAAAATACTTAGTGAGAAAAGCACAAAGCACTCTTGGGGACACTCTGAGAGGTCAAATAGCACCCATGCCTGCCAGAGTCCAGGGGAATACCTTTTTAGTTACCCCACTCCAGCATCCCCACACATGACTACATACATATATGACAACAATCAGGACTCTCTATCTTAGCTCCTTGATGGGGTTACAAATGTAGCTGCTGTCAATTTACTCGTAAAGCTTACAAATGGATACTATGACATTGCCTCTTAAAGAATTCAGAAGTATCGACTGAGTATCCATTGAGTATTAACACTCTGTATTAACCTTGCTTGTTCCGTATTATTTTTAAATGCTGTTCATTGTACATATTTGGCCGGGAATTATAACAGCATGAAAAAATACACAATTTCAGGGCTGAATAAGCTTTCAGTCAGACACGGAAACTGAGGCATCCACAAAGCTAACTATACCAGAATACATCATACATGAAGAAGGATAAAATACATATCTGAATAATGATAGTAGTTCCATGAGAGATCAGTTCCAGTTAAAGTGATGAAAGGAAGAGTCATTTTTTAGAACAGATTTTGAGTATATTTCACATACAGAGTCCTGTATATGTTATTAGCAGGGGAAATCTATCCTAGAACCATAGAAACTTATTAAATATTAAAAATCACATGATTAGTGTGGGTCTATGTTTAAAAAGGGAATATTTTTCTCCATGTTGACTGTAACATTTCTCCTATAACTACCCAATGTCTTTAAGAAATGCTTTACAAACGTCACTTACATTAGCTATTGAATTTCTATCTGACCAGTTTTCTTCAATATAATGCACGTTCCTCAAAAAATGCAATGTAACTGATCAGAGAAACAAATTTTTTAATAAGAAAAAGAGGGCAAAAATTGGTGTCACATAATCTATATACACCAGTGAATTTTTTCAAGGTAAAATACATGATGTAAATAATTATATTACATATATGTCCTCTATAAGTGATAAACCACAGTAATAATAATTCCTATAAATTTACTACTTATTAAGAAGCAAACTTTAAATTTTAACCTTGAGTTAAATACTAAGTCCTCTAATATTATTTAAGATTGTTAAACAGAAATATATTTGCATATTACTTCCTTGTTAAATATTTCTGTGCATTTTATAATTTAATTGTATTTTAATTTGTCATTATTTTAAACTATATATTTAAAGTCTGGTACTCTTTTCACCATATCAGGTGAAAGACTGAACAATTTCCTCTTCATATGCATCTCCTGATTTGAATAGTTTAAGATTTAGAAAGGTTTCCTATTTACTCACATTTTAATGATATACATTTCTACTTCACTGGTGGAAAAGGCTGATCAGTCACAGAAAGGTCAGTTAACACTAAATAGACCCTTTCTTTATGTAATTACGAAGAATAATATCTTTGTGCTGATGGCACTGCACATGGAGTGGGTGATGCAGAGAATTAATGTGCTGCCTTGTTGGCCCATGGGATTGAGATTCCAATACAATAACCACAACTTATTCTAATTATGCAGCTTTAAAAGGTCATCAGCAAAAAGAGTTAAGGAATTATCAACTAACTTTATCATAAAGTAATAATGCACTACATAAATGCAGAAACTGTAAGAGCAGTACCTAGAAACTTTATTACAAATGTGAGACTGATCTAAGAGGTCCAAGTACACATGTTATAGCATAAATTAAGTAAATTCATTGAAAAATTAAAATATAGGCTATTTTATACCTTCCTATTGCTATAGTCAAGTAACCTGAATTCACCTTTTATTTGTAGTAAATGATTAATTTTGAAAATGTTTATTTTTAATGCCAATTTCATTGCCACATGAGAATTTAAATATTTCTTTTTTTAGATCCACTTATAAAATCTTTATAAAATCCATTATAAAATAATGCATGCTGATTATATTACACACAAATAATAGAGAGGCACATGAAATAGAAAATTAAAGTTCCTCTTCACAACTATAGTCATTTTCATACTCCAGACAGATAGTATTAATGTGTTACAAGACTTTAAGGAATAGAAAGTTTTCAAAAATCCTTACTTGTCAATGAGGAAATGGAGGCCAGGAAAATCAATTTCTTATCTAACGTCACACAGGAAGAGAACAGCAGTAAGGCTAGAATACAATCTGATTTCAGCCTAATATCCTTTCTGGGACTACATCACCTCCTTATCTTGAATATGAATTACAGGACCTTTAAGATTCTAGATTGATATGTGTGAATGCTCTAATTTTTGAATATTTTATAGAACTACATCAGTCTTTCAAAATAAACTGGATGCTCACGGAGAAAAGAGTTTTCTGGAATTAAATATATATATATTTAATTATATATATTTTAATTAATATATTATATATTAAAAAATTTAATTATATATAATTATATATGAAAATTATATATATTAAACTATAATATATATAATATATATATTAAAAAATGCTTCAGTGTCTTTTCCTTGGGTATGTCAGGTGAGAAAACATTAGGCCCAATGTCAGAGGTGCCAAATATGAAAAGTATAGTAAATTATTTGCAGTCTAGTAAAATATCCTTATAGATAGAATTATTACTAATGTTTTTTCTCTTTTGCTTCTCTCAATTAGATATTCTCCTTACTGATAAAAGATCATGATCTGATCTCCTGCTGTTGTTATTGATATTGGGGCACTGTCTAAACCTTTGTGATGGATCACAAGTAGAAATAGGATTAAAAATTCCTGAGGTAATTTTCTATAAATACTTGAAACTCATCTAGTCCCCCCAAATAACTTAATCCCAATATGGGGGAAAAAAAATCACTTTTTTTTTAAAGACTTTATTTATTCTACTGACAGAGAGAGAGAGAGAGAGAGAGCACAGCAGAGGGAGCAGCAGGTAGAGGGAGAGGGAGAAGCAAGATCACCCAGAGCAGAAAGGCCGATGTGGGGATGGATCCCAGGGCCCTGAGATCATGACCTGAGCCTACGGCAGATGCTAAATGACTGAGCTACCCAGGTGCCCCCCAAAATCACTTTCTAGAACAAGTTTCATCAAATTATGCCTTTTCAGTCAAATCTAGCCCTGTGCCTATTTTTATAAACAAGTGTTAGTGGAGCACTATTCCCTCATTCATTTACATATTGTCTATGATTGCCTTTACTCTGCTGTAAAGACTTGAGTAATTGCAAGAGAGACTGAGTGGATCACAAAGCCTAAAATATTCACTATCTTTTCCTTTATACAAAAAGTTTGCTGACCCTTGCTCTAGACCCTTAATAAGTGTATTAGTATCATAAAAAACAAAGTTCCAAACTAGATCTCTCATTTAAGATTGACTTTGGCTGTACATACACCTGCACAAAGAGAAAACTGCTGAAAGCATTTTGTTTTTCAAGCAAAGGTGTATACTAAGGAGACAGAGCCTATTAATAAGCCAAATATGTCTCCAAGTCCTTTAAAATAATGAGATGCTTGTGAGCTTTTTAAGTGCTCTCAAAATGGACACGGTAACTTTGCAGAGAGTTATCAGGGCTGTTAAGATACCATAAATAATGCCTGAATGTATCTACCCCACACCTTCTTCAATTAAATGTGGTTCATGTAGGTCCTGCATTATAGGAAGCTAGAGGTCTGTTCATTGTTCTACTGCAATTTCTGATTTGGGGGTCCATAATTTATGTTGCTAAGTTAAAGTTTAATTTTGCAGGTGACATAGATGTCCATTCATTTGCAGAATGGCTAAGTAAAATGTGGTGGTCACCTACCATGAAAGACTATAAAGTGATTAGAAGAAATGCACTAGCTATATATTATAGTAACACAGGATGATTTTTAAAATAGTATTGAGTACACAAGACAGAAACAGAATGATAAATATTGTATAATTCAGCACATGAGGAAAAGTACCAATGAGAGTTGGAAAGAAACAATAACTAGGAATTAAAGGTATGGGGAGTCAAAGTAAATTGAAATGGAAAGATATGTAGGTTCTATATAGTCAACAATGACACCATTCTCTCTCAGAATGATTAAATGGATGGGTTCTTAGATCTTACACATTTTTTCAGGGCTTTAATGAAAACCCTTAAAATAAGTCAAACACCAAACAACTCCAGGATACATCGCTACAACATTAGGTCCCCCAGGGCCAAAACTCTAAGATTTATTCTGAATATCAAATATCAACTAGTCATGGTCACAGCAAATGAAGGCATAAAGAAATCTTACATTAAAATTATTTACCAAATTTATAGTTATTTCCCTCTATGTGTTCTTATTCTCTCATCTTTCATTTTTCTTCAACTTATTTATTCCTTTTTTTCCTATTTCCTCTTTTCTTCCTTTCGCTTCATCCTCATCATGTTTGCCAAGCATGATACCATTCAACTAAATTCCCCTTGTTATCATCCTCCCTGAAGATACTATCTTCCCTTCCCATCATTTCTTCAACCCATTTTTCTTTCCAAGTCACTGTACGCTATGGCATAGAAATAGAAGTGTCTCAAAAAATGAAAAACATTTGGGATATAATGAGTGGCCCATGAATTTTTTTTTCAGATCATGACACTTCACAGAAATCCAATACAATGAAAAAAAGGTGAGATGTATATTGTGTAATTCACTTATGGCTGCCTTCATTTTGAAAGCTGGCAAGATATTAATTTGGATAATGGTGGTGAAAGCTGAATGAAACTGACAATGTTTGGTCTTTTTGGAAAGGTTGATTAGAGATAGTTTAAGTTTCTGTATCAATATGCCATGTCAGCCTACCATGAAGGCACAAGAGTGCCAATAAATTTGCTTAAGTAAGTATAGGACAAATACAATTATATTCTTATGCAGAGATACACATAAGTAGTTTTATGTTTAATCTATCTAAAGATATGAATAAAGTCAGAGAATGAAAAAATGTAGAACAAGCTAGAATATTCTTAGGAAGAAGGCAGAACACAAAAGCAATAAACCTGGCATTTATAATGTTATTGGGAAGTAATTCCTAATTCGTTGATAGCGAATACTACATATATGTATTGATACATGGAGAAATGTGTAAAGATTAGCATTTTCAACTTAGAAAACTGGCACTGGGTAAGGCCCAGTCAGTACTATACTACTGTACTATGTATAGCTGTCACTGCAATCACCATTATTTATTATAGTTAATATCTTTGGATTAATTTCCTCACCTCTATGAACTTTTTGCACCTTATTAATTTTTTGACCCAGTACATATTAGCATCTCAGTAAACATTATTGAATGAATGGTAGATAAATGAAACTATATTACGCTCATGTCCTGTTGACACAGGACAGAGGAAATGGGTGGGCTGGATGTGAATAATTTTTATTTTCTTTAAGGATTTACTCCTGCCAAATGTTCTTAAATAGGTGGACTTTTCAGAGTATTATAGTTGGAAGGCATTTTACATGTTTTTTCATTCTGTAGAGAAACATTTCACAATTCATTTTTACAACATAAAAACATAAAAATTTACCCATTTACTTTTTGACTGAGAAAAATAATAAGGTTTCCAGTTCTTTAAATTCTAGTTTGCAAAAGCATTTTACTGTATAATCTCTCTGTGTTGTATTCCAGTTTGCTTGTAGGTTTTCCTTGGAAGACTAACAGAAATCTAAACTACCTGCTTTGCTGCCTTTATACACTTTGCTAAGCTGTGTTCTCACAACCCAAGAGATTAAAATGAAAAAAAAATAGTAAGACAGTTTCAGAAGAAATAACTATAACTTGATTTTTAAAAAATAAAGAGGATCTTCTTAGTTGCAGATGGATGTGAACACTTTAAAAAAAAACTTAAAAGTAATAAATAAGAGGGGTACCTAGGTGGCTCAGTGGGTTAGCATCTGGTTTTGGCTCAGGTCATGATCTCAGGGTCCTGGCTCAGGTCATGATCTCAGGGTCTTGGGAATGAGCCCCGCATCAGGCTCCCTGATCAGTGGGGAGTCTGCTTCTCCCTCTCCCTCTTCCCTTCTCCTTCAGCCCAGCTCATGCATGCGTTCTATCTCAAATAAACAAATGAAATCTTTAAAAACAAACAAGAATAAATAATACAGTAGCAGCATTCAAATTACTTATCCCAAAGATTTTTAACAAAGCAATAACAAATTTCCCATGTATTTCAATTAATTATGGAGGAGTACTCTGTTTTAAATTGAAACACTTTATACATTGCTCTCTATTCAGATGAGAAAGGCAAAGCTACTCAGTTTCATAGGGTTCATCCTTTCTTTGTACTAAGTTCCAAGTGCCATTCTTACTTCATACCCTTGCCAATTCCAGATCAACTTGCCTCCCTTCCCTTGTAAACATTTCTTTCTTTCAATTTTTCCAGGAAGAAAGGACAGAAAGGAGGGTGAGAGGGAAGGAGGAAGAGAGGGAGGCAGGGAGGGAGGAAGGAAGGAAGGGAGGGTAGGAGGAAGGAAGGGAGGGAGGGAGGGAGAGAGGGAGGGAGAGAGGGAAAGGTGGGCAAGACTCCTGCAATAAAATGGTATGTTCACTTCTGAAACATTCAGTGTAGCCCAGTTTTTACCTTTCTTTGATCTCAGAGCAATCATTAGCCTGAGCATAGCCCTCATGTGGAAATCAGTTCATTCATATGCCATTATGTGCTGAAATCTGGACTCCCCCCAATGAAGAAACCATGAGCTTAAATTTGAATAAAGACATTCATGGAAGCTATGAAGGTCATCCTTTCTTCCAGGCATCTGTGATCAAGTCAGCCCTTCAGAAGTGTGTCCTTGGGGGGTTCTTATGGATAACTATTAGAGCTAACATCTCAGGAACCTATGAATATGCTATCCTTCATGGCAAAGGACACTTTGCAGGTGTGATTTAAGGACAGAATTGGAGCTGAAGGGATGATTTTAGATTACCTGGATGAGACAATCTAATCACATAAATTCTTAAAATTGGAGAATCTTTCTGAATTTCAGAGAATGTGAAGGAAGACATAGGACAAATTTAAAATGACAGCAATACTTGAAATCCATCATCTCTTTTTCCCCATTTAAAGATGGAAGGAGGCTACAAGTCAAGGAATGCAAGCAGCCTCTGGAAGATAGAAATGGCCTTCTGCCCATAGCTAGAAAGAAAACAGGGACCTCGTTCCCACAACTATAAGAAACTGAATTCTGCCAACAATCTGAAACAGATGATTCTAGGGAGCCTCCAACAACTTGATTTTAACCCAGTGAGACTCACTTAAGACTTCTGACATACAGAGCTGTGGGAAGATAATTTAGCATTATTTTAAGCTTCCAAGTTCACAGAAAATTTATTAAGGCAGCAACATAAAACTACCATGGTGACTCAGGTATTGTGTTAGGTACTAGATTTATAAAAATTAATAATATGCTGCATAGAAACTATTTCTTGATGGAAAATCAAGCATTGAATCTTTTATGCAACAAGTTCATTAATAAATGAATTTTTTAAACTCTTAAATAATTCATTTATTTTTGTATAAAGCATTTATTCTGTCAGTGTGTGAAGTAACTTATAGCATGTCAATAACCACTGAAAAATCAATTCTAACATGATATAGACCATACCATGAGCTCCCAACTAAATTTCTGCTTATGTTAACTGTACCAGATAGACTAAACTATCATCTCTATTTTGAGATATATTTATTCCTTCACTTGACAATTTATTGATTATATATTAAAGGTCTATTATTAAGATAGTGAAGAAAATTTGATGGTTACATGTTTCTTCATAATGATTAAATATAAACTTAAGTATATTATGAATGTCCTATTCTATTAAGTACAAAACTCCCTAGTTAATAATTTTTTTTAAAGATTTTATTTATCTATCTGAGAGAGAGAGAGAGAGAGCGAGAATGAGAGTGGAGAAGGCCAGAGGGAGAAGCAGACCCCCCACAGAGTCGGGAGCCCGACATGGGACTCGATCCCGGGACCCCGGGACCACGACCCAAGCTGAAGGCAGTCGCCCAACCAACTGAGCCACCTTGGCGCCTCCTCTAGTTAATAATTTTTAAATGCTTAACTTGTCTGCTGATAGTTGATCATGCAAATGATTTTTTAAAAAAATGTTTATTTTGAAAAATTCTATTTGAATTAGAAGGAATTCAACTTATAATAATAAAAAGCTCTTCTTTTAAAAACATTACTTGTGCGAGATAAATTATTAAAAACAAAACAAAATACAGCAAGTAAAAGAGACATCCCTATCTATTATCAAGTTCCTTTTTTTTTTTTTTTCTTAAAGCTGTTCTGGGTCTATTTCTGCACGACTATTTCTCTTGGTATGGTAATGGCACAGTTACATTCTTGTACTTCATTCCACTGGCAGCCGGGTCCAGCTTGACCCCTCTTTGCACATCAGATCCAGTTACTACAAGATTCAAGTATGGTGATTTATACACTGTAAGTCATCATAACTTTTGATAGTCCAAGAAACTGTTGGGTGAGTAATTCTTTAAACTTTCAGAAATATTAACTAACTATTACAAATATAAACAGACTGCTGGATTTCTAACATAATTATATGGTTCTTATATCCACATACATAATACAAGGAGAATAAACTTGTCAAAGCTGCTAAAACATCTGAATGGCAATATATGTTTAAAGAAATTTTATTTTACTCTCTTAAATCTGGAATATATAGTCAATGCTCACCTCAACTCTGTTTTATTCAAACAAGCAAAATTTTTGCAGTTGGTATATATCCTTTATAAAAAGGTTGTGGTAAGTGTGTTTTCTATCCATTAAAATCTACATTAATTCCATTGGTTTGTTTTAATTTTTTTTATGGAGGGGCAATATACCTACATAGTTAAAAGAAATGAGTTTTTTTTTTTAATAAATGAACATCCCTACATTCCCATCACCTAGATGAAAATTTAGAAAAAATAACCATCACCCCAGAAGCTTTGCACATGTCCCTTCTCAGTTAATAATGAACCACACTCCCAACAAACAAGTTTTGCTTATTTTCAATCATCATATAATTATAATCCCACACTATACATACTTTTGGATCTGGCATCTTTTGCTTAATACCAATTCTGTTAGATTCATCCACTTTTTTTGTGTGGCAACACTTGTTCATTATATTGCTATATATTATTCCATTGTATGAATAAACTACAATTTATCCGTACTACTGTTAATGAATTTTTGTGGGGGAGCTATTATGAAAAAAGCTGTTAATGTTTCGTACAAAATACTAACATATTTTAGAGACATATATACTAAATCTTGACATCTATAAGTCAAATCATACATACATACATACATATATATATACGTTCAACTCTAGCTTGATAATGTTAACATTTTTTAAATGGCTATACCAATTTATCTTCCCACCCCAGATATTTGCGAGTTCCTGTTACTCTACATTCTAATCTATATTTTTAAATTTTAGCTATTTAAATAAGTATTTAGAGACACATCAAGATAGTTTTAATTTGCATTTCTATGATTATTATAATGACTGCTTTTTCATATGTTTATTGCCATTTGTATAGCTCCTTTTGTGCCGTGATTTTTCAAGTGTTTGCCATTTTTTTCCCAATTAGGCTGCCTATCTTTATTGTTTTGTTTGGGGTTCCTCATTTATTGTGGATGAGAGAATTTTGCTGGATATGTGTATCCTAAATAGTTTTTCTAACTGTGGCTTGTCTTTTCATTCTTTAATAGTGTCTTGATCAATGGAAGTCCTTAATTTTAAAAGAGTACAGTTTATGAACTTTTTCTTGCATGATTGGTACTTGTATCTTATTTAAAACATCTTTAGCAATTTCAGAATAAATCAGATGTTCTCATATGTTTTTCTCCAAAAGCTTTTATACCTTTCACAATTATATATATAGTGTAATTGATTTTTATATATGTTGTGAAATAGAAGGTCAAGATCATTTTTTAGTATAGATATCTAGTCACTCATGTACCATTTGTTGAATCTGCACTAGTTATTTTCCAATACATTCTCGTACACTATTTTGGTGGCATCTTCTTATAAATCAACAGGCCACATTTACATTCTAGGTCTGTTTCTGGAACCTGCATTCTATTGTATTGTTCTCTTATCTTTGCACCAATAGCACACTTTCTTGTACTGTAGCCTTACGGTAAATCTGGATACCTGGTAGTGTCTCAACTTTGTCCTTCTTCAGGTATGTCTTCACTACACTTGACCTTGGGAGTCTTATACATTTCAGAATATTCATGCATCAATTTCCAAAAATTCTGCTTGAGTTTTTAATTTTGATTCCATTACACATATAAGTTAATTTGGGAAGAATTCACATTCTTTAAAATTTGAAATTTCTAATTCATAAACTTAGTAGATCATTTCATTTGTTTAGAATATCTTTGATTTTTATCAGAGATGTTCTGCAGTTTTCTGTGGAGAATACTTCTATATGTTTTGGTAGACACATACGTAGGCATTTGATGTTCAGTTATTCAATTATAAATAGTATCCATTTTAAGATTTTATTTTCTAGTCATTTATGACTACTGTATGGATATACCATACATTTTTATTTATTTTCAGCCCACTGACTCCCTCAAATTCATGAATTAATTTTAGCATTTATCTGTAGAATCTATTAGACTTTCAATGTATAATATTTTCAAATAATCACAGCTTTTAAAGTCATTTTTTTCTCATGTTAAACAAGTTATTTCCTATTTCCAGTTTGTTAGTTATCATGAACGGCCTCTAAATTTCACAAATCTATTTAGATTATTATTTGATCCTTTCCTTCCTTTACTGTTAATTGATCATTTATATTTATAGAATTTTTTTAAGGATGGAAATTGTTTGCTTTGGTTTTGGGTAGGTCAAACATCACCTTGCCCAATATTGAATGTTATTAGTTAAATTTTCACATTTTATTTTCTTCCATGGATTATATGAAAAAATTATTTAAACACAATTAATATGAGGACAGCAGTTAGATACAATGGGAATGACAGGTCTCAAAACCTATTGTGTATTAGCTGTGTATTACTACTATTCTCCATTCATGAAAAGAATAAAATTTGCCCCACTACCTAACATGGTGGCTATAAGAATAAAATAACTGAGTGGAAGTGAAAATGTATGGTAAACTATACAAATGACTATAAATATAAAGTTCAAGTGGTCAATTATTATGTAGTTCATTATAGCTCCACTTAATAAAATTATAATGAGATATATAATTTTAATCTTTTTTCCTAGTACTTTTATTTTTCTTGAGGACTAAAGCAAGGTTTGTCTACCACTTTTCTTCCCTAAAGCTCTCCAAATTGCCAAAACTAACAAATGAGAAAGTGTCAAACCAATAAGTCTTTACCAAACTATTGTATTAAACATATCAACTATTCAGCTTTCATAAATCCATAAATTATACATCAACACTTAAGGTGGATAATAAGCCTGGTATTTTTTACATTTTGATAAGACAAAAAATCACAATTTTTATATGGCTTCAGTCTAAACATAGCTTCCTAAAATGAACTCTCTGGCTTTTACGCACTCAGATCAGTACAAGCACAGTCTAAGTTTCTCTCCAGTTTTCTGCATAGGGAAAATGGACTGCTAGACAAATTCTCTGCCTCACTGTGTTAGGTAATTCATATGCTACGTTTCTTCTTATTTTCAAACTTTGGGCTACCTAGGAAGAAAGAGTAAGTGAAATAAAATTCAAAATAGAAGCTAGATGATCATGTCCAACTTAAACCTGCTAATTATACTCAAAAGTTAAGTTTCTTCTGAAACAATTAGTTACAAATTTCTCTTTGGAGTTCTCTTTCTCCTTTATTTTCCAGCTACATAACATTCATTCATTCATTCATTCATTCATTCATTCATTTGCCTGGTGATGGAGTTCTGGAGTAGATTATGTGTTCCTGAAAGATAAAGTGAAGAACTAAGCAGAAGAGT
Organism: Nasua narica; assembly: GCA_028533885.1. NCBI lineage: Eukaryota > Metazoa > Chordata > Mammalia > Carnivora > Procyonidae > Nasua > Nasua narica. The sequence continues at coordinate 44,860,348 of CM052808.1, forward strand.
GTACAATGGTAGAGTCACACTGGCTGTCTACTGCAAGTTTCACTTTGTTAGCTTTCATAGCCAGTTAGCTTTAATGTCGGGTTCATCATATGAATTGGGGGAACAAGATCAGCACTTGGGCTCCAAACATCTTCCCTATTATTATCGCTCCATTTGTTTTGGTGATTATTCTATACCCTCCCACAAGTACTTATGGCCAGGACAAACAGAAGATGATGGGGAATTCCTGCATTTCCATAGGGAAAAAAACATCAACATCAAAGAAAATTCATGCTGATTAAAAGGCACACCTATTACAAATGAAATAATCAAGCCTTCGGACTAAGTCAACTGTGACAAACCCTTGTGAATTCTATTCATAAAAACCAAGGGTTTAAAAAAGTTTATTTTTTTTTTTACAAAAATAAGATCATGGTCTTTGATGAGAGACCTCTGTTAATAAGAATATTCCTTAAAACCCAATTCTACCTAAGCATTTCTTTTTCATTCTCCATGGAATATCAAAATATAAAAGAAAACCCCCACTCAACAATATTAAAAGTCTGCTGAGAGGAAGCCACAACGAATTAAATTATTATTTAGTTTTCCTGAACATGAAAACTTCAAGAAAATTATTTTATACTCTTGTCCACACTGAATTTTTTGTGCAAATTATCTGTAAAAAATCAATAACCTCTGATAATGTTAAAACACATTTGCCCTTAAAGTTAACAATGTGTCTGTTCCTTTTGTTGGACTTTGATGTTTTTGGAAAAAGACTTACTGACTTGTCAGTAGCATGACATTTCTTAAATAATTTTAGAATAAGCTGGGGTAAAATTCCTAAATAAGTAAAAAAACTCCAAAATTGATAAGAAAATATTTTGCAAGGATAAAAGCTATCTTGAAATAATCACAACCACCTACCAGAACTTACCCAGATGAAATTCATTACCTTGAAATTCAACATCTTGGCAAAGTCTTCATCACTAATTAAAATAATAGCAATGGAAGAGTATCTGCAATTACTCTGTTTAGGATAAAATTACAAGGGCTATAAATCTCCAAGCTTCAGGGCATAAACTGATCACCAGCTGGGGTGAGAAAGAAATGTCTACCTATTGTGTAGTTTTGCAAAATTAGGTACATTATATGTTTTACTCCCTCAGAAACATCTGGCACAGGGTACTATTTGAGATGCTTTTGGGCTGAATGCAAGGGACACTACTTGGCTAAGTTATAGAAATTGCATGATTCCATATATAAAACCTAAAATTCAAGGGCTTGCTAAAGGAATGCTGAATTCTTCATCTTAATGTCATTGGTTAAAATTTTTTCCAGGCTAGTGATTACAGATGTCAGGTAGAACATGAGAAACTAAAAAGTATTCGAATTTCTGTGTTAGTCCCTTTGTCATAAAACAGAGCCAACAACATTATAGACAAGACTCGGTAGTTTCCACATGGAAATTTTTTTTAAATAAAATGCACTTGGACTTTGAACTATTAGGGGAGATTGACAAAAGAGAAAAGTGAGTGCAGCAAATGGTTTTCTATGATAGCGCCTTTCCTACCCCTATCTTTGCTACTCAAATGAAGAGACTGGTTTATTTCTAGGCAAAATAGATGTGAACCTTCATGAGAAAAGAACTAGAGGATCTCTTCTCTCTCTCTCTCTCTTTTTTTAAAGATTTTTATTTATTTATTTGAGAGACAGAGGAAGCGAGAGAGAGCATGAGAGGAGAGAAGGCCAGAGGAAGAAGCAGACTCCCCATGGAGCTGGGAGCCTGATGAGGGACTGGATCCTGGAACTCAAGGATCATGACCTGAGCCGAAGGCAGTCGCTCAACCAACTGAGCCACCCAGGCACCCTCTTCTCTCTTTTAATAGATAAGGTGAAAAGAAGGAAGAGGGAGAAAAAGTCCAGATACCAGAGGATGTCTGTAGCACAGGGTTCTGCCTCTGTCCTGCGAATGTTGTCCAGCGGGTACCCTAGTGGTCTAGATCACCAGGTAGAAGCCCAAGAATATGTGAGAAGGTAGCTTGGGGGCTGGAAGGGAGAGAGTCTAGTACGTGAGAAGAACATTGAAATGAAAATTGGACACTGTGAATTCCAAAATCACTGCTAATAGTTAATAAGCACTTAGTGGTTATTAATTGGTTACTAATTAATGGTTAATAACTACATTTACTGATCTATCCCTAAGTTATAGGAAGCCTCGGAAAAATCCAGAAGCAGAATGTGAGGCAAATAGCTTTTCACCACGTTCCATCAAATTTCTAAATCACAAAATCGGCAATATGTGGGCTAAATGGAACATGGCAGCAGTTGCTTATACATATATATAATTTAAATGCCTGTAGGATAGTATCTTTCCAATTCATCCTAGTCCCTGATGCTCCTTAATGACTTAGTCCCAGTGTTTTCATATCAGGAAATTGCACTCACAGACGGACGGCAAAAGCATTAATGTTTACAAATATTAGTATAAAAGTATCATGTTTCAATATAGTTCTATTTTATATAATTTGCCTTATTGCAATGTACTATATCCAGAATTTGTTACAGCTTTATTGCAAGAAAATCCTACAAAAAAGTTCATTTTCAACATCCTTTTTTCCCATTAGAATCAATAGTAATAGCAAGTTTTAAAGTTCCTATTTCTCACAATCTGATCACCTTCATATTCTGTGAAAAACTCTTCGAATTTCCAATTTTTCTTCAGCCACAAAGCCTACAATAGAATTCTGACTAAAATGTGAGTAGTCATCAGACAGAGATTCTATTTCTCTCCATACATATCTCTGCACAGCTACATTTGTGTAGTTTGGCTGTTTTTTTCCTACTACGTTCCATTGCTGATAGTCAGTTCATAGTTCATTATAGACCTCAGATCAGTTCCTCCTGCATTTTTATGTATTTTCAAGGAATCAGTGATTCTGTATTAGTCCAGGTACTTTCTCAATTTACTTTGAGAGAAATCTGCTAACAATCGTTCTTTGGGGTTAGTGCATTCTAAGTAGTCATAATATAAATGATAGCCATAGTATTGCAAATGACATGATTTCTAAAACTTGTAGTTTATTTTGACAAACGCCAAATGGAATTTGAGATCATTTTCAGCTTGAAAGCTTTTTTTAAACTTTTATTTAAATTCCAGTTAGTTGACATACAGTGTAATATTATTTTCAGGTATACAATGTAGTGATTCAATACTTTCATGCAACACCCGGTGCTCATCACAAGTGCATTCCTTAATCCCCATCACCTATTTAACCCATCCTCTCACCTCCACCCCTCGGGCAACCATCAGTTTGTTCTCTATAGTTAAGAGACTATTTCTTGGTTTGAAATAGAAAATGATACCATACAATTTTCCCAATATTTTCTGACACTTACTATTCAAGGAATTGCCATAGTTTGTTAGTCATCACTGGGACAATTAGGATTTGTGAATCATTAACCTAGGGTCTGCCACACAGAGTCCAAAGCCAGGGTGTTTCTGCAAAACTGAGCTCTCACAGAGGTGGTTTTACCTTTTTAAATCTCAACTCACCTCTGGGAATTCAAGGAAATTTGGGAGATTAGGATCATAAATACGATGGCTAAACCTATTCCAGTCTAACCCTATCAAGGACATTTGCTTTAGAAGGGAAAATCAAGGACCAAAGACTACTTGAAAAGTTTAACATAGGAATGGTTTCAATTAATTTTGTAGAAGTAAAATTGTACATAGTTAGGAGAGTGGCATTTATTACTTCTGTATGGCTGCATAACAAATCACCACGAATTTAGCAGCTTAACACAAGAGCCATTTATTATTTCACAGTTCTGATGGCCAGAAGTTCAGGCATGGCCAACTTAGATTCTTTGTTCAGTGTTTCATATTCAAGATATCATCTAGTCTGAGTTCTTATCTGGAGACTCCACTACAGCAATATTCCTTTCCCAGTTCCCTCAGGTTATTGGTAGAATTTATTTCCTCTGACTCTATGACTGAGCTCCTTGTTTCTTTGTTGGCCATTAGCCAGGCATTGCTGTTGGCTCCTAAGAGACTCACTCAATTCCTTACCATGTGCCCCCTTATAGTTTCCAGTCAGCAAAGAAGACTTTCCCATCCAAAACCTTCTAATACTTCAAATCTCCTTTTACAGAAAAAGCCTAGTCCCTTTTAGGGCTTACATAATGAGGTCAGACTCACCCAGGAAAATCTCCTTTTCTTAAAATCAAGTGATTTGGGACCTTAATTATATCGACAGAAATCCTTCACAACCGCTTCCACATTAGTGTTAATTGAGCAACTGAAAGAAGTTGTGTGTCATGGGAATCTTGAGTTCAATCAGCAAAACAGAACCAGCAGGATAGCTGGCTAGACAGACAGACAGGTATAGATTTATTACAAGTAACTGGCCCACACTGTTGTAAAGGTTGACTAAGCAAGTCCAAAATCTGTAATCAGGAGAGGACAGAAACTATGGGTACAGCCTAAGACCGTTGTACACAGCTAGAATTTCTTCTCCCTCTCAGGTCACACTTGTGGTCTCATGGGAAATGATGGTGTTCAAGACACACTACCCTAAAATATGGCTCCTTGGCATCCTGAGTAATTTTAAGCTGAGGAAGTTTGAGAAAATAGCAGGAGCAAGAAATTCACTCTAATCTTCCCCTACATTTATCTCCTAAAATAGGTTATAAAACCTTGTGAGAGGTGCCCTCCCTATATCCAGAGGAAGGAGCAACCTTATCTCCAAAGACAAAGAGACATTGAGAAGAATCTGAATAAACAGAGGCCTTCCTAAGTTTTCCTCAGTTTACTATACTTATATCATACTCTTTGACCTATTTATATTTCTACATCAGTATCAACTCTACATCAAACCTAGCATAAAAATACTCAGATTTAACTGTTTTGTTTGTTTTGGTTTTCTTTTCCTTATGAAGGCTCTTGTGTAACACAATATTTACATTAGATAAATTTGTATGATTTTCTCCTGTTAATATGTACTGTTTTCAGATTCAGCCAGGGACCCTAAGAAGATCAAGGAAAAGTAACCACCCCCTCCCCCCACCACCCCTTACAAGAGTTCCTACAACCAGTTGATTGAGGAAACAAAACAAAACAAACAAACAAGCAAAACACCTTAGGCCTGGTTTACAAATGATTCCTGACATGTAAGCACCACCTGAAAGTATACTGCTAGCAGCACTATAGTACCTCTTGGTTCAGGCATGAAGAAGAGTGGTGAAAGAAAATTCTCCTTTTAGGAAGAACTTTCTTTTGAGTACTATATTTAGTTGCTCATTTAGTCTGAAGGGAGAAATTGCCATAGTCTATATCAATAGCATGAGCCTATATCAATTCATAGGCTTTGGCTAATGGTTTGGCTGAGGGTCATGGACTTATTAGAAAGAACATGATAATAAAATTAGTGAAAAAAATGTCTAGGGAAAAGGCTGTATGAATAGACTTCCCTGGGTAAAACAAAACAAACAAAAAAACAAAAAAACAAAACCCAAACATGAATATTTGTGAATGTTTACCAAAGGATGACCTCAGCAGAGGAAGGTTTTAAAATTTTAAAATAAGTGGCTAGGATGAACTGTTCAATGGATTATGAGTTAGCCTTTCTCCAGTCACTCCATTGGGTTCCATTAGTGTCCAATGAGTTCATGAACAAGTAGTTATGGTGATTACAGTAATTAATGGAATGGAAATTAAACATGGACTCAGCAACATTTTCTTATACTCACCATGGCTAACCTAGCTACAGCCACTGCTGAGTGCCCAAAGCACCAGCAGCACAGACAAACAGTGAACCTCCAATATGGCACCATTCACAGGGTGAATAGCTAGCTAGCTACCTGATGGCAAGCTAATTTACATTAGCCTGCTTTGTTTGTATGGAATAGATGCTTACTATGGGTATAGTACATATAACCTGCAAGACACCTCAGCTTTTGTTACAGTTCTTTGCTTGGTGGTTATTTTATTTTATTTTTTTGCCCAGTAGAGTGACCCAAACCTTCAGTCCTAAAGTGTGTGAGCCATTCATTCCTAGCTGACTTGGGCTGCTGAAGTTTTCCATTGACTTTAATATTAAGACATTAGAATACTAAGAGATACTCTTGAGGATCTCCTGTATTACAGATATATTCTTCATTGCCCATTGTGTAGTAGCACCCAATTCCCCCTTGGTAGTCAGAATTAATCACCGCAACCACAGCAGTAGACTTGTCTAATATCAGAGACTCTCAAAATGCCTTATACACTATCAAAGCATTCTACACAGCATTGTTCCTTACCTATGAACTCATTTCACAGCAAATGAAATTTACTAATGGGCTCAGGCTTATGGAATTCAATGGTTTTATCATGTTCCTTATCATTCTGAAACAGCCATCTGATAAAGTGGTGGAATGGCCTTTTGAAGACTCCATTATGACACCAACTAGGTGGCAATGCTTTGTGGGGCTGAGGCAATGTCCTTCAGGATACAGTCTCTGCTCTAAATCAGCATTCAATATGTGGCGCTATTTCTCCCATATACAGGATTCATTGGTGCTGAATGAGAAGATGAAAATGTAAATTGCTCCACTCCTAATGTCCCATTAACAAAAGTTCTGCTTTTTATCATGTGTTTTTGGCTCTGCTGATCTAGAGGTCTTAGATCCAAAGGAAAGAATCTTCTACCAGGGAACAATTATTCCACTGACTTAGAAGTTGAGACTTTCACTAGGCCATTTTGGGCTCCTCATGCCTCTAATACAACAAGCAAAAATAGGGATTGCTGTTCTGGCTGGGTGATTTATTCTGACTGCCAAGAGGGAAATTGTCTTGCTACTACATAATGGGAGTAATGAGGAGTATGTCTGAAACACAGGTAATTCTCTAGATATCTTTTATTATTTCCATGTCCTATGATTAAAGTCAATTGAAAATTATCATAACTCAATTTAGGCAGGACTGCTAATGGACCACACCCTTCAACAATGAAGGTTTAGATACACATGATAATTAAGTAAAAAAAAAAAAAAAGAATGAAGGTTTGGGCCAACCCACTAGATGAGGTTCTTGTTGAGGATATAAGGAATTTGAAATAGGTAGTGGAAGAAGACAGCCATATCAGATGACCATGTGACCATGTGATCAATTGTAGACATAGAGACTACAATAGTTATGAGTATGTCTTTTTTATTTGACATGATTATGTTTGTATATGCTTTACCCTAATATTTTTGGTTTGCTCCTTCTTTTATCCTCTAATCATTTAATATGATGGATGGCTTTATTATCCCAGTATTTAAATTGTAGGATGTCAAGAGAGAAGAGTGAATTATCACCCAAGAGCTTTGTATCCTCTTCTGGGGAAAAGGTTAGCATGTTTTCAGATATATGTAGGAGAGTTGTATCATGGTGGGAAGAAATAAGACTTAGTTTTCATTTTTATTTGGAGATTACGTATGATCTAGAAAGATATGTTAGGTGTCTACTTGACAAAGGGTGGACTGTGTTGGTGTTTTTGATGTGTCAACTTGGCTAGGCTTCATTTCCCACTTTTTCATTCAGACACTAATCTAGGTGTTGCTATGAAGGGATTGTGCAGATGTGATTAAATCCTTTACTCAGTCAATTTTAAGTAAGGCAATTAGCCTAGATAATCTGGGTGAGTCTGACTTAATCATTTGGAAGGACTTGGAAAAAGGGATGAGCCTTTCTAAGGAGTAGAGATGGGGAGTGGCAGGCAGAGGGCAACGGACAGATATGGGCAGAGGACAGATTCAGAGACAAGCAGAGAAGAAATTCCCCCCAGGTATCTACAGCTTCAGCTTGTGCCCTAGGATTCCAGCCAGCCTACAATCTATTGTTCCAGATTACCTGCCTTACAAATTCTGGATTTACTCAGTTAGTCTCCATAATAATATAAGTCAATTCCTTAAAATAAATTAATGAATAAATACATATACATAGGAAGATCAATGATATATGGACAGATATAAATATCTATCTCTCTACACATATAGATATAAAAATGGACATGGACACAGACATAAGTATAGATATCCTAGCAGTTCTGCTTTTCTGGGTGAAATCCTACTAATATAGGACCCATTTTAGAATTCCAGCTAAGTGGGCTTTTTTGGAATGTAAGAAGATACCATTACAATCATCAGAATCAGAATAGAAAGACCTAGGCTTAAGACAAGGTACTACCACTAAAAGCATCACAATGTTGGGAAAATCACTCAACCTAAGCTTCACCTGTCTCTTCTATATTTCAAGGACCTGTATCACAGAGTTGTGAGCATCACATGAGAAAAATACATATGTAAGTATCTTGTATACTTTAAAATACTGCACAGATTTTACTATTTTGGCTAAGAATGCCTGCATTTATTTGCATTACTCTCCTCACTGGGGAGGACTAAAACGGAGGTCAGTTTGAATTTGGAGGAAGTCTCTGGCATAGACTTGGGCTTCTCAAGTATTCATTAACTGTTGCATTGTAGTTTAGAGTATAACACCAGAAACACTGATATCTAACCTTGTGGGGAGACAAAAGGTAGGATATCCTTGAAATTATTGGTGCAGAATTTTTATGATTTTCATTATATTTCATATTTATTTTACCTTTAAAACATGCATAATGCTGTTAGTAAAATGAGATCATCTATCATCTATGAATATACAAGAAAAAAAAAAACCTCATACTCACACCACCTAGAGAAGCTACATAAAGATTACCTCCCATTTCCTCATATGTGAGATTATATTCTTTTGAGGAATGGCTATGGACAATAAATGAGCAACAATGCAACTAGTACCGAATTCTATTTCTAGGTTCTATTATTGATCCAGAAAAGTTGAATGAACCCTCTCTGAGTAACTATAGCTAATGATGGTGTATGTCTGGCTCTTTAACAACCCTAATTATGTTGTTATTTTGAGTTGGTTTTTAGGTGCTTTACTGTTTTCTTTCAAGTGCATTTCCTTTTCTTTCTTTCCAACTTTTTATTTAAATTCCAGTTAGTTAACACAGTGTAATATTAGTGTCAGGTGTAGAATTTAGTGATTTGTCACTTATATACAACACTTGTTGTTCATCACAAGTGCTGGTGAGTTGCAATGTATTACGAAACAGTCTTTCAAACAATCTAACATATTCTTGGGGTGCCTGGGTGGCTCAGTGGGTTAGAGTCTCTGCCTTTGGCTCAGGTCATGATCTTGGGGTCCTGGGATCGGGCCCCACATCGGGCTCTCTGCTCGGCGGGCAGCCTGCTTCCCCCTCTCTCTCTGCCTGCCTCTCTGCCTATTTGTGATCTCTCTCCCTCTCTCTGTCAAATAAATAAGTAAAATCTTTAAAAACAACAACAAAAACAATCTAACATATTCTTAATTAAATTTCTCATAGACATGATCTGTGGAAAGGACTTCCATTTTGGGTTTACTGGAACACAAAGAACTAAGAGCACATGCTCTTAGTTTGAGCTCTGTGATCCAGAATATATATCCTAGTCTCTGAAAATTTAATGGATTTTGAATTCATAAGGCATCACTGGGTATCATGTTGATTTTAAGCATTACGTTGGGTACAGTTCCAAAGTTTCACCTTTATCATAGTTGACATTTAGAAGGCTTAATTAAGAAAATTTATTGTAATTTAAATTAAAATTTTATTTTGGTTGCTAAAACAAAACTTTCCAAGTAATTATCAGAATTTTGTTCAGGAAGCATTATCTCTTTTTTAATTGCTGTATCTGTGTGGAATTTTAATTCAATTATCACTTAAAACCTTTGGTAACAGTCCTCAGGAAAAATGATATATTACTAAAATGTCTGAGCTAAATATGCTGGGGAGAAATCATTAATTTCCTAAAGGTATTAGGGAACTTCTGACTAGGACAAGTTCCCAACAAGTTCCATTCCCTCTTTGAGACGTGCTTTTGAAATTGTTGAACTATGATACAATACAGGAGGAGACAGAGATTGGTACCCATGATGTAGGATTTCTGATATATGATAAAAATAGGCAAGATCTAGAAACTAGATAACATGGTCTCAAGAACATTCCATGTTGGACTTAAAGTTAAAAATATATGGATTCTCTAGACTTTGACCCATGTACACAACCCTCCAATGACTGCTACATAGCATTAGGAAGCCATGAACATCCCATTTTAACAAACTTTTGAAAATAATTTATGTAATAACTCTGAACATTAGAATTCTATCATTCATATATTCACTTTTTTTACTGTGCTTACCAAAAATATACATTCCTATTAAGATTTGGAGTCCCACTTAGTTTAAATGACTAGAACTCCATGTGACAATTTGGCATACAAAAATTTGAAGTTCCAGTCCAAATACCAATTAGTTATGTTTATGCTAAAGATCAAGATAATTTTAGTAAAATTAGTTGCATGGTTTTTTCAAAGTTAGCATGAAATATGTAATCAGTCCGCTTGCATATAACTCCAATAAACACATCTGAAAAGAAGAGTGGGGTATTTAAGTACCAAAAATTAATGCAAAAACCATAGAAGTACTATGTACTATGGTTTCATTTATAACCAACTAATTGGCTATAAGATTCATTCTTAAAATAGTCCTGTTTATTTGGATATACCAAGACAATAGTACTGAATGGACAGGTAAGATGTTTAAATTCATTTGTACAAAATGAAGGATATAAAGATCTTTATTAAGTGACTTGAAATGCTCTAAATGCACACTTTTCAGGTTCCTTCAAGCATGTATGTCAAATTCAAGTTTACACTGCAAAATCTCTTATTGTTACAACCAGCATGCTCTAACCACATCATTTAAAAGATTAAGGAACTGAAGAAATAGAAGGAAAAAATAACAAAAGCAACAAAAGGAATGAAGGGTAGAGATTTTAAAAACTGACATAAAAGAACATTTCTGAGGAATCCTTTATTAAAAGGAGAAAAGACCAATTTTCAAATAAGACAACAACTTTGAATCTTAGATGTTCTTCACTCTTCACTTTTAAATAACAGGTCTCAATCTTTTCATATAGTTATAGTTGGTGTCAAATTCTATCAGGTTTGAGAAGAGACTTTGCCAGTTTGGGAGCTGAGGGAATATATTATCCCAGTCCGCAAAAGGTTTCATAAAAAGGTTGAAGGAAATGGAAATCCAACACTGGTTAAGAAATCAGCAAATAAATTACAAAAACTGTCCATTTGCCTGTCCCTTTTAATCTTAATGTCGTATTCAAACTATTGGGCATGTAACTGAATATCTCAACTGTACCTGAAGAAATAATGGAGCGTGTCTCTGCAGTAAAACAGAACGGCACTAAACTGATGAGTTTAACCCAGCAGAAAGAGCGGCTGTAAACATGACAAATGCCTGCTATTGATTTCAGGTTTAATTACTCTGTGCAGCACTGACAAAGCCCATCAGATGTTGTTGTGAAGTGTAAATGGAACAGACTACACTTCACTGCCCATAGGAAACTGATGGTGTCTGCAGTTTGCATTGTTTACTTTATCCTCCGTAAACTTCAGCCTTGATCAAATTAACAAGTGCTACTAACCTCCAACAAACTACAATGCACTATGGTTTTACAGCAACAGCCTTGGAACAACAGTTCAGCAGCGTCTCATTGATAACAAATGTCAGTCTAATGGCTGCTGGTGAACCTTACAGCTCAGGACCTGCAAGTCCTGACTCTGGGGCCATTGGATTCTCTTTCTGCAGGCCTGATGTGAAAGGGAATGGAAGGATGACTTTTTCCACTGCACATTATTGTGGTGCCAATAAACAGTTGGTACCATACAGTCTTTCCCAATGAGCTCCTAAATTATTTCGTTTCTGGTTTCCAATATTACTTTTGAAAGAACATTTGTGAGTAATTGTAATTAACTTTAGGTTAATTGCTTCCTAGCTCTTACTTTTTCCCTGTCTCTCTTCAGGTATATAAATTATTTGTATCTTTTTTCATTCAATTCAACTTTTCCAAGTAGTGATTTACTACTTACTAGAGAAAGATATTTCTGAAAAAGTTAATAATTCATAATACTTGGAAAAGAACATTATCCTTAACTTAGAGGTCACTCAATTGACTTATTATTTGCTTTTCTCTACAAAGGCTATGTCAGAATTTTCTATTTCATCATTAAAGAATCACCAGAGTACACTAAATGTTTGTTTTCAAAGTGTCACTCAAATAAGTAAAACAATTAAATAAGATATCTGTAAGTATTTGCCATGGGCTCAGGATCTGCCAAAGTCAGAAGGAGAACTTTGAGACATCCTCCTCATGGCTACCTTAATTTATACATCATAGTCAGCTGAACTCCCTTACCTCCCCCTACACATACTCGCTTGATACTGGTGTTGATGCTAATATCAGCACCTGTTGCCAAGATTTTTTCCCCCAGTTCTTGGCAACGCCCAGTGGTGGGCATCCATTTCCCAGTTTACACTGCTGGCTGGCAGGCTTTAATTTCTCATCCTACATTTGTAATCTATTGAATCATTGCAGTCTCTCATTTTGTCCTGATCTTGCATAATAGAATATACTTCAGACAAGAATAAAACTAGGAGTTATGACATATAAGGGTTTTTTGAAATAAATTATAAAACATTTGATGCTGATTGAGTAAATTCTTAATAAATGCTAGATTTCTTTTTTTTTAATTTTTTTAAAAAATTTATTCATTTAACAGAGAGAGGACACAAGCAGGCAGAGACGGAGAGAGAGGAGCAGGCTCCCTGCTGAGCAAGGAGCCCGATGCGGGACTCGATCCCAGGATGCTGGGATCATGACCTGAGCTGAAGGCAGCCGCTCAACCAACTGAGCCACCCAGGCGTCCCAAATGCTAGATTTCTAACAGAAGAAACACAGTACAATAATCAGTTACTTAATTGGTTTCAAAGGCTAGTTTAATAATAATAAAAGAATGTTGACTATTATCTTAAAAAAATACTGAAATTATCCCATATGTGCCTGATCATTTATCAAGAAATCAAGTGGTGCATATTCTTTTCCTAAGAATGTCTTTTTGTATCCTTAAGTTAGAGAAAACTAAAGAGTTCATCCATTTACTTGAAAATATTTATTGAGTATTTCTTCTGGCTGCTAGGTGCTAATGGGGAAGAAAACAGATCCTACCTCCTCCAATGGGGAAAAAAATAAAAATAAATTACTCAAATAATTGTACAGTTGGTACTGTAATGAGTGCTATAGAGAAAAGTTAAAAGGAGCAACAGGAATCTGAAAATAGGCACCTGCTTTAGACTGAGAGGAAGAAGGCTTTGCTGGGCACAAGACCTTAAAGAAGGGACACGAGGCTAAGTAGGAGGGACCCAAGAGAGAGAGCTGGATGTGGAAAAGCCTGACACAACTGAGGTTGAAAGAAGCTTAATATGTCTGGAATCCAGTGAACTACGTGGATAATGGCTAAGATATGGATGGGGAGGTAAACAGTAGCAGGGCCAGATAGGCCAAGTGTAGAATTTTAGGCTCCATGCTATCAGGAGCCTAGGGAAGCCACTGAAACATGTTTAGTACTAAAGGATCAGATAGAAGTTTTTTTGTTTTGGGTGTGGTTTTTTGGTTGTTTGTTTGTTTGGCTGAGGTTTCTGCAGGCTGCTTTGTAAAGAAGAGCCCCAGGTCAACAGTGGGTAAGTGTAAATGCAGGAACCACGCAGGAGGCTAATGCAATAGTTCAAGCAAATGATCTTGGTGGCTTGGTTTGGAAGGTAGCCGCAGATGGAGTCCAGATAGTGCTGACAGGGCATCAGAATACTGATGACAGAATACAGATACTGACAAACAAAACAAACTCAAACCCTCTCCATCTAGGCATTGTTTATAATATGTATTTAATATAGATTGAATATATAACATTTCACGTATGTATATATTTACCAAAGTTGTTTTTATTTTGGATTTCTTTACCAGTACAGGTTGAATCTTCATTTATAGTTATTTGAAAAATAAGGCTTCAGGACACTCATTTTTCTGAATATACGTATTCTCTGTAGACTTCTTAAGTATTAGTGGAGCTCTCACTCAAAATGACACTACAAATGGCAGAATATTGGAGTAGTGTTGAAGATTCTGGTTTAGTTAAAATTATGCTCTCTGTGAAGTTCAGAAGCATTTCTAGATTTTATTCTTAAAGACCAAATCTCCACAATAGCTTGATATTTTTAACTGATTACTTTGTATGTTTTTCACAATAGAGAGAAAAATGAAATATCTGATGCGGTCTACAAATTTAGTAGTCAAGGTTGGGGAGGACACCTCCAACCATCCTGTCTAATTCAAATGTTATCTGAGATGCCCTCAGTCACGGGCACTGGATGAAGGACTTGGAAGAACGAAAGTGATGCCCACAGAGATATCCTGAGGCAAAATGGAGGAGCTACAGGGCACTTGTCAAAGGTGCCCTCCAACTTCCAGCATCGATAAAAATAGGGCAATTATGAATTCCAAGTCAACTCAGACTGATTTAGAAAAAACTTCCAAGCCTGGAATCCAGCACTCATTAAATCTGTTCCAAACTTAATGTGGAAGATATGTGAACTTAATTTCTAGTGATTAATAGGAAAAGAGAGTTTTCTACTTTTCTTAGCAAACCACTCATTAATTTACCCATTTCTTTCCAGTAATACATAAACAGCATCTTGTCTAGACTTTGAAATTGTTGATCCTTGGCATTTGAAGTGATAAAAAGTAAATGTGATTATTAGTAGAATCATATGTCTCACTTTATAACTTTTTAATGCTTTCTAATTGATTATCAAACACCTGTGGACTAAATTCATCTATCAAAGATCCACAGACCCTGAAAGAGAAATTTAAATATTTGAAGGTCAAATAATACAAGATGATTCGTAGGAAACCTAGAAGAGGTTTACACACCAGGGAAAATTTTCTTAATAAAAGCATCCAATCATTCTCCCCCAGATGCTGAGCACCTACTTCACAGAAGGCCCTGAACCAGGTGGGCCATCACTAGGCCACCAGGGTAGGTTTGAATCAAGAATCCTGTCCTCATGCTGCTTATTTGCACATCTAGACACATTAATTTAAAATTGCCCTTTTATTTAATTACTTTGCCTCAAACTACTGAATCAAGATGTCCACTGATCATTATTGAATAAAAGGTAAAGTCTCAAATGAAGCCTTGGAAGCCACAATTTCTCTATATGGAGAAAATCAGTGACTAACATTTTGCTCTGCACCAGGGACTGCATCACACAATTTGTCACTGTCCAAATACAATTTTCTTTTTTTGTAAATGAGTCAGTCACAAACCTCTGATTGCGCCATTTCAAATGCAAATAATTCTGTTCCAACTGCCTCTTTACATTAGCTAAATGAAGTCATCAGTAACCAAAATTGGAGAAAATCTTAACACAACTGCCGTAAACAACTTTTAAAGTTTTATATCCCATAAGAATGAAACCGTTATGAGATAGTTAAGATTCATTAGAGATACCCAACCCTGATATGACTCATATTCAAAAACAATAATACTTTCCCCCATAACCAATAGTGGCCAGAGCAAATTATAATCAAAGATAGATTTCTTGGAGGGTGATGATACCATTAGATTTAAGGAATTAAAAATACATGAAACTTTTGAGTTAATGAACAGGGTCCTTAACTGCTCATTTAATTCAAACAGCTGTTTGTTAATGCCCTAAGCAGTGTCATAAACTGTGAAAATACTGTTGAGTGCAAGACACTAGTTAATGCTATAAAGCAACACATGCTCTAATATTAAAAGGATTTAATGGGATTAATAGAGAATAAAACATTAACTCCCTATTATGATGTTTTAGAACCCAAGGGCAAATTCTGGCTAAAAAGGACTCTGGTTCTAAAACCACAAAAAGTAAACTCCAGCACTGTACAGCAAATCATGGCAATTTTATGCCCTTGAAAAAAGTGGAACCCTGATAAGATCACATCTGTTCCAATCACATACTGGATAAAATCACTGTTTACTAAAGTCCTAAATAACTAAAAATGTGGAACCCCAACAGGATCCCATCTGTTAATGCTACAACTTGGATATGGTCCCATTAGAAAAATTCCATATAATAATGTTCCAGTATAAAATAGTGTAGAATTTGGATTTCATTTCATAAATTTTGCCTATAGATGTATATGCTGATTTTCTGCAAATATACCATTATGTGATCTATAATGCATTTTCCTATGGGTAGTTGCTATAATTTTAATAGATGAAAGCAAAACTGATTTGAAATAATAAATTTCAAAGTCTTTCTCCATGAATTTTAGGAATTTTAGCCAATTTATGCTAGTTATTTCATTCCTTACAGAGTATTTTCATAGGAAACTTATCATAAATATGTTTATAATATAAATCATAACATAAAATTTACAGTAATGTTCTCTTTCAACATTTTAGCTATTTGCAAGTACCATGAAGTATTTCCATTCTGGATTAAATATATGACCTCACAACTCAGAGAGAAGTGCTTTTATGTATAATATTCTTGGTAGTGTCGAATTTAACTCTATAACATAGCTAAATTTCATTTTAGACTTAAGTATTATGATAGTTGTAAAATTAAATGTATATTTAACATCGAAGAATGAGGACAAATGTATAAAAGAAAAAGTCAAAATAGTTTTGATGAGGTTGGTGAGATTATTTCAAAATGTCTAATAATATAACAGATTGTGATTTTTGGAATATACTCTGTCTTTTAACCATTGTAATGTTTTATTTTTCTTTGGGTGTTATACAAATGGAGCTTCTCAGATTTTTGTTTTAAGCAAACAGTAAAAAAAGAAAATTTGGTCCCCATTTTATTGCAACCTTATTATGTTCTAGGCATTGGACTGAATCATTCATTATACATATAGTTAAATTTAATCATCATTAAAAAGTCCATGAATGTGTAATATTGTTATAGCCATTTTACAGTTGAGGAAACTGAGTCTTAGAGAGGAAAATCAAATTCAATCTCAGGTTTAAAAACCAGGAGTGTCTGGTTGTAAAGCTCATGTTTATACCCACTGGGTTGCATTGCCTCAACAGGCAATATCCTTGCATAGAATATTAAGAAAATATGACTAATAAAAATAAGCAGGTTGATTTAATAACCATAGTTGGGATCAATGCAAAAATTTTAGCTGGATCATTTCTGAAAGATTTTACTTTCAAGAAATATATCAACTTCCTCTTAGGGGCCTTAAAGTGGGCATGTAGGGACCCTGGCAGATTAATATTTTGTTCTCCATTCCATCCATATTATAGATGAATTGTGTGCTTCTTTTCATTGGATAAAAATGAATTATACAATTCATCAAAATTTTCCTTTGCTCTGGCTGCCAGCAAATTTGAAACAAAATTCATTTAAATATTTATTCAACATTGATTTAGCTGGAATGAGGAATGCATCAGCAGTAGGCAGGTTGTTTTATTTTCACTTCGGCATGCTATATCCTTTGATAGATGAAATTAAAATTTGTCTATTATGTAAGGAGTTGAGTGTGGAGCTCTGAGCTAATGTGAGCCATATTTCCAAATTATTCCATTGATGTTTTATTGAATGGCACTTTAATGATTGACTTCATGATGATTAATTTTCTATCTGAAAATATTCAAGAGAAAGTTATAAAGGTCATTTAAACTATCGATTACTGTGGGTTCTCTCAACTTTATTCCTGTATTAAATCAGTCTTCTATAATGCAGCACAGTTAAATTATATTAACATAATTTCTTGCAAATATAATTTGACTAGCTAGAAAAAGAAAGTTCTATTTAAAATATTTGAAGACTTATTAGTTTTGAAGCCATGAAAAGAAAAAAATGTAAAAAATCATCTAGAGAAAATTATTAAAGTTACAAAAGTCAGAGCAATGAAATTAATAATTTCAAAATTAAAGTGGAGATATTCTTTCATGGGCAAAAATTTTATTAGAAGTCTAACTTTCACTAGCATATAGGCTAATATAATTCTTAGAATTATAAACACGATAATTCTAAAATAATAATAAAAGGCACGGTTCTCTGTCTTAAATGATATGCTCATTCACCCACATAATAGACTTCTTATAGAATTGAAGATTTAGGAAAATATTTGTTGCTTTGGATGACTGTTTTTGAGTATGAACTTGTTAGACTTACACTAGCTGTATAAACTTCAAGGAATTACTTAACTTCACTGAGCTTCAGTTTCCTCAACTATAAATGAGAATATAATATGAAACTACATTGAATTGAGTGATTTCACCATGAGAAATACTACTTTTTTCTCTTTGTATTTCTAGATACATTCTCTACTTCCTTTTTGAGCAAAAGAGAATAATACAATTCTTCACTCTTTTTGTTAAGGTTGCCACAAAATTCAAAGCTAAATTTGTTTTGTGTGTGTGTGTGTGTGTGTGTGTGTGTGTGTGCTATTCATGTTATTAGGACATTTTTCTCCTTCTTGGAATTCTTTCTGCTCTCATTTTTTAAATGACAATTTTAACTGCCTGGATCTTAGTTATGTCTTAATTGTGTAAATTCTCTCAGGCGGGTTTACAAAAATGTTGGGAGAGATGGTTATAGATGAGTAAAACAAGTATGATTTTACAGAATTATTCTGTTATAAATTGTTTTCTGTTGAAACACCTTCAAAACTAAAAAAGGGAGAAATTTTAAGGTCAAATTAAATTTTCTATACATCCTCTTTGAGCTACAGACAATTTTTAAAAATGTATTTGACAAAGGAGTGTCTTCCTAAAATCTGGAGGAGAGGATACACTGTTGAAAGCAAGTTCATTGGTTTATTATTTAGTCTTTTTTAATTGAAAAGCATCTATTTCTTAAGGTGTCTTTTCTTTTGGTGAATTAAACATACATCAAGTATTTAAAAAAATCAGCTGGTTTCAAATATTTGAAATAATTCAAGACTATCTGCACATATAAAAGCATCAATAGTTAAAAGTGACTAAGATTTATTAACAAAATCTAAACAGATATTAAAAACAGCAATTTATTTTAAAGCAGCATGTATGAAAACAAAATGTGAGGTTTTCTTTCAGTTTGAAAACTATACTTTCCTCTCAATAAATAGTATCTATTTCTTTCTTTTTATTGTTAAGATCAACAAACACAATTTTTCTAAATAGTGTTAATAATATACCATTAACAGAGTAATTCCACAAATAAAACTACAAATAGTATGTAAACAGAGGTGGCTTGCCGGAAAAATGCTTTTATAGTTTACTGTCCTATTTCTTTCATTACCAATTGTAATTTGTAATGATGATGTAGTAATGTAGCAGAATTAAAATAAGAAAGAAAAGTTTGCAACAGATTTAAATTCTCTAACCCTAAAAGTTGTTAAAGGCATTTTAATTTCCCAAAGCAAAAGAGACAATTGTATACAAGATTCTATTTTGAGTCTAACCTTATTAAAAAATAAAAACAACATTAAAGAAACCTATTCTCCATTTGGAGTAAGTGGAATTTATGTTAGTAACTCCAATTAACTCTAATGGGAGTTACATGAATAAATCTCCAAAGCAGTGAGAAGAAAGGAGTTTTGCTATTATAGGGAATTCAGAGAGAGAGCCTAGATATGATTTCATGCAAACCGTTGAAATGTCATTGAAAATATCTGTGAAAATTGGTTAATAAGCGGAAAAATATTTAGAATTATGATACAATGAATTTGTATGTCATCACAGAATCAAATATATGGAAAACTATTAACCTTTTAATAGAAATTTTTAAAAAAATTTATTATTTTTTTCTAATTCTAGTGTGAATTGGGGAATGAAGCCAGGTTTAAGAGAAAATATGTAAATTTGATTGCCTCTAACTTTTAGTTCCTTCTAGATTTTGAAGAAAGAAAATAACTTTCCTGACTATTGTAAACATACCTATCTCTTAGGGCCTCTTGTGATATACACTTTAACTTCTAAAATCGATTTCCACAATAAGCATATGAGGTGTCTGTCAATGTTTTACAAATTTTGAATATCTTAATGATTGGAGAGTCTATTAATAACATACCCAGGTTGCTATGGAAGCTCAAAAGATATCTCTCTGTCTTTGGACCCCTAATTCTAGGGGCTGAGAAGTGAAACTATAGGGGTCCTTTGAATATAGTCTATTTCAATATGTGCCTATTTATTAGTAGTTCATAAATAGTATCAGTAGTTTTAAAACAGTGATCAAAAATCGACATTCTTTAATTATCTCAAAATTTTGAGAATTTTTCTTATAACTATCAGAAGATATTAACTGAGTATTATTCAAATAAAAATAAGTAGATATATACTGAACTATTATCAAGAGCTTCAAAGTTCTGAGGCATACTTCTAAAACATTATTTCATATGACACAGTCCAAGCTGAAAATCATTAAATATATCAAAATGGTGATGATTTTGCCTCCATTAGATGCTTGTTAGACTTGAGTCAACCAATGCTTCATACAATTGCAAAAAAGGAGCAAAAAAAAAAAAAAAAATTAAAGAACATGTACAAATTGTTAGAAACTCATGGACTAAAGTTTGCATCTAAAAGATAAGTTACAATTAAGGATTTTATAATAATTTTAGGTCTCTAAAAATAGTCTTCTTTGAACACATAAATCTACTCTACTTACATTTTACACATACATACAACCTTAGGAAAATATTCCTAATACACCTAGGGAGTGTCTTTTGTACATTTTATAAAAGTTCAGAGTTAAGATAATTGGAAAGGCTTTACCAAGAGACTATGTCCAACATCTGCTTAGGTCTCAGGTCTGTATTAATATGTGCTTATTTACAACTGGCAGTTTTTAAAGCAGTGATTATGAGCCTGCATGCTTAATTATCTCAAATGTTTTCAGAAATTTTCTAATAATGATCAGAAAATTTTAATGCAATTGAGAAGTATTAATAATAGCCACAAAACATTAGCTACCAGTTACTGAAACATGTAATTTATTCTATCCACACATAAGGGTCACATTTTCATAGCTGAGCTTTAAGAAAATGGCCACTGACTTCAAAATAAGAGTCATGTTTTGAATACTGCATCAGAAAAAACAAAACATCTCTTTGATTCCCCCCTCCACTATTCTCCCCCGCTTCTTCCTTCTCTTTTCCCTTCTTCTAATATTTATTAAGCAGCTAATAAGTGTCAGATTCTCTATCTGAGCTGACGTTCAGGATAAACACTTGCTCCTAATAGAGTATACATGTGAAACATTGACTTTTCACACCTGTTTCTCTCTCATTAGCAACAAAGAAGACACTAGCATGGTCTAACCAATGAAATCTTGGTGCCAAGCCAAAAAGCAAGTGCTAATTTTAAAAAAATGAACAAAAGATATACATTTCTGCAGTTCATAATTTGTAGGGTTCTGATGCAGTATTTCATAAGACCTAAAACTAAACTGTTACTCCATTAAAACAAGATATTAAAAAATTGAGAGATATTTCAGGTAAAAATGAAATTAAAATACATTTGTTATCACTGTATATAAATATATTTATATATGTTATATATTTGGCTTCCCCTAAAATGCTGAATATTATGTGATAATCTTTACCTAAATAATATAAAACTGTAAGTTGAAGAAGGGTGAAGGGCACAATATTTAAAATATTCATTAATTTTGTCACTAATAATGAAGAAGAGTCCCTTAGATTTATTGCTGTTACAAAAGTTAAACCTGGAAAGGGACACTTATTGGATAACGTTAAATTTCAAATTTTAATTTTCATTAAAAAAAGGATGGTCAAGGTGTTGCAAAGAAATATATAGAGGCATCTGAGTAGCTTGGTTAGTTAAGTGTCCGACTCTTGGTTTCAGCTCAGGTCATGATCTCAGGGTTGTGAGCTTGCGTCATGCATTGGGTCCCACGCTGAGAACAAAGTAGATTTATCTCTCTCCCTCTGCTTCTCCCCGCTACTCTCTCTCTCATAAAAAAAATATGTAAATCTTAGTAGGGGGCACCTGAGTGGCTCAGTTAGTTAAGCAACTGCCTTTAGCTCAGGTCATGATCCTGGGGTTCTGGGATTGAGTCCCACATGGGGTTTCCCCTGCTCTGCGAGGAGCCTGCTTCTCCCTTTCCCTCTGCCTGCCACTCCCCCTGCTTGTGCTCTCTCTTTCTCTCTCTGTCAAATAGGTAAAATCTTTAAAAGAAAATAAAGCTTAGAAGGAACAAGTGGATGGCATACACACAATACTTTCAAATTTTACAGTAAAACATAAAAATATACATTAAAAATTGATTTTTAAATATTATGGGAAAGCATATAAGAATCTGTCTAACCTAGATCTTTTAAAAAAAGTCCATAATTCATTGATGTAAAAATAACTTAATCCAAGAATTATATAGAATTACATAGAAACAAATATAATTAAAAGAAAAAATAAAAGCACAACGTAATGATCATATATATGTGCCCTAGCTTATTTAATGGGACCCCTCTCATTTTTCAGATATATGGTATCTTTCTGGACATGAATGTGTTTTTGATTGCTTGGGCAATCCCATCAATGCTATCAAATGAACCTGTTTTGAACTTTGCATGATTTAATTTTTGAATTTGCTCAATTTTGACAATATTTGATGATCTGATCTAGCTTACTAAGAGGAAGAGCAGGGAACTGATCATAACATTTACCCTGTGTGATGGATTGGTTCTTGGTCTGCCCTGTTAGCTTTCCCACACTCCTCTTCTGGAAAAAGACCTTGATTCTTATCTACAGAGGTGGATTTGTGATCAAATGCAATTGATTTTAATTGCCAATTTCATAGAAGTGTTGAAAGGTCTTTTCAGAATTCACTTACCAGTCTGTAAAATGATCCACAAAGTATCTAGCACATAAGACCTATACATTTTCAGGAAATTCACCATGAAAAAGGGGAATATCTGATTCTTGGCTGTCATGATGAAGACAAAGTTTAAGGCAGAGTCTGACCCAACCTCCCTGAGACTGTGAGCAGACCAAGTGGGAATGACTCTGGAGAGCTTAAACCGAAAGACCTGAGAAGCCAGAGAACTGAACACCTGGCCACCCCTACCTACCCGGGTGTGGAACAAATGTAACTGGGCTTAATACTGTGTATTTCTCCCCAAACACCTTGATAAACTACTACATGACTAGCAGGTAGAGCATCTGGCCAGGAGTAATGGTGACTGCTTTGATGATACAGAGGTAGAATATATATCTACCTCTGACTTTTGGAGCATTTATTTACCATAAAAACACTACGAGGCAGCAGAAGCATGGGAAAGTTCTCTAAGGGACCAATTAGAGATCTAATTCTCTACAGTGTGGAAATAGCTAGAGTTGATCTCTTAGCCTGAGTGATAAGACTTTGGGGGGTGGCAGGGGGTGGTGCTGGTGGCGGTCATTATTGGATTTAGCAATAGACCAAGAGGGACACGAAGGACAGATGAATAATATATGTATTCTTACAGATTTTAGGCTTACAGGATTGAGGCTTGGGGTCATTGAATTTGACTACTAAAAGAAAGGAAACCTCATTTTGGAAGTAAGACATGTTTAATTCAGTTTAAAAATTTCAAGTTCAGTGAAATTTCATTTTGTTTTTACTTTAATGCTATCCTAGCTTTCTAAAAGTACTCTCAATAAACTTGAAGACATATTAAAAAAATTTTTACACTCTATTTCATATAAATTATTATAGAAGAGTCAAGAGGCAAATGAAGAAATTTGATCAATGTAGTAAATAACTGCACATTTATTCATTCATTTAATATATATTTCTTGAGAATCTATTATGTACCAAACTATCCTTTAGGCATTAAGGCCCAAACAGTGAGCAAACATAATGTCCCTAACCTCATATCTATTACTTGTCATTTAAGAGACATAAAGTAATGTAATTTTGCATGAGGCTTATTTTTTAATTTTAGTATAGTTGATACATGTTACATTAGTTTTGGGTGTGCAACATTGTGATCTGACAATTCTATACATTATGATATGCTCACCACAAGTGTAGCTACCATCTGTCACCATACAACACTTTTATCATACTATTGACTATATTCCCTATACTAGACTTCCAGTTATGAAATGAATATGGCACAGGAATAAAAGATACTGTGCGAGGCTGATGTGAATTAGAGAGATAGAGAAAGAGCCAGAGAGATGGAGAAAGAGAATGAGAAGATTAATTTTGAAGTTTGAAATATCTCTATTACTATAAAAAATGTTGAAATATATTAAAATGTTAATATCTCAATGGACTAGATTTCATTAGCTCATTCAGTTCATTTGGGAGCATTCACTGAGCATCTATTATGCAATGTCATTATCATTTACAATTTTTTTTAAGCAAACAATTTATTAGGTTTCTGTAATTTCAAGTTATTTCATAAAATACAGTCTTAGGTAAAACAATGATATTACAAGGAATTAAGTGAAAAAAAGACTACCTTTAAGTGAGTTAATATTAATACTAATATAAATTTTTATTTTAGCATTTGTATAATTCACATCTACTATTAATTTCATTTCTTGAAGAGAACCTCATATATTTGAACTGATTTTTGTTCTATGTGTACAAAGATTCAAAACCTTTCCATCTTTTAACTAGGTAACTTTGTTTTATGTTCTATTTATACTTCATAAATCCATTATAAGCCCATCTGGAAAAGCAATTATTTCCAGGCATCAACTAATTTACTAGACTTCCTTCTCAATGGATATGTGGTTTCTACTTTAGACAACCAATTTCCATAGCAAATCAGGTGGATTTAGTTTCTGCATCCCTGTTTATACATAAGCTAAATTAAGAATGTTATCATAGATGTAGCTACTGGCCAAATAGAAGGTGTAAGACTTGGGAGTCACAATCACACGGGCAATTAGTGGAAGCCACGTCCACAGCATTTTGCTCCAAGGCCCTTTCCCCCACAGAAGACTATAACCAAAACTCTCTCAGTAATTCAAGAGAATAATGGAAAGTGGACAGGGTGTACACTGAGAATCTACTGTTTAGCCATTTGCTTTTTTGCACATGTCACTTCACCTCAAGGTATTTGAAGTTACACATCTGAAATATGAAAATAATAATACCTAGCTCACATGAATTCACATGGGAGAAATTTATGTGAAAGGTATAAAGGTATTGTCACTTACATCAACCAAATATTACTGATAAAAGTAAAACCTTGCTATATGAATGTGATGCTATACTAACATTTTAAACTTCCAGGAGATACCCAGTTGCTGAAGAACTTACTCAATTATTTGGGTTTGAACTACTTATTAATGTTTATCTCCATCAACATGAGAAAATAAAGAAGTCCTCGTTTGTTTTGCAAAATACAAATAGCACTTATATTTTCTCTGCATTGCAAGACTCAGGGATTTATTTTAAACTTAAGAATAAGGAGAATTAGATAAAAAGTTTGACAGAGGTATCCGTACCATACTAGCAGTAAAGCAACATAAAAAAACCCCAAAGACAACTTCCTGAATTCATATACATATGCACACACACATATACATATATATGTGTATTTATGCTAGTATATCTAAATACATGTGTGTAATATACATATATGATGAAATATTCAGCATTTAGATACTATATTGAAAGAATCAAAGCTTTGGATAAAGTCATCTAGACCAGTTTCCACTCAACTAACTTCTTTCATTTTAAAACCAAAGTACAGAAAATATGGAAATCAAAAATAGCACATTTTACACAAACTTTCCCAGAAGATTTATATAGATTCATCTGATTTGGTTACCTACCAAATAATTGATTGACTCAAAGTTTTACAAGACTCTGGCTTCTAGCCTGGTACAGGCTTCCAGTTAGGAAGTCATGGTGATAAAAAGGTGTGAGCAATATAGTCAATGGTATTGTAACAGCACTGTATGGTGACAGATGGTAGCTACATTTGTTGTGGTGAGCACATCATAATGGATAGAGTTGTCAAACCACTATGCTGTACACCTGAATCTAATGTAACATTGTGTGATAACTATACTTCAATTAAAATAATAATAATAAATTTTTTAAAATCACAATATTCTGGAGGAAAGTATCTCTCTACAGGCAGTATCTGCAGGATCACCTAGAGGAAGGAATAATGTTTTGGAAATATATGTATCACCATTTTTCTGATATAACACAAATGTCATATTTAATATGCAAAAATTCATATATTTTTATGAAATTTTTCTCATGGTCTTCATGTATATATATTTATATATATTCTTCATATTTATATACATATATATTCTTCATATATATATACTTTAAATGCAGAATTTAAAGTAATATAATCATAATTACAATACATTGTTGGTAACTTTTTTCAATTATTTATTTTATGTTAATTTTTAAAAAAAGATTTACTTATTCATCTGAAGCGGGTAGGGGCAAAGGGCGAGAACCCCCAGGAAGACTCCCCACTGAGCGTGGAGCCTCATGTGGGGCTCATTCTCACAACCTATGAGACCACAACCTCAGTAGAAAGCAAGAATCAGACACTCAATCCAGATGCCCCTGGCTGGCTCAGTAGGAAGAGCATGTGACTCTTTGGGGTTGTGAGTTTGAGCCCCACATAGGGTATAGAGATTACTTAAATAAATAAAACTTTTTCAAAAAAGGAATTACATAAAAATGCAACTCCTCCATTAGGTATCAATATAAAATACAAATGTAATATGTAAGTCAAAATTAAAAATAGTAGAGATTTATGAGTCTAAGAAAATAATGGAATTCTGCAGAATACCTTTTTGGAACTTATATGGTATGTATAAAGATAAATTTTAACTCTGAGGTTTTATAAAAAATCATACTAATAATAATGATTAATGGTTTTAGTATTTAATGATAACATCTTAGAGTAAAAAGCTTCAAACTACTATATTTTAATAGAGCAAAAAGAATATAAAAAAAGGAATCAGCAAATATTTGTAGAAATTTCTAAGGTTGCATGAAAAAGCAAAAATCAATTTTTTGACTTATTTATGAATCTCAAAAACCATGCGAATTAACTGCTTTTAATTAACCATCTGCAAAATGGCAAATTGTTTAAGCAAAGACCCAAATTAATCATACAGTATTTTCTATTTTCTTTCTATTCATATAATTAATAGCACTCAACAGGGAATATAAACAGAGATAAAACCCTCATATTCTGAAAATTATAATTTTATATGCTATAGAATTTGATAAGGCCAAGAAATACCACTGGGTTCAGTCTTCTCTCAAAACCTAGATAAGATGCCATTCTGGGACATCCTTTAGTAGTACAGTTATCTAAATCTTTTCTTAGCATTAAAAACAAGGCCTGTGTCATCTATCAACTCTTACTGCAATTGCCACATCCCTCCCTGCACAGCAAAGTGCTCTTGTACAGTACCTGTCCTATAGCAAACTTTGGAAGGACTCTCTCTCTGGACTGCTCTGGGAAGGCAAAGAGAGTTCTGAGTAATCCTTGACAGGTTAAGGTAAGGAACGATTATCTTCCAGCGATTAATAAGACAGGTAGCATATATAAATTGAAGCACAATATACTTTCAACGTCCAAAACCAGATCTTTAACTTAAGAGAATTTCCAGTGAGCATTCTGCCTACATATTTATTTGGTTATCTATATTCATGCCTCTATTTGTAGAAAGATGACGGTGGGGAGCCTCCAGCATCATAAAAGCCTCAATGCTCTACACATGTTATATATTTCAGCCTACTTTGTATAGCAGTGGGGGTTTGAAAGCTGAGAATCTACTAAGGCAAAGTGCTCTTTGGATAGGAGTATCAGTGAAGGTTTTCAGAGGAGTATAAGTTAAACTGATACCTGAATGACAAGAAGGAGTGAGTCCTGTAAACATGAGAGGGAAGAGTGATTCTGGCAGAGAGAAACAGGAGTTCAAAGACCAGTAGACAACAAGGAGATTGGAAAGTTCAAGACACAGAGAGAAGGCCAATGTGACTGAACAGGGCAGTCATAGAGTGATATGGGATAAAATCAGAGAGGTAGGGAAAGATCATGTGTGACTTTGCATGCCAAGGCAATACATTTAGATTTAATTTGAGGGTCACAGGAGCCATTAGAGGGTTTAAGCAGGGGCGTGACCTGATTTACATTTTGAAAAAGATCACAGGTCTGTGGAGAATTGATTATAGAGGCAGGCACCAGTGAAAACAGGATCTAGAGTGGCAGTAGAGGAGAGCTGCTTTGATTAATGAAATGTGCTAGTGGACACCAGTTGTGATTCAGAAAATGATAATTTCCTTAAAATACATACATTTAAAATAACTGTGTCCTTTGTGGGTTTTATTTGAATTGATAGATATTAAAAATGCAGACATTACCATGTTAGGGCTTTTCCATTTTTGAGTTAGAGAAGGGCCCCTCAGCCTCTTGAGGCATAGGAAATCAGTGGCATAGCCCCCAGCCGGGTCGTCAGCTTGCACCCAGGGAGAAGGTAACGAAGGAACCTCGGCTTCCCTTCTTTCCATAATACCAGTAAGATACATAATGACTGAAGGTGTACTTCAGTGGCTTAGGGAAATAGCGAATTAAGCACAAAAGGAAAATGTGGTATGCGACAAGGTACCCAATGACTAGCACAAGCAGTAACTAATGTAGAAGATAAAATTATAAAAATAATCCTTATTTGATATTTATTATATGTTAAGGAAATTATTTCATTTAGTTTATACCTTAATATTACCCCAGTTTGAAACATGAGAAATCTAAGATTCAGAGAAGTAAAATGACTTGGGTAAGTTTGCAAATCTAGTGAGTGTGAAACTGGTTCTGTCAGACCCCAGAGCTCCTCTTTCAGTCACAATATTATTCCATTTTTCAAAGGAACCACTGGTTTCTTTGAGGTGTTATAGTCAAGCAAGTCATCACTGGAACACAGTGAAGAGTTAACAATTTTCAGACAAGAAAACAAAGGCAGGGCACTCGCAGAAAAGAGAAAGGTATGACTGATATGAAGGCGTGAAAGCACACTGAGGGACAGACATGGAAAACAATGTTTTCTTTGGGGCAAGTGACAGGGACAAGCTATTTGCAGTTAGCTCTTATTATCCTAACCATGTTCTGGCCATTAAGATTTAACTGGAAATGGCGCAGGTCAGTTCCTGGCCTCGTCCCAAACACCTGCAAAATTCTTTACACTCTCTTTCTTCTTCCATCTGCAATTCAGAGGCAGAGGAGCTGGTAGGGGAACAGGATCTTGGGAACGACAAAGCCATAAACTAAAAGCAGCCTGAGTTTCTCTAGAAGATCACGCAAAAAGTTGCTCACTAGTCAAGGATATCCACATTAGACATTTTGAGCAGGAAATAAACATTCGTTAAGTTAAGCTAGTAAAAGTTGTGGCACCTTGTTTAAGCTTCTAGAATAATTTATTCCAAATAATACATACTGGAAAGTTCATCTGGTGAAGATGGGAAGCTAGGGCATGTGAAGTTAGATTCCTACAATATCTCTGTCCAACATTCTTCTCCTTTTCCTGGATCAACTATAAACTATAGACTCAGGCTCTCCTGGAATTAATGCAGATCATAAGATATTGGTCAATGAGTTGTAAATGCAAATTTCATATGTCCCTTCCCTAAATCCCCAACTCGCTTCTTTTTGTTTGAGAGAGGATGTGATACCTGAATTTTTACCAGCTTCAAAATCATGAGGAAAGGTCAAGAGAATCTCAGAGTTATGAGTCCTAACATAATTGATCTACTGTACTAATTTCAGAAATCGCTCACCTATAGATTTCTATAAATACATAAGCAAACAAAACAAACTTCTATTTCTTTAAGCTATTGATATTCAGGTTGTTTAGCTACTTGTAGCTGAACATACTTCTGACTAACACAAAAAAAGTTTAAGTGGATGCAAAACAATGTTTCTCAGCTGGAGGTGCTTATGACCTCCCTGCTCCTTCCCTTGGGTTGTTTGAGAATATCTGGAGACATCTTTAGTGGTCACAGCTACAGGGATGTAACTTGTTTCCAATGGATGGAGACCTACCATGCACTGAACAGCCCTACACAGCAAAGGATTATCCAGTCCAAACTCTGTGCTAGAACATGGACATAGTCTCTCTGCAGCATTCAAAGGTGTTAATACTTCTTTATAGAAAATCACATTCCACTGCAGAATTTTGAACAAGACTATCATGAATAAAATGAGGAAGAGTGAAGAATAAGCTGGGGTTTTATGTAGAAAAGGAGTAGTGGAAGCAGAAGTTGAGAGTTCAGAAGCTCAGCTAAGAGGCTGGTTATTTGAATTGAATGCTGGTGATAGAGAAACAGAAAGGAAGGCACAATCTCATGATTTAATTGGCAAAATGTGTTTGATGATACAATGATAGAAATGAGCATTTCAAGACTGGGTGTTGGGCTAGGAGACTGATATTAAACACTTGTATGGGCAAATTAGATATTTAATCACTTATTTTAATTTTTGCCAACATATAGCCTTTCTAAAATAGTTAAAGCAAAATATCTAAATAAAAGACCTTCCTTTCCCCTTCTCCTCTAAGCTGGTTGGAAGTGTTAGGGGTTGTTACAAATGAAATATCAATGTATCTATGTTTTGAACAAAGGTGTAATATATTTACTACTTGAAATAAAGAAGTTATTGTCCCTATTAAAATATTACGATAGTCTTCCAAAGGTTACATAAGATGTGGCACAAAGGAAAGGATACAGCATTGCGATTGGAGAAGAATAGCAGATATGTCAAAGAATCACATAGAAACATTTTTCTGAGTTGAGAAACAAAGCAGGCAGCTAGAATTATACAAAGATTATTGTGTAAAATAGCCATCGCAATATATGTTTTAATTGAATTTTGAGAATAAGAATAAATACAGAATTTGAGACCCGGAATCTAGAAAGTGTCTTTTCATGAAGACGAGTATGAAAGATTTGTCTTGAACACACAGACAAAAGCATCACAGAATCTAAAAGGAGAAGAAAATAAATAAAAGCAAAAGATGATTTTCATGGTTACATTTGGCTACATGTTCTCATCACATCCTGAGTCAGAAGGACATGGAAGCTTATAAATGTACTCACTAGATATTTTCTGCCATAACTACGCATTTTATTATAAATGGATTATGGCTAAATAAATATTATGAAAAATGTAGACAGCTATCATTCATGGTACAGTTTCAGACATGCTTCAGTCAACTCCGGTAAAATTTCACTGTTTTCCTAAACCTCTAGTTAAACAGTGCGCCCCAATATTGTTATATAGAGACACCTGAATTGGGTAAACGTTATGTGAACGAGAGAAGAAGTGATGATAATAAGCCATATTACAAGACCAGCTTTGCACAAAGTAGCAGCCTTATTGGATATTATAAAAGCTTCATTTTTTTCTGAATGTGCCATATTTGTTCATAAACTTTATAAAACTGAAGTACTTAACCTATTTATCAGGATTTCTCTCATTCCTTATATTCTTTTTTTTAAAGATTTATTTATTTATTTATTAAGCAGGCAGAGAGACAGGCAGAGGCAGAGAGAGGAGCAGGCTCCCTGCTGAGCAAGGAGCCCAACGCGGGACTTGATCCTAGGACGCTGGGATCATGACCTGAGCCAAAGGCAGCTGCTTAATCAACTGAGCCACCCAAGCATCCCTCATCCCCTATATTCTTGACAAAGAATAACCCACCATATACTTTAAACCAGGAGATTACTTCCCAAAAGACATAAGCTAGATCTTGTATCAAGGTCCAGTAGAAAGGATGTCCACTTAGAAATGTTGAGGTAATTTCATTGACAAAAATAAATATCAATGACCCAGATACAATATCCATGTTATGAGTCTAACGTTTACTAAATTATCTTTGTTTTTCCCTTGTTGCTGCTGATGTGTAAGAGACTCCAACAGACTGCAATACTTTATAGATCATATTTTTTCCTATCGAAGTTATACTATATTGAGGACAGCATTTTATTCAGTAAGATAGGGGATTCGAGTTGCTCCACAACTACCCGCAAGCATCCTGAAAGTTAAATAGCTTGTTTCTCTCCAAATGAAAGACTTAACTAAAATAAGCAGTATGAACAATCTCCAACTGTGAACTAATTAAAGACAATTCCCTTTCAAGGTTTTTTCACTAGATGTCATTTGTGATTTTATTTTGCTTTCCTTAAATTTGTCCTATTTTACATGTCTGCTCTTTCTAAGATTTATCCTTAAATGGCATGATCTTTTAATATTGGAAGTCAGTGACATTCTAATGAGTCACATTTAAATTAATATTAAGGTATTTACAAATTGTGAAACAAGGAAGAAAGATATTGTAATATTATGAAGCTAGTAGAAGCAGCTTGATTTTATGGCCAGGTGACTTTCTACTTTTTCAAGCCCATTGTCATTATGTCCGAAAAGGCATAACTAAGTGACCCTAGCTAATGCCTCAAACCTATATGCTTTTTCCTTTCCATTATCTCAGTTCCTTATGCCCTTCTTCAACTTACATTACCAAATTTCTATAATCGAAAGATTAGAGGAAATAACTGTAGAATTCTTTTAGAACAAAATCAAATCTAAAATTTTATCTGGCTAAGAATGTCTAAATAACAAAGAAGCCAACACAATAAAAATAATGTGTACAGAAATGTAATGAAAGGACTCAAAGAAAAAAAATTAGAACCCAACAAAGGAGTATTTTATCCTCCTAGAATAACACTACCATGAATATCTATCTGGCTGATTGGCTAACATCACCATTTTCTTATTTCTTTTGTACCAAATTTCTTTCAAAGGCTATTAATAATTTATTGGTAAGTTAGGTATCGGGCACTATGTGTGCATTATTTTACATATAAAAACATTGTAGTAATTCCTTGAGTTAAATACCACTTTTATAGGAAAAGATATTACATAATCAGTAGGGTTAAACCCAGGATCTGAACGAAATCAATCTGATACCAAAAGCCACACATCAAACTATTGCCTCTCTTTTCTCTTTGAATAGCATCCATACTCTTCAGCCTAGGTGTCCAAAGAATCTCCTTATTTCGATGGCCGAGATTATGAATTTAATCTGAGAATCTTGAACCTAACTTCCAGATGTCTATTCTTGATATGAATTAGTTTTTAAAAGGTTTAAACCAGTTGCTTCAAGAATTAGTTTGATTTAGTCAGTTTCATAGTCTCCATCATCTTTTCTACCAATTAAACATATTTCTCAGGATTTTATTCACAAGTCTTACATTCTTTCCAACTTGGTGTTATTTCTCAAATTCCTGTTTTTTTAAGAAGTACAACTTTAGGGGCGCCTGGGTGGCTTAGTCAGTTAATGTCAGACTCTTGGTTTGGCTCAGGTCATGATCTCATGACTCATGAGATCAAGCCCTGCATCTGGCTCTGCGCTCACTGGGGCATCTGCTTGAAGATTTTCTCCCTCCATCCCTCCCTCTCCACACTCTTTCTCTCTCTTTCTCAAACAAACAAATAAATAAACTCTTTTAAAAGTATGTTTTTCAAAGTTTGAGCTTGTATCATTTCCCATGCTTGGACAAGAACTTTCATGATTATACAATATGACTACTAATTCTCTCCCTTGAGCCTTATTAATCCTTGTCTTCTTCAACTTATATCCACCAAGGATGTGATATGTTATTCTTACCAGTCCTTAGACTTCCTATCTTCCACAGTCAAGAAAATAAAATTTACTGTTTATAACATACTTGAAATATTACTTGGTCTATCAAATAGCATAATGTTGACCCAGCATTCTAGATGCTTTTTAGAATTTTAATAACATTTGTGGGAGACACTGACTGCTTACCAACCGTCCATAGAATGCCCCACATTTCTCAGTCCTACTGTAACTTGAAAGGGCCATGAGTTTAGTTTCCACCATTAATAGAGAAAGCATGAATCAGTTTGAGGTCAAGACATTTATTTAATAAGTAGTATGTGGTCCTCCAGCTTTCTCTTCCACTGCAAGGAGACCATGGAGGCCTTTGGTTGAGATGGTGGAGCCAGAGGATGGAAATGAACTGGAGCCCACTGTTACTTTGTGCAGGTGAACTGTCCTGGAGAGTTACAGAGCCTCAGTGAACTTTCGTGAGTAAGAAATCAATATTTGTAAGTTGCAAATCACTGAGATTTGGAAATTGTTACTGGAGGACAGCCTAATCTATCCTGATCAATACTGAGAATTGATATAACAAGTAGGTGACTACTGTTAAAAATAAACCAGAAAACAAAGTAAACTAAAACAAAATATGTGACATTTGATGAATGGTCTGGTGGAGGCTGGAAAGATCATGATTCATTCAGTAAGTGACACACTTTTTAATACTGTTGTTGACTCTCATACTTACAGTGTTGACCATGTCAAGCCATACGCTTTAGGGGAACTCTAAACATTAAAAAATGGAAACTTAAGGGTGTGTGCTGGTTGCTATTGGCTGCATTTGACAAAGTGTTGCAAAAAAAGAAATAATTTAGCAAGGAATATCTCACTCTGAAAGCAGAAATTTGGGGAAAATCATCGAGTCATATATCTCAAACAATAAATAAAATTGAAAATGTCTTTGAGAGACAAAGGCCTGTTAAAAGTTAGCCTTGGGGGCAGAGATCAGATTGAGAAGTCTCCTCATCTGCTTTAAAAACCTACCACAACTAGGGGCGCCGGGGTGTCTCAGTGGGTTGAGCCTCTGCCTTCCGCTCATGTCATGGTCTCCGGGTCCTGGGATTGAGCCCCACATCGGGCTCTCTGCTCGGCGGGGAGCCTGCTTCCCCTCCTCTCTCTCTGCCTGCCTCTCTGCCTACTTGTGATCCCTCTCTCTCCGTCAAGTGAGTAAATAAAGTCTTTAAAAAAAAAAAAACCTACCACAACTAAAAGTATCTCAGGGCGAAAGTGAAAATAAGAATAAGACTTTCTCTCCTGAAAGAGACACTCAAGATAGCACTTTGTAAACCTATAGGGGAATGGGATGTGGAAAATAAAGAATTAAATATTTGAGAATGGCTCAAACCAAACTATGAGTATGATTCCTGATAATCAAACTGACCCGTAGCAACAGACAGAATGCCCACTGGCTTTTAGGAGTCACATTGAAAAAAAAAAAAAAGAGTCACATTGAAAGAAAAATATCTACCAAGTATGTGATATGTTATTCTTAATGGTCCTTGGACTTCCCACCTCCCACAGTCAACACTTTTTTTTTTAAAGATTTTATTTATTTGAGAGAGACAGAGAGCGAGAGCGAGAGAGAGAGAGAGAGAGCATGAAAATGAGCAGGGGAAGGGGGAGAAGGAGAGAGACAAACAGACTCCCTGCTCAGCAGGGAGCCCACCACCTACTGCCACCACTGCCACCGCCCTGGGGCTCCATCCCAGGATCCAGATATCAT
Organism: Nasua narica; assembly: GCA_028533885.1. NCBI lineage: Eukaryota > Metazoa > Chordata > Mammalia > Carnivora > Procyonidae > Nasua > Nasua narica. The sequence continues at coordinate 44,895,689 of CM052808.1, forward strand.
GACCTGAGCCAAAGTCAGATGCTTAAAGGACTGAGTTATCCAAATGCCCACAGCCAGAACTTTAAGAAAGCTGTGCAGCCCCACTGAGGGCATATTTTACAACAGCTACTTAAGACAATGGTTTAGAAACATCTTGAAAAACAGAAGAAACTTCTAGAGCAACGAAAAACAATGAACGAGATACCCCTCCCAGGGAGCATGTCAGAACTTAATTCCCACCCCATCTTGGGGAAACCTTACAATGTCTGCCCAACAAGATTTCAAGATTTTAGAATTGCTCTGAACCAGGAAGTACTGAATATCTCCCCTTTCTGGAAAGTGTTTATTGCTTCTATTCTATCCCATTTCCACAATCAAAAATTGAGTGTCAAGGGCTAAGGAGATGCAGATACCTTGTCTTTTTATTTAATCCATCTGAATTTAGAAACTATGCCATAATATCCAGAAACCTTGGACTTTGAGCTTGATGGCAGTGATTAGGTAGGTCTTTAGTTCGTTTTCCTTGGGACATGTGACAATAATGGAGCAAAGGGTCTTGTAACCAGAAGGATTAACTGTGCAGTAACAATTGCTACTCACTGAATATCCAAGCCTAATCTCAACCCACACATACGCTATTTCCCAGCCACATATCTAGTTCTGGCAAATGTGCTGTGAATGGAAATGGTATGTATAAGTTCCAGGCTAAAATATTAAAGAGCTAGTGTGCCATCCTTTTGCTCTCTTTCCTGTTAGGGTAATCACATGAGCCTCATATTGAGATGGAGAATCCTAAAGATGCAAACAACCTGGATCTTAACATGGAAGAAATCTGCCCAGGAGAATAATCTGGATCTGCAAACAGACATTATAATATCCTGTGAAAAATATCAACACACTTTGGAAGCCAGAAAGCAAATGGTTAAATAATAACAAATTGACGTTTTTTAGAAAGTTAGAAGCAAAGCACTTTCAGCAGTGAAAAAATTAACAAGAACAGAGTCAGTTTGTTTCCTAAATTCCAAAAATGCTCAAAGGTTAGAGGTACCACATACCTCAAAAATGGGAGGAGAGATGTGTGAGTAAAGCAAGAGTATTAGCTGGAAATCTTCCAAGGAAGCTCTGAACACCCCAGAGATCTTTCTTCAGAGATCATGTTATCAGAAAGCTCCTTCTCTCCAGCACAAGTCTGGAAGTTTGTCCTCTACAGAGGTGATCACAGAGAGATGTTGGTCGTGGTAACAGACATCACGCATTTCAGAGGTAACACTAAAAACAGATTTTGAAGGGCTATCTTCTGTTTAAGGTGATTTCCTCCTCCACCCACTGGCCTCCAGTTATACAGATCTCCCTTCTTCCTACTTTCCACAAACATGTAGGAGATGGAATTATTTGAAGAAACGGACCAAACCCAAGAGAAAAGACTTCACATTTGAACATTATTACAATGAAATGGCTCACCCACATTAAACACTGGACATTAAAGTCGACCAGTCAACAAACCATACCTACAGCCTTCAAAGATTATTTTGGTATCTGTCACCAACAGACAGTAGGAAACTACCAGATATTTTATAATACTTCGAACACAAAAAGAGAACCAAAATAAATAGGAGAATAAAACTAATATAACAAAGATATTGCAGAAAACAGAAAAAAGCAAACAAATTTACAGTGAATATTCTCAGAGATATAAGAAATTCTGCAAAAGACAATTTTCTTGGAAATTTAAATGAGAACTTTTTTTAAATCAAAAAAGTGTTGAAAGACAAAGTTGAAAGGCATCACTCAAAAAGTAGAATAGGTCACAGAAAACAGAAGAGAAAATGACCAAATGAGTAAAGTTATTCTAAAAAAACCCTTGTTTTTTATTTTCATATCTGCCAAATTTGGATAACTCTACTACTACTAATGTCCCATTAAGTATCATTCAGTGAATAACCAGTTATGGAGTTGTAAGGATGAAATTAGTTAAATGGGTTAGTATGGGCACTTGAACTATGCCTGATACAAAGTAAGCACTCAGTAAATATTGCAATTAGTACCAATAGCAATATTACTATTAAGGTAAAAATTACATTTCCTAAAATAAGAGAAGAAGTAAAAAGGACGGGGACCAAGGTAAAAGGAAATTATCCACAAAATACAAGAAAATATCTCCAAACTAAGGGCATGCGCCTAGAGATTTTAAATGGCCACCTGGTATTTAACACAATTAATGAAAATAGACTCATGTCAAAAGAGATCACTATGAAATTCCACTACTATAGAATAAAGAGAAAAGCTACATGTTTCCAGATAGGGAGAGGAAAGCAAGGAAGTAATATAAACATACAAATGATCAGTAACTATATGGTATCTGGGGATAACAGAAGCCACAAAATTATTGCTCAAAACTATAAAGGAAAATGCTGCTAATCTAGAACTCCATAACCAGGGAATTATCAATCAGATGGAGAATAAATTAAAAATCACTCTTCAGTATACAAGGGGCGTAGCTTTAAAAAAATTATTAAAATATTTTGCAGATTCTCCACTCAAGATATGGCATTTCTTTCCCCACCCCTTGAATCTGGGTTTGCTCATATAACTTGCTTTGAATATCGACACATGAGCAAACATGAACACAAAAGCAGACGCTCAAAAAGTACTTGTGCATTGGGGCTTGCCTTCTCATGCTACTGCACCCCAGAGATCACCATGAAGAAGCCAAAACTAGTCTCCAAAGATGAGAGATTGCGTACATGGAGTGAGGCCCCAGCCATATCGTCATAACAGGTGGAGCCACAAATATGGAAGGGAGGCCATCCTAGACTCTCCAATCCTGAGCTGGCAGATATGAAGAACCAAAGCAGCTGACTCCACAGAACTGAACAATCAATTGTTTTAAGCCACTAAGTTTTGGGGTGGATTGTTACACAGCAAAAGTTAATGAATAGACCCTCAAATTTTCCCAAGGAAGCCTCTATAGAATGTACACCTCCAAACAAACAAACAAAAGAAGCAGATATAGTTGATTCTAATATAAATACAACACAACACAAAGGAAGAGGCAAAGAGAATTCCCAAGATGACTTTGAAAGGCAGACAAAGGACAATAGCTAAGCGGCAAAAAAAAAAAGGGGGGGGACAATGAATCAGACTGGGGCAAGACAGAAGCTGTAGGAAGGCACTGTTACAGAAAAAACAATCACAGATTTGAATTCGCTTTAGGTATATAAAAAACTTGGCAAAGAAACATAAAAAGAGACAAATATTAACTCCAAGAAAAAGTTACATAAAAGATTTTCATGCTACATACTTTAATAATTATACACATAATAGCTTAATACGGGAACAAAAATAAGAAGGTATAGTAGCAAGCTATTACTTAGAAATATGATGGTAAATACCAGAAAAGATTTTAAAGTGTCTGTGTTGAGGGAAGGGCAATGAGAGGTATCGAAGAGTGGGGCTCCTGACTCTTGTTCTTGAAGTACAATTAAAATATTTGTTTTATATAAATATATTACTTGGAAAAAACAAGATTAAATTTAAAAATAGGTTAGGAGACAAAGAAACATAGACCAAGGAAAAGATCTCTAACTAAATTCATGTCTTTTGTGTCTCATATATTTTATGTCAGTGTGTAATGTATATGAATCTTATTTTATCTATACTTACTTTTCTAAAATATTCTGTCTTGAGGTTTATCAATAAACTGGAGATTTAAACATTTTGAACCTATAACTCCCTCGCTAGTAATAAATAATGAAGAGGGGCGCCTGGGTAACTCAGTCCTTAGGTGTCTGCCTTCAGGTCAGGTCAAGATCCCAGAGTCCTGGGATCTAGCCCCATGTAAGGCTCCCTGTCCAGCAGGAAGCCTGCTTCTTCCTCTCACATTCCCCCCGCTTGTGTTCCCTCTCTCCCTGCATCTCTCTCTGTAAATAAATAAATAAATAAAATCTTAAAAACAAACATAATAAAGAAATAAACAGAAGCAAAATAGATATTTACAAAAAATTTTATCACTGCATTTTTTAAGAATAAAACAATTTGGAAGTCATATAAAAATAAAAAAATTAAAAAATAGAAAAAAGGATATATGACATTTATATATTAAATGTTATGCAATTTAAAAAATCATATTTTTGAAAGCTAATGAAATAAAGATAGGGGAGTTTAAACTACAACAGAGAAAAATTGAGAATAATATATTCAGTATTATAACATAATTTGTAAATAATGTATGTGTGGTATATATACATAAAACATTAGATGAAAAAATTATTTTTATTATTTTTTGTTTATACTTTCAAATGATCTACAATGATTTTGTACTACCATATATAAAAAGAAATATGTACTGTTTATTTTAATATTCAACTGACAAATTATCATTTTTTTTAAGATTTTATTTATTTATTTGACAGAGAGAGAGAGATCACAAATAGGCAGAGAGGCAGGCAAAGAGAGAGGAGGAAGCAGGCTCCCCACTGAGCAGAAAGCCCCATGCAGGGCTCGATCCCAGGACCCGAGATCATGACCTGAGCCGAAGGCAGAGGCCCCAACACACTGAGCCACCCAGGCACCCCGACAAATTATCATTTTTTAAAAATCTTGTGTCTTTATAAAACTCTATTAAAATTTTACAGTAAAACCTTAACATAATGAAAACTAGTTCTGTTTCTGGTAGTGGTAACATACTTCCTATAGATAGCAATTATAATCCGTGGGTATAGTACGAAAATCAAATTCTGAAGGCACTAGAGAGTAACCAAAGTGGGCAAAAACTGGAGGATATGAAAAGTGATCCTTGTTGACATAGATTTTTTTCTTATACCCTATAGAAAGGAAAAGCAAAAATTAGCCCACTTAAAAGAAAGATAAGAGTATCCAGAGTGTGTACAAAATCCAACAAATAATAAAAAATTGTGGCTCACAGAGAAGATAAAAGTTAGTCCACGGGAATAGACCCCAAGATGACCTGGATGATGAAATTTCTCATAGACTTGAAAGCAGTTGTTATAAATATATTCAAGTAATTAAGGAAAAGATGAAAATTATGAGTAAAAGAATGGGAAACTTCAGTAAAGAATGATAAAAATATAAAAAATATGAATAACTTGAATGTATACTCCAATTAAAAAGTAGAGTTTTGCTAGACAGCTACACGTTGCCCACATGAGGTTACCTTTAAATATAAAGATACAGACAAAGTAAAAGGAAAAAATAAAATATACCATGTGGACATAAGCACCAAGAAATCAGTATGGCTATATTAGTATCAAACAAGGTACACATTAAGATAAGGGATTACCAGTGATAAAGAAAGACATTTCATAAAAATAAAAGGGTCAATTGATTAGAAAGATCTAACCATCATAAATGTGTATGAATCTCTATTTAGAGCTTCAAATATATAATTCAAAAACTGACAAAATAAAAGTAAAAAATTACTAGAAAAATATAGTCATTGTTGGAGATTTTAACACCATTCTAACAGTAATTGATAGACAAAAAGAAAAAAAAAATCACTAACTTTGCAGACATTTTGAACAGCAGCACTGAGATTTAAAAAATGCCCAAATTATTAGAACTCATACAGTAATTCAGTAATGTGGCAGGATACAAAATCAATGCGCAGAAATCAGTTGATTTTCTATACACTAACAATGAAAACATGGAAAGGGAAATTAGAGAATTGATTCCATTTACAATAGCAACAAGAACCATAAGATACCTGGGAATAAACCTAACCAAAGAGAGGTAACGGATCTGTACTCGAGGAACTACAGAATACTCATGAACAAAATTGAAAAAGACACAAAAAGGTGGAAAAGCATTCCATGTTCATGGATCAGAAGACTAAACATTGTTAAAATGTCTATACTGCCCAGAGAAATCTATACTTTCAATGCCATACTGATCAAAATTCCACCAGCAGTTTTCAAAGGGCTGGAACAAACAATCCTAAAATTTGTATGGAATCAGAAAAGACCCCGAATTGCTAAGGAAATGTTGAAAAAGAAAAACAAAGCTGATGGCATCACACTGCCTGATTTCAAGCTTTACTACAAAGCTGTAATCACCAAGACAGCATGGTACTGGCACAAAAACAGACACATGGACCAGTGGAACAGAATAGAGAGCCCAGAGATGGACCCGCAACTCTATGATAGTCAAATAATCTTTGACAAAACAGGAAAAAATATCCTGTGGAAAAAGGACAGTCTCTTCAATAAATGGTGCTGGGAAAACTGGACAGCTAAATGTAGAAGAATGAAACTTGACCATTCTCTTACACATACACAAAGATAAACTCGAAATGGATAAAAGACCTCAACATGAGGCAGGAATCTATCAAAACCCTAGAGGAGAACAAAGGCAGTAATCTCTTCAACATCAGCCACAGCAACTTCTTTCAGGACATGTCTCCAAAGGGAAAGGAAACAAAAGCAAAAATGAACTTTTGGGACTTCATCAAGATAAAAAGCTTCTGCACAGCGAAGGAAACAGTCAATAAAACAAACTGGCAACCCACGGAATGGGAGAAGATATTCCCAAATGACACTACTGACAAAGGACTGATATCTATGATCTATAAAGAACTCTTCAAACTCAACACTCAAAAAACAGATAATCAAGTCAAAAAATGGGCAGAAGACATGAACAGACACTTCTCCAAGGAAGACATACAAATGGCTAACAGATACATGAACAAATGTTCATCATCTTTAGCCATCAGGGAGATTCAAATCAAAACCACACTGAGATACCACTTTACGCCAGTTAGAATGGCCAAAATCAACAACATAGTAAACATCAAATGCTGGAGAGGATGTGGAGAAAGGGGAACCCTCTTCCACTGTTGGTGGGAATGCAAGTTGGTGCAGCCACTTTGGAAAACAGTGTGGAGATTCCTCAAGAAATTAAAAATAGAGCTACCCTATGACCCGCAATTGCATTACTGGGTATTTACTCCAAAGAAGCAGATGCAGTACAAAGAAGGGACACATGTACCCCAATGTTCATAGCAGCAATGACCACAATTGCCAAACTGTGGAAAGAGCCAAGATGCCCTTTAACAGATGAATGGATAAAGAAGATATGGTCCATACATACAATGGAATATTATGCCTCCATCAGAAAGGATGAATACCCAACTTTTGTATCAACATGGACAGGACTAGAAGAGATTATGCTGAGTGAAATAAGTCAAGCGGAGAGAGTCAATTATCATATGGTCTCACTTATGTGTGGAGCATAAGGAAAAACATAGAGGATATTGTGAGAAGGAAGGGAAGGGTGAACAGGGGTAAATCAGAGGGGGCTATGAACCATGAGAGACTGTGGACTCTGAGCAACAAACTGAGGGTTTTGGAGGGCTGGGGGTAGGGGTTTGGGTGAGCCTGGTGGTGCGTATTGAGGAGAGCACGTATTGCATGGAGTACTGGGTGTGGTACATGAACAATTAACCTTGTAACACTGAAATAATAAAATAAAAGTATGGGAAAAAAATGCTACCTCTAACAATTGTAGATATACATTCTTTTCAAATGCACAAGGAATTTACACCAAAATAGACAATATGCAATAATATAATGTTAAGTCTCAATAATTAAAAAAGTGAATTTGTACAGAATATGTTCTCTGACTATCACAGACTTCATTATAAACCAATGACACTAAGAAATCTAGAAAATCCTGACACATTTGTAAATTAAACAACACACTTCTTTTTTTCTTTTTCTTTTCTTTTTCAGGATAAACAACACACATCTAAGTATCTTATGGGTCAAAAGAGAAATCACATGAAAATTATGAAAATTTTTAGATCAGAATAAAAACAAAAAGATAAAATACCAAAATCTGTATGATGTACCTAAAGCTATGTTTAGTAAATACTTTATGACATTTTATGCTCGTATTAGAAAAAAGAGAAAGACTTAAAATCAATGATCTAGGGCCCCTGGGTGGCGCAGTTGGTTGAGCGACTGCCTTCGGCTCAGGTCATGGTCCCGGAGTCCCGGGATCGAGTCCCACATCGGGCTCCCAGCTCCATGGGGAGTCCGCTTCTCACTCTGACCTGCTCTCTCTCACTCTCTCTCTTTCCTAATAAATAAATAAATAAAAATCTTTAAAAAAAAAATCAATGATCTAAGTTTTTTTAAGAAGCTAGCAAAATGAAGAGAAATTTAACCCAAAGTAAGTAGAAGGAAGGAAATCAATCAAGGAGGAGGAGTAGACATCAATCAACTTGAAAACAGACACTGATCTAGGTAATTCCAAACGTATTGCTTTCCGGTGGTCTAATTTAAAATGAAAAAATATGCATTAGGAAAACCAGAGTCACAAGTATCTAGTGTTCTTCAAATATTACATATCTCAAACAAGTTTCTATCAAACACTTTGTGGGAGAAACTTGATGGTTGGCTTTTCTCATGAGAGCCTGACAACAGCATAATCCATCCTGTGGATTAAAAATGAAGAGATGGCGCCTGTAGACAGAGCTAATATGTGCATCAAGGCCAGGAACAGGGACTAGCAGTCCCAGATGTGGAAAGGATACAGAAGCATAAAGTTCCCCAAGCACTGGGGAGATTTCATGGCGGTTATCTGATTGGAAAAGTTGACGATCTATGCTTAGTTGTCCATACGACGAAGCATTTAAAATACATTTATCAGGGACTATTTCTATGTAAGATGGAGGAGTTTCACTTAAAAAAAGATCACAGTATTTCAAGAGAAATTTTGAAAAAGAAGCAAATGACTATGGCTATCTATCATTGGGGACATAGAGCATCTGAAAATGTTGATGATATTTGGTCAGTTAGAAACCCTTTTTCTTTTAAATAATCTGTAATTTATGTGGAAATATCACTAATAAAGGGAAAACAATTTCTCAGACAGTAAAATTACTGGATATGTAAAAGCAAACAAGTAGTGCTGACTACCCTGTTTTGTAATTTTAATTCCGCTTCACCATTTCTGGATTGTTCCAAAGCATCTCTAAAGCTAATTCTTTTTCTTTTTTTTGACAAGATCTCTTATAAGCTGAATTTTCTACCCTTTCTGTCCTCCCTTCCCCAAAACAAAACAAAACCCAAAATAGTGAATTGTTTAGTGTGCTATAATTAGAGTTGAAAGATTCTGGCAGGAACTGGAGTTGTGGGCATGGATGAAAGTCTCCACTACAGAATTTTGTGATCTTGTTTTCTAAAAGAAGTACTAGACAGAGAAATCAACTGGATAAGATTTCTCAGATTCCTTGCTTCTATTGTAATACCTTGGTACAATATGAAAATCAAGTATTTAGTACCTGGTACTAACTTTGCAACAAACTTACCTAGCCTCAGCTCATAAAATCCAACTCTAAGGAAAAGCTATAAACATCTTATCCCTATATTTATCCTAGAAATGAAGGAGGTATTTTTTTCTTTCTATCCAGAATACATTTGATTCACAGCAATCTACATATAATAATAATAATAATAATAATAAATAATGATGTTGGTTGGAGAAATCAATATGATGGCCAGTTCCATTCTTTGGTTTTAAATATGTCTAGAAATGGTCGTTTCTTTATCAAAAAAGGATGTTCCAAGGACTACCAGAATATAGCATTCTTTCTTTCCTTTCAGACACTTTTAGTTTCTGTGGATGATCTTCCAATTTAAACCAAGAAATACTTCTGCTTTGTGACTTTCCAGTCAAACACCTTGACAAATGTGATTTACTGCCTCTGAGTTTCCTAGATGCAAGCAATTACATTCCTTGCATCTAGAAATATCTTAAGTGAAGTACTAATAAAACCAATTCTCTTCAGGCCTAAGAAGTTATTGGGCTCTATGCTCTCTGCAACTTTGCTTTCTTAAGGACTAATATGTTTTTGTTCTTATCAAAATAGTTCAGGATATTCTTAAACACAGACTAAAATGCTAGAAGATATTGTCTTTTAAATCAGTTTTAATATTATAGAAAAATCAGCATAATTCTTTCTCTTTTTCCAAAACCAATCTAACAATTATGTTTTCTTTTTAAAATACACATGCCTGTTTTTTTTTCTTTTTTTTACAAAACCTTTCTGGGAACAGTATAATATTCCTATTCTTGAGTCATTACTCTGTCTTTCCATAGCATCCTATATTGATTTTAAGATCTCACTTATGGCTTTTTAGGCATTTCATGGTTTAAATATTCTATACCTTTCAGATTGATTACTTCCATATTATCTGTCACTTTTTTATTGTCGGAGCAGGGGCTGCTTTCTGCTCTGTTGTCACAAATGGATTCCCATGAGGCTAACACTTTTCATGCATCTTCTAACAGAAATTGCTACTTCTTGAAGTAAGTAATTCTGAGCCTCTTACAGCTTTATGAAACATAGGTGTAACATTTTTTTCCACTGGATTTGAAATGCTGACTTATCTGAGGGTTTGTTCTTAGACTAACTGAAATGATTTTGTAAACACTGGATGTATTTGCTTCTTGATAATAGTGTTGCTTTTGTCTACTTCCCTTTCCAAAAAGTATGTCAAACAAACAGACACATTTTCTGTAATTCAACAGCTGTTTAAGTTGCTTTCTTACCACTGATCTCAATACTTTTCTAATATTATCTGTGTACTTTTCTGAAGTGGGTGACTATATTTCCATGATACCATCTAATTTGCTAAGGTTTTCCATAACTGTACAGTGGTTTTCCTTCTAGCCTAAGAAAACTATGAAAATGCTGAAAATTTCCTCAACAAATATCTGCTTTATTTTTTTTTTTTTTAAAGATTTTAGTTATTTATTTGACAGAGAGAGAGAGATCAAAAGTAGGCAGAGAGGCAGGCGGGCGGGCAGGGAAGTGGGCTCCCTGCTGAGCAGGGAGCCTGATGTGCGGCTTGATTCCAGGACCCTGAGATCATGACCTGAGCTGAAGGCAGAGGCTTTAACTCACTGAGCCACCCAGGCGCCCCCAAATATCTGCTTTGAATCCAAAGTAGTGTCTCATGCAATTCATTGGACATTAACAATTACCACAAACTTAGTGGCTTAGGACATTACAAATTTATTCTATAGTCTGAAGAGCGGAAATTATAAATGATTCTTAAGGGGCTAAAATCAAGATGCTGGCAGATCTGGTTCTTTCTGGATGGAAATGAACTTCTTGACTTGCCTTTTCCAGCTTTTAGAGTCCACCTGCATCCCTTGACTCATGGCCTGGCATCACACTGCATTTTCTCCCTCTGCTTCTGTTGTCATATAACCCTGCCCTTCTATTAATTCTCCCTCTGCTCCACTCTTATAAAAACTTGTGATTACATTTAAGGCCCACTCAGATAATCCAGGATAATCTCTCCATCTCAAAGTCCTTAACTTAATCACACCTACAAAATCCCTTCTGCCACATAAGATGACATTCACAGGTTTTAATGATTAGGCCGTGATCTTTCAGGGCCATTATTTAGCTTCTCATGATTAACATTCATTTTAAGATATATATTCTCATTTAAATTGTATCTATTTGGGAGTGAGAATAAGTTTAAATAGTAATAGTATCGTTTTGTGTGGTTATTTAACTCTTATCTACCCAGAAAACTTCTAACAGATGACTCTTGATTCAGGAAATAAATCTACCAGAAATAGTGACAGCATTTTTGTCATCAGAGGATGACAGTGGCTTTGTTACAACAAATGCCTTTAACTCTTCTGGAAGTTGGCGGGATTTAGAGTTCCTTAAAGGAGAATTACAGTTCAAGGTAATGATTCAAGAGAGGAAAACCGTGAAAGATAGTCTTCAGGAAAGCTACCCATCTTCAGTTTTTCCATACAAGTGAGCTAATCCTGGCATATCACTTATATTAGTTCAAATTTCTCATCATCCTTATATCTCACCCCAAGAATTATATTTTTTGACTTGAAATAAATTCCTGAACTTGTGTTCATAGATATTCCTTTTTATTTCTCAGAGCATATATGTTTTCTCTGTCACTTTGTTGATAAACAGAAAATATGTACCAATTAAAAAATGCCTATACAGCAAAACACTACAAGTACTAGTAATTTTATATTGTAATTTTATATATAATTATATACATACCTATATCATATAAATAGCATGTATAATTATCTATACATACATATATGATATCTGTATGATTTGACTCTCAATCTTGCCTTAGACAAGTAGAACTTTAATAGTCTAAAACTTTGGTTAATATTCTCTTTTATTGATGTTCCTCTTTAATAAGAGGACTCAGATCAATAACAAAGTTATTTTTCTCAACTCCCTGTCCATCAAGAAAGCAAGATGCTTTGATTCTGGGCTTAGGATTTAGTTGATGGTCAGCCATCATTTGCTCACAGAACAAAATGTCAACTTAGTACTTCTCACTGGATCTGGTTCCAGTTATAGAAGTACATTGGATCTCTTTTCTTTGTATTTTTTTATTTATTATGTTTAATCAGCAAACATATTGTACATCGTTAGTTTTCAATGTGGTATTAAATGATTCATTATAAGAAGCTTGAGTCTTTAGCTACTATTCTGAATTTTAGGAATTTAAATGACAATCCCCAGACTTTTGGAAGTTGTAAGTAACCATATTTCCTGTCTATGTACCTCTTGCTTTTTTTTTTTTTTTAAGATTTTTATTTATTTATTAGAGAGTGAGAGACTGAGAATGAGAGGGGAGAAGGTCAGAGGGAGAAGCAGACTTCCCGCAGAGCCGGGAGTCCGATATGGGACTCGATCCCGGGACTCCGGGATCATGACCTGAGCCGAAGGCAGTTGCTTAACCAACTGAGCCACCCAGGCGCCCTACCTCATGCTTTTTAAACTCCCATTCACCTGATTCTTCATCATATCTTCCACAAAATCATCCTGAGTAATCCTACCTTTTCTACATTGCCACATGGCCAAAAGGAAATAGAACGGTCACAATATTCCCAAAATATGTAACTCTGCTAAAACTATCTTATTTTCTACATATGTCAAAATTCCCCAAACACTAAAACTGCAACTAAAAAAATGCATCAATTGTTCTAGTCCCAATCTAAAAGAGCAGACTTTCTCAACTACAAGCTGCTGATAGGATTAAGAGAATAGAGAGTAGAAAGAAGAATGAATTTTTAGGGAAAAAATAGTGAAGTTAAACATCAACAACTATAGACCCTGGAAAAGCAAGTTTCTTCTAAAGAAAGCCCTTACAAGATGGAAAGCCTGTTCATGAAAAGCATACAAAACATTTTATCCATTTCCTGTGCCCAATTTCAACTTCATACTCAAGCTATCATGTGGGCACTGGGAAAAAGGAAAATTACATATGTGCAAGAGTATATTGGTGACACATTCCAAAAGGATTTAGTTTTACACTATAAAGTCTATTTCCTGTCTTATGATTTTCCACCTTTTTACAAGACGTAAGACCTCTTCTTTACTAGCAGCCTTCCTACTTACATAAAGCAGATGTAACACTGAGTTCTCATTGAGCTGCCCTTGAATTGCCTTGAAATGTCCTATGGGCAGGGATTGGCAGGAATCATTTCTTGATCTCATGAAAAAAGAGAGGTTTAGAATTATTCTATGATTTCCATTCATAATTTCCTTTGGATTTTCTAGGGACTTACTATAAATCAGAATCTGTCAAACCTAATTTGCGATATCTATTAATCAATTTGAACTACGTATTTAACTCAAATAATATTCTCAACATAATTTTTAATAAAAAGTTTTCAATTTTTAAATGTTAAATTTTCAGAAGTAAAGTTAAAAAAAGTGTGTGTATAGCCAGTGTATGTGTGTGTATATATATGTGTATATATATATACATATACATACATACATATATATACTATTATATATACATATAATATTGTATACATACTATATATGTATATATGTATATATGTATATATAATATAATATACATACTATTATATATACATATAGTATATATATATACATATACTATATATACTAGTACTCAATCACTGAGCTAGAGTACATATGATCCATACACATAGTTTCAAATCCTAGAATACTGGTTATTTCAATATGTATTTTGTACTATTTGTAAAGCCATAATGATAACAGAACTGTTATACAGAAAAATACAGAACCGTTATCCTACTATATATGATGGAATCAGCATTTATTTTTCTTATTAAATTATTATCTATAGACTTGTTTATCAATTATCACTAAAAATTCAAGTACGTGGTAAAAAATAGGAAAGAGTCAACTGCACTGGATGATAAGATTTCATGTTATAAATCAATTCTGCTATTTGGTACTCTTTTTTTTCAAGAATTTTGAACTTCTTGATTTGCCATAGTTATTATTTAACAAAATAATTTGCATTTGATATGAAAATAATAAAATTGACTAGTCGTGCAAGTTTGGGAGCCAAAACTAACCACTTGAAATAAAAAGTACTAAACAAAATATTTCTTTGGTGTCACAATTTTGTTTCACCAAGTCCTGATTAAGGCTTGTCCGGTTTTAAAGTGTGTTTCTGTGTAGCAGTGATTTTCCCAAAATTATTGAATAAAACAATAGCATCTGTGGAGAACCAAGTGTGAATCTCTTAGAAATAGTAAGGAAGTAACTGAATATCAGAACATATTCTTATATAACTGCAACTGAATAAATGGCTGTCTAATCTGTGCCATACACCATCAAAACCTGGCCTCCATCAGTTTATAGAAAGATCTGTGATCTTATCTGTTTCCTACATGAGCGAAGTTGACTGGATCAATCATCTTCAAAATTTTTTTGAGTCTCAGGATCCACTTGTACTCTTAAAACTTATTAAGGAACCCAAAGGGTTTTGATTATGTAGGTTATATTTATCAATATTTTAACATTTTGGAAATAAAAGCTGAGAAGTTAAAAAATACATTAATCCATTAAAATAGCAATGATAAATACATTTCATGAAAAATAACCAATTTTCCACAACAAAAAATTAGTGACAGTGGTACTTTTTAAAATTTTTTTCCCATTTCCTTAAAATCCAGCTTACTAAAAAAGAAATGAATTCTCATATCTGCTTCCACATTGAATATACTGTTCAAAGTTTTGGTTATAGTAACTGGAGAAAAATCTAGCCTCATGTACACACATAGTTGGAAATGGGAGGGGCATTTTCACAGACTTTTCAGATAATTGTGGGTATTTTTCTTTAATACTACACCAAAACTCAGCAAGTGGTCATTTCTTAAATATTATTTGCAATTTGGATTCTGAAATCATATCAATGAGTTCTTCCATTCTCTGTTAAATTAAGAGCCATTGATAACATCATGTACTGGTGATTTAAAAAATGTTAGTTCACTGACATATGTAGATCTTCCACATATTGATACATTCATTATGCAATGTAAAAAAACACACTTGTTAATATCACCACCTATATAATTAGAAAACTCTTTAAGTTTTGGGAAGCTGTCAAGCTCACAATGGCATATATAAGCTTTCCAAAATTCTAATTTTCATTTAAGAGTTCAAATTTTTCTTTGGCAACAAAAACGGTACGTTGTTTTCTTTAAAGTGACAGGCTCCCTTTGTTCATTTTCAAGAAAATGTCTATCAAATAGTTGAATCCAAAAAGCCACAGTTTGCCTGTCAGTTGTTCTTTTAAGTAAACATGATGTTCCATAAAAAAGTGGCTAGTTCAATTCACAATTCCAAAAATCATACAATTGCCTTTCCTAGAGAGGCTACTTGAGAGTGTTCAGCAGAAGTGTTTCATTTGTACTTCACATTTCATCACAAAGAATATTAAAAAGCCATGTACTCAAGTGTTGAGATTTAACATAATTAATATTTATTACATCACCAAGTAAATTCTTAATTAAAGTTGGCCATGCAAGTGCCAGGCAATGAGGACTACAACGAGTATTAGTACTGTCTGTGCCATTATCTTTATTCATACTAAGGCACCAGCACTTTAACCCGCCACAGCTTTTATACTATCAGTGCAAATGTCGGGTCAGTCCAAAAGACAAATATCTGAGTATTTGAAAATGGTTTTGCTCTCACAGAACCTGCCTTTCACTCCCCCCTAAAAACAGGGTCTTTTTGACCACTACTGTTGAGAACTACTGTTCTAGACAATGAGAGATGTTGAACAGTATAGAAGAAATACATGCTAACAAGTTAGAATTTTTTAAAAGCTGATAAACCAGTATTTTTCCACATACTGGATTGTGTTTACATCAAATTTAATAAAACATAATTATTAAAATAAGTATCAGAAAAAAAGCCACAAACATGTTAAAATAGTTAAGCATTTCATCACAAGCAAGAGCATTTGAAAGATGTGTTAGAAATAACAACTAGAGCACTGGGTGTGGTGCATGAACAATCAATCTTGTAACACTGAAAAATTAAAATAAACATATTTGGGGAGAAAAAAAAAACATTTCCCAGAGAAACATCAAAAAAAAAAAAAAAAAAGAAAGAAATAACAACTAGCATATTGAGTTGTTTGGTAAAATACATAGTATATTGTTCTTTCACCTTAAAAAGCTATAAAAGCTCACACCACAAAGCTCAATTATGATTTAGAAGTGAATACTCCTTAGTTTGTAAAAATTTTGAGTAGACAGGCTTTATTTGGACCCAAAGTATTTTGATGAATGCAGAAAATGAAATAAATCTGGCTAAAAATTCTGCATGCAATTCAGTCATTCAAATGTTTAAGTGGTATTGATCAGACATCTCAGCCTATAATGTAGTCGTGGCTTTTGACAATTATTGTTTAGCGTATTTAGCCCAGGTGATTATCTTGCATTCTAAGGGTAAATTGGCTGCTTGTATCTGGGTAAACTGAGAGTGTCCATTGCCCAAAAGGTCAAGGCTTTTATTTAAGTCACTGCATCAAGAGTCTGACCATTATATTCACATATCTAAAACTTGGGATAAGTTAAGAAAATTTAAAAAGAGAACACACACTTTTTTTTTTTTAGCTACTCAAGTTTCTTTTTCTAAAAGGCATTAAAATCTAAGTAAAATGTGCATTCAAATCACACCTGTTTCAGTTTCTCAAAAGTGCAATTTCAGCTAATTTAACAATTCATTCCTCTTAGGGATACATTTTACTGGGAGATTTAAGCTAGTGAGATCAGTCTGAGTAAATCATGCAGTTAACTGATTTTTGATAATAGAAAAATTTGGCTGGTTGGAAATGCTTAAAGACTGTGGAAGTGGAGAATGCGGGTGGGTCACTAGAAAGAATTCTGCTTCTATAAGCAGGAGGCAAAGGCCCCAGTCTCATGTCACTAACTTCAAGTGTCATTCTCTAACTATCTATTCTCGGTCTATTACCCAAAAACAAGAATTAGAAAGTTGACAGAAATAATAAATCCAGGGTTACACTGAAATATAATGCAGAGGGGTGGTTGAATAGAACAAGCTTTTATATTTCTTCTGTCAGATTCCAACCGTTAGCTTAAAATTCTTATAAAAATGACATTTGTTTGAGAGGCTGGATAGCAGTGTGCTATTTCCTGTCTACACATGTCAGATTTTAAGCTTCAGAATAGCTAAACAAAGTTCTGTCTCTCTGTACTACAGGAATGCATAATGACAAAATCATTTTACTTCACGGAGGGAAAAAAGCCAATATTATCACTTTCAATTCAATTGTTAAATACAATCTTGTTTCCTTTGGTGGTGAGTTTAGGGAACATCTTTGCGCATTATTGTGTAAAGATAATATTCATCACCACCTTTAAATAAAACAAGCCAGACCTTCCTCAATCTCTGCAGCTGCATCTACCCGCTGATCTCTCTATCCCTAAAACAAATACCAGCTATGAAATTCCTTAAGTTCAAAGATGTCTTGTTTTGTGGGACATGCCAGGCATTTGTTTCATGAAGATGCTCCTCTACTTTGTAGAGATATGGTTAGGAAGACCACGAAATGTTTCCTCAGGAAAATGCCCTGCTTTAGATACTCTCACAACCCAAGAATGAAACTTATGATTTCAGAGAGTTAAAAGGTTCCTGCAACCTAAAGGTTACCCGTGTTAAATTCCTGTTTGTAAAACACTGAAAGAAGCTAACAAGAAAGTCTGTGAAATTTGTAAGTATAAATATTTCTTGTTCTGATTTCAGAGGTTTATATCTCTTTTAGGGTTCTTTTTAGTTTCTTAGTTTTAATAATCACAAAACGAAATAATCACTCTTGAAAGTACAACTTAAAATCTGTTACTATGGTTTTTGAAATATCTGGGTCTTACACAACATAAATACAAAGATATAAGCTACTGAAGAAATTCTAGCACTCTATATAGATTGTGAAAAGTATTTGTTAATATAAAATAATAAACACTGTGATAAATAACTACATGTTACAGTTATAAACAGAATTTTAAGCCATATAAATATAGACTGATAGAAATGGAGAAAACATTCATATTGTTACAAAACTGGTATTAATTTTATGTCATATACAGACACTGTGCTTAATACAGCTCAACTTTTTCTGTCACGCAAGTAGATCTGTATATCCTAACTTGGCAAAAGAACCAATTAAATGTATGTTTTTAGTGTATTAATAATGCACTATGTAACTCTAATCATTCTTAGTATAACTTCATTTATCATGGCATATTACTTTCCAGAAAAAATACTCTTTCTCCCTTATGTTACAGTTTTTCTATGAATCAGTTATCCATTCTAGACTGTAAGTTAACTGAAGGCAGATTCTTTTTTGAAAACTCATGTATTATATGAATTATGTAATTTAATCCTCACTACCATGCTACAAGATAGAGACCATTATTTTTCTGTTTTACAAATGAGGAAATTGAGACAAAGTAACTTGCACAATGTTACATAGCTAAGAAATGAGTAGACTGGGATTCCAGTGGAGGTAGACTGGCACCCAAGTTTATATGATTTTCTAACCTGAATTAGTCCTTCTCTTGCTACTTCCTTGCTTTATATTAATAGCATGACTCACTCAATAATCTAGGTAGAGATTTATCTTAATCACATCCTTGCACACACAACCATACTGCTTCAGGAAAGGGGATTGGACAAAATATTTTATTTAAAATTACTGGTGACCTTAAGAAAAAGGTTTTGGGAATTTCGATAAATCCAACTTGGTCCCAAGTTCCAAAAAAAGGCTTTTATGTGTCAGTGTAAGCAAAAAAATCTACTGGTTGTAACAATCCTCTAATGGATTTAGAAAATCTCAGGCACAGGGACTGAATCCATTTTGTGTCTCGGTATGGATGGCAGATGGTATCTGTGCTTGTCCGGTGGATTTTCAATGAGTGCCTCTTTTTGTTCATCTGGTTACCAGTCCAACCACTTTTCTCATGCTAAAGATGATTCCCATGCCAATCATGAAATATCAGACTTCATCCCTTAAAAAGCTAATGGAGATATTTTAAACACTTACAAACTAGCAATTCTATCTTGTAGATAACATAAAGTCTATATACCAATGCACTCCCATGTCCTTTGGATTTAAACAGAATTTCTATGTCATGCCAGAAAATGATTTCAAACACTGCAGTAAATATATATGAAGATGTACATTCAGTGCTGTGGGGACTGGGTAAAATATAATTAATAAAATGAATGCATGATATAAAAATAACTCTGGGGATTGATATCAGATAATATTATGTCATAGTTTGATTCATAAGCTCCTTGGATACTGGGACCATGTCTGATTCATCTTTGTATTTTACATGGGACTTGATAATAAATGGTTGTTGAGTTAAAAAAAAAAAGAAAACTCATGTATTATAGCATTTTGCATACAATAGAATCTCCCTTTCTCTCCTCTCCTTTATTCCTACCTCATCTGGAGAAATACCATATAACTAGAAGCACAAACTCGACAGAAAAGATAAACTGAAACTAGCTGAGGGAAAAAAAATAAAGGAATAAGTAAGTGTGGTACATAAAACAGAACTTATATGCTTTCTGCAGGCAAGTCACAAACATAAGTCTAAGCTTTCTAGCAGACACTATTAAAAAGGAAACCTGGTCAATTCAGTGCCCTGAAGATCAAACAAGTATAATCTGCAGGATAAATACTATTCACTATTTCTGATACTTACACCTGACAGAAATTTCTGGTCTTAAAGTAGATATTGTGGATTTAATGGACAACATCCTCTTTATAGTGAACACAACAATGAGTTTCATTGGAGCCATTTCTTATAGTGACCCTCAAGGTAGTAATTCTATAGAGAAGAGATAATACATGGTCAGGAACAGCTCTCTGCTGGTTTAATTCAAGAAGAGATTTTATAATATCTAAAAGAATGGATTATTGAATAGCAATTCTGACCACTTTCAGTCAAGGGTTTGTACCTACAGAGAGTTTGAGCTTGTATTCCTGACAATATGTATAATTGTTTGTGTTGCTAAATCTAGAGAAGCCAAATACCTCAGCACATAGCTATGTTGGCCTTCCAGTTGCCATGCTCATGGGGAAAATGTGGAGACAAATGACCTGTCTCTGAATACAGTGGAGCTGAGGGAATACTTTTAAGACAGGCTCAAGACTTGCACAGCATCCTGTATCTTTAGTATCTAGGATAATGGCTGGCAATGAACTGATTTTTTATACTATCAATTTTATTTGTGATATTCAAACTACCTCTATTTACACATGCAATAATCCTCTCTTTAAAGCAATAGAGCATAATTCTTCCTTAATGAAACTGACATCATTTTTCTATATATGCCACCTCTCAACCTCTGAGCTGTTCATATTTATTTAAGTAGCTGACAAAAATGCCTTGTCCCTGGAAAATTCATGATCACTGCTTTGATTCAAATTGCATACAAATATATTTATTATATATAGTAAATAAATATATGGTATATAAAGAATATAAATATGGAATATATGAATATATAAATTAAATAAACTTAAATGTGGTTTGAATCCAAACTGAATAATCATGAGTAACTATATATGTTTATATTCTTATATATATTTATAATTATATTGATTTGTTTTTGAAAGATATAGGCCTGCTATTTGCTACCATTAAAACCGTATTAGGGGTATCCACTTTGGACAAAGCTCATGGTCTTTCCATACTAAGAAAATTTCATTTAACCCTGGTGCTTTTAGGTTGTATTTTACTTTACTATCCTATATATTTTCAAATTTATATCATTTATATTTTTGTCTTCTGGAATACTTGTGGCTTCCTGTGGGGGTAATATTATTTCTACCTTGAAACATTTTGCTTTATCATGTATATCTGGGCTCTTCCCAAGTTGTTGAGGTTTTTGTTTCTCATGAAGAATGCATAACTCTTACACTTGCAGGTAGGCATTTTTGTTGTCCTTTATTGCCCTGTCTACCCTTCTCTAGCCTCCAGTGAGTCACTTCATTCAAAAACCATGCCAACAGCTGGAACACCTGGTCTCCTTTCTTTTAACTTTTACTTAGTGTCATTCTTCTACTTTTGCTGAAGATTTCAGCAGTTGGAGCCAACTTTCTTCCAACTCAAATATTGAAATTATCTTTGATATTTCCACAACCATGGAGCTATCCCGCCCATCACTTTAGCTCAGAGTTCTCTAACTTCCTTGAAGATCATATCCAAAGCTCTGTAATGTAAACTCTTTGGCATAGCCTAAATTCTTGTCACCCAAGCTCTTTCCTTTTCTGAAATTTTAAGCCACATTATTCTATTTTCTAACTACCTTTTTTCCCCTCTTACTACTTTATTTTGTAAGCTGTTTCCTGGTCTCAATTAAGAGAACTGCTTTCTATATTTCAATGAATAAAAACAACTTTAAGGCGAGAACTTTCTTAACCCTTCCTGCCCATGACCTACATACTTTGTTTTCACAGCCCTTTTCCATTTTCTCCCACTGGAAGAGGTATATTTCCCCTTATCTAAGTTCTCTAATGCTTTAACTCTTACATTTTTCCATTCACTAGCAAACTTTGTTTTCTTTTCCATTCTATCCCCCATACATATCAAGAATATAATTTCAATTATTTTCTTTCTCCAGTATACATTTTGTCTCTTGTGTGTTTAGGTTTCATGCAACCCACAAAACTCCAGCTCCCCCTCAACAAAAAAACTCCCCTTATTTATCAAATTTGAGCTGATAAGTGACACAGAAGAAAAACTCCTGCTGCTACCATTATAGATATAAGGTCTCTAAGTGAATCTGTTGGTTTAATAATTGCTCAATATCCTTAGTCAGCTACATCTCTGCTTAAATCTTTCAATACTAAATCTCTTCATAAACCTCTACCCTCACCCTATAATATTTTCTTTTTAGTTTAAGGATCAAACTCACTCATTCAAAAACAGCTGGTTTCTCAACCTTCTTCTTCTCTCATGAAAGAAGGCCCTTCTCTCTAGGGTTAGGGCTGCCACCAGGGCTCTGTGTCTCAAATCCATTCCCCATCCTTGGGAACTTGCTTTGTGAATCCTCAGCTTCACTTTTATAAAGAGCATTAACATTTCTTCTTCTATTAGTTTTTCCTTATCAGCAAATAAGTATGCTCAAAAGCTCACTGCTAAAAAAATTCTTCACCTTTACACTATTTTTGTCTATTAACTAATTTACCACTTTCTGACATAATCTATGTTTTTGAAAGAATAATCTACACTGAATTTTTCTACTTCTCACTTTCTATTTACTCTTCAGCCCATTGAAATTGGCTTCTCCCTCCTCCATTCCATTGAATTTATTAAAGCAACTATGATCTATTAATTTAGCTTTAGTTTCTTTTACTTTTATGCAATATTTGACATGTTTGACTAACTCTTTTCTGTTGAAACCATTTGTTGATGCTCTTTACTTTAATATTACTTGATTCTTAGTTTTCTTTATCTCTTTGGTCACAACTTCTCATACGGTTTTCTGAATATTCATGCTCATGAAATTCTCATGTTCTCATGAAATATCAGTGCTTCCCAATTAGTACACATTCTTAGCTACTTTCTCTTACCTCTCACTGCACCTGTCGACACTTCAACAACATATTCACAGATGCTTCCCCAAACTCCAACACAATTCTTGCTGCTAGGATCCAGAGATGTATGTCAACATCCTACATCTCTTTTTGGATGGCACAGGCAACCTAAGCTCAATATTTTCAAAAATGAACTCATGATTCCCTTTCCTCATACCTCCTCTTCCCTTTTCTTTGCTTTTGGTAAAAGATAGTGTCACTTACATAATTTCACAAGTTAGAAGTCAGAGATCTACTTCCCCACTGGTTCCTACGTCCAGCTAGTAACCAAGACTTCACCATGTCCCATGAGATTTTCCCTCCAAAATTTCATTCCTTTTTTTTTTATCCCCATTTTCAGTTCTCTTGAAATCTTTATCACTTTAAGACTAGTTTAGTTTAAGCACCTCCTTCCCTGGATGTCTGCCTCCAAATTTGTCCCTACCACAAGCCAATCTTCATACTGCTGCCCAAGTCACCCTCTTTATAGAAAATCACAGCTATTATGCTCACTAGCACCTTAAAACATTTTACTGGTTTCCCTTTTCTTATAGGCTAATGTTTAAAAATAGCTCCCAGTGCCATTTGCAGTTCTGCTCTCTATGGTCTCCCTCCCCACTGCCATATACACCTTTCATTTTTGCTGGCCTGATCTAGACAGGAATACATCCTGTTTTCAACAGTCCTGTTTTTTGTCTGTAAATAAATACTATTCAACTTTCTAGCATACAGTGTATTTACATGGGTAGTTCCCATCTATTAAAATGTTGATCAAAATTTAGCTCAGGGCATTTGGTTGGCTCAGTCAGTTAAGCATCTGACTCTTGATTTCCACTCAGGTTATGATCTCAGGGTTGTGGAATGGAGCCCCTCCTCAGGCTCCATGCTGGGGTGGAGCCTGCTTAGGATTGCCTCTCTCCCTCTCTGTCTGCCCCTTCCCTGCTCTAAAAAAAAAGAAAGAAAAAAAAAAATCAGCTCAAAGTAATCTTGGTGAAACCCTCCATGGCCCCGGCTTTGATAGAAATGCCTCTCTCTGAATCGTTCAATGCTTCCCCACATTTATCACCTTGTACTTTTTGGTTTTCTTCATTCTACTTTTCTGTCCAGACCATAAGCTCAAGGTAGTCAGAGACATAGTCTTAATAGTTTATATCCAAGTTTCAGCACAATGTCTAGTACAGGTTACTCATTCAAGGGATGGTTAATGAATATATCACTTGATGAAATACTAAAGAGCTAAACAAAAAAATTGTTTTAAGAAATACATAATACTAAAGAGCTAAACAAAAAAATTTGTTTCAAGAAATATATAGCAGAATGAAAAATTACCTACTGCTGAGTGAAAAAAATGTATAAAATTGTAAGTACATAATCATTGCAGCTTTATAAAAATAAAGACGTAAAGGGAAAAGAGCATGAAAATTTATTCAAATATTAGTGGCTGAATAATGGGTCCAGATTCATTGATGACTTGTCTTTTTTCAAAGTAATTTCAATAAATAATTTTATTAGTCTTAATTAAAATAATAATAATAAACTATGCTTTGTCTCCTTGTTGGCATTATTTGCTTCATAAAATTTCATCTGTATAAAATTCCACTTTGTCTTCTATTTTCTGTTGTAACACAAAGGGAATACATCCCAAGTATGGTTTAATAAAAAAACAACAAAATAGTCTCTATTCCCCCAAAAGTTTCCAACACAGAAGTATAGAGCGATGTTTACCAATCAAATTGTTTATGCAAATAACTGCATCTAGATTGGCTTGTAACTAAGTGCAGTGGAAACTATCATTCACCTCTGATGAGCCAAGCAGATAGCATATGCAAATCTTAGAGCTGCATAATAGCTTTTTCTGGACCTCTAACTTCAGTTTCCTTTCAGAATATTAGTTTTAACACCACTAGTCTACACACTTCATGGACATTAACTGGACCGATTTTGTTTTTGTTTATTTATTTATTTTTGGTTAGTTTTTCTGGCAGAGATTTTCAGGATGTAAATGATAAATATATTATATGCAAATACCTGTTCTTTATAACACCAAATTATAGGACTTAGAGACCTTTGCTTAGAGGCTATTCAGGTAGTGTATTCTATTATTTTGTCTCAGACTATGTATCAAGTGACTTTTATACAAAACATTTAAGAATATAACCAAAAAATTTACATTAAAGTTTCATTAGATGAGTACACTATTCTGCCTTAAAACATCACCTTTTCCAAACTAAGTTTTGAAAATTAATAAAATCTTTTATGTATTACTTCATTCTGCTGATTTGCTACCAATGGTCTAGATATAAAAACTTTATTCCATGTCTTACACAGGTATTTTATTTTTCCTATTCATATGTAAAAAACCCTTTCTTTATTTTCCTCTATTCTTAAAGAATAAAGAAAATCCCCCATACTATTAACTGCATTATGATGATTTGTAATTTTTCACTGACTCAATAGATCAGTAATTTCTATACATTTTTTAGATCTAGTATAATGCATCATAGCAATCTAAAAAAGCTATGCTAATAATAAAATATAATCTACTCAGTCATACTAAGGGTCTCAAAGTCAGTTTGTATAACAATAGATTTAAAATTAGAAATTACACCTTTTGTCTATTGTATTGCTAGAATATTTTTAAGGCATTATAGTTATCACCCAGAATTATGCATTTCAGTCTCAAACATGTGTCACAGAATGTGACCTATTTCAATCTTTCCTTACATATCAATTACATAAACTAAATTAATAATACTCTTAAGCACACATGAAATCATAATACAGTTGGTATATGCAGTTCAGGTACAATTTATATTATGGTACATAGTTGACTTGCAAATTTCCTTTAACTGTATGAAACAGAGTGAAAACTAATGTATTGCTTAAATTGTGAGAGCATAGTGGGGTAATTTCCTTCTACTGTTGGCCAATGCCACTTGTCTATGACAATAGCTTGCTATCAAATTTAAGACCCTTATTCAGGAGGTTAATGCGAGGTAGAAACTCCATTCAGTGTTATTTTGGCTTAAGGGCATAATGTCACAATTTGGTGCATCCTCTAATGACTTTTTTTTTCTAAAGGCAGCTTACAGCTTAGACCTAGTTCAGCGAATTTCCTTGTAGGGTCCTTGGAAGACTGGAGGAAAAAAAGTACAATTGATTGCGTGGCCAAATTTCTGTTCATGCCTGCTTACTGATTTTTGTTCATTTCACAAATAAACAAGGCATGAATACATCAACCCACAAACCATAAACAATAAAGAACTTCATCCTGTAAGTTTGCTACGGCCAGCAGTTTATGGCTGAATCTGCTATTTGTCATAAGATAAATGATAAAGTGATTGCCATTTGTCACTGAATACACAAGAGGAGTGCTCAGCTGTGAACCACTCAAATGCAGACAACAGTAAATATTGCCATTCTTATCACTAACTTCCTTTAAAAGGGCCCCCTAACACTATGAAAATAAAAGCACATTAGTATTTTGGGTAAAAATCTGTATTCTTTTAATATAAAGAGAAAAATCACAGAAAAAGTGCTAAGCATCTGAATACTCCCAGTTAAAACCTTGTATTTACCGCAACATGAAATGCATGCAAACACAGGCCATCTTTTATAAAGAAAGGTGTTTTATAAAGTTGAGCGTTGAATTTAATTTATATGTATTGTTCCCATTTTTGTACTGTTCAGTGATTTTTAATACAAACTTTTTTATGTTTCTGAGAATCACTGGTGCCTGACGGCTTTCAACTATATTAATAGAGGTTATAACAGCGCCCATACATTAATGTAGTCTGTGTTTTATCTAAACTCTGATTGAATTTAGGGAGTGCCTAAATTCTGTGTTGCTGAACTTGCTGCCAACTACACGAACTTTATTAATTTCTTTGAAAGGCTACCCAACAACAAAATAGAAAAACATAAAATGTAAATGACATATCATGAAAAACAAATGACTACTTAAGAAATCCCTAAGCTATAATATTCCTTCATGGCAAATACCAAACCAGATAAGAAGGAGACATTATATTTACAGCACCTGATACTACAATAAAAATGTTTAAAATTCGAAGCCTATATGTAAAAGAAGTATAAAAAAGTCACAAAATTTGGGGGTTTGTGTCACTGGGACTTACAAGAAAAAAGCAAAAATGCAAAATATCTGACACTGTTTGAGATTTTTAAAAATGTTTATAACTCTGTTTTATCATGGAATATATCACTTTTCACATGAGAACTCAGATTAAATAACACATAACCTGAAATATCTTTACACCATTAGACACAGTTCTTTCAAGATTAAGGTTGAAATACACTGGTGGAGAAATGTAGGCAAGTATGCACTTTATAGTATCTTTAAATCCAAGCTGAATAACAAGTAGAAAAATACCTATTTAGAGATAGATATTTCCAGAAGCCAATCTTTTAAATTCAAATTATTGTAATATTTATAAAGTACTACAATAAAATGAAACTTTTAAAAATCAAATTATAAATTTGTTTTTTTAAGTGCAGTCCAATATAACGAATTTCAAAATCTTTATTAAAAATATATTTGAAGTAACACTTTAAAAATATTACTTTTTTTAAAGTAAGACCATATTTTTTTGTTGTTGTTTTTTAAAGATTTTATTTATTTATCAGAGAGAGAGGAGAGAACACAAGCAGGCAGAGTGGCAGGCAGAGGGAGAAGCAGGCTCCATGCCGAGCAAGGAGCCTGATGTGGGACTCGATCCCAGAACGCTGGGATCATGATCTGAGCTGAAGGCAGCTGCTTAACCAACTGAGCCACCCAGGTGTCCCTAAAAATATTACTCTTATACCTAGTGCTAAAGCACATTGGAAATCTTTCAAATCTTTGGAGATTTGAAATTTATGTCAGGAGATTTCCTGACATAAGCTAATATATTTTTCATCAACTGTTAATGGATGCAAATGATTAGTCAGATCACAGGAATGTATATGTAAAGTCTCTCACTATAAGTGTCAACAATACATATCAAATTTTTTAATGAATATTTGCTTAAACAGTTAATCTATTATATATTATTATAGTATATTAAAAAGTAAAATTCTAAAATCATTTAATATGACTGTTAATTTGTATACATTAAAATATAAAATTATTAGTAGGTATAGATATATATGAATCATAAATAATGCCTGTTCACATTTGCAATGTGAACATTTGGTTTAATGATTAATTCTCAAATTGGAAAAGCTAATACTATGGTTTTCAAAACTCAAATATAAGCCATATAAATCCCAGTTTACATTATATCATACAAACACTTGTTTCTCATATTTTTCTCTAAAGAATTCATTTCTATTTATTTCTGCATTATCTACCAGCCACTTTATTTCTCTATCTTGATAAATCCATTTTTTAATGGATTAGGTTATTTCACTGATATATGCATTTTATTGCCTCTATAACATTCAAAATATTGTTTCAGGGGCATTTTTTTTTTTTCAGTATACAAACAGAAAACAGAAAAAGGAAAGGCTGACTTTTAGGCTTTTGACAGGAGTCTTGTATAAGTGGAAGACTTTTAATTCTCAAATTGTTTCACTTCAATAACTCTTTTAAAGTTGTTGCGCCAAGATGCCTGGCGGATTAAGCTCCATTGCCTTTTCTTGTTTTGAACTAATGTATTCTTGATCACCGTTTAATGAAACTATATACCACATGGAGATTTCACATTAGATAAGCCATGTGAAACCCTCATCAGACAAGTAGCTCTGGCTGGTGGTAATCCTTCAGATGAAAATTTCAGACTAGCAGGTTTTCCAATTTAAATGAGCCCCTTTAACTATAAAAAATTGGCACGGTATGATTGCTAAAAATTATTTTTAAATTTTTATGTTGCCAAAGTGCCCTGGTGGCTGTGAAAAACAGAAATACTGCCGTAAATACAGAAAACATTAACTGGTCACTGAGGGGATCCAATTTACAACCCATAGAGACAACTCACACAGCTCACTGACACTGGCACTATTGGGCTTGTGATAGGGCATTCAGCTCCGCTCCCCCCACACAGAAGCGAAACTCATCTTAAATATGCAATTAAATAGATTTATTCTACAAGTTTCTCTAGTCAGTGGTTATTACTCACTCTTACTTCATTGCACTCTGATCTATAGAATTTTCATGATGTGTTCAGGTAGCCTTTAGGAAGTAACATAACTTGTTATGAATTTTCAATGAAAAATTACTTTTTTGGTATTAACATGTGCCATTTAATTTTTTATTAAAGTGATTCAGTTTATACTAAAAGACTTAACTGTTCTCTATTTTTATTCTAATCTAGAACCACTATGCTTATTAATATTTCTACAGCTTTAATCATAACTAGCAGAAATAAGTTATTCTCAGCTTGAGTTTGATTTGTGGGTTTGGATTTCAAACAAGAAGGAAATGAAATGTTTAGATTCATTTTCAGTGTATATTAGATTTTTTTTCAGCCTGTCACAATTGTCAATGACTTGTACATAAGCATGAGATATGTTCTGAATTATTCTCTTTTGTTCATGTAGATGATATTAGTAGATATCATTTTGAAAAGAATACTAATGATATATTTACTTTAGAATACCATTGTTATCTAATTATGAAATATAGTAAAATTTGCCTTACAAAATGAAAGTGTTATTCAGAAAATAAACAAAGGTGACTACTTATAAGGAACCAAAAGCTATGACTAAATGTTTCAAATATGAGGAATAACCGATGAATCAATAATTCTATGAAAGCAGTGAAGAAAGAACAAGAGATTGGATAAGAAGCCAGTTGAATGAATATATATGCATTTACTTCCATTAATATGTTATATACTAATCAGAGAATGAAGAATGTGATAACTTTAAAATAGAAATTTGCTGAACTCAAAGGTGTTCCATGGGTCTTTCTTCAAATACTAGTCTCTTTTTTTTTTTTTTGAGGGGGGATGCATCTTCACAGACTCAGAATTATAAATAATTCTGTCTTATGAATCGAGAGCTTCCATTTAGATCTCTAATATAGATGAACTAGATATAATCAGAGCATATTCTGTAATAATACATTGTTTTATAGTTTACTAAACAAATGATGGAAAATATGTATAGTTATTAGCATCAAGTATTACAAACTTAAAAAAAAAATCTTTTAAGTAGTGTGGCCATCATTCAGGTTTACTTAACCTGCTCACAGTTACTTAATGAAATCAGGTCACTGCAGTGTTACTGCCTCTCGTAACTAGTTGCACTCAAGTGAGGCAGAACAGAAAGGTTGATTTGCATCTACACGAGACTGCAAAAACCCAAGCAAAGAGCTGGACACAGTCTTTTCTCCCTAAAGTAAGACAACAGCAACCTTGTAAAGATACTCAATAAATCTTGTGGGCTAAATGTTCAGGATGTATGAATTCTTAGCCCCCTCCATACAAGAAAGGCACACTGCAGCTTGAAGAAATCATTTGAGAGGAAGTTTAGAAAGAGTGATTTGCTCATCCTCCATCACAATTACTGCAGGAAGGGGAGAGTGGGAAAAACAAAGGGAAACCTCCAAAGATGAATGAGCAGGGAAAACCCCAATCTCTTCCAGAGTAAGCAGTGTGATAGGAAAAGTCTTGCTTAAAAGAACAAATAAGGAAAGAAGTCTATGACAAATAAGGGACTGTAGAAAAGAATATGGATGAGAGGGGTAAGAGTATATTGCACTGATTTGAATCTTTGCAAGCATGGAAATAAATAAGCATTCCAAAATGTTTGATTTTTTTTCTACTATCTGACTTATATTAGCTATAGGATAAAACTATAGTCTGTGGGAAAATGCCCTCCCTTACAAGCCAAAACAAAACAAAACAAAACAAAACAAAACAAAAAACTACTTTTGAAAATAATAATGAAGTCCAAAGTGGAAAGTTATTACAAAGAGAGATCACAGTAAACAAATCTAGAAAAGACTCATTATAAATTATAGTAAGTCTCACTATAAATTTTCCAACAAGGAGAAATTTAGATATACTTAGTACAGGGAGAAATTCTGAATCAGTAACCACTTAATTTAAGGAAATCTTGAGTGCACTCAAGAAGAAGAGTGAGAACTTAGTGGGCTCTTCATTGTGAATTCTTAGGATAATTTTGCATATAAATTATCTTCCTAAAATATCTTTGAATCAGTAGTGCCCAACTTTATTTTCCTGCCCTGATGGTTCACCAGAATGACTATCCCTGGATGGAAAAAGTGAGTATAGTCTGAAAGAATAAAACCACTGCCACTAGCACCACTACCAACACTGATAACAAAAAAAAATAACAACAGGAACAAGAACGACAATGATCCAAGATTATAGAGCTCCTCTTTGACCTTCCATAATGATTCCATCTTTCACATATTCAGTCATGCCTCTAACAAGAATTTATTGATCGCCTAATATGTATCAAGCACTGTACTAAGTTTAGGCTAAATACATCTATTATATTTGATGAATCCTTAGTACGTTCACATTCACAAGTACACAGTAAAACATGGTCTGCTATTCAAAATGTTTAGAATAACATATTACCCTATTTTTCCATAAGAAATTATCCTGATTTTCGATCAAAAGAGTTTGCTTAGACAAAGTAAAAGAGCAGATATATGTATTTTTTGGCTGGCTATTTTAATCTTAAATAGCAACTTGTTTTCATTTCATTAATTTCACTAAATTTCAACTTAGTCATCACATATAGTGACAGCCAATCCTAGCCTATTTCCTCTGACTGTAGTCCAGAGATGTAGGTAACCTCACTTACCATAGCATGTGTGTTATGGCACACATAGCAATCTGAGAATGTACTTTCTTACCTGCGTAGTGACCAAACATGATCAAAGATTTTTTTTTAAGTACCAATGTTCTAATTCTGTTAAAAAAATAAATAGAAACCAGAACATTGTGGAGATTAAAGACTACAGATCCATATGCTGCTTCATCAAGTAGAAAACCTCTCCCTGAGTTTCCGTGCTTAGCTCCACCATGGAGTATTGAGATTTTTGTTTTTTCTTTCAGCAAACTCTCAAGACAGAAAGTGAATCTACCTTGTCTATGAAGGAGGAAAACTGCTCAGAGACTAAAGATTTGAACCTTCTACTGGACTGTGTTATTTTCAACTTCGTTAAACTGGAAACCATTTCCCAGAACTCTCTTCCCTGCATAACTCCAGGTTAAGAGAGATTGAAAGAATGGGTGACAGATTTGGAAGGTGGAAGTGAAGTACTGACCATAACTTTTGTTTTTTAAGATTTATTTTGTTTCTTTTAGAGAAAGAGAGACCGAGGGAGAGAATCCTCAAGCAGACTCCCTGCTGAGTGTAGAGCTCGACACAGGGCTCACCACCCATGAGATCATGACTTGAGCCAAAAACAAGAGCCAGATGCTTAACCAACTAAGTCATCCAGGTACCCCTGACCATAACTTTTAGAAGGCTACCATAGCCAGATGGAAAGAGGATGAGAAGAGTGATGGAAAAACACAGTGATAGACAGACACAACTTGCCATTCCTCTCCACTGCTCTACATCTAGCTTATCTTCACTAGCAGCCTCTTTTGTCAAGAGAAGCAGTCCATCCTCTCCTGTCCAAAAGGGTTACTTTCCTCTTATATGAAGAACGTGTACTGACCTCTCTTAATATCAGTGCCATTCAAAAAAAATGATGATCTCTTTAAGACCCACCCCCAAAAGAGCTGATTGCTTCCAGAATTATAACCAGATTCAAGTTCTGGGTTGACTCAGGAGTCAGATACAAAGTATGACCCGTGAGTATGTACTGCACACATCAGAATGACTGTAAAATTTTGCCAGTATTATAAACAAACACAGGAGGAACATACATAGAAATGTATTTCAAAGGTATTAGATCAAGGTGGAAAAAACATGGTTGGATCAGGCCAAATTTATTTACACAGTTGCACTAATGAGAAGTTCTGAATTCAAAGTGTTAGCTTGAGTAGATGAAGGAAACTCAGGCGGGTCTACTAAAAACAGGACTCAAAGTTGGCCTAAACCAAATAAAGTTGAATGCCATAACTTCCTTGGAATACTGAGAAAGGTGGCCAAAGTCTAAGAGTAAATTTATTGTGTCAGACCTACTTATCAATCTCTACCTATGTTCTCTGGGAGGGTCCAGACACTCCCTTCCCCAGGCTTTGAGAAGTATGGTGGAGAAGAAAATGTCAACATTTTTAAAAAATTCTGGAGTGGTTAGTCCTGGTAAGTCAGGACAACTGTGGAAAATAATGCAGCTAAAATCAGTTATCTGAATTTATTGGGGATGGAAGCATGTTCAAGTGGCAAGAACCCTATAACGGCACTAAATCCACAAAGAAAAAGTAATAAAATGGTGGACTCAGATATCAGTTGAGTGTAAACATCAATCAGGATAGGGTAATGTCTTCCAGGACATAGTATATGCTCTAAATCAGCAATCAATATATGCTACAGGATTCATGGCTAGAGTAGGCAAAATTTCAAAGATGTTTCTACAATATTCTCATCTCCTAGTTACTCAAACACTAATCTGGGTTCTTGAGAAAGGATTTTACAAATGGAATTAAGGATACTTACTGATCATCTGCCCTTAATAGGGAGATTATCCTGGATTGCCCAGGCAAGTCCAAGGTAATCACATGAAACTTTAAAAGTAGCAGAAGGCAGAAAAGGAAAGCAGGAGTGATGAGTCAGAAGGGGAGGGCAGAGAGATTCCAAAGGTGAAAAGGATTTGGTCCACCTGTTGGCTCTGAGATGCGAGTCAAGTGCAAGAGTTAGAGCGAGGCCTCTATGAGCTCAAAGGCACCTCAGCTGGTAGCCAGCAACTAAAGACTTCAGTCTTAAAATCACAGGAAACTGAATTCACCCCCAATAAAACACAAACTGAATGAGTTTGGAGGTAGATTATTCCTTGGAGTCTCCAGTCAAAAATGCTATCTTGCCAGCACCTTGATATCAGCAGAATCTGTCAGACATTTCATCTATATAACTGTGAGAAAATAAATGGATGCTATTTTAAGCATCTTAGTCTGTGGTAGTTTGTTATAACAGTAATAAAAAAATAATACAATGTACAAGTATTAAGACGTGGAAATAAGAGAAATGATTTCCCAGAGAATACAATAA
Source organism: Nasua narica (assembly GCA_028533885.1). Lineage (NCBI taxonomy): Eukaryota > Metazoa > Chordata > Mammalia > Carnivora > Procyonidae > Nasua > Nasua narica. Next base: position 44,929,744 of record CM052808.1, read on the forward strand.
TGATTCTGTTAAACTGGAAGTTGAAACTTCCATATGGTCATGTTGAACTCTCTATGCCAGTATGCCAGTGAAGCATAAAGCAAAGACTGGCCAGGATACTGTACTGACAAGGATAATTATGACTCTCAAAAAGGAAGCTGAGTGACCATTAAACAATGCAAACAAAGAGGGGTAGACAGAATGGGGGAGTTTCCCTGGGGTGTCACTTAGTACTTCTATGTCCTGTGAGAAAAGTAAGGGGAAAATTATAACCGACACAGCCAGAACAGCTAATGATACAAAACCTATAGAAATAAGCTTGTGGGTCATTCCAGGAAACAAGGAACCACACAAGGTGGGGTGGTTCCTAAGGGCAAAGAATATAAGCAGCAGAAGAACAAAGTTATAAATACCAGCTATGATCGTGTTGCAGAAACAAGGAACATAGTATTTTTAATTATTTCTTCTTTGTTCTTATATGAATATTTGTATATTATATATGTATATATACTTATTTTACATTTGTGTACACACACACATCTTCTTTCTTCTTCCCTATGCATTTCCCTTACTATTTAACGTAAGATGTATTAATAGTAGTTAGCCTTATATCCTGGTATTTAAATAACTGGATAGTATATAGGAAGTATTACTTAGCTAAATGTACAAAAAATGTATAAAGTGACATGGACTTCATGCATTCTGTTTTGGCCAAATTATTGGCATGTTTTGGTTGTATGTATAAGGAATAGTTGTGCCATGAGAATCAGAAGCATGATTTGTAATTAACTTTGTTTTTGTTTAATATCTTTATTGAGATATAATTTTTGTGCCATACAATCCATCCTTTTAAAATGGATGATTCAGTGGCCTGCAGTGTATTTACAGAGTTTTGGATCCATCATCACAATTAATTTTAGAATATTTCATTACTCCCTCCAAAAACCCACCCCCTTTAGCCATCACATTCCCATCCTCCCAAGCCAATCCTACATCCCAGCCCTATACAACCAGTAATCTACTTTCTGTTTCTACAGATTTGTCTATTCTGGACATTTCATATAAATGAAATTATACAATATGTGGTCCTTTGTGACTGGCTTTTTTTACTTAGCATGATATTTTCAAGGTTCATCCATGTTGTAGCATGTGTCAGTACTTCATTCTTTTTATTGCTGATAAAAGAACTCTAGTTGCTTCAGCAGAATGGCCAGTAAGTAAGTCTATGGTTAGAGAATGAGTGTAGAGAGCTCATTTGGGAGCAATGATCATGAATTTATAGTGGAATTAAGTTTATTCATTATGTGCCCTTACTCAAATATCCTTATTTATTTTTGTTTTGTTTTGAACAAATGAACCTGTTTTATTTCTGCATCAAAGAAGTTATTTTATTGAAGTACAATTGAGATACATTATATTAATTTTAGGCATACAACATAATGATATGATATTTATATACATTGCAAAATGATCACCATATTATCTATTTACCATCTGTCACCATAAGAACTTACATTTTTTTCTTGTGATAAGAACTTTTGACTTATTTTCTTAGCAACTTTCAAATTTGCAATACAATATTATTGACTATAGTATCCATGCTGTATGTTTCATCCCAAGAGTTACTTTTAAAGTGCAAGTTTGTACCTTTTGATGTCCTTTACCCATTTTGCTCACCCCTCAACATCCTTCCCCTCTGGCAACCACCAATCTGTTCTTTGAATCCATGAGTTTTGTTTTTTCATTTGTTTTTTGTTTTGCTTAGATTCCAGATATAGTGCAATCATATGAGAAGTCTATTACTTATTTCACTTATAATACTCAAGGCCCATGCTGTTGCAACAGCAAGATAACGTCTTTTTTATCCATTCATCCAATGATAGACATTTAGGTTGTTTCCCTATCTTGGCTATTGTAAGTAATGTTGCAATAGGGGTGCATATATCATTTCAAATTAATGTTTTCATTTTCTTGGATAGATACCCAGAAGTGGAATTGCTGGATCATATATGATATTCTATTATTAATTTCTGAGGAAACTTCAGATTGTTTTCCATAGTGACTACATCAATTTTCATTCCTACCAAAAGTACACAAGGATTCCCTTTTCTCCACGGCCTTAGCAACATGTTATTTTTATCTTTTTGATAATAGCCATTCTGACAGGTACGAAGTGGTATCTCATTGTGGTTTTGCATTTCCCTGATGATTAGTGATCTTGAACATCTTTTCATACGTCTGTTAGCCATCTTATGTCTTCTTTGGAAAAATATGTATTCATGTCCCCTGCCCATTTTTTTTTTAAGATTTTATTTATTTATTTGAGAGACAGAGAAAGTGAGAGAGAGCATGAGAGGAGAGAAGGTTAGAGGAAGAAGCAGGCTTCCCATGGACCTGGGACCCCGATGTGGGACTCGATCCCGGAACTCAAGAATCATGACCTGAGCCGAAGGCAGCCGCTCAACCAACTGAGCCACCCAAGCACACTCCCCTGCCCATTTTTAATTGGATTGTTTGATTTTTTTTCCTATTGAGTTATAGGAGTTATTTAATATTTTGAATATTAACCTCTTATTGAATATATGATGTACGAATACCTTCTCCCATTCTCCCATAGGTGGTGTTTTATTTTGTTGATGGTTTCCTTCACTATGCACAAGATTTTTAGTTTGATATAATTCCATTTGTTTATTTTTGCTCCAGTTGCCATTGGTTCTGAAATCATATCAAAAAAGATATTGCTAAGATCACTGTCAAGGAATTTACCACCTATGTTTTCTTCTAGAAGTATTATGGTTTCTGCTCTTATATTCAAGTCTTTAATCCATTTTGAGTTAATTTTTATAAATGGTGTAAGACAGTGATCCAGTTTTGATCTTTTGGAGGTGGCTGTCCAGTTTTCCCAACACCATCTATTGAAGAGACTTTCTTTCCCCATTGCATATTCTTGCCTCCTTTCTCATAAATTGACAGTATATATGGGGGTTTATTTTGGCGCTCTCTATTTTGTTCTATTAATCTATGTGCCTGTTTTTATACCAATAGGATACTGTTTTAATTACTATAGCTTGGTAATATAGTTTAAAATCAGGGATTGCCTCCAGCTTTGTTCTTTCTCAGGATTGCTTTGTGTATTCAGAATCTTTTATGTTTCCATACAAATTTTAGGATGGTTCTATGAAAAATGTCATTGGAATTTTGATAAGGAATGCACTGAATCTGTAGATTACTTTGAGTATTATTGGTTGAAATTTCTTTCATTCCAGCACTTTGAATACATCATGCCACTCTCTTCTGGCTTGCAAATTTTCTGCTGATAAAACTGCTGAATAGCTTTATGGGTGTCCTCTTGTTTATAACAAGTTGTTTTTCTCTTGCTGCTTTGTTTTCTCAAGATTTTATTTTTTTTTAGGTAATCTCTATGCCCAATGTGGGGCTAGAACCCACAATCCCAAGATCAATAGTCATGTGTTCTACCAACTGATCCAGCCAGGCACTCCTCTCTTGCTGCTTTTAAGATACTTTTTAAATTCTTAACTTTTGACATTTTAATTATAATGTGTCTTAGCATGGGTCTCTTTGAGTTCTTGTTTAGAACTCTTAGGGTGTATTGTATGGATGGAGGTTTCTGTGCTTTGTCCTGCATCACCAACCAACCTGACCTGCACTTATATAGTTAGGTTAAAGAATATTGTTTGTTAGACTTGTACTGCATAAGTGACCTTGGGAACCTTATTAGTTGACATTTGCTGGCCTCCAGGTCAGAATTAGTTCTTTTGGTCTGGACTCCAAGAGCTATAAATCTTGCCTTAGATCCCCTCTGGTTCCAGGCTGGGCTTGCCCCCTAGAATGGAATCTGGGAGGGGAGGCAAGTACAACTAGCCCATGCTCCTTGAATATGTAAAGATAACATAGGAATGCAGCTCACTCCAAACCACCTGTAGGCAAACAAATGTTTAACTTCAGATCCTGTAATTTGCCTTATAAATAAGGCCCTTATGGAGATGGTCAGTTGGAAGTCTCTGCCCAGGTCTCTTAATCAGGACACCAACCTGGCTGATGAGGTTGGATGTTTTAAGTATCCAATCTGATGTGACTCTGTCTTATTCTCTTTTATTGCTTACTATTGCCCTCATTTTTGTGCAGATTTCCCTTTTCTTCTTGTTTCTATTAGATTTTTATGATATCAAGAAAGTGTTCTTCAAAATTTAGAGTACGGCTGCCTTTTGTTGAGAACACAAGGTTTCTTGGATCTGAAAGTCTGTTTCCATTCCCTTATTAGGGAAGTTTTTAGCCATTATTTCTTCAAATTTCTGCCTCTTTCTCTTAGTTCTTCTCCTTCTGGGACCCCTATGATGTGAATGTTATTCTGCTTAATGTTGTCTAATTGGGCCTTAAGCTATCTTGACTTTCCTTTTTTTCTCTTTTTGCTGCACTTTTTGGATGAGCCCTCCTGCCCTGTCTTAGTGTTTACTGATCCTTTCTTTGGTTTCTCTAGTCAGCTATTGAACTCTTCTAGTGTATTTCTCAGTTCAATTATTGTAGTCTTCAGTTTTGTGACTTCTGTTTGGTATATTGCTATAATTTGCTATCTGTTTTGTTGAAGGTCTCTCGTCCATTCTTCTCCTGATTTTGATGAGCACCTATATGACCATTACTTTGAGTTCTTTTTCAGATAAAATTACTTATATTCATTTCATTAAGGTTTTTTCCTAGGGTTTTATCTTGTTCTCTCATTTGCAAACAATTCCTCTATCTCATTTTTCTTGAGTCTCTGTACTTTGTTTCTATGTATTAGGCAAAACAGCTCTCTCTCCTAGTACTGCAGGAGTGGCCTTGTGTAGGAAATAAACCTTACCATTTTTCCTTGTTCTAGCTCATGGTCATCTTTAAACCTTTGTAATTATCTAAGCAGCCTTATTTTTTCTTGGTAGTTCCATTGTTGAGCTGTGCCAAGACCTATTCCAGAGGGAGGGATCTAAGGCAACACCTCCATTCTGGCTGACTGAAATCTATACCCTCGGGCAGCAGCTTTTAAGGTATGCAAATATATATAGTCCTGTGAGACCACAACCATAGACCCTGCTGGCCTCCCAAGACCAAGTGATCTAGAGGTGTTCCATTAGTACAGTTGCAAAATTCTGGGCTCCAGATGGATATATGAGCTCCTTTCTGGGATTTCCTAATGAACTGTAGCAAGGCCAAGTAAGAGCTCAAAGATGATACCCACTGGCCTACATACTCTGAGAACACTTCTATAGCTTCTATGTGTGGTAGCCCATAGGCTGAAGGTCCAGGTCAAGTAGATAGGCTGGGGTGTGTTTCAGTCTGCTGTTTGTGCAGTGCCTTAGAGATGGGAGCCTGGCAAGAACTATTTCTCCCATTGTTTCAGACCCACAGGGTCTGAAACATAATATCCCTTGGCCATGAGAGCCAGAGGCATCCCTTGTGTGGGCGATGTACTCTGCCCAGCTTTGGTGTGCCCACCATGGAGTAGCAAATTATGGTACTGTGTTCTTTTACTTCATTACTCCTAACAATATCCCCTTCCCAATATACACAACTCGCCTGTGTCCCATCACACAAATAGTGGTTATGATATTGTGATAGGAACGAGCTGAAATTGGGAGATACTTATGTTCTATATGCCCAAGGAAAATGTCCCTGGTGAATATAAACCTGATTTACTAATGAACACATAGTGAAAGCCTTGGTATGTTTTGTTTGTATTCTACCTTTCAACTTCAGAAAACCAATTACTCAAGTTACTGTAAGCCCAACTGGACTTTTTCTGTTTTTTATCTTAGGACCTAAAGAACAATGACAACTGTAAGGCTACCCAGGTGATAAGTAGTAATGATATCCTACTGCTTTACTATTTATGGGGGGGGAGGGGGTGTTCAGTATATTTGAGGTTAAGAGTACTAGAAGGTAGGGTAACCATTTTAACCCCAGACATGCAACTTAAAAGCTAAGTGATTATGAGACAGTCTTGTTTAATGTCTCTATATTTAAGTTTCCCAAATACCCACTGTAAAATTAGAAAAACAAAAACTTTTGCTGCCTACCATACTGAATAGCTTTGTCAACAAGATCATCCTTGTACTTGAACCCTGAAAGAGCAACTTAAGAGTTGCCAAAGTTGGAAATTAACATGTTTATCTTAAAGCTCTTCTGTTTCAGAATTCAATTCTAATCTAAACTTTTGGAAAACAATGCATAAATTTGAGGCAAAAGCTAAAAATATTTGTACTAATTTTTTATTTTGTTTTGTTCATTCATTGTCTTTTTCTATAAAGGGTGTTTCACATTATAAAAATCAACAAAGGTTATTGAAAAACATTTTCATTATTTTATATAGTACTGAAAATGAACATGACACTGTACACTAGTTTATATATTCCATTTCCTTTCTCTTTATAGCCTATTTCATTTTCTCTCAAACTGTTATTATTATCATGGCACCCAAATTTGAGATATGCAGCTCCCTCAGGAAGTCAGGTATACATTTTCTAAAAGCAGATAAATCAGACAGTGGGAGGGCTATTTGGGTAATGTTAACAATGCTCCCCACAGGACAATGTACAAGTCACATCTGTGATATTTGTCAGAATATCACCTAAGTTTAAGAGAGAGTTCATGGTGCCCATACTTAAAACAGAATACCACTGATACCTCACTAAAGACAGAGTGATAGCTAGTCTCTTTCACTTTCTTACCCTCTCTCCCCTCTCCATCTGTTCTATCTTCCTGTCTCTATCTCTATGTCCTCTGAAAAGCTTAGAGAAATAGGAACAGACTAGAAACTCTTGGTAGTTGAAAAAATTTGCTGGCTGTGGTGGAGTACTTTAGGCCAAGATCTATCCGTTTGAATATTATAACCCTGTAGATACCTCATTTATGCAACATTAAATCCATTTTTTTCTGAAAGCAAGGTGAGGTGACCTTCCTGAAGGTAACAACTGAAGTAAAATTCAAATAATTTAAAGGAAAATGAACAGGACAATAGGAGGTTCTTTTAATTATATGTACAACCAAAAATAAAAAAATAATGTATCGTGCTACTCAGTACTGCTTAGCTATTACATAAGTGACACTTTCAAACAAATTCTAGATTATAGATACTAATATATAATTATTTCATATATAATAGCTTATAAGATATAATGTACTCTGTTCATGCCTTACTAATGGTATAGATGGAAACAATACCATATCAAGTATTAGTGGTCTCATCAATTCACTTTTTTTCAAAAAAAAAAGGATAAGGTAAGGATAATAAAGTTGACAATATTTAAAGATTGTATTTTAAGTCTCTCTTCCTTTGATTCCCTCTAGTTAGCAAAACCTGTTAAAGTAGGGCTATGATTCTTTCTCCTCTGTGAAGCTGACATGCTTCTCAGAGTTGAAAACTGTGTTTTATTCCAATAATCCTCAGCATCTAGAGTAGTGTATTTTATTTAGTAGGAGCTCAGTATATACTTATTAATTGTACTGAACCATTATCCCAGTCTAAATTTTCCAATGTGAACTCTGGAGGTACTATTCATTGGTAAATAAGCTCAGAGTGCATTTCATTCTCATTATACAATACTGAATAAAACTGCATTATCTAAATCTGGGCCTGACTTAAAGAATATTAATTTCTCAAGGTCCTATATATTAGAGGGTCTAGTTATAGTTAGCATAATTCTAGTTCTCCATAGTTTGTTTGTTTCCAAACTATTATTTCCCCATGCCTATGTAAAAATACTCTGAGTTTTATATTGATTAAAGAAAGAATATAATCTTTTTTCCTAAAGAATATAATCCTATATCCTAAAGAATATAAACCTTCTTTCACCCTATTATACTTTCATTTAATGATTTTCTAGTCATTTTCCCACACTAAGGAAAGACTTTAGCCCATGTAACTCAATCTTCTCTTCCTGTCTATCCTTTGTTCCACCATTATTCTGTTTTACTCCAGTATCTATCTGGATAATTTATCCAACATTTTAATCTTAGAGTTTATGGACTTACTCAAATCTAGTTAACTTCAATTCTACGTCCCATTAACAATTCATACCCATGGACACCCTTCTGACTTTGTTATCATCTAGAATGGCACCACAGCTGAAGTTTTAAACTCTTTTATCTCACTTTCTGACCATAATCTCTGCTTTTAGCTTCTTCTATTCTTACCACTTTCTTCATATCATAACCATCCAATCAGGAGTGTGTCTTGATCTTTCTTCTCAATATTCTTAGTATTATGAAATATTTCCTGAAGTCTCTGATGCAGTATAGATCCTTACAGTTTCTACAACTATACCTTTGTTCAAACTCTTGTTCCTTCAGTTCCAGATTTTTACATTCAGTAGGCACTGGACTCTATGTAGCTCCTTCAAAGGTATCTCAAATTTGATTGAATCCAGTTGCCAACCTACTCCTCAGCCCGTATTTTTCAATACTGACATCACTAACCAACCATTCTGCTGTCAAAGTAAAAACTTGATATATATTTTGATCATTTTTTTCAATATCTAACCAAATAGTTATTAAGCTCTACCTATATTAAACCAAAAAATTATTAGGAATTCTTAATCTTAGCTCTAAACCTAATCCTAACCCTAACCCTAAAACATAAATATCAGTATTTTTGTATCCTTTGGGTAAATACCTATTAGTGCAATTGCTGAATCATAGGGCAGTTCTATTTTTAACTTTTTGAGGAACCTCCATACTGTTTTCCAAAGTGGCTGTACCGGTTTGCATTCCCACCAACAATATAAGAGGAGTCCATGTTCTCCACATCCTCACCAACACCTATTGCTCCTGTGTTAGCCATTCTGACAGGTGTGAGGTGGTATCTCATTGTGGTTTTGATTTGTATTTTCCTGATGATGAGTGATATTGAGCATCATCTCATGTGTCTGTTGGACATCTGATTATCTTTTTTGAAAAATGTCTATTCATGTCTTCTGCCTATTTCTTAACTGGATTATTTGTTTTTGAGGTATTAAGTTTAATAACTTCTTTATGGATTTTGGATACTAATCCTTTATCAGATATGTCATTTGCCAATATCTTCTATTTTGTAGGCTGCCTTTTAGTTTTGTTGATTGTTTCCTTCACGGTGCAGAAGCTTGTTATCTTGACAAAGTCCTAATAGCTCATTTTGCTTTTGTTTCCCTTGCCTCCAGAGACATTTCTAGTATGAAGCTGCTATAGCTGAAGTCAAAGAGGTTGCTGCCTTTATTCTCCTTTAGTATTTTGATGGTTTCCTGTCTCACATTTAGGTCTTTTATCCATTTTGAATTTATTTTTGTGTGTGGTGTATAAAAGGGGTCTGGTTCCAATTTTTTTTTTTTTTTATAAGATTTATTTAGTTGAGAGAGAAAAAGAGTGAGTGTATGAGCGGGTACAGGAGCAGAGGAAGAGGAAGATAAGCAGATTCCATGATGAGACCAGCACCCAACATGGGGCTTGATTCCACAACCCTGAGATCATGACCTGAGCTGAAACCAAGAGTCGGATGCTCAATCAACTGACTGAGCCACCCATGTATTCCACAGTTTCATTCTTTTGCAGGTTCCTGTCCAGTTTTCCCAACACCATTTGTTGAAGAAACTGTCTTACCATTGGATATTCTTTTCTGCTTTGTTGAAGATCAGTTGACCATATAGTTGTGGGTCCATTTCTGAGTTTTCTATTTGGTTCCATTGATCTAGGTGTCTGCCAGTACGATATTGTCTTGAGGATTACAGCTGTATAATATAGCTTGAAGTCCAGAACTGTGATGCTTCCAACTTTGTTTTCCTTTTTCAAGATTGCTTTGATTATCCAGCGTCTTTTGTGGTTCTATACAAATTTTAGGATTGTTTGTTCTAGTTCTGTGAAAACTGTTAGTGGTATTTTGATAGGGATTGCACTGAATGTGTAGATTGCCTTGGGAAGTATAGACATTTTAACAATATTTGTTCTTCCAATCTCACCACTAAATTCTAGTTGGTCTCATTGCATCCAGAAGCACTCATTCTTCTCCAGCTTATTATACATAATCAATGATTCCCAACCATTGTTATACATCATGGAATACAAAGAAAAAGAAATATTCACTTCATCATACTGCGGTAAAAGGCTCTTTGATGGCAGTGTCTTCTGAGCCAGTTACAGGCACAGTAGGCCTTCCCCAGCTCTAACTGCTGACAGGATAAATGTCTCAGTCCAACTCTGGCCAAATAGCACCACATCAAGGTAGACAGCAGAGCAGTAGAAATCTCTGCTAATTTTAGTGGGATTTTCCTCAGCTGCTGTAATACCTTTATTATTCTTCTGATCAATTATTCATGACATAAAACCTAAACTCCTTAGTGTGACATTCACAGCTTTCATGATGGTGCTCCTACCAATAGGTATGGTCTTTTCCCCTCCATCTGATCTCCAAACATAATAAACTACGTGCTATTCCCTAAATGCATGCTTATTTTTTGATACTTGTCTGCCTTTTCTCCTATTGTTTTCACTACTTGAACTACTCTTTCCTTGACTAACTTATTACCACCCTCCAAGACTTAGTTTTTGTTTGTTTGTTTGTTTGTTTGTTTGTTTTATCACCTTTGCAGGCTAAGATTTCCTTCAAACTCCTCTTTGGGTTCTAGACAGTTCTGTGAGAATTCACAGAATTCTAGAGAATTCTGTGCTTAATTCAAGAAATTGTTGTACCGTATTTTAATTTGGGTCTCACCATTGCTCAGTGAAGCTAATTGGGAGCAAATGTTACTTTTCATTTAAGATGCTCAGAATCTCACCCATAGTCTGACACTGGATACACAACTTTAAAATAAATAAATAAATGAGTGAGTGAATGAATGAGAAACAATTTTCTTTATCCTTGCCAAAGTCGATTAAAATATAAACCTCACTCTTCCACTTACTCTTTTAGGAGTCACATCACTTCATCTGTACTTCAGCTCAGCAAATGTTGAGTAGTTTTCAAGTCCTAGACATCAGATGAACCCTAGAAGTACTCATGTGAGTGATAGTGCTCTCTCCCTCAAAAGCATCACCAATTGGAATGGGAACCAAATATTTAAATAAAACTGCATACATCAAAAATTAATGATATACTCTATGGTGAATAAATAAATAAATAAATAAATTGCATAGTACAACATATAATACATCTCTCCCTCAATCTGATCTCTTTCCCTTTTGCTAGAAAATATACCTGGGACTTGCAATTTGCAAAAAAAATAAATAGAACTGTACAAATTATTTTATTACCAAAGCTCTTGAAAGAGTATTCTAAAACTGCCTTTTCCAATTTCTTTCAATGTTTTTGCTCCTTTACTACCATATTTAATCTTCCGCCTTTAGCAATCTGATACTACTCTTTCTACCACTGATGCTCTCCTAACAGCCAGGTTGTATTCAGACATAGCTATGGACAGGAACGGCTGCTTTCAGCTGAATATGCATTTCTAGGATAAAGCTGACAGGAAGCCTACTAGAAGCCAGTATGAAAGAACACATTTCTTCCTTCTTCACCCTTTCATTCCCCTTCTAGTACCCTATATTTCACAGAGCCTTAGAGGTATATGACAAAGATTTGATTATTTTTGCATTTGTTTCATGTGCTTTTGGTGTTCATATGCAAAAAATCATTGCCAAGACAAGTAACAAAAAGTGCAATTTATTAAAACTGGCAAAATTGCCATTCAGAGACTATTTAGTCATTTTTTTTTGCTTTTCGTTCTAAGTGAGAAAGAAAAACTAAAGTATTCAACTCAACTTGCTAAAAAAAGGAAAATAAAATTATAAAAATCAGTCAAAAAGAATAGTTAACAAAGAAAAAAGCTAAAACTAATGACTTAGAGAACAAAAATAATCATCATGAATAAATCAGAATTTGGAGTATGTGGAAAAACAACTATAAGGCAAAAATTTTACAGGGTCAATAAAGGAAAAGAAGAAAATGTCTGTTGCATGAGAAAAGAATATAACTACAGAAGCAGAAGAAATGAAAAATATATATTTCATATAACGTAATGATTATAAATTTAAAAACTTCATTAAAATCATCTTTTCTAGAAAAATGAAGCTTTAGCACATTGACTCAAGAATTAGAAAACATTAATCATGTAAAAACCAAAGAATAAACTGAATAAATTTAAAAATATTTTTCTTCCGAAAAGAGTCAAGCTAAGGTAATATATATTGGGAGGAATTCACCATCATGTTTACACACTTTTGACAACTTGTATCCCAGAAATACCTTTTCAAGACTGCATACCAAATGTAATGAATTCCTCTGGGGCAAAGGCTGGGCACATTTGCGGGAAGCTTCCATAAAAAACTGTGGCTTTCCTATATTCCAAGTTCATCAGCTGTGATAAAAACTCCTTGTATACATGTACCATTCACCTGACCACTTTCCTATTACCCCACAAGACTTAGACCCAAGATGAAACTATGCAAACATGAAGCTCACACTGCTGTTCTGTAGGAAGTAATAAACTCTCTGCTTCTCATTCAGAAGTTTCATGCCTTCTCCCAGCATCTGTGAAACTATGGCAGGCTAACTTGTTAGCTTGCAAATGAGGTAAAATTTCTAACTCCTCACATATCTTGTTAGTATCATGGGAGAATTTCTTAAAACTTTAAGAAACTGAAATGTGTAATGCTATTTAACAAAGAAAAAAAAAAGAAAACCTTCTTATTTCATTTGAAAAACTCTTGTAAAATTCTGATATCAATATCATGAACAAAGTACAAAATAGAGGAACTACAGACTAATACATATTCAGCATTAAATGGGTGCAAACTGAATCTAGTAATGTATTAAAATTTTAATAAAGCATAACCAATTAGGTATACATAAGAATGCAATCTGATATTTGGAAACTCATACTGTAATTACTTTAATTGACTAAAAGAGAATAATCATATATTTATGCTATTACTATGCAGTGGGGAGGGGGGAGGAATTCCAAAAGTGGCAGTCCCACTAGGAAATTAATGTTACTTGGAAAAAGGATAACATCCAAAGTATGTTGATAAGAGTATTATCATAATAATGTAAAAATATACCAAAGTATAGAAAAACTGAAATGGATTATGGCCACGTGATTTTAATATATGCCTCAAGGTAGTTGGGGGGACAAAAGCTAAAAATGGTGATAGATTGCCAGTTCAAAAAATAAAAAGCCAGGATGCCTGGGTGGCTCAGTTACTTAAGCCTCTGCCTTTGGCTCAGGTCATGATCCCAGGGTACTGAGATGGAGTCCCACATCAAGCTCCTTACTCAGTGAGGAGTTTGCTTCCCCCTCTGCCTGCTACCTCTCCTGCTTGTACTCTCTCTCTCTCTCTTTGACAAATAAATAAATAAATAAATTCTTAAAAAACAAGACAAAACAAAGAACAAGAACAAAAAAATAAAAGGCCTATTTAAGCTTCATATATTGTGCTTTAATGTAGTGTTAGTAGAAATTTGGGGACATATCTGCAAGATGTAATATGATGCTGGAGAGAGATGCAAAAAGAAGTGAGGCTTCTTCCTTGTTTAATGGATCATGCTCTAAGCAAACAGCCAAAATATATTAAATTTATATTTGGGAATCACTTATACCCATGCTATATCCTTCCTTTACATTCTAGTGTTACTCTTTCCTGATTTCTGAGTACCTATAATCATTGTAGCACTGGGTCTGTGCAAAAACTTGAAGTGTTCCCCAGTATAAAACTAGGTCCATATACACAATGGAATAGTAGCCATTAGAAAGGATGAATACCCAACTTTTGCATCGACATGGATGGGGCTGGAGGAGATTATGCTAAGTGAAATAAGTCAAACAGAGAAAGTCAATTATCATATGGTTTCAATTATTTGTGGGACATAAGGAATAGCATGGAGGACATTAGAAAGGAAAAATGAAGGGGGAGAAATTGGAGTGAGAGAAGAACCATGAGAGACTGTGGATTCCCAGAAATAAACTGAGGGTTTTAGAAAGGAGGGGGGTGGGAGGATGGGTGAGCCTGGTGATGGGTATTAAGGAGGGCACGGATTGCATGGAGCACTCGGTGTTACACACAAACAATGAATCATGGAACACTACATCAAAAACTAATGATGGACTGCATAGTGACAGACATAACACAATAAAAAAATTTAATATAAATAAAGAAACAAATAAATAAAACTAGCACTCTTTTGCTACTAGTCCTCAAATTAAAATGTTCACTCCTAAAAGAGCTATATATTTGAACAAGTTGATTTAAAAAGGCAATATGATGAACCTAATTAATATTATGACATGTGATTGATGTTTAATCCTAACAGAATTGTTAAAAATATTATGCAAGCCATGTTACATTTTTTTTTAATATTTTATTTATTTATTTGACAGACACAGAGAGAGATCACAAGTAGTCAAAGAGGCAGGCAGAGAGAGAGGGAAGCAGGCTCCCTGCTGAGCAGAGAGCCAGATGCGGGGCTCGATCCCAGGACCCTGAGATCATGACCTGAGCCGAAGGCAGAGGCTTCAACCCACTGAGCCACCCAGGCGCCCCGCCATGTTCCTAATTTTTAAAAATTTCATGTTATTTTAAAATCTTTGGGGGGCAAGAAAATTAGCATTAAGGTAAATTATTCTTGCCTAGGAGGGTCACTGCTCAGTTCTTCTAAATGTTTCCAGGGTTTTCACACATTTATTTCCTACTATTAAGATCACAGAATATGTAATAATTTTTATTTTACTTTAATCATACCTAATATATCAGGTCAGTGGGCCAGCGACACAATTTATTGTACATAATTTGTGTGATGTTAGTATATCCAAGTTTGTTTTTCATATCGTCCATCTTTCTGCTGACTGCATCTTTAAAATTGATGCTAGGATTTGGTCATCCAACACTGAGTGCCCTGAACTAGTTGTGTGAATGAAGTGATGAGTGGACAATAGGAGAATAATTTTTTAAATTGTAATAATCTTTAAAATTAGTTCAGAGATTAAATTTGTTTCTGATTTTTTACTATTACTGTACCTGGCTGTCTAATGAGGCAGTGAATCACTGCCTCTGTATTAGCTAAGAATTTTCCACATGAAAGGGTCAAGAAATGATTTAATAGCCAAATATGGGACTATTATAAGTATTTCCTGAGAGTGAAATATAAATATGAAGCCAAATAAAAACCAATAAACTCTACAAAGTATTGGGAGATTGTGTCTTTTAGAAGTCAATTCGGAAGTAGTTCTGTCTGCCAAAGATCCAATGTAATGTATTATACCCTTCTCATATCATACCATAAATTATAGGAAGAAGAGCAAGGTTATAGAAAGAGCACTAGAGAAAGGCACTGACATAGAAAAGCAGTGGGATTTCTGAGGATGGCTAATAATAGATTAAAATTAAAACTAAAGATTAAAATACCTGAAACTCCAGTTTTGTTTAGATCTTTCCAGTAACAAAAAAGGAAGATCAGTAGCTAGAGCTATAGTACTTTGATGAACATGCTATACTAAAATTTTAATCTTAATTGCATTTGCTAATTATAGGCAGTTAATAAAAACTCCATTTAACATTTAAAAAAATGTTCCATTTAAAGCTATCTGACATGGAACCACCTACCAAAAAGTTGATTTTAACTCCAGAATTACATTGCATGCTACCTGAAATTTGTATATATTTTCTTCTTAAACCATTTTATTGCCTATTTGTATTTATAATTCTATGGCATGTTTTCTTACATCCCTAGTTAATTGTATTGTGGCTTTTATAGTCTTTTATTAAACAATTCCTTGAGATGATCCATAATTGTGATCAGTTCTTTTATCCAGAGTGGATACCTCAGATTAGTAATACCACATCTATAATGATGCCTAATGAAACTTATTTCTTTATGGGACTGCTTCATATTACATATATATTTACAAATTTTTATCTCATCCAATTTCTAAATAGGGATGAGAATAGTTTTATATGAAAAATTGTATTGTCTTTCCACTATTTAATGCCAATAACTGATCATAATCATAAATAGTGCCACTAATGATGAAGTAAATAAATTTCTAAACTATGCAAGTTCAAGCTCTATGCTTCTGGTTATATAGGGTAAAGGCATAACAAAGAGCTAGCCAAGAGCTAATAAGAGACAAGTTCATATAAATTAAAGGTTAGTGGAGAAGTATTATTCAGATATTTAGCAGAATCCTTAATTGCTAGAAAGCAATAGACAATGTAATCATTTTCATCTAGAGAGAACAGATTGGATGGCCAATTTGTCATATATTATCAAGGAGAGAAAGGGAATGAGAAAGAGAAAGAAAGGGAGAGATTCAGCTTTTGCATACAACATGAGTATTCAACTAAAGTATCAGGCTGGCACAGTATAGAAAGTATTTCTGAAATGCTCCTGCTTTCAGGAATTATCATGCATGTGGACAGCAAAATTACCAAAAAAGCATATGTTCATCTACTTATACATTCAGTCATTCAATGAGTATTCACTGAGTGCCTCCTTTGCACCAGGCATAGTTCTGAGCTTTTAGTATACACAGAAGAATGTGACAGAAAATCTGTCCTCACTGACAATACATTAGTATTGCAAGATGCAGGCAGACAACATACAAGTAAAAACAAATGAACAAAACAAGTTCAGATAGAGACTCGTACTAAGGACAAAACACAAAACCAGGTGATGTGACAAGTAGCTGGAGGTTAAGTACATTTCAGAATGGGACGGCAGAGACAAGATTTTGGATGAAAAATACAAATCTTCATTTTTGAGAGGCTAGTTATACAGGATTTTTTCTTTGTCTCCTGCTGACCATATTTTGCCATTTCACTAATTATTATTGTTCCATTAAAGTGCTGAAATGCCAGTCAATAAATGATTATTGAGATCCCACTGTGTTCTCAGCACCAGTACGATTGGAAAATGTGGTTGAATTCAAACAGCTAATTCTACTGCTGTGATAAAATATGAGGTAGAGAATGATGCTTAAATAAGTAAATAACTTAAGCCTTTTCTTTTTGAGGTATGCATTTGAGTTTAAGCCTCCCCAGTCCATTCATACATCACAAATCTTGAGATTTCAGGAACTTCTCCAAGAGGAGGCATCATTTATTGCCACTAGATGGCACCAATCATTTTCATATTTTTAGGCCCCCTCCTCTCAAAATACCCTTTTTCTATGTAATGGCCATATGTAAAATGGAAGAATATTACTTAGCACTATTATTAATAAAATTATTGTTCCTTTATTAATACTTTTTTATGGGATCACAGAAATAGCATATAGATGGTATGTTCATTTGCTGACATACTTGTTTAATGTATATTTGCTCCATTTTTAAAAATGAATTAAACAATGTCTTTGAAAATGTAAAAAGGAAGAAAAGTAATTGAGTATATGAATATATATAATAACTGGATATATAAATATTGGGATCAAAAATATCTTATAAAAGTATACTATATTACATACATCTTTAAAAATTTTTAGAATTTAAATCTTTGCTTCTTCAAGATGAAAAATGAGTGCCTCAGACTACTTGCTAGTTTGACTATCACTATATTTCTATCATTCTAAGATAGTACAAAAATAATACTCACTTTAATATTTGCCAGAGTTTTTTGCCTCGTAGTAATCAGTTTTCGGTATCTCTGCTCTTCCTCAAAGAGTCTCTCTTCACAGATATTTTTCTCACTTACAAGATGATCAAACACTGCTTGTGCATGTTCCTTTTTATATCTCATGGTCGTAAATTCGTCCCTATGAAGAAAGAATTGTATTTTCCACTAATCAATTCATATTTTATTTATTAAAATACATTTGTGATACATTTTAAAAGAGCCAATATTGAAAAGTTTTAGAACTGAAGGGCTTTGGAAAAATTTCCTAATCCTTTCCATAGGCCAACTTCCATAGAGCTACATCTAAATGATCCAGTTGTAAGGATATCTCTGGAGAAATTTAGTGGATTCTCTTGATTGCCTACACAGCATGGCTCTATTTCATTGCCATTCTAAAAGAACCCCTCCTCCATGCAGCATATAACACCAAAGATACATTCTAATTAGATTAAGTCCATTAGCATGTGGCTAATTATTTAGAAGTGAACATATATATTACCATAGCTTAATAAGATGAAAGACAAGGACCTAATTGCATGTAGAAAAGGCTCAACATCCACTAAATGTGAATGAGTAATGTTTTCAAACTTGATGACAATGGACATAGTGGACAGGGAAAAAAATGAGTACCTAGTGTTGAGTTGCTGATTCACTAATATCAACCAATTCTGTAGCTTACCCTACCCAAGGGTCCCTGTTTTATAAGATGGCACATTTCCCTATTGTTTAAGTTATTGCGTGAATATGTTTGTATATGTGTGTGTGTATTTTGTCATTTGTAACTAAGTATAAACTGACATAGAAGTTTAATGGTTTTTATTTAAATAATGAATAACACTGATAGAAAAAGCATCAAAAAGTGGTTTAAAAAGGTGGTTAAAACAATAATGAAAATGAATATGCTTTAGAAATAATTGCCAGAGTTGATTAGCAACACAAAGTGCAGAATAAACAGAGCTGCAAAAGTGCAGCACTGTCTTAGGTTACCCATATTTGTTTTTATCTCTGCTGGTATAGAAAACTTAATCATTTGCACCGTTAGCTGAATCATTTGCACCGTTAGCTAACAAGGAAGCAGGACTAAAGCTTTTGAGGGGCTGAAATGTTAAAGTGCTTTGAATACAATATCTCATTTAATACAAAAAAGCCCTATGAAAGAATAATCATTATAGCAATTTATAGATGAGAAAACAAAACTTCACCATAATTAGCTTATGTAAGCTAATTAGTAAATAACAGGACTAGAATGCAAATCCAGTTTCATTTTACTCTGTTTGATTCAGCAGCTCAACACTAAATACTCTTTTTTTTTCCCTCTCTCTTTCTCTACTATGGCTATTATCAGAAATTTGAAAACAATGTTTTTTGTTCACACTTTTAGATGTGCACCTCTCCTTCTTTTTTTTTTTTTTTAAAGATTTTATTTATTTATTTATTAGGAAAGAGAGAGAGTGAGAGAGAGAATGAGAAGGGAGAGGTCAGAGTGAGAAGCAGACTCCCCATGGAGCTGGGAGCCCGATATGGGACTCGATCCTGGGACTCCGGGATCATGACCTGAGCCAAAGGCAGTTGCTCAACCAACTGCGCCACCCAGGTGCCCTTGCACCTCTCCTTCTAAATAGAATAAGGTCCCTCCCTTTTATCTGCCTTGCCCACGTTTTTCCCATTTCATCATTCATACCAAAACATCCAAAATTCTTATGTGATATCCTATATAAATACACACTAATATAATATTATGGAACAAAGAAACCATGAAATTCACATGGGGAAGAGATAGTATGACCAGACCCAAAAATCTTCACAGTTGCTCCTAGCAAACATCACTATATTTTGACCACATATAGTTTGTTTTCCACACTAAGTATTTTGAGATTGGATTTATTCAACACAGCATTTTTATTAGTTAATTATATACACACATACATTATAAAGACTCTATGTGCTTATATGTATATCTATGAATGAAAATAGTGTTTCCTTTTCATAATGATAAAAAAGAATAAAATATGAAGTCCTATGGGTCTGTGCCTAAATCCTTTCATATCCTAATTAAGAAATAGTTGTATAAATTGAGGAAGACACAAAGAAATGGAAAAACGTTCCATGCTCATGGATTGGAAGAACAAATATTGTGAAAATGTCTATGTCATCTATACATTTAATGCAATCCCTATCAAAATACCATCAATTTATTTCAAGGAAATGGAACAAATAATCCTAAAATTTATATGGAACCAGAAAAGACCACGAATAGCCAGAGGCATGTTGAAAAAGAAAACCAAAGTCGGCGGCATCACAATTCCTGACTTCAAGCTCTATTACAAAGCTGTAATCATCAAGACAGTGTGGTACTGGCACAAAAACAGACACATAGATCAATGGAACAGAATAGAGAGCCCAGAAATGGAACCTCAACTCTATGGTCAACTAATCTTCGACAAAGCAGGAAAGTATATTCAATGGAAAAAAGACAGTCTCTTCAAC
>CM052808.1:44950329-45016399 GCA_028533885.1 Nasua narica
TAGGGATATGGACATTGGGGAGGGTATGTGCTATGGCAAATGCTGTGAAATGTGTAAGCCTGATGATTCACAGACCTGTACCCTGGGGTAAATAATACATTATATGTTAATAAAAAAATTAAAAAAAAAAGAAATAGTTGTATAAGTAAGAGTCAAGGACAGCTTTAATTGCTATTATTCTAATCACCATATTTTAATCATTTTGCATATGCAAGTTTGTATTTCTAAAATTATCTTCAGATACTTGAAAGTACACTTTCTCATTTGTCATTTCTTTTTCCTTCTTGGTGTCTGGCACTAGGCACACTGTGGGTTTTTAATAAATAATGATTAACTTGATATGGCCACCTATTGAAAATAATAGTAGATTATTACTAATATAGTTTATTTGCGATAATCTTCCTTTCCAATACTGGTTTAGTGAGTCAATGTGCACATTTGTAAGAGCACACACTTTGGAATGAGATGGACCTAAACTGGAGCTGGCTATAACCACTGATTAGCTGTACAAAGACAATCATTTAATTTCCCTGAGCTTCTGTTTCCTCAGTATTCACATGAGAATGTTATTACATAATTTAAGAATTTGTTGTGAGAACTAGATAAGATGAAGTACACAGATTGCCCTCAAAGTGCTTGGCACATTAGGGAGTCAATCAATGGTATCTTTAAATATTACTTGACATTATCCATCATCATTGTTAATTAATAGATCTACAAAGAATGTCACAGCATCAACTATTCTTTTTCTCCCTTCCTGTGAGAAAGCAAAGTTTTGTCAAGTTTAGAGAGGGAATTGTTTCACTGGGACATGGTGGCCACTCTTGTCCCAAAGGCAATATAATCTAGCCACAGAATCGAAGAAAATGTTATAACTGAAATAAGACTTCTTAAACTAAATCTGAAACCAAACTCTTTATAAACTAAACTTAAACTAAATCTTTACAAGTCTAATGTGAACTATATAATTTTTCTTATACCACTGAGCCTTAAAATATTCTTACAGATATTAAATAACGTGAATATCTTTGAAAATAAACATATTTCCTTGCTTTCTTACATGATGTACTGAATATAATTTCATGTTTTTCAGATAAAGCTGTATGATCATTTTGAACATAAGTCTTTACTCATAGTAACAGCTAAATAAATCCCTGTTGAGTGCATTGACTTGACTCTATTATGGTATGGTAATCAAACTGTGGATAACTGTTTTTCTGACATTTTATCCCTCAAGTGCTACGATTTTGTTAATGCTGTGTTAGTCTTCTTATTTAATTCAAACTATAATTCCTAAATGTGACCAATGCATGTCCTTCCCATAGTCCTTCAAGCTCTGTTCTCAGTGTACTACAAAATAGAAAAATAAGAACCAAAAGGAATAAAGGAAGAGTATGTCAGTTCTAAATGAGGGTCTTAGGAAACACCAAAGGTCTTACAGTATGATCCTTCTCCTAGTGAAAGACCTTGCTCACTCTTGTTAGGTATGCTCCTGATTAATAAAGGGACCAAATAAGAGGTTTCTGAAGACAATAAATATGAACAAATTATATAAGGTTTTGTAGAATATCTATTTCTAAAGGATTACCTCGAAACTTACCAAAAAAGGTTGGGTAAAACACTAGATATTATTAACCATGTCCTGTGAGTAATACTGAAATTAGTGGGAAAGATTATTAGTTTCATAATTAATATAAGTTCTCATACTTGGAAAAGAACAAACATTCCCAGTTATTCAAATAAAAACAAACTCAGGAGAGTAATAAAAAATGAATTCAAATTATGCTTGTTTGTTTTTTGTTTGTTTTTTATGTAAGCTCCACGTCCAGGTGGAGCCCAATGTAGGGCTTAAACTCACAAACATGAGATCAAGACCTGAGCCTAAGTGTCTGATGCTTACTTGACTGAGCCACCCAGGAGCCCCCACAATTTATGTTTTTAAACCAAAATTATCAAATATCACATGTGTACTCCACATCAAATAATGATGGAAAATAATGGACCATTTTAAGAATAAACCTTAAAGAAATTTGGTCTTACCTCTTTTAAAAATAATATACTGAACATTTAATATTTTAATAAAATTTAAGTACTTACTTTAAACTCCCAAGTGTCTGAGTAAAAATATTACTTTCTTCCTCTTTTTCTTTCAAGTTCTTATTCAATTGATCTATTTTTGCATTATAAATAATTGTTTTGCTTTTAGTGTTCTCTATTTCTCTAAAAATCATTGAGCGTTTTTCCTGGAAAATAAATTAAAGGATGTTTTATTTTAAATACTAGAATTTTACACAATTACATTTGGCCACGTAAATAATTAAAAGCAAATAGAAACTTATCAGTGTAAGTAACAACTTAGGTTTATGTTCTTTCTCTTCTCCATGGTTATATCTGACAGGATCGTCTAAAAGATGGCTTAGAACTATATAGTCTCTTTCCCCACATCTCTCTTCCTCTGTCTCCATTTTCCTCTCTCTCCCCTGTACTATCTTCTCCTCCACATACTCCCATACAAGCACACCTTAAAGGCATGTCTTTTCAAAATATAAACAATTGGACAGGGTGCATGGGTGGCTCAGTTGGTTAAGCATCTGTCTTCGGCTCAGGTCATGACTTCAGAATCCTGGGATCAAGTCCCACATCGGGCTCCCTGCTTGGTGGGGAAGTCTGCTTCTCCCTCTACTCCTCTACCTGCTCATGATGTCCCTCTCTCTTTTTTTCTCTCTCTCAAATAAATAAAATCTTTAAAAAATATATAAACATGTGGTTATTGGTTTTCAAACACGTACAATGAAGGTGGGCAAGGATATACATTGTCCTGATCTTTCAAACAAAAAAGTCAATATTTAATACCAGTACACTTTCCCAAGGCTGACCTGTGCAGTTCCAAACTGAAGATTTGATTTTGCATCTATTTTTTGCATGATCCTTTCATGACTGTTGATGTTCATATTGAATGATTTACTGATTGGATGACTGATTTACTGAACACCGTTCCCCACATTTGGCATTGCTTCTAATTAGTGCTACTCTCCCAAATGATTTCAGATATCAATTACTCCCTTTGCTCCTATTTTCTTCCACTTTCCTCCATATGCTCTCTGACTCTTTCTCTGGTCCTACAGATTTCAAGAAGAAAGACTAATCTTTTATATTTATTTTCCTATAAAAATCTGCTATTTGTCCACGACTTTCAACACTGGGTACTGTATTTGGATCTTCATACCTTCCCTTTGTTTCTTTTTCTGGAAGTTCTGGAATTAGTCTTCTGATAAATGAGGGTTTTTTGGTTTGCTTGTTTTTAACACCTGAATTTGGTTGAAAGATTGCTTGCTAAGATTCTTCAATGTGACCAATAGGCTATTATATTATTACTGAGAAAAAAGTCAATCCCCCCAAAAAGTGTGAAGAGGTACAAATATGGAATAAAGTAAGTAAGTAGGAGGCAAAGAGGATGGGCAACTCTGGGAACAGCATGCTATCACTAAGTTTGAATTTTAAGTCAGATTCCATAATTCATGCCTTAATCTTGAGTGAAGATTCTCACAGGAAACTCAGAAGACATCAGAAGGAATGGTATCAACAACTTAGACCATACCAGCCAATTCAGCAGTGCTGAAGGTGGTGTCAGAAGACTCTACACTAACGGAAAGAAAGAGCCATTGTGCTTCCTGCAGGCAGCAATGAAAAGCAAAAAATGGTATTTTGCCACTTTAATAGGTACCATCGGTGAGGCTTTGGGAAACATGAACAGCACATCAGCTTCCATGGCATCAAAAATATCAGAAACCTCACTATAGTGAGTGGAGTCTAGAGAGAAGCAGTTAGATGTCATGTGTCAATCAGGAGTACAAATCTGCACATGTGTAGTGAGCAGAAGTTTGGGGGGCACCCGATAGCCATTTGTAAGTCTTTTGATAAATGCTGAAGTGTCATCTGAACAAATGAGAATAAAGGCATAAAACAGTACATTCATTATCTGACCATTCTTTGGCTTATTTTTTTCTCTAGCCCTGGGGGACACAGGCTTCAGTAATTTGGAGGCTTTCCAACCCAAGGGTACTTTCATGTCCAGACCTGGAAGATTCTAAAAATCTGAATTGCAGTTAATTAATGTTCTATTATACAACACTTTTCATCATTTCCTTATCCCAAAAACTTTCAAGTCACATATTTAAAAATATTAGGTAATAAAGATCATATTCAGATCCTAAATTTTTAATTTCAAATTATATTTTTAATTTGTATTTAAGATTTTTAAAAAGATTTTAGTCAACAGTAGGCTATTAGCAGTTAAGTTTTGGGGGAGCCTAAAGTTACACGTGGATTTTCGACTACGTGGAGGCTGCCATTGCCTAAACCCTGCGTTGTTCAAGTATCAGCTGTACATTTATGTTGACTCATCTTCACATTCTTCAAAGGAATCCTACTTTGCATAATACATGTTTTTAATCACATTGTAAAAACTCAGTTCACTGATAGATTTAAAAGTTTGTCATCTGTGTTCATAAGTGAGATCACCTATAGATTTCTTTTTCAAGCTATTATTTTTCAGTTACAGTTCCAGAATTAAATTATTACAGAATGAAATTAGAAGCTTTCTAAATACTCTTAAGATCTATATCTTGTCTTTGTAGGGAGGCCTGCAAAGTACCTGGGCTTGTTTTTTTCTTTTAATTTTTTTTTTCTTTGAGAGAGAGAGAGACTATGCATACGTGCAAGCTGGGGGAGAAGGGTAGAGGGAGAGGGAGAAAGAGAATCTCGAGTCGGAGGCTTAACTGACTGAGCCACTCAGGTGCCCCTGTGCTTGTTCTTGCAGTCAGTGGTATAGACAAATTACATTTATTCTATAATTTTTATTCTACTCTGGTGATTTTTCCCCTTTATCCAGTTTTCATTATTTGTATTTTATAAATAAATTATATACTTCACCTAAATTTTAAAACAAAATTTTATGCAAAATAGCATTCTTTCTTCCACTACTACATTAAATTATTTCTTTTATAATTTTTCCCATGGCTGTTTTTATCTTCTTTTTGTCCTTATAGCTAGGCTAGGTACTTTAAGTTTTTCTTACCAAGATAATTATGGGTAACACTAATGTATTACCTTGGCCCATTTCATAAATTTTGCTGTATAGTTTATCATCAGTCATTTGTAAATAATTTGTGCTTCTAAATATTTTTTAACACAGATGCAATTAATAAAAAATGTAATTTAAAAAATATTTCCAGTAATCTGCTTTCTTTTTATCTATTTTTTTTGTTACTGAGTTCTGATTTTGCTTCATTGTATTCAACAAATGTAACTTGTATGATCTGACCAGAATAATGTAATGGCACAGCCTCTAAGGCCAGTGCCGGATTTAGTGAATCTCAACTCCTTCATTAATGAGCTGTGTGAAACTGAACAAGTTAATTCAAAAACAAGACATTAGATTCTTCAATTGTAGAATGAGTATAATAATAGCACAAACTTCACAGAGTTAATATTAAGTTGAAATGAGTTAATATGTCTAAGCACTTAAAATAATGCCTGGTATACAAAGAACATGCAAAATAACGGTTTCTGTTGTTGTTATTATCACTACTATTTTCTTTGATAATTTTTACATTTCTTTTGTGGCTTAGTACAAACTTTTAAAAAATGATATGATTACACCTCTATCTCACAGCCAACACGCTGTCCACCAACAAACCCAGTTGGTGCTTCCTTTAAAGTATAGCCAGAGGATAGCAAATTAAAGACAATGGACTGTCTCCACTCCCCCATATACGGAAATTCTCTAAAGACAGAATATTAGAGAAGAAGATTTTCAGGGAGCAAATATTTCTAATTTGGAAAAAGCCCTGAAGCCCTTTTGATATATGACCACTTGTTCATGTGCCTATATACCAGCTTTAAGGTAAAACTGAGATGTCGGATATTAACAGATGTTTCAGTCTGTATATTGGTCTCATCTATAGAAACATGATACTTTTTATTAGAATACAAATCCCTACCTCTACTTTGTATGATAGGTTAACAGGAGGATGCACTAGTACAATGGGAAAAATACCGTAAGAGAGAAAAAAATGAAGAGACTGTGTCTGTGTGTGTGTGTGTGTCCATGTATGTATGTGTATGTGTATAGAAACTACTTAGTGTAACCAATTAGAAATGAGAAGCATCCACCTAAAATAAATTTGCTTGAATAGTTTTCATTGACATAAAGAAGCTGTAAATTCATAATTATTTTTTATGCTAAATTTCTTACCTCATTTTCTATTATTGCATCACGGGTTTTCTTCCCCCTTCTTCGCAATTTTTGCTTAGTTCTTTCCACATTTCTTTTAACATAGTCTCTCCTTTCAATTATATCATTTAATATCTAGAAGACATTCAGAAATTAAGATGGGCAACATTTCTAATCCAATTATCCTGGTTTAGACCAAATAGTTTCCAAGTGGCTCTTTTAATAATATCAATATATGTTTTGGTATAAGGGAAAAGGACCACTGAACATGAATTACAAAAATATATTGTGATATTCACAACCTAATATTCTATTATGAAATACTGGAGAAAACCAAAACCCAACCAATTTTAGCTAAGTAACAAAAACTAAGAAACTCACATAGAAATTTTAAGTTGTCACCATGATATTTAAAATATCTTAACCAAAATTAAAACTGCAAATACAAATTGTCAGCAATCATTACCAAAAGTACATAAAAACTTATTGTTTTCAAGAGTTTATGTTAAATTGATAGTTCTTATAATTTATAAACTTAAAATATAATAAAAACAAAAATGATTACTGAACTATAAGATGAGAAAAAACAATGGCTATTATAAAACAAGGGGGAATAAAAGTCATTAATCTTTTCAGGAATTCATTATACTCCGATGATTATACTGAGGCTTTTGAAGCAATTAATAAATTTCCATCACTAATGTAAGGAGGAGCCCTTATTAAAATCATTTATCTCACGAGGTGTTAGTACTGGTTATATATTCATTACATGAGCTCTGGGATAAGCAATTAAGAGCCCTGAGTACAGTAGTATACTCAGAATTTGTTGTTGCCATGCTTTATGGCCTTGTACAAGCTGCTTCTATGCATTTAGGCCCAAGTTTTCTGAAGTCTGTGATCCAGATAAACTCTGTCTTGGTTATTTCATAGGGAGACTTTGAAGATCAAAATAAACTGCCATAATGGGAACATTTTCTAAATCATAAAGTTTTTTAAATTAAAAAAACACTGAATATTATTAAAGACTAAGAATATAAAATTACATCATCATTGACAAGGAAAAAAAAATCCTGTTGCCAAAATGGCCCAAATGAATATATGTATGTCCTCCCTGCATCTAAGGACAAGAATATATAACTCTTACCACACCCTCTACTTTACTAAAAGACTAATGACATGATGCATACACATTTTTCTACTAAATTTTTCTTTGGGAAGGGCTAGCAATATCAGTTACTGCCATAAGCTTGTTGTTTTGAAAATATTTTATCAACATTTGCTTTATTTTTCATCCTAGGTGTCTTAACTTCTTCTATATACATCAAATATTTGCCATAAAAATGTCAAGATACATTATATTTTACATTTGAGCAAACATAGCTTTAGCATTTTATTAACAAGCAGTGAAGACTTTGAATTAAATTTAACATAGTGGGCAATCACACCAGATAAATCACTACTCATTTATTTGAAAACTGCTTTTCCTAAGTACACTCTAATATAGAGTGTGAGGTTCCAGGTAATAGCATTCATAGTCTTGCTATGTAGTCCCACTATAGATTAGTTGTGTGGTCATAAGATATATATTTTGTTCATGCTTTTATGCCTTTCGATGTGAAATCATAATATTTCAAGTAATAATGTAAAATCACATACATGATTTATTGACTTAAATATTCCAGGAAATTAACTTCTAGATTAATTATAAATGCTTACTTCAGAATGTTCTTTGTGCAGAGTTCTGATTCTTATAGCATCTTCCTCTAGTTCAAGCAGAGGTGTCTTTAGTTCTGCCAGTGTTAGGGCATACATTGCTTTCTTTTCCAAAAGATCCTGCTTCTCAAGTACCTGTTCTTCTTGAATGGAACACAGCTTTTTCTGCCAGATTTTAAATAATTCATTCAGTTATTAATTACCTAAACATGGGGACTAAGGAGTGCACTTGTA
This sequence comes from Nasua narica, assembly GCA_028533885.1. Classification (NCBI taxonomy): domain Eukaryota; kingdom Metazoa; phylum Chordata; class Mammalia; order Carnivora; family Procyonidae; genus Nasua; species Nasua narica. The sequence continues at coordinate 44,958,512 of CM052808.1, forward strand.
ATGAGCACAGGGTGATGTATGGAATTGCTGAATCATTATATTGTACACATGAAACTAATATTTCACTGTGTGTTAACTAACTGGAATTAAAAACTTAAAAAAAAAATAAGTGTTTATTGAGTCTCAATCCTGAGCCAGGCAGTAATATTTGTTGTTACTTAAAAACTAAAAAACAAAATGCCACCATAAAAAGCAATAGATATGAATATAGCATATTTATATGATGCATAATTATTATTAGAAAAAAAGAGAAAAAAATTTTAAAATAGACAATGAAAGTCAAATATTCCTAAGTAAATTTTGGAAGGATAATAAGGTTAAGAAGCACACTAAAACAAATATTGAAATATAGGTAATTCCTATAATCTAAGATCCAATAAAACCAATGAATAAGAAGTTAATGACAAAATATTAAGCAGAGAGGGCTAGAAGATTATGGAATTACTGAACATACATATTCATAGCAAAATAAATCAGAAAATTTGGCATTTTCAGCATATAGAAAGAGAGAAACACTGCTTTTATATGTTTGAAAATGCCAAGGTTCCTAACAGAACAAATCACAATTTGTGTTTATCTAAAAGAAGACCAGAGGTCCAGATAATCTCGAAGAAGTGTATAAAATAACACTGTTTTGGACTGTTTTGCCTCTTGATTTTATTTTTATAATTTTAAATATTTATGTATTTCTGAAAGGGAGAAATTCCAGAAACATGCCAAGGATCAAAACACTCAACCCGGATTCCAAAGTATATGCAGATGATAGATAAAGATAAAAAAAATTAAAATTGATTTTGTTAGCTATAATGATTTAATTTCAAAATCTTTATATATGAAATATCATAGTGGGGTGCCTGGGTGGCTCAGTGGGTTAAAGCCTCTCTCTTCAGCTCAGGTCATGATCTTAGGGTCCTGGGATTGAGCCCCACATCGGGCTCTCTGCTCAGCGGGGAGCCTACTTCCCCCTCTCTCTCTGCCTGCCTCTCTGCCTACTTGTGATCTCTCCCTCTATCAAGTAAATAAATAAAACCTTTTAAAAAAAAGAAATATCTTAGTATATTTTTCTTTCAGTGTTAAATAAAGAAATTCCATTGAAAGGCACTAAAAGTAAAGAAAACATAACATCATCACAAAGCAAACTAAAGAGACACTTAGGAATAAGATCTCACTGCCCTTTTACTAGACTGGCAGAAATTCCCATTAAGCCACAAAATGAGATATGTGTATGGGAGGTCAGTTTCTTTATGCATGATCAGACACGGCTAGTTGTACACAGAGGGCAACTGTCATCAGCTAAGGAGAGAAAACTGCTGGCTTGCAAACCAAGCAGTGAAAAGATGCCTCATTACAGGCAAATTTAAAATGCTAAGTAAAATGCAAATTAAAGGAAGAATAAAATATTGAAACCAAATTAGGATTACCTGAATCATCATTCCATTAGCCACTTCACCTCGTGTGAGTTTTTTCAAGAATTCTTCTCTACCCTATAAAAAAAGGTTTTATTTATAGAATATCAGAAAACATTATTAAAGACAATTGCTAACACAAGATACATTTTACTTATAATAAAGAGTAAAATATTCATTAAAATTGAGTATTATAAAAAACAAAAACCAACCAATGAACCAAACAAAACTTCTGATGTTATTTGAAGCAAAATTAGTAAGTGATACAACTACTCTAAGAAAAAGAATACAGAATTTCAGTTCAGTTCAGTTTGTACTTTATAACCCTGAACTAAAATATCAAAGTAACCAAAAAGGGAAAACTAACCAGTCTTCAAATCCTCTTTTTAAAAAATTACTTTCCAGGAGGCATACATTCAATTTTGAAAATAAGATAGATATAATTCAAGTCTGAAGTTTGTAAAATGTGATCAGGTTCTCCATTTGGCTAGAATAAATTTTTTACTTTAAAAAAAATAATTCCTTCAAAGTTAGGGGCAAAAAATATGTAGATAGATTTGAACTCTCCATAGTTATACTGGGCATAACCACACAATCAGAGATACTAACTTTTAATTATGCAATACGCATCATGTAAGCTGCTAAAAACAGCGTCAGGATTAAATTGATACATAATACTGTAGACTTAACACAATAGAGTGTGGTCTTCTTAGTAAAATACCAATTGAACTATTATTGAAAATGTTCAAGAAGAGAGGCTAGAGAATGACCGAGTCATATAGTAGTTGTAAAAACATTTCCTAAGTAAATAATTTGTTGAAAAATTTATTAACAAAGAACAAACAAACTGCTTTTGATCCATAGGTTGGGTAATTAAACTGTAAAAGTTTAAGGTTCTTTCAAACTCAAAACTATGTTTTAAAAAATCTCTTTATATAATGAGAAACTCAAGATCCATTAAAATATCATAATCACACATATTTTTATTTATAAACAGCATGTTAAGGATTGAGAATGAAACCAGGGCTACAAGGATGTTTTCCTGAGACTTGAGGAAACAGGTGAACTGTTAAGAAATGCAGAGGTAAGTGCCTGAATCAGAAATGAAAGAGGACTGCCACTTTTATGAACATGGCCTGCAACCCAGCTTGTGCCATACTTTTCAGTGCTCATTGCCAGTTCATTGTAAAGGGAATGAAAGCCCACAAGAATTGCCATTTCACAACTATTACAATAATCGATTCAACCAAGAATACCAAAATATGCTAAACTGAAGTATTCTTTTTTTTTAAACAAAGACAACTGCATGTTCTTAATATATTGCTCAATTGAGCACTTACTAATTACAACAGAAAAATGAATATGTCTGTTGGCCATAACTTTAACCAAATGATCAAACTATCACTAGTAATGAGACGAACTTATACCATGTGTTTTGTGATGTTTCACTGACATAGTATTATAACTATGTAATATTCCTGCCAAAAGTGTTTAGCCTAAATCTAATAATGAACAAAAAATAAATCCATAGTAAGAGATGTTCTGCAAAGTAACAGGTCTAGACTCTTCAACAAATGTCAATGGAATGAAAGACAATTTTTTTAAATGTAGGAAACTCTAAGAGGAAAGGAGACTCAAAAGAGGAGATAAAGGGAATGCATGGTGTTAAGTTACATATAGAAACCAATTGAATTAAAGAAATTTGCATGTGAACTACATTATTTTTACCAGTCATCTAATTATTGCCTCTTAGTTCTAAATCCACTCTTAACTTGAAATGCTGGTGCTGTATATGTAAAGTTTTTCTTTTGCCAGCTGGAGTTAAGTTAGGCTTTGTCAACAGAGGGCAGTGGAGGGGTTTACAAGGCTGCAGCAAGGTGCTTCACATCCTTATTCTGATTCCAGTTATTTTCTTCTTATTTCTGCAGAATTGCTGCCAGCTGGTATGTAGAAAACTAATGGTGCTTACCATCCAGCCAAGTTCTTTTCCCAGAAACTCCATTCAAACTCCATCTAACCTCCATGAGATTCTCAGGCATCTGGCAAGTGGCTGCTTATGGTCATCCACTGAGACATAGCCACACTCTCTCCAGTAAGACCTTACTCTGCTTTGGGGGAAGGCAGCCTCTTCCATGGTTACTACCTCTCTGGGTACTTTCTTCATCCATAAAGGCTATGGCTGCCCCCTATATTTGGCTATTCTTATATTCTCAAGAGCAGAGGTCAACAAGCTTTCTCTATAAAAAATTAGTAAAAAGTTTTGGCTTTGGGGACATAAAGTCTCTATAACAACTAGTTAATTCTAGTTCTGGAGAATAAAATATATCAAAAGATCACTTTGAAGAGCTCAAAAGAAACCAAAGAAAAGAAAGAGATTTCTCAGATGCTGGGAAGAGTCCACACGGGAAACAGGTCACCTTTGACCTGCTGCCTGGCTTTAGCAGCCAAAAACCAGAAGGTGGCAGCAAAGAGCTATTCTACTGGAAGAGAGTCCTATGCTAGGACAAAGAACTGAAGAGAAATGTAAGGATGCTCTGTGTCCCAAAACTCACTTTTAAAGAGAAAAGAGGAGTAAATACTAAATATAAATAGATATAAGCTCAGATAAAGGAAGTAGCATCAGTATGCTTTCCATGATGGAGGGGAACTAAGACAAAAGTTTGAGAACTCAAATAATTATAAAAGGTCTGAGACCAGGAAGAGAAATAAGTAGACTTTAAAATTCAGAGTTATAATCATAAAGAAAAATTTAGTATTTCTGCAGATAACTGAGTTTGACTGAATCAGTGGGACAGAGCAGCTCTGGCTCTACAGTGTTAGAGTACTGCTTAGTGGCCAGGGTCCTAACAAAAAGTTCAGGTAGCAGCCAAAACTGATTCTTTCTAAAAATAAACACAAGGGTACTATTTTATCTTTCTATGAAAATATATGGGTTTCTTTTTTTGTAGAAACATTTTTAAGTGACAAAAAGTAAAATTAAAATAACCTGAATCCACAAACCCAGAGATATGCATTGTGACTTTTTGATGTATTCCTTTTTAGGTCTAGGCATTAAACTCACTATCTTTGGTAGAGTCAGCCTACTAAGATCTTTCTCAGCCATCAAAAAAAGCAAAAGTTCAATTTTTTAAAAATGAATTTACATGGTGCATGAATAATCAATCTTGTAACACTGAAAAATTAAAATAAACATATTTGGGGAGAAAAAAATAAATAAATTGGGGAAAATAAAAAAAACATTAAAAAGCAAAAAAAAAAAAGAATTTACAATTTATCCTTGTACTCACATATTTTAACAACTATTCTATTACTGGAAAATTTGTGTATTCACTTTTCCCAGTATATGTTAACTATGTATTCATGCTTTCCATAAACATTTATTGAGTACCTACTTTGTTTTAAGCACTGTTCTAGGCATTGAGATGCAGCAGTGTACAAAAAAAACAGTTCTTGTCCTTCTGGAGCATATTTTCTTATTGTTATTACGTAACTATTATAAACATATTTAACATGCATCTTTGCAGCCTTTGTTCATCTGGTGATTTTATTTAAGTCTTATTTCTAAAAATAATGTTAATTAACTATAAATTACAAATGTATTTAATGTTCTCTACATATACTGGTTTAATATTCACAAATCAGTCAACATGATACATGATATTAACAAAATGTGGGATAAAAACCATACAATGATCTCAACAGATGCAGAAAAAACATTTGACAAAATCCAACAGCTGTTCATGATTAAAAAGTCTCAACAAAACGGGTTTGGAGGGAACATACCCCAACAAAATAAAGGCCATATATAACAAACCAATAGCTAACATCATATTCAATGGTGAAAAATTGAAAGCTTTTCCTTTATATTAGGAACAAGACAAGGATGTCCACTCTCACCACTTTTATTCAACATAGTACTGAAAGTCCCAGCTCCAGCAATCAGACAAGAAAAAATAATAAAAAGTATCCAAACTGGTTAAAGAAGAAGTAAAACTGTCACTATTTGCCGATGACAAAACACTATATATAGAAAACCCTAAAGACTCTACTAAAAATTATTAGAACTAATAAATGAAGTCAGTAGAGTTGCGGGATACAAAATAATACATAGAAATCTGTTATATATCTATAGATTAATAATAAAGTCACAGCAGAAGAAATTAAGAAAACAATCCCGTTTAAATTTGTATCAAAAATAATAAAATATCAGGAATAAATTTAACCAAGGAAGTAAAAGACCTATATTCTGAAAGCTGTATGATACTGATGAAAGAAAGTGAAGACAACACAAATGTAATGATATACCATGCTCATGAATTGGAAAAAAAAGTGTCATTAAAGTATCTATACTACACAAAATACTAATTTACAGATTCAATGCAATCCCTATTAAAATACCAACAGTATTTTTCACAGAACTAAAACAAATAATCCTAAAATTTGTATGGAATCATAAAAGAGCCTAGTAACCAAAGCAATTTTGAGAAAGAACAAAGCTGGAGGTATTATAATTCCAGATTTCAAAATATACTACTAAGCTACAGTAGTTAAAACAATTTGGTACTGGTAGAAAAACAGACACAGATCAGTGGAACAGAATACAGAGTGCAGAAATAAACCCATGGTTATACGGTCAATTAATCTAAAGGAGGAAAATACTTAAATCTAAAGGAGGCAAAAATGTGTAATAAGGAAAAGGCAGTCCCTTCAATAAATGATGTTGGCAAAAACTGGACAACGACATTCAAAAGAGTGAAACTGAACCACTATCTTTTGTCAAAAACAAAAATAATATGCATTAAGGACCTAAATTTGAGAGCTGAAACAATAAAACTCCTAAAAGAAAATATACATGGTACTTTCATACATTAGTCTTAGCAACATATTTATGAATATATCTCCTCAAGAAAAAGAAACAAAGGCAAAAATAAACTATTGGGACTACACCAAAATAAACTTTTTCACAGTAAAGGAAACCATCATCAAAATGAAAAGGCATCTACTGAATGCCTGGAGAAGATATTTCCAAATGTTATATCCAATAAGGGGTAACATCCAATGTATATAAAGGAATTCTACAGTTAAGCACCAAAAAAACAAATAATCCAATAAAAAAATGGGCAGAAAACCTAAATAGACATGTTTCCAAAGAAGACCTACAAATGGCCAACAGACACATGAAAAGATGCTCAATCTCACTAAACATCAGTAAAATGTATGTCAAAACCATGAGATATGACCTCCCACTAGTCAGAATGGCTAAAATCAAAAAGACAAGAAATAACGAGTGTTGGCAAGAATATGGAGAAAAGAGAAGCCTCAGCTGTCAGTGAGAATGTAAATTAATTAGTTCAACCACTACAGAAAACAGTATGGAGGTTCTCCAACAAATTAAAAATAGAAATACCATACAATTCACTAATTCTATAATCGAGTATTTATCTAAAGAAAACAAAACACTAATTCAAAAATACATATGTACCCCTAAGTCCACTGCAGCATTAATCACAATAGCCAAGATATGGAATCAACCTCAATGTCTTTCAATAGGTCAATGGATAAAGAATATGTGGTACACATATATACAATTGGATATTACTCAGCCATAAAATATGATGAAATCTTGCCATTTGCAGTAACATGGATGGACCTAGAAAGCATCAGCCTAACTGAAAGTCAGACAGAGAAAGACAAAAACCATATGGTTTTACTTATACATGGAATTTAAAACAAGCAAAAAGAAACAGATTTGTAAATACAGGGAACAAATTGGTAGCTGTCATAGGGGGAGAAGCATGGGCAGATGTAAGAAATAGGTGAAAGAGATTAAGAGATAAAAATTTCCAGTTTTGAAATAAGTAAGTCATAGAGATGAAAGGTATAGCATAGGTAATACAGTTAATAATATTGTAATGACATCGTTTGATAACGGATGGTAATTACACTTATAGTGGTCAGCACTGTATAATGTCTAGAATTGTTGAATCATGTCATGTACCTGAAACTGATATAATATTGACTGCAGTATATATAATATATATAGACATATATATAATATGTATATGTTGAGTATATTTCAATAATAAAAATTTTTTAAAATAAAGTTTTTACATATACTGATAAAATACTTTCTAGAAATGTTTTACTAATTTACACTGAGTACAGGTTATCATGGTTGCTATATCAATATGTTTTCAAATTTATCAAATATTAGTTTTCAATATTTGGGATAACATTTCTTTTCCACAAAACTGTTGCGGGAGTAGAAGACAATGCATATAAAATAGTTTACCTGAGGCAACATCCACATTAAGCATTCAACAAATAGCTATTATTACTTTCAATGTGTTGTTTAGAATCTACATATTTATAAGGAGACAAATTCCAGAGTTAAATGTGTAAGTCAGCTATTAAATACTGTTTTATCCTAAAGAGTGAAGGTAGTCCCATTCTATGGAATATTCTTTAGGTTGTTCATCCCCAATACTTTTGAATATTATTTTTCAGGCTCCAAGTTAAATGTTTTAAATAGAATATTATCACGCAGAGGTACAATACACATATTGTTACACGCATTCATGAGATCACAAACTTAAGCTCTTAATGGTTAATATTCTCAATATTCTCTGAATAAATAACCAGCAGAACCATGATTCAAATTAAGAAACAACTGACTCTAAAATCCATCCCCTTTCAACAAAATCACATTACACTTAGAAAAGGGTGGGAAAAAATAGATTCAAAATTCAGAGATTTATAAATTAAAATACTAAAGAGCCAATTTACCCCTTTTTTTTTCCCTGACAAACAAAATTCTAATCCAGGAGAATTGGGAAGAAAGTTATGTTCCCAGCAAGGCAAATATAAAGTTTTATTTTGTCCTCAATTGTTTTACACCATCAAGAATTATGAGTGCCCAATGCTTTATTTTTACCACATTTTTAAGTACATTTACTCTCTCACATATATGTTAGGAAAATGAACCCTTTTGAAGCTTGATTAAGGGAATACACAACTGCCATTTTAAGGACTTAAATCCCAATATACCTTCACACTACTTCTGTTTTGTCTGTACCTTAAAACTCTTTTCCCCGGCAAACATTTACCATTAATGTGAATGCTCCCAATATAATAGTAACAGCTTCCGCTGACCTAACTTTGGCAAAGTATTTTATCTCTGAATGGAGTAGGGAAGAATCTTAGTAAATTAAAAACACTGAAACAAAAGTAAAACAGTACATCATCAAAGGTGTTAATATGGAATGCAGAAAGGGATAAAGAATGCATTAGGGATAAAGAATGGGATAAAGATGCATTAGGGACAAAGAAGGGATAAAGAATGCTATAGATTGCAAGCACAGTCATTCTCTGAATGAATGACTGTGCTTGCAATCTATAGCATAAGTGATTCTGAGTTTCTGAGCTGCTTAAACCATAAGGAAACATGACACATTATAGACTGCCAATTACTAAGATGAGAAGGAATATAATATTATCAAGAAAAGTTTTTTCTTAGTTCTGAAATATAAATTAAGTACATAGCTTGTTGACCATCTTGAACAATATGACTATATCTTTCATTAATTTAAAAAACCAGGCAGCAATAATCCATTTTGACCATTACTTTTACCAACTTTTGTTAAAAGTCAAGGATGTAATGTCAACTTATAATTCAATAAAAGCTATGGTAAATGGGTCAAGAGTAATATGCTTTATATTTGACTAATAGGCATAAATCCTCCAAGAACCAAAATAAATAAATTAATAGAATGTCCTTTTTCTAACCATTTTAAAATATCATCAACCTCAATCAGAATCATGATAGAAGCTGAACAGTACACAAACCACATTTTGGCTTATTAAAGCTATTTTATTGTTAATTGAACTGGACATTCTCTAAGAAGGCCTAAAGTGGTAAAATTTATGACCTCTGATAAAGTTTTCTAGAAGGTTTCGAGTCTTACTTTTCTCAGATGAAGGTCCTATATAACCTTTGTCTTAGACATTAACAAATAGTATTGGAGGGGAGGGCCAAGATTTTTCTCTAAAGAAGAGGTAAGGGTTGTTATAAATATTTGAAAAAGAACTCAAGCAAATCTTAACCACTTAAACTATAAAGCTATAGACCAGATTACTGTAGTTTAGAACATTATAAGAATATAACACATTGTCTTTTTCTAGCATTAAAAGTAATCTCAAAACACCTAAACAAAGTTTAAAAACTAGAAATCATACAATGTTTGCTCTTAGACCACAATGAAATTAAAGCAGAAATAAATAACAGAAAGTTCGTTGGAAAATCCAAAAATATACAGACTAAACAACATATTTCTAAAAAAACCATATGGCTAAGGAATAAATCTCAAGAAAAATTTATATATATATTGAACTAAATAAAAATGAAAACAATTTATCAAAATTTGTGGGATACAGCAAAAACAGTGCTTAAAGAGAAATTTATACTACTGAATGCATATATCACAAAAGAAGACAGACCTGACACCAATAATCTATATTTCAACCTTAAAAAGCTGGAAAAAGGAGAGTAAATTAAATTAAAACTAAGCACAAGAGAGAGGAAGCAACATGGCAGAGGAGTAGGAGACTGAAATATCATCAGGTCCCAAGAATTCAGCTAGTTATCAAACCATTCTGAACACCTACAAACTCAACAGGAGATAGAAGAGAAGAAGAGCAGCAATTCTAGGAACAGAAAATCAACCACTTTCCAGAAGGTAGGACATGCGGAGAAGTGAATCCGAAGTGACAGGGAAAACAGACCATGGTGGGAGGGGCTGGCTCCTGGCAAGTGGTAGAGCAGTGGAACACAAAATTGGAACATTTAGAAGTCTGCTTCACTGAGGGATGTCACTCCAGAGGCTAAGCGGGGGGGAGTGGAGCCCTCCCAGGGACAGTGTGGTGGTCTCAGGAACTGCAGAGTCACAGAAAGACTGGGGGTGTCTGAGTGTGGCAGAGCTCCCAGGTATTAGAGCAGGGAAGCCGGCTACAGACACGGAGCTGAGGAGTGGGTTCTCAGCTTGGGGTTACCTTAAAACGTGATCCAGGGTTCCCAGGGGAATATACCAAACTTCCCAGGGGAATTCTACCAAACATTTAAAGAAGAGTTAATACCTATTCTCCTGAAATTGTTCCAAAAAATAGAAAGGAAGGGAAACTTCCAAACTCATTTTATGAGGCCAGCATTATCTTGATCCCCAAACCAGACAAAGACCCCATCAAAAAGGAGAATTACAGACCAATACCCTTGACGAACACGTATGCAAAAATTCTCACCAAAATACTAGCCAGTAGGATCCAACAATACATTAAAAGGATTATTCACCACGACCAAGTGGGATTTATTCCTGAGCTGCAACGTTGGTTCAACATCCGCAAATCAATCAATGTGATACAATATATTAGTAAAAGAAAGTACAAGAACCATATGATATTCTCAATAGATGCTGAAAAAGCATTTGACAAAGTACAGCATCCTTTCTTGATCAAAACTCTTCACAGTGTAGGCATAGAGGGTATATACCTCAATATCATCAAAGCCATCTACCAAAAACCCACAGCGATATCATTCTCAATGGGGAAAAACTCAGAGTTTTTCCCCTAAGATCAGGAACACGGCAGGGATGCCCACTATCTCCACTGCTATTCAACACAGTACTAGAAGTCCTAACCTCAGAAATCAGACAACAAAAAGAAATAAAAGGCATCCGAATCGGCAAAGAAGTCAAACTTCCATTCTCTGCAAATGATATGATACTTTATGTCGAAAACCCAAAAGACTCTACCCCAAAACTGCTAGAACTCATACAGGAATTCAGTAAAGTAGGAGGATATAAAATCAATGCACAGAAATCAGTTGTATTTCTATACACCCACAGCGAGACAGAAGAAAGAGAAATTAAGGAGTCGATCCCATTTATAATTGCACCCAAAACCATAAGATACCTAGGAATAAACCTAACCAAAGAGGCATAGAATCTGTACTCAGAGTACTATAAAGAACTTATGAAATAAATTGAGGAAGACATAAAGGAATGGAAAAACGTTCCACGCTCATGGATTGGAAGAACAAATATTGTGAATATGTCTATGCTATCTAAGGCAATCTACACATTTAATGCAATCCCTATCAAAATACCATCAACTTTTTCAAAGAAATGGAACAAATAATCCTAAAATTTATATGGAAGCAGAAAAGACCCCAAATAGCCAGAGGAATGTTCACAAAAAAAGCCAAAGTTGGTAGCATCATAATTCTGTACTTCAAGCTCTATTACAAAGCTGTCATCATCAAGACAGTATGGTACTGGCACAAAAACAGAGACACAGATCAATGGAACAGAATAGAGAGCCCAGAAATAGACCCTAAACTCTATGATCAACTAATCTTTAACAGAACAGGAAAGAATGTCCAATGGAAAAAAGACGGTCTCTTCAACAAATCATGTTGGGAAAATTGGACACCCACATGCAGAAGAATGAAACTGAACCATTTCCTTATACCACACACAAAAAGAGACTCAAAATGGATGAAAGACCTCAACGTGAGACAGGAATCCATCAACATCCTTGAGGAGAACACAGGCAGCAACCTCTTCGACCTCAGACACAGTGACTTCTTCCTAGAAACATCACCAAAGGCAAGAGAAGGAAGGGCAAAAATAAACTATTGGTACTTCATCAAGATCGAAAGCTTTTGCACAGCAAAGGAAACAGTCAACAAAACCAAAAGACAACTGACAGAATGGGAGAAGATATTCGCAAATGACATATCAGATAAAGGGTTAGTATCCAAAATCTATAAAGAACTTATTAAACTCAACACCCAAAGAAGAAATAATCCAATCAAGAAATGGGCAGAAAACATGAACAGACATTTCTGCAAATGAGACATCCAGATGGCCAACAGACACATAAAAAGTGCTCAACATCACTTGGCATTAGGGAAATACATATCAAAACCTCAATAGATACCACCTCACACCAGTCAGAATGGCTAAGATTAACAAGTCAGGAAATGACAGATGTTGGCGAGGATGCAGAGAAAGGGGAACCCTACTACAATGTTGGTGCGAATGCAAGCTGGTACAGCCACTCTGGAAAACAGTATAGAGTTTCCTCAAAAAGTTGAAAATAGAGCTACCCTACGACCTATCAATCGCACTAGTGCATATTTACCCTAAAGATACAAATGTAGTGATCTGAAGGGGCACATGCACCCGAATGTTTAAAGCAGCAATGTCCACAATAGCCAAACTATGGAAAGAACCTAGATGTCCATCAACAGATGAATGGATAAAGAAAATGTGGTACATATATACAATGGAATACTATGCAACTATCAAAAGAAATGAAATCTTGCTATTTGCAATGACGTGGATAGAACTAGAGGGTATTATGCTGAGTAAAATAAGTCAATCAGAGAAAGACAATTATCATATGATCTCTCTGATGTGAGGAATTTGAGAGGCAGCGTCGTGGTTGTGGGGGGTAGAGAAGGCAAAAAATGAAACAAGATGGGATGGGAAGGAGACAAACCATAAGAGACTCTTAATCTCACAAAACAAACCGAGGGTTGCTAGGGAGTGGAGAGGTAAGGATACGGTGGCTGGGTTATGGACATTGAGGAGGGTATGTGGTATGGTGAATGCTGTGAAATGTATAAGTTTGATGATTCACAGACCTGTACCCCTTGGGCAAATAATACATTATATGTTAATAATAAAGAAATTAAGCAGAAGAAAATAAATAATAATAATAATAAAGAGCAGAAATCAATGAAATTGGAAACAGAATAATATAGGAAAAAAAAATCAATGAAACCAAAACGTGATTCTTTGAAAAGATCAATAAAACTGATCCGTTTGAAGCCAAACTATGAAAAAAAGAAAGAGGACACAAATCACTAATATTAGAAATGAAAGCGGTGACCACTGCAGATCCCTTGGATATTGCAAAAAATAGTAAAGGAATACTATGAAAAACTCCATTTTGAAAAATTAGATAAGCTTGATGAAATCGAGTAATTTTTTAAAAAGACATAATCTGCCAAAACTCATACAACAGTATATCTAAATATTCTCTTATTAAAGAAATGAAATTAATAATTAAATACCATCCAAAACAGAAAGCACCAGGCCCTCATGGGTTCACTAGTAAATTCTATCAAACATTTAAGGAAGAAATTATACTAAATCTCTACAATCTCTTTCAGAGGATAGAAGCAGAGAGATGCTTCCTAACTCAGTCTGCGAGACTAGCATTACTGTAATACCTTCAGTAAGCTAAAATGTGTGTGTGTTGGGGGAGATGGGATATTTACAAAAAATCTACAGGTAAAATAAACGTTTATGGTGAGAAACTGAAGTTTCTCACTAGGATCAGGTACAGGCAAGGATGATTCATCTCAACATTCCCTTTCAATATTGTACTGGAAAGCCCTGAAAATACATTGATTATAGAAAGTAAGTAAAAAAATATACAGATTGGAAGGAATAAATAAATCTTCCTTTTTTCACAGATGACATAATTGTATATTTAAAAATTTAAAATAATTAACAAAAATACTCCTGAAAATAATAAGCAGTTATTTACAGTTGCAGGACATACTGTGAATAAAAAATCTTCCATTGTTTTCCTATATGCTAGCAACGAACAAGTAAAATTATAAATTAAAAACACAATGATTATTTATATCAGTTCTCCCAAAATGAATTAACTCTAAATCTAATAATATATGCATAAGATCTATATAAGCAAAACTCTAAAACTCTGATGAATGAAATAAAAAAAAACTAGATAAGTGTTGAGATAATCTATGTTAACACATAGGAAGACTCAATATTGTCAAGAAGTCAGTTCATCCTAATACAATCGGTAGATTCAATTCAATCACTACCAATAGCCTAGCAAGTTATTTTGTGGATATTGACAAAGTGATTCTAAAATTTATAAGGAGAGGCAAAAGACCCAGCATAGCCAACACAATATTGACAAAGAAAAAAGGAAGAGGCATAAACACAGGCAACATGAAAACATACTATAAAGATACTTTATTCAAGACAGTGTAGCACTGACAAAAGAATAGACAAATAGATCACTGGAACAAAAAAGAATCCACAAATAGACCCGCAGAAATATGATCAATTGATGTTTGACAAGAAAGCAAAGACAACACAATGGAGCAAAGACAGTATTTCCAACAAATGATGTCAGAACAACTAGACATCCATATGCAAAAAGAAATGAAGCTAGATGCACTTTTCACAAATGTTAACTCAAAATGGATCAGAAACCCAAATATACATTTAAAAAAATGTAAAACTTCTAGAAGATAACAAAAGAAAACCTAGATGACCTTGGGTATGGCAATAACTTTTTAGATATACTACCAAAGGTATGATCTGTGAAAGAAATTATAGTAATAATTGGTAAGGTGGGTTCATTAAAATTAAAACCTTTAGCTCAATGAAAGTCACAGTCAAGAGGATGAAAGATAAACCACAAACTGGGAGTAAATACTTGCAAAAGACAAACCTGATAAAGACCTGTTATCCAAAATATACAAAGTACTCTGAAAACTCAACAGCAAGAAAACAATATGTTAAAAAGGGAGTCAAAGATGTGGAGGCACCCAGCTTGCTCAGTCAGTAGAACATGGGACTCTTGATTTTGGGGCTGTGAGTTCAAGTCCCATGTTGGGTGTAGAGAGTACTTTAAAAAGGGGGGGGGCAAGGAACTTAATGTACAACTCACCAAATAATATACACAATGACAAATAAGCATCTGAAAAGATGGTATATATCATTTGTCATCAGGGGAATGCAAATTAAAACAACGATGAAATATCACTACATGGCTATTCCAATGGCCGAAATCCTAATCGCTGACAACATCAACCATTGGCAAGGATTTGGAACAAAGGAACCTCATGCATTGCTGGTAGGAATGCAAAATGGTACCGTAACTTTGTAAGACACTTTGGCAGGTTCTTACAAATCTAAATATATACAAATTATAAGATCCAGCAATCATGTTCCTTCATTTATAGCCAATGGAGATGAAAATTTATGTCCGCATAAAAACCTATACATGGATACTTATAGTGGCTTTATTTATAACTGCCAAAACTTAGAAGAAACCAAGATGCTCTTCAGTAGGTGAATGTATAAATAAACCATGGCAATCCAGATGTAGAATATTATTCAGTGCTAAAAGAAATGAGCTATCAAGTCATGAAAAGACACGAAGGAACCTCAAACTCATATTAGTTAGTGAAAGAATCTAATCTGACAAGGCTACATATAACTGCATGATTCCAACTATATGATATTTTGGAAAAGGCAAAATTATAGAGACAGTAAAATACTAGTGGTTGCCATAGTTGCCATCATTGGGAGAGGGATGAACAAGTAGAGCACTAAGGATTTTTAGGGCAGTGAAAATACTCTGTATGATATTACTATGATGGAAACATTTTATATATTTGTTCAAAACCTAGGCATGTACACAACAACACTAAGAGTGAACTGTGATGTAAACTATAAATTACAAATTATAAATTTGTAATTGCAATTATCTATTGTAGGTTCATCCCAGATAAAAAAATGTACCACTCTGGTGGGGGATGTTGACAATGGCAGAGGCTATGCACGTATGGGGGTCGGGGGTAATGGGGAATCTCTCTCTCAGTTTTGTGGGGACCATAATAATTCCCTAAAAAATAAAGTCTAAAAGGTGATCCTAATATGGTTATTTTGAAATTTTGAGCTGGAATGAATCTTTTTGGATTGGAGTATATACCTCCTTAGTGTCTGACTGACTAGTTTATACCAAGCATCTGATGCATTTCCAGCATCAGAAAACCTTGTCCCCAAATTCTACACAGCTACCTAAACACTATGCTACTTTGGGCAAATCATTTCACCCCAAAATGAACATACTAATAACACCTTCACAGTATTATGAACACTGAATTAATTAACACGTATAAAGAGTAGCCTATAGTAGGCTTACAGAAACGTATCTTCTTTTCTACTTCCTTTCTTCTTTACTACTAAGTTTCCACCTTCGTTCTAGTACTATGATTTTAACCCAGAATCAGTGGCCTGATGTTCTTCTTTTCCACCAAAATTCTAGTGTGTTCAAACAAAAAACTCTCCAAATTCCTGTAGCTTCCACAAAAGCCTTCTATTTAAATGTTGAGAAGTACTTAATATCTGATAAAAGCTTTCAAGATTTTTCTTGTTCAATATTACATTCTTCAGACAACACTGAATGATTTTCTGTTCATTCCATCAATACCATAACTGAATACATATTACCCTTTTACTGATTTATCTCCTATCCCTGTGGAAAATTTTATTCTGGGCCTTGGCTAACTGTGTCTTTTCTGAATAGGTCAGTTATTGGGATTGAAGGCATGAAAAAATTGGGACAAGTCATCTGGAATATCTGGAAAATTCCAGAAACTGTTAAATATCTTGATTGTTCAGAGTTGCTTCTAGTCTAAGATTGCCTAAATCTTATGGAACGTTGTACAGGTACAGTAATTAGAGGATATGTAACTCAGAAATTCTAACCTCGAAGGTTTCAAAAGCTTACTTCTCAAAGCTAGCTCAGATGTAGTAATGGTATAATTTCTAGAAGACATGAATTAAGGGCAGAATCAACAAATATACAAAGTTTCCTGCAAGAAAAACATGATGCCAGGACTCAGAAAGTTAGATTTTTATTTCTTAGTCAGTGGAAGACAGCAGGGTCATTTCAACAGCAAAACTATAAACCTGAATTACGCCAAACCTGAATTATCTAAGGAGTATCTAGAAATTTATTTTTAATTCATTAGACTCTGACCCTGATATACATGTATACATCAGAGAAAATTAATGCCCTACATATTCAGCTCAGGGATTAGTGTAAGTGTTTAGCAACAGGGAATTATTTCCTAAAATGTATAATTTCTTTCTGTTGCTTCTTTCTCTGTCTTAGCTACCAGAGAGTAGGGAGAGGTCCTGATTAACAATTTCTTCAGTTTTTCTTGGATAAAACCAGGGGGACACTTACACTTTGCCTTATATTGGTAAACCAAGAACTGTAGAGTTACACCAAATATGCACTCAACCTATAAATTGTATTTTATGGCATCAGGAAAACTTAGAAAAAAATAAACAATTCAATATACATCCTTCTTAATAGATGACTGCCTTAGGTTAGTGAAGCCATATAGCTGAAGAATTGAAGGCAGGTTGTGACAGTTATGAGATAAATATGTGAACAAAGTTTTCCTGTCAATTGAAAAAATTAAGAAACATTGTTAAGTGGCCAAATCAGTGGTTTATGTCTTCACTGATATCCTCAAAGGAAAAAATATTAATTATTGGCCATAGAGAAACACTGACTAATGAAAAATTAAAGAAAATTATAAACAACATTTATGATGTTATTATATATGCTAAATCATATGCATAATTACATGCTTTATATTTTTTTTAAATAACTTTGAGATTAACTTTTACTATACATAGTTCCTATCATACTAATTTTGGAACATATATGGCATAAAAAACCCACTGAATAATCTATGGGAAGGAATAGAGGTACAATACACCAAGTCCATTGAACAGCTGGATTCATATGGGAACAAAATCCTAGTCTCTCAGGTATAAAAACATTTATTGGAAGACAATCTAAGTGTCCTAAATTTAGAAAGCACAAGAGAAAGTCTTCACTGAATAAAGTGCTATTACAAGGCTTGACCACAGAACACAGATTCTGTATTTTACAAATAATTGTATGATAATAAATATTCAGTAAGTAAATGCCAAAGATGGGAGGAGTGGGAGTATGATGTGTGATGGACAGAAGTAGCCTGTTAAAGTGGTCCCTTATATATGGCAAAATGGAGTTGATGTTGTTAGTGTCTATACCAAATGGCAAGAGGGGCTATTCATCATATTTATCACTTAGGAATAGATTTGAGGCCTATGAGCAGTTGTTTCTTTAGAAACACCATGGGATACTAGGCATTGCTTGGTGTTCAGGAATCCAGTAACTTGCAGGCCTGATGTAGGTAATCCCTTTCCTTATATTAGTAAGGTGCAAGGGCACATCCCAGCAACTCCACTTCCTACCATAGATAGGAACTATTATACATTAGATACACAGAATGAGTTTAAACCAAGCACCACTCTTCTGGTGATCTAGGTAGTTTAAGGTCAGTAATGGCAAAAAGCAGATGTTAAGTGCTGATTAGCTGCACTGAGCCCCATTCCTCTTCTATTCATGCTGGATGTCCGAAGTGAAATGATTTTATTCAGATTTATTAGAAGAAGTAATTATTTTAAAAGGCTATTATAGCTTAAATTAAAATCAAATGATCATCAACAAATCAATAAAACTGAGTTAGGGTTAGGGTTATTTACAACTAAGAACACAGAGGTACAAACCTTGAATTTCCTTCTCACTTCTGCTATTTTCTCTTCTAATTCCTCTGTTTTGTATTTGGTTAGGTGGAAAACAGCACCAAGCTGATAAGCTTCTTTGTATAACTGTTTAAGAAATTCATCATTTTTTGACCTTAGTTTCATCAAAGACTGGATTTCAGACTCAAGCTCTGCTTTTTTCCTTATACTGTAAAAAAAAAATTGATATGATTATTCCAAGAGAGTGTATATTGAGGCAAATATATTTAATAATAGTAAAAAAGGAACAAGGTCATGTTATATGTTGCCAAAATATTAAATAATCAGATACTTAACTAAAACTTGAATACAAAGAATATGACCCAAAATTCTATTTATTTTCCTATTTTTCCTGTTGGCTACTCTTATTTGTCAAGCTGTGCTCAACTTCAGAAGGATATCAATAAGAAAGGCTTGGGGACTTCAAATGCTCAGCTTTCAGAGCATTCATTCCTTCTATATCAATCCATCCCTTCTAATCCTATGTAACATTGCTATTAAGAATAAATTAAGAATAATCAAATATGAGAAAAATGCAGTCCATGAAAAAGAGAAACAAAACTTAACAAAAGAAAAAAACTAGTAACTAAAAAAAAAAAAACAAAAAAAAACCTTTTTTCAAAAAGAAACCACCTAGGTGGTTCCATTAAGAGTCTGCCTTTGGCTCAGCTCATGAACTCAGGGTCCTGGGATAGAGCCCTACATTGGGCTCCCTGCTCAGTGGGAAGTCTGCTTCTCCTTCTCCCTCTTCTCCTCCCCACTTTTTATGCTTTCTCTCTCAAACAAATAAATAAAATCTAAAAAAAAAAATAGCTAAGGAGAAAGAGTTAATAGAGGAAAAAATAAGACATTATATTGGATACCACCTTTTTCAAGATACATACCATTGAGGCATACAAGATAAGAATAAAATATAAATAAGACATAGCTACATTCACAAATGAGGTAACCATCTCTATGGAATAGAAATAAAACCGGAAAGCAAAGTAAAAGTAGAGGAGAGTCAGCAAGAAACTAGCTGAAGGTATGTGTTACGTGGGCAAGGTTCACTGCATCACAGCAGGGGTTTATGTCAGTTGTACTTGTTTGTGAAAGAACCAACCTACTGATGAAGGCTATAGGTTTATAGAAAGCTAGGAACTACAGCATTGGGAAGAAAAGACCCAGAGACCAAGAACTCAACCAATGGGTAAAGAAAATATTTTAAAAAATTGAAATACAACATACAAAAAGCAGTTCTAAAAAGGAAACTGATAATAATTAGTGCCTACATTAAAAAAAAAAAAACAGATTTCAAACCACCTAACTTACATTTCAAAGAACTAGAAAAGTAAGAACAAATTAAGCCCAAAGTTAGAAGACAAAACCAGAGCAGAAACAAGTGCAATAAACTAAAAGCTAGAGAAAAGTGGGACGCCTGGGTGGCTCAGTTGGTTAAGCAGCTGCCTTCAGCTCAGGTCATGATCCCAGCGTCCTGGGATTGAGTCCCGCATCGGGCTCCTTGCTTGGCAGGGAGCCTGCTCCTCTCTCTGCCTCTGCCTGCCTCTCTGCCTGCTTGTGTTCTCTCTCTGTTAAAATAAATAAAATAAAATCTTAAAAAAAAAAAAAAAAAGCTAGAGAAAAGATCACCAACAAAAAAAGGTTTTTTAAAAAATATATAAAAACTGATGAACCTTTATATTAAAGAGAGAGAAAAAGAAAGAAAACTCAAATAAATAAAATCAGAAATGAAAGGGCTACATTACAACTGATAACAGAAATTCAAATGATCAGAGAAACTACTATTATGAACAATTATGTGCTAACAAATTGGATACCTCAGAAGAAATGAATTCTTAGAAACTTACAATCTACCAATACTAAATTATGAAAAAATAGAGAATCTGAATAGATCACCAATGAATAAAAAAATTGAACCAGTAATTAAAAACTCCTAATTAAAAAAAAAGACCCAACCTTAAGGCTTTACTGGTAAATTCTACCAAATATTTAAAGAGAAATCAATGCCTATTGTTCTCAAACTCTACTAAAAAATTTAAGAAGAGGGAAGGCTTCCAAACTCACTTTATGAGGACAGCATTACCTTGATACCAAAGCCCAACTGGAGATTGGAGAGGAGAGATTACAAGAAAAGGAGATTACAAGAAAAGAGAATTACAGGCCAATATCCTTGGCCAATATAGATGTCAAAATCTACAACAAAATCCTAGAAATCTGAATTCAACAACAAATTAACAGGATCATACATCATAATCAAGTGGGCTTTGTCTCTGGGATCTAGGATGGTTCAAATATGCAAATCAGTAAATGTGATACACCACTTTAGTGGAATTAAGGATAAAAATACAATATCAACAGAAGCAGAAAAGCATTTGACAAAATTCAACATCCTTTTATGATAAAAACTCTCAAAATATTACATATAGAGGGAATATATTTCAACATAATGAAGGCCAAGAATGACAAGCCCACAGTTAACATCACACTCAGTGTAAAAAGCTAAAGGTCTTTCCTCTAAGATCAGGAAAAAGACAAAGGTGCTAACTCTTAACGTATCTTTTCAACACGGTACTGAAAGTCTTAGAGCATTTAAGCAAGAAAAAGAAGTAAAACGTATCCAAATTAGAAAGGAATAGTTAAAATTTTCTGTTTTCAGATGACATGATCTTATACAGAGAGAAACCTAAAAAACTCCACCAAAAAGCTGTTAGAATACATAAATTCAGTAAAGTTGTAGAATACAAAATCAATATACAAAAAAAGCTGTTGCATTTCTATATAACAATGTACTATCTGAAAAAAACGGAATAATCTCATTTACAATGGCATCAAAAATAATAAAATATGTAGGATAAAATTTAACACAGGATATGAAGGATCTATACACCGACACTGTACATAAGACACTGATGAAAGAAACCAAGGAAGACAAAGATATGGAAAGATATCTTGTGTTTGTGGATTAGAATATTTAATAATGTTAAAATGTCTATACTACCCAAAGCAATCTAAAAATTCAATGAATCTCTATTAAAATTCCAGTGGCATTTTTCACATATATAGAAAAAAAATCCTAACATTTGCATAAAGCTACAAAAGACCCCAAATAGCCAACACAATCTGGAGAAAGAAGAACAAAGCAGAAGGTATCACACTTCCTTATTTCAAAGAGCAATTTATTTATAATATTTTAATTCCTTAAAAAATGTTTAAAATAGGCTAAAATATTGGTGAATAGTTAATTTTGAATGGTGCATAAAGCATTTTCTCTTTCAATAGCTGAAAAAGTAAAAAATAAAATAAAAGCAAAATAGTTTAAGAACATTCATTGAAAAGTGTGCTGGTAAATGCTGAAAAAATCATATTCTCTACTCCTGTGAAGTAACTCAAATTAATAGGCTGGTAAGATATAGCTAAGCAAGTATGAAAAACACAGTGCCCTGTGGATTCATTTTAAGTATTCCAGGCTATTTAACAACTTCAATAATATTCTAATTGCTATCTCTACAAATAAATCACTATCCTGTTAACTCTTGATAAACACATTTCATAAAATATACCAGTATGTCTTTATGGTGTTCAATAGCTTTTTTGCTCATTTCCCCTGATTATCAACCCCATCTTTGGATCACTGCAGTTACAATGGCATTGTCTTGCTTCAGGTACAGTAGAGCATTAGGAGTAGATATTTTACAGAGCTTGAAAGTAAGAAAATGGCTATATAGAAATTCATATCACACAGTTAACTTCAAGCAAACTAAATACAAATTAATCAATTCCAAATCATCTTAAACAAGTTCATTTTCCTTGACTTAGGTTACTGAAGCCTGCCTATCATGTGAATAAGCAATCAAGTAAAATTGCTTGCACAAGTCAAATGTCCCAAATGTAAAAGGTCCATTTCTAAAGAATGCTGGCTTATCTGAAAGACAAAAATTACTTATTATATACTTATTAAACATAATTATACAAGGTAAACAATCATGTATCATTATCATTACCAAAAGGTCTTCCAAATATTTGTATGCACAGAGCATGGACAACGTCTGTTAAGAAATAAGACATCTATCTTTCAATGTTGCCATTTTTTTTAAAAAGATTATTTATTTATTTATTTATTAGAGAGAGAGATGAGAATGAGAGGAGAGAAGGTCAGAGGGAGAAGCAGACTTCCCGCAGAGCCGGGAGTCCGATATGGGACTCTATCCCGGGACTCCAGGATCATGACCCGAGCCGAAGGCAGTCGCTTAACCAACTGAGCCACCCAGGCGCCCTCAATGTTGCCATTTTTAAAAAATGAACTATATATGAATAGATCATATACTGAAATTAATTATGTAATTAATTCAAATAGTATAACAGAAATGACATCAAATAGTGAGATGGTATTCTAGTGGAATCTTAGAATATATGTATCAGTGAAAATTTGGGGAATTTTCATGAGGGCATTCGATAGATGTATGAGTATCAGTGATCTGCTTAAAAAGTTTATTATTATTTTTAGGCCTAAGGAAAAAATAAGCTGGGGTTAAGGGGACGGTGATTCAGGTAAATAGAAGACTCTTAAAAGAAAAAATAAAGAAAAGAGTAAGAAGTACTTCTAGAACTCTTTTGAGAAAGCAATGGATATAGACAAATAGAGATGGAGAATTAAATAAAGTAATAGGCTTTTGATTTTTTTTTAGAAGTACTAAATGCATGTCCATAGTTTGCTTTAACATGTCAGAGATAAGAATCAAGACTTGCCAGTGGATATAGAGAGGCAGTATTTCTGAGAAAGAACATAAAGTTTGGATTCAGACAAACCCACAATCAAATTCTAATTGTTCTTTATGTAGTATGGGGGGATGGTTTCATACACAATTTCCTGATCTGTAAAATTTCCTTAAGAATACCTACCATTAAGGTCGTTATAAAGATTAGGCTTGAATACATTGAGAATAATATATGTATGTACTCATACATATGTACGAGTACATATGTGTATGTACTCATACACATTGAATAACATACACAAATGATTTAATAAATCATTTTTTGTTAATCAGAAAATATCAACAGCATGGATCTTTATTACAATGCCATCTGGTTTAATGAAATGGAAGACAATGAGAAAAAGAAAGACAAATAAAAAAGGTAAATAATCATTAATATTACTTTGGAGAAAAATGAGATATCACAGGTGAGATCAGAACAAACATCACAGAGAGAATAGGAGCACAGAGATACTGAAACAAAGAAAGAAATAAGGATAACAAATGTTTATATTCAGCTTTCATTAGTTCATTATGTGATTCATTTAACACCTACTGAGAAGTACACAGACAAGCACACAGACACACATAAACATACACAATGCCTAAAAGTAAGGAGCTTAGCTGAGAGGAAACATAAACAAACCATCAGTAACTGTACACAGTGTGACAAGTCCTGGGCAAAAGTATATGGAATCAGAGGAGGTTATTTAAATGAATATTTATGAGCACTGACTGCATATCAAATGCTATGTTAGGTGACTGGAATACAAAGATGAATTAAAACTAAGTTTCCCAATTTATATTCTCATGAAGGAAAAAAAACACACAAAATAACACATCTTGGTGCAATCATAAGTACAAAAAAAAAAAAAAAAACCAAAACAACAAAACAACAGAAGAAGCACTTAATGCCACCTTGTTTTGGGGATAGGGGAAAATAAATTACCAATAGGGAAAGCACCTAGGAAGAGTTAATGTCTAACCTATTGTATGAATGATCAGTTAATCATATACACACACACACACACACACACACACACATATATAATGCCAGAAAAAGAGAAAAGAGGAAAAAGTGGAAGGGAAAGAAAAGGAGGGAAATTTCCATCAGAGGAATATCCCAAAGATTAAAGCCTAAAACAATAGAAGTTTGGATATATTAGCATTTTAATAGGCTAGAACATTAAGATCATGGAAAGGTGTGGTAGGAGAAAAGTCTGAAGTTTTATAAGTAACAGATTTAAAGTGTCTAATCTAACAGTCTGGGAGCTTAGGCTTTATGCTATAGTAGGTAGGAAGATGCTGAAACTTTTTGAGATGTTGAAAGTAAGTAACATTTCATCCTTTGTAGATAATTTGCAAGGGAAATGCTGTATATGCTGGATCTGAGGACTCAAACTCCAAGTAAGGCAGTCTAGATGGAGGCCTATTTTAATATTCCAATTAAGAGACAATTAGGGCATGACTTATTTCATTGATAATTGAAACAGACAGAAAGAAAAGCACCATTTAAAAGACAGACTTAAAGAAGTTGGTAAGATGTTAGCTGTAAGCAGGTAAAGAGGCAAATAGGATGATGCCTGAAACAAATAACTTGGTGGATAATGGAGTCAAGATGTGATGAGCCAAAATGATACTATTAGGAGAAAAAAAGATATGGATAGAGATTAATAAGTAAAGAAAAGTATGACATGTGTTAAGATAATGAGAACAGATAAAATTTCTGGAATTGAAAGTAGACCGAGGATGTAAATGGGCTGTGGTTAGATCTCTGATCTAATCTATTAGAGACAAGCAGAGCTAAATGAGCCACTGTAACACTCCTAGAGAGCAGAGCTTCACAGAGTTAAAGGGAGTGGCATGCTGAATCTCAAAAAGTGATAGCATCAGAGAGGGCAGAGATACAAATGCTTGGTTCACATGGAGGAAAAAAGACAAACAATAACACTAAAAGCATCCAGTGGATTGAGAAAAGGAAATGTTTGTTGTTGTCGTGGTTGTTTTTAACTTCAGTGAGATAAATTTTGGTAGCATGGTCATTTCCAAAGTGTCAAAAAATGACTGTGTGTCAAAAAATGATTAATAGTCAAGCAAATACTGTTAATAATCTAGCAAATACTGCTAATTATGTGAAAACTTTAATGGGAATGTAAGGGAAATACTGTGTGATTGCTGAAAACACAACTAGAATGAAGGCAAGGTTTTCATTTTAGCTTGGAAGAAGGTCAATGATGAATACAGGCTGAAGGAAAAAGTACTGAAGATGTCAGAAATAGAAGTGATAAGAATGAAACTACTTCCTGAATAGGGCAAAAGGGATTAAGACCAAGAGCAGAGAAAGAGGTTGGCCTTAAAGTGGAAGTAACATTTACCACTTAAATGTAAAGAGGCAGGAAAGTGGTTTGCAGATATTATCACAGTAGAATACATTTGTTTGATAAAACACATCAGGTTTTCAACTTTTCCTTCCCATATAAGTAGCCTATATTAAGAAAATTAAAGTTTTCTTTCTGAGTTTATCTTGGTTGGATTTATTATGACACCTGAATCTAAGGATTCATAAGAATTATGGCCTGTTATCTGCTATTGTCTTCTTGAATACTGCTTTCCCATTTTCTCATTTATTTCTCACTCTCTTCTCCATAATTCTTAGTATTTCTTCCATAGATTTTGTCTCTTTTGCTCTCTGTGCTGCATTCTGGGTTTCTCTTCCTGTTTCCAAGTATATGGATTCTTTTCCTTCCCAGCTGCATTTGCTATTTAATTAATAAAAATTTTAATCAAAATGAACCCAGTTTTAAGCTCTACAAGTTTTGATGCATTCTTTTTCAAACCTCCCTGAACTGTTTTGATAGTGTTCTATTAGTTTATTTTGTTCCCTTTAACCATTTTAAAAATACTGAGGCAGAGTTATTCTAATACTATCATTTGAGATTATTGGGGGTGTAAATATACTGCTGATTATTTCTGCTAACTCTCATTCATGTTGGAATTTTCCCTATTTTACATTTTGTGAGCTCATCTTTAAAAGCTTATCTGAGAAAATCTCGTGTGGCCTTAGCCAATTTATTTTTTGAGAGAATATTTATCAAAGTAAGATAATTTCTTAAAATGATAATTTCTTGGTTAAGACCACCTAGATAGCATATATAAATGAACATAACAAACAATTGTGGAAAAAAAAAAAAAGCCAGACTCTTCTCACTTGTTTTTCCCCTATCCAGGTTTCAGGCATAGGCAATCACACTTTCTTGTCACTGCCTTTGCTTGTGGGTATATTTTTTCTGCTCTACCCATTCAAATGCCTTTACTTTATCTAGCTCCCTTACTTGCTCAGATTCATAGCCCATGGCCTATATCTGAAGACACTAAAATTTAATTACCCTGTTTACCAAGATCAGCAAAGTTACTCTCCAATTCATATTTTCAGAGCAGCCAAATATCAAATAAAAATATAACTTGAAGTTGTTCAGTTTTCTTTCATTGGTCCCTGAGGATTTCCTTTACTTTGCCAAGCACAACATGGCATTTAAAGAATATTTATCCTATTTATACGCCATTTATAAGTGTCTTACATTCTCTATTATCAACAATGCAGGAAATGTAAATTCTCATTACTCTTTTATCTACTTACTCTTTTTAGACATTTCATCCTTTTTGTTTAATTTTGTGACTCAAAATTTGTGTCTTCCTCTCACCTCTGTGCTATAGATCCATGTATCTAATATTTCACTTTTCATTTCAATTTGAAGAACTAGTAAGAAATTGAAATTTAATATGGCCCAAAGAGACGTAATTATACCTTTTCCAAAATCCTCCTCACACTTTCCTCAAGCCCTTGTTACCTCAGCAAACAGACTGACCATTTTTTTCCCCTCACATTTTAATTTCCATTTATCAAAAGATCTGGTTAGCACTTCCTTCAAAATATATCTGAAACCAGCTATTACCATTTTTACCAAAAAAAACCTTGATCTATGTCATCATTATTATAAATTTTCTGAATTACAAAAAAAGCTGTTATCTTTCCTATATGCACTAAAGTCCATCTTTCACTAAGCTGCCCAACAGATCTTTCTAAAATAAAATGTACAATACTTTAAATGCGTTCAATGTTTTCATCTATATTCCTTTATCACAGCCCACTTATGGGCTTGTAGTATCTGGGATCTGTCTGCTTTGCCAACATTTGTCTCCTTAAATTACGCTACCTACATACAATTTTCCAGAAACACTGACTTCCATTCTGTTTCCAGAACACTTTATCCATCACAGGGCTTTTGCATATTTGACAGCTTCCTCCCTGGATCAGCTCAAAGCTCACATGTCTTCTTCATTCAGGTCTCAATTCAAATGTTACCTTCTAAGAGACAGGTGTTCCTAAAGGTCCTTGCTAAAGCAGAGCTCCCAATCCTTCTGGCTCTGTCAATCAAGCACATTATCCAATTCTTTTCTTCCTCACAAGAGTATTAGTGACTCAGTTTTTTAAAAGTTATCATTTCATATGTTTATTATCTATTTAGGAGAAGGTAAATTAAAATGATATCCCTAGCATTTA
This sequence comes from Nasua narica, assembly GCA_028533885.1. Classification (NCBI taxonomy): domain Eukaryota; kingdom Metazoa; phylum Chordata; class Mammalia; order Carnivora; family Procyonidae; genus Nasua; species Nasua narica. Next base: position 44,986,713 of record CM052808.1, read on the forward strand.
AACAGCATTTTGTATAAAGCAAATGTTCAGGACACACAAACATACATACATGCACAAACACATACACACTCTCACAAACATACATTTGATATTTAGGTCCACATTGTCTTTATGTATAAACCTTAATTATAAAGTTCATCATAAGCATAAAGTTAAAATATTAGTCTACTGGCCACAACTATGAGATTATAAAATCACTGAATAAAGTAAAAATAAAGATATATGAAGTGACTTCTTACGTTAACCATGAAATAATAAAAACAACTGACCTTTATATTATTTATTGTATCTTCTATAATGTATAGTATATAACAAATGAATATTTTCTATCAAAAATGCTGTACAACAAATATTTAATGCACACCAACAATGTGTCTGTAGATTAGTGACTAGGTTAGTCCTTGAGGATTCAATGATAAGGGAAAATACAGACTGGTTCTACCTGTAAGCTTTTATAAGGCAGTGGGTGTGCAGCCATGCAAAGGTGTACATTTTATATTTTATGTATAAAACATCACCAAGGTTATCCTATTTCTAAGAGGAAAAATAGTTAAACAAATTTGAGATCATCATAGAAGTCAGAATACTAGAAAACCACAGAAATGAATGAGGGAAGAAATCATGGGTAATAAGTTGCTAATGGCTAAAATGAGCTGCAGCTTCAGAATTTCCTGCTAGCTAAAGCCATTGCTGCCTTTCTAATCATACTTGTTATGCTGCTAAGAAAGTTTAGCTTTCATAATAATTACTACCTTGGGGGTTTATTAAAAGCAGGCTTTCCTTTTCATATATATATATATATATATATATATATATATATAAACTTTTTGCATGTAATAGAATTCAATAATAGATTAATAAATTATTGAATGTAAATATTTTTGTTGGACTGAATTAAAAATTTATGTAACTTAATCTCTGTTTTTAAACATAAGATTTTATTGAAGTAGAACATTTATAAAGAAGAGTATGCAAATCAAAGAATACAGCTTATTATATTTCACTGTGAATGGACCAGTAATGCCTTCATGCAAATAAGAAACTGAACACTGTCAGCAGAAATTCCTATGTGTGCTCTCCCAGTGACTGCCATCCAACAGGAGATACAATCCTGATGTCTATCACCACCACGAAAATTTGTTAGTTTTTGAACAGGATCATACTGCATGTACAATACTGTGTCTTCTTTTATTCAATATTATGATTACAAGATTCACCCAAGTTGTTCTATGTAGTTGAATTCTATTCATTTGGCTCTTGATTTTGGCTCAGATCATGATCTCAGGGTCGTGAGCCCCCATGTTAGGCTCTGTACTGCGCATGGGGCCCCGTTTGGCCTTCTCTCTCACCCTCTCCATCTGCTCCCTACCACTCACTCCAGGGAGCTTGCTTCCCCCTCTTTCTCTGCCTCCCCCTTTGTCTACTTGTGATCTCTTTCTCTCTGTCGAATAAATAAATAAAATCTTTAAAAAAAAGGCTATAGTAATCAAGACAGTGGGGTTATTAGTGATAGAACAGAGAAATATATCAATGCAACAGAATAGAGAGCCAAAAATAGACCCATAGATATAGAGTAAAATGATCTTTGACAAAGAAGCAAAGGCAATACAGTGGAGCAAAGATCACCTTCTCAAAAATGGTATTGGAACAACTGGGCAACCACGTACAAAAATATGAAGCTAGACACAGACTTTATAGTTTTCATAAAAATTAACTCAAAATGTATCATAGACCTAAATATAAAATGCAAGCTATGAAATCCTGGATGATAACATAAGAGAAAAACTAGATAAGCTTGGGTATGGCAATGATCTATTAGCTACAATACCAAGGCACAATCCATGAAAGAAATAATTGATAAGCTGGACTTTATTAAAACTGAAATCTTTGGCTCTGTGAAACCCAAAGTCAAAAAATTGAGAAGACAAGCCACAGACTGAGAGAAAATATTTGTAAAAGACACAGCTGGTAAATATTTGTTATCCAAAGCATACAAAATACTCTGAAAGGTCAACAGGGAGAAAAAAATTAAAAATAGGTCAAAGACCTTAATGAGCACCTCACCAAAGGAGATAAGTATATGAACAATATCAATTAAGTATATGAAAATATGCTTCACATCATATGCCATTTGGAAAATGCAAATCAAAACAACAATAAGGTATCACTACACACTTGTTAGAATGGCCAAAATCCAGAACAGTGACAATACCAAATGCTGGTGAGGATGTGGATTCACACGAACTTTCATTCATTGATACTGGGGATGCAAAATAATATAGCTCCTTTGGAGGACAGTTTGGCAGTTTCCTACAAAATTATTCTTATCATATAATCCAGCAATCTTATTTATTGGTATTTATTCAAGGGAAACTTTTGTCCACACAAAAATCTGCAAATTTTGATTTTAAATAAATCAATATTTATAGTAGCTTTATCCATAATTGCCAAAACTTGGAAGTAACCAAGATGATCATCAGTAGGTAAATGGATAAACTGTGGTACATCCAGATATGGATAGCACTCAATACAAAAAAGAAATGAGCTATCAAGCCATGAATGACATGAAGGAACTTTAAATGCATATTAGTAAGTGAAAAAATCCAATTGAAAAGGCTACATACTGTATGATTCCAACTATACGTCATTCTGGAAAAGGCAAAACAATGAAGACAATAAAAAGATCAGTAGTTGTCAGAGTTTGGATGGGAGGGATGGGGGAATGACTAGACAGGATACAGAGGACTAGGGCAATGAAAATACTCTGTATAATTTCATTATTGTAGATACATGTCATTATACATTTGTCCAAACCTATAGAATGTAAAAGACCAAGAGTTAACCATGATGAAAACTATGGACTTTGGGTGAATATGTTCTGTCAGTGTAGGTTTATCAATTGTAACAACTGTACCACTGTGGTGAAGATATTGATAATGTGATATTGCATGGAGCGCTGGGTGTGATGCATAAACAATGAATTTTGGAACATGAAAAAAATAAAATTAAGGTGTTAAAAAAATGTGAAAGTCCATGTGTGGAGCAGGGAATATATGGGAAGTCTCTGTATCTTCTCCTCAATTTTGCTGTGATGTACTGGCTTTTAAAAAATAAAGTCTTAATTAAAAATCCAACACTTGTACACCCTAAATATATACAATTTTTATTTCTGAATTATACTTCACCAAATCTGGAAAAATATTTTTAAAAATAAATAAAATACATTTTAATAAATGTTAGTCATATTTGATGTTTTCTCCACAGAAGTTTCCTATTTTATATTTGTCTTTTTAGTTGAATTTAGGTTTCATTTATCAATGTATGAGAGTGCAGTTTTGTTAGTGGATAGATTCTACAGAGGCCATTAATAATATTTCTTGATTCTGACCTATCAGATATTGAAGAAACCCTATCTTACAGTTATATATGGTTTGGTGTTACAATTTATCCCACAAAATTTCTACCTCATGAAAATTCTAATTTCTAAGAAGTAAATGAAGTGGTAAACATAAAAATGTTCACTTGCCAATTTAAAGCACTTCTGCATTTAACATCTAGCTTCCGTCTCCATGAACATCTTCCCTCGGTTTCAGACCTATGCATCAAAGTAACATCTACACACTTACATTTGAATCATGCCATACACAATTCCAAACCAAACATATCAACATCTTTCCTCCAACCTTTCTTTTTTTCCTCCATACAATTCTCATTATTTAAATCTTAACTCATCCAACTACTACCAAAGTGATATCTTTCAAGAGAAATGTGACCATACAGCCTCTTTAGTGGATTTCTGTAGTCCTCATCAGAGTCCAAACCCTGTGGAATGATTCATTATCTAACACTTAGTTCCCTACACTCAATGATTGTCCCTATCTGCCTGCCACATAAAAACACGCACACAGAGACAGACATACAACTCAGATCAAGCACTTGCTCTACGCTCTAGCCACAAAGTCAAAGTGCAAATTCAAAATCATCTTACACGTATCCTCAGAGAATTGCAATTTTAATGTTAAGACTATTATTTGGGATTGTTGTTATTGGACTAATATGTCAAGCATATTTGAACATCCACTAAACATCAGTTAAATTGAAGCCAGATTAAATTACAAAAAAAATGAGATAGAGTAAAAGAAAACCCTGATTCTGAATATAGAAAATCAGGCTTCAAATGCCAGTGGTGTGAAAGCTATATTAATTTAGAAAAGGTACTTTGCCCCTCTGAATCCTAAGTTCTTTATTTCTTCCTTGCAAGGCCCCACAAGAATTCTCTAGGAAAAGCAGAATTCAAGATAGGATGTATGAATATTCCACCTCACTAGTGATCAAAGAAATGGAATTTGAAACAATACTGAGAACATATATTTTCATTTATCAAATTGGAACAGATTTTTTAAAAAACCATAGCACTCAATGTTAGCACAGGTACATCACAGAACAAGCTTATGTATTGCTTAGCTTCCATAAATGATAGTCTTTCTGGAAAGTAGTTTTAGAAAGTTATTAGGAAAAAAGTTATTAGGAATTTATTTTATTTTTTTGAAGATAATAGGAATTTAAATTATATCCACTTTTATAAATCTACTTTAAATTCTAAAAAGTATTGATGCTAAGAAAGATTTTTGAATAAAATCACAATATTTATAAGTCATAAAAATAAAAACAATCTAAACATAAATTTTAGAATAATTATGAAAAAATCATGGCTCATCCATATAATAGACTTTTGTACAGATATTTAAATAATAAAAATTTTTATACTAGTGCAACAAAAATTCTATTATATCATATTGGGAATAAAAGCAAGACATACAATTAGTTTCATTATGAATGAAAAAAATCAGTAATATATTAATATGATTACCTCTACTGAAATTATTTTAGATTTTTGGTACTTTTTCATATTTTCTTTTCTACAACAAATATACTCTATAACTAGAGTCCAAAAAGATAATTCAAAATGTGGAAATGTTGATAAAATTGAGTTTTGAATATCACGGCTTGGAAAATGAAAAAAAGTCTGGGCATATCCAAGGACAAAATTGAAAAAGAGAACCCCTTTAATAAATATGAGGTTGCAAATGATTAACTCAATTTTATCTTAGGACTCAAAGTATTTCCACAGATAGTTTCCAGAAGAAAATGGACAATGCACAATAAAAATAGCCAAGAGCACAAGGAAAAGAGAGAGCAAAAGCATTAGCTAGGAGAGTAAGATGCAAAAGTAGATTAGGAAGACTACACATATTTAAATTATTACATGTAAATAAAATAAAACTAAAATAACTATTTGTACTATGTTGAAGAAGCAAAAGATAAGTTGTAAATATCTACATCAAATAGGGAATTGTACAATGACTTAGAAGATTTGGAAGATGGGGTGCCTGGATGGCTCAGTGGGTTAAGCCTCTGCCTTCAGCTCAGGTCATGATCTCAGGGTCCTCGGATCGAGTCCTGCATCAGGCTCTCTGATGAACAGGGAGCCTGCTTCCCCCTCTCTCTCTGCCTGCCTCTCTTCCTACTTGTGATCTCTCCCTCTCTGTCAAATAAACAAATAAAATCTTTAAAAAAAAAAACAACCCAGGAGATCTGGAAGAAAAGCAAATAAAATTTGGAAATGAATAATTACATTTGTATGTATGTATGTTATGTATGTATGTATGTAGGTATCTATCTATCTATCTATCTATCTATCTATCTATCTATCTATCTTCTATCTACCTACCTACTCACCTACCTACCTATCATCTACTGAGAATGAGAGACCACTTAAAAACAAGAATGTAAAAAATATTTGCCAGATGTGATTGATGATTATCTCCTCAAATATTACCTTTGTATTTTTTTTAATCTTCTCTTCCTTTGGAACATCTCTTAAAGATGTGGTAGACCTGACTCTTCTTGCCTACATATCCCTTTACCTCTCTTTCATTTCACTAATCTTTCCTTTATCCTCTGTCAAGCACTACATAATCTACTATTAAAAGTATTCATTTATTTTTTAAATTTCAAGTAAAAATTGGAAGAAAAAGTTAAGTAATTAAGTGACATCTAAAGTATTAACTGGACAAGCACAGTGCATATGATGGAAATCCTTTCCTATAACCAGGGCTACATTCCCCTTACAGGTGATAGATTGTATCATCATTCTCAGTTATGCAGTGTCTCTATTTTTAAGAGAATTAGATTACCACCCTGTTGACTTCAGCTTGGTGATATGACTTGCTTTGTTCAATGGAGTGTGAGCAGAAGAAACACTTATCATCTCCTGATGGGAACTGTAAGAGTTATCAAGTTATCCCACTAATGAATCTGTGCTTACCAGAGCAACGTGCCCTAGAAGGATCTGAATCTAAGATCCCTGAATCTAAGAAGTAGAAATAGCATGAAGCATAGACATGGCTAAGTTGCAATGCTAATGAGAAATGAACTTTTATACTTGCATACCAATAAGATGGGGTGGTTGCTTGTTACTGTGGGATAAACTAATAAATGCTAACCTCACACTCTCTTCTTTCAGGAGTCTTCTCATTAACTTCAAAAAAAATTTTTCTTTCCTCTGGTTCTCTTAATAAAGTGTAGTAATATTAACAAGTATAATTTTATCTTTTGGAAAACAATGTTTGTTCTCTTTTAAAAAGCAGAGGACCATAGGGTAAGGGAGGGAAAACTGAATGGGAAGAAATCAGAAAGGGACACAAACAATGAGTGACTCTGGACTCTGAGAAACAAACTGAGGGTTACAAAAGGGAGGGGGGTAGGGTGATGGGGTAACGGGTGATGGGTATTAAGGAGGGCACATGTTGTGATGAGCACTGGGTGTTAAACACAACTAATGAATCACTGAACACTACATCAAAAACTAATGATGTACTGCTTGTTGGCTAATTAAACATAATAATAAAAGTATTTTTTACATACAGATAAATCTTACAAATGTTTCATTCTACCATCTCCAAAATAAAATGGTCAATAAGAAATTTTAACAATCTTCTTTTACAATCATCAAATATCATCATTACTCTTCTCCCTTCTTTCCTCTTTCCCTCCCTTCAATAATTAACTTTGGATAGCACAGTATGTGTCAGGTACAGTGCTTGATGTGGATTCACTGGTGAAGAAAATGTGGTCATAGTCTATGTCTGCCTTCATGGATCTCATTTTTTGAGGGGAATGAACAAGAGTTAAATAGTCACACAAACAAAATTCCAAATATGGCAAGAGAAATGAAGAAAAGTAGGTGTGCCAGACATACACATAATAGACAAATTGGATTTAACTGGACTGTCAGTGAAGCGCTTCTCAGAATTGACTCTTAAACCATCTTAAGGATAAATGTTGGGAAGAAGGAATAGGAAAAATACTATAGGAAAAGGAAATAGTATAAAAATGCCACATGAGGGGGTGCCTGGGTGGCTCAGTCGTTATACCTCTGCTTTCAGTTCAGGTCATGATCCCAGAGTCCTGGGATTGGGGCCCACATTGAGCTCCCTCTTAGCAGGCAGCCTGCTTCTCCCTGTCCCACTCCTCCTACTTGTGCACCCTCTCTTGCTATCTCTGTCCGTCAAATAAACAATTAAAATATTTTTTAAAAAATGCCATATAGGCTGGGGAAAATATGTCAAACGGGAGAAGATGAAATAAGGCTACTGTATTTGAACCACACAATAAGGGTAAACCATGTATGATATGAGACTGCACAGGCAGGTATGTCTGCCTATTCAGGGACCTAGTAGGAGAGGTTAAGGAGGCATTTTTGTCCCTTCATTCTTGTAAACATTAATGCAGGTATGAAGAGGAACTGGTCATACTTATGTGTAAGAAAAGGAAAGGAGAGGAGAGGAGAGGAGAGGAGAGGAGAGGAGAGGAGAGGAGAGGAGAGGAGAGGAGAGGAGAGGAGAGGAAAGGAAAGGAAAGGAAAGGAAAGGAAAGGAAAGGAAAGGAAAGGAAAGGAAAGGAAAGGAAAGGAAAAGAAAGCACGAAAGGAAGGAAGGAAGGAGAGAGAGAGAGAAAGAAAGAAAAGAAAGAAAGAAGAAAAGAAAGAAAGAAAGAGAGACAAAGAGGAGGGAGGAAGGAGGAAAGAAAGGGAAAGAGAGGGAGGGAAGGAAGGTGGGAGAGAGAAAAAAGAATGTACCTATCATAGTGTAGATAATGTATTAGAAAGAGAGCAGAATGACTGCAATAAACTAGCTTTGGAAGTCACTGTAAGTTCATGCAAGACATGATGATAGCTTGTACCAGGGTGCTGGTGGAGTAGTGAGACAGACAAAAAGATATTTAGTATGTGGAACATTTGTTTTTATCATGTTGAATATGAGGATTGAAAGAGAAAAAGGAAGCAAGAAAACTGTAGGTTTCTGAGCTAAGAAAACTAGTAGTAGCTAGAAAGAATTGAGGGTTGACAAGGAGAGCAGAAGCTTAATTAAACATATTTTAATTTTAAAGTGTCTTTGAGTATAAGAGGATATGTCAAAAGGAGGTGATAGGAGTGAGCATAATACTCCTTATTAGATCATTTTTTCACCATTTTGATATCTCTAAAGGGATTCAGAGCGATTTAAAGAGCAACACTGGGACTCCTGGGTGGCTCAGGTCATGATCTCAGAGTCCTGGGATGGAGCCCCCGCATCAGGCTCTCTCCTCAGCAGGAAGCCTGCTTCCCCCTCTCCATCTCTCTCTGCCTGCCTCTGCCTACTTGTGATCTCTCTCTGTCAAATAAGTAAATAAAATCTTAAAAAAAAAAAAAAGAGCAACACTAAGCAACATCTAGGAGCACCTGGGTAGTACAGTTGGTTAAGCCTCTGACTCTTGATTTCAGCTCAGGTCATGATCTCAGGGTTGTGAGATTAAGCCATGTCAGGCTCTGCCCTGGGAGTGAAGCCTACTTAAGATTCTCTCCCTCTCCCTGTGCGTAACCCTTCCCACTCTAAAAAAAAAAAAACAAAAACCTAATAGAAATAAACAAAATTTAAGCTAATGATAAACACAAAAACTACCATACCACCCCTGGAAAATGAAGAGATGTACTATATTTAACATATTGGATATGTTGTTATATCAAAATAAAAATTATATTTGCACAATTACCTGTCACTGATTAAACTTGCTACAGTTTCAGTATCAATTTCGAGTCTTTTGTTTTCTTCTATCAATTGAGTATTTGCAATTGTAATATCTGAAAAGTCTTTTGTAATATTAGAAAGCTCAATATCCCATGATTTTTTCTTGAAGAAAAGAATAAAAGAATCATTTATAAATGTCGTGTATCTCAGAAAGAAAAACATGTGTAATGATGAAATTACTTTTACTTGCATGAGCTAGTATTTAGGAATAGAGAATAGAACTAGGGAGAAGAAGAGAAAGGTCAACTTACTGCGGCATAATAATTATTAAATATATCCAGATACTCCTTTTCACAACTTTTTCTCTTCCAGAATAATTGATCATAAGTTTTTTTCAAATCATCTAGCTAAGAAAAAATATACAGAAAAAATAAATGTATATGAACCTTCTCATCCTTTTTTAAAGAAGAAATTTCAAATTATGTAGCTATCATACCTTAATAAAAGTTGATTAAAATAGTATAACACCATAGGTTGTTGGCACTTATAAAAATTGATGCAAGACTCTGAATAGAATATAGCAAATCAAGCCTAACAGTGCTTAAACAATCAGAAAAAAATAGAATGTATTTTAGTTATGTTGTAAGAATTGATAATAATTAGAAAATTTAAATCATAATTCACATTAAAAATTAAAGGAAAAAATATGAATATGGTCAGTAATATAGAGAACAGCTATGTAACAAATTCATTATCTAGTTTCAATAATTTTTAAACTAGTACAAGGAAAAACTATGTAAGTACAGAGAAAAAATATAAAAATAAATCATAAAATGCATGCCCACTGAACTCAAGAATGAGACTAGATTATCTCTTAATCACCATTACTATTAATCCTGTTTTGGAAACTTAAACTAAATGCAATTGGATAATAAAACCAAAAGTTATTATAATGTTGAATATGAATAGATAATACATATTCAACTTTAGATAATACGGTTGAACACTTTGAAAAACGAAGATTTTATTTAAAACTACAATAAATGACTTTGGTAAAATGGCTAGATATAAGCATAAAGAAATTAATAGCTTTTAACCATAACAATAATAATCTGTTTAAAACATAGTGACAACACTTAAAAACTTTGGTCAAAAAATATAAAATATTTGGGAATAAATTAAGCATAAAAGGGAAGACCTATATAAAGCTTACACAAATTCTTATTTAAAAGTTTAAATGAAGACCCAGATGAAAAGAATGATAATCCATACAAAGATTTAATAGAATATACTGTCAGTTATCCACAATTATATTTAACTTGTCAATATACTAAAAACCATTTAATTACACAATTTTAGAAAGAAACAACATTGTTAAGCAACAGATCTGAAAATTAATGACAAAGGAAATAATAGGACATTTTTTCTCAAACCATTTCAGAACCCTCTTTATTATTTTACTCATATTACATATCATACCATCTGTATTACTATTCATTTAATAATTTTAAGGCAAGTCACAAGTTTATTTAAACAATTTTTTAAAAAGGAAACTACTGTTATTAGAAGTTAAAAATCCACTATCACATGCCATAAACAAAAGCCACTTTAAAAATAAATAGAAATGATTTATAAAATAAATAATATAAAAATAATATACTAGTATTATTCAACTTACCAAGAAAACACTGGATATAATACTAAATAATACTAATACTAAATATAATAGTAAATACTAAATATAATAAATTTATAATAAATTATAAATATTATACTAAATATATTTTTATGATAAGTAATTAAAGAAATATTTAGATTGATGTTGTATTTTGAAGATGGTCATTTCAATGAGTTACAAATTTACCTGTATATTTAATAAATTTCCCATATAACTAGACATTGTATTTCTAACCCAAATAAGGTTTTTTTTTATAATTTTTAGTTTCAAGAAGCCTTTGAAATATCTTCCAGAATTGATCTTCAGAAACTGTCCAATTACTATGTGATGTATAAGTGTTCTTACCCACTCATTACTACCATTGTTGGAAAAAATTATGAAAAAACTCTCAGTCAAGCTTCTTTTTGATAGTGCAACATATTTTGAATGTATTCCTTAGATGAAGTTGTAACCAAATTACTCAGACAATGAGACATTTCCACCTTGACATAACTAAAAGGTATATTCTATGGCTTCAATTTTGCTGGATTTTTTCTTCAGTGTGCTTCACCTAATAGAATTCTGTTAGGACATTTTAAGTTTTTGAATGAGAAAATACCTTTGTAAAATATCCCAATTTTTAATGTAGTTCTCAGCCATAAAGTCATCCAGAAGCCTGAATTTTTCACCGAGGAATATTTGAAGCTCTTTTTATGAAATAGGGAGTGAGTTTCTTAAAAAGCACATATTAAAGAATAAGGTTTGAACATTCATTTACAAATCTGAGAACACATATGAGTATTTGGTGGTTTTAACCTATTTGATTAATAATTTTTAAAATTTAATAAAATACTTCTCTTAAAATCCCTGCATCATTTTGCAATGGTTTGAATATGACTATTCTTGAGTATAACAGTGGGTGGATTTGCCTTTCTTGGCAATTTTTTGAATTTATGTAACTAGTTATTTTCTTTCATCTGCTTATGGCATTAGCACCATATGTGCTTAAAAACATGGATTTCATGATTTACCGCTGTTTCTCAAGAAGTCACCAATATATTTCTATTTTCTTTATCTGTACACAGTAGCAAAGAATTTACAGTATGAATGAATTCATCATTTTGCAGTAAAATTATAACAACTTTTATACTAGAAATAATAATTACTTCTTTACATATTTAGTTATCTTTATAAGTAAAAGATGAATTGTTATTTGATATAGGCATTTAATGAATCATTTTGTTTGTTATATCCTTGAATCTCCCTGTCACCTGGTAGCAGGCTTGATAAATGTCTCACTAACTGCTTCAGCAGATCTGGACTCTGAAGTTAATTTTAATGCTAAAAATATAATTCTAAAGTCTCAGCATTTTCATTCTGTGTCACCCTGTATAAACACTTGAGTATCCGTCTATTTTAAAATTTTGTTAGGCTTTCTATTTTTTGTGCTTCAACATGACAATTGTGGATTATTTAATAATTATGACCATTGTGACTAATCTTAGAATACATAATAAAGTAGATTTGATTTCTTCACCAGTTCATACAATCCAAAAATCTAATAAAAATCAAATTCTTTCCTCCACACTAATCTTTCTTTGCTGCTTGTGAACATTAGTAAAGGATTTTTAGGAAATACTTTAATTTGATTTTGATATCTATCTAAAGACATGTAACTGATTATATTACATTCTTCACTAGTATCTTTACTTCTACACTTAAACTTCCATAATCTTTTTTTTTTTTTTTTTCCAGAGAAAGAGCAAGAGAGAGCATGCATCCCTGAGCAGGGGGAGAGAGAGAGTCTTAAGACTCTTAAGCAGGTTCCATGCACAGAGTGGAGCATGACTGGAGGCTGGATCTCAGGACCCTGAGATCATTTCCTGAGTCAAAATCAAGAAGTGGAGGCTTGACCAAATGAGGCACCCAAGTGTCCTAAACATCTGTATTTTCAACCACTTATCTAGGACTGAATCTACAGAAGTACAAAAATCATAAATAGATCCCAAACCAGTTTCTAATGTACTTTCTAGATCAGAGGTGGTAGTTCTGATGTCTAAAATTATATATATTTCATATGCCAAACAATCATAAATCTTTTAGAAGTAGATTTTCCAGTACATTTTCCAATAAAAAGAAAAGATAATCATGAAAATTCAGTACCTTAAGGTCAAAATTAATGATCTGTACTACATGCCACTGATAGGTGTTTGTTGGCAGGCTCAGGAAGTGAAGTTATGAAATGCTTATGAGCATACCTTAAGTACTACAGTATAATTCTTACATCCTGCAATTTTTGAATAAGTACTATTATTTTAGCCCTGCCCTAAACAATAAAATCCATGGAATCACACATGAAATCATTGTGTGCTAACTGCTTTCTTAATATAAATGATAATAAACACATAACTTTGAAAATGCTCATCACTGGAATATCTAAAATTATGCAGTATGTCATGAATAGTAATCTTTGTAAGTAAAAGAAGAAGAAATTTAAATGGATAATAAAAAGAAAATGAAAATGAATTTACTTCACTCCCAGGCAGGAAATGAAAATTAATGCAATACTGCTTTACTCAACAATTAAGTTGCTTTGATTTTAAAACACCCAGTGTTGGGAAAAGTGAGAAATCAGACATTTGTATTGCTCACATACACATACATATCCACAATATACATATCAAATTTTCAGAACACATTTCAATAATAGCTCTTGAAAAATACACTTAGTTCTGACTCAACAATCCAAATTTTGAGAATTTAGCACTTACAAAGAACCAGCACATAAAAACAGCATAAAGTTATTATTTAATATTGTTAGTAGTGGTTAATAACTGTTTCAATTTGAATTTATTTGAAAGGTAAGTAATTGAGTAAGTTGTAGGTTTTTTATTATTATTATGCTATGTTAGTCACCATACAGTACGTGATTAGTTTTTGATGTGGTGTTCCATGATTCATTGTTTGTGTGTAACATGCAATCATGCCCATGCAATCCATGCCCTCCTTAAAACCCATCACTGGGCTAACCCATCCCCTCACCCACCTCCCCTCTAAAACCCGGTTTGTTTCCTGGAGTCTGCGGTATCTTCTGGCTCCCCTTCATTTTCCCCTTCCTTCTCCTAATGTCCTCCATGCTATTCCTTATGTTCCACAAATAAGTGAAACCATATGATATTTGACTTTCTCTGCTTGACTTATTTCACTTAGCGTAATCTCCTCCAGTCTCATCTATGTTGATGCAAAAGTTGGGTATTCATTCTTTCTGATGGTTGAGTAATATTCCATTGTATGTGTGGACCACATCTTCTTTATGCATTTATCTGCTGTAGGGCATCTTGGCACTTTCCAGTTTGGCTATTGTGGACATTGCTGCTATGGACATTGGGGTGCTTATAGCCCTTCTTTTCACTACATCTGTATCTTTGGGGTAAATACCTGGTACTGCAATTGCTGGATCATAGGGTAACTCTATTTTTAATTTTTTGAGAAATTTCCACAGTTTTCCAAAGTAGCTGTACCAACTTGCATTCCCACCAACAGTGTAAGAGGGTTCCCCTTTCTCCACAGCCTCTTCAACATTCGTTGTTTCTTGCCTTGTCAATTTTTGCCATTCTAACTGGTGTGAGGTGGTATCTCAATGTGGTTTGCATTTGAATTTCCCTGAAGGCTAATGATGATGAATATTTTTTCATGTGTCTGTTAGCCATTTGTATGCCTTCTTCAGAAAAGTGTCGGCTCATGTCTTCTGCCCATTTTTTTGATTTATTGATTTTTTGGGTGTTGAATTTGACAAGTTCTTTATAGATCTTGGATATCAGCCCTTTGATTGTACTGTCATTTGCAAGTATCTGCTCCCATTCTGTGGGTTGCCTCTTTGTTTTGTTAACTACTCCCTTTGCTGTGCAGAAGCTTTTTATCTTGACGAAGTCCCAAAAGTTCATTTTTGCTTTTGTTTCCCTTGCTTTTGGAGACATGTCTTGAAAGAAGTGCCTGTGGCTGATGTTGAAGAGGTTACTGCCTATAGTCTCCTCTAGGATTTTGATGGATTTCTGTCTCATATTCTGTCTTTCATCCATTTTGAGTTTATCCTTATGTATAGTGTAAGGGAATGGTCAAGTTTCATTCTTCTGTAAATATCTGTCCAGTCTTCCCAGCACCATTTATTAAAGAGATTGTCTTTTTTTCATTGGATATTTTTTCCTGCTTTGTCGAAGATTATTTGACCATAGAGTTGACAGTCCGTATCTGGGCTCTCTATTCTATTCCATTGGTCTAACAGTACCATGCTGTTCTGGTGATCACAGCTTTGTAATATAGCTTGAAATCAGGCAACGTGATACCACCAGCTTTGTGTTTCTATTTCAACATTTCCTTGGTGACATGGGTCTTTTCTGTTTCCGTACAAATTTTAGGATTATTTGTTCTAGCACTTTGAAAAATGCTGATGGTATTTTGATTGGGATGGCATTGAAAGTATAGGTTGCTCTGGGAAGCAGAGACATTTTAACAATGTTTATTCTTCCAATCCATAAGCATGGAATGTTTTTTCATCTTTTTGTGTCTTCTTAGATTTCTTTCATGAGTGTTCTGTAGTTCCTAGAGTATAGATCCTTTACCTCTCTGGTTAGGTTTATTCCAAGGTATCTTATGGTTTTAGTTGAGGTGAATAAAGTGTAATTAATGGCTTAATGAACTTCCTTTGCAATTTCCTCTTAATGTGTTTTCTAGTATATCAGAGCCCAGGGCAGAAATAGAACAGAAATGAAGACAGGGAAGCCGGTAGGCAATTTCTACTAAATAAAGTGCTTTAAAAATTCTCAATCTTACTGATCAAATGAAAACTTGAAACATAGTGGGATAAACCCTACAAAAGAACTATAATTAAAAATAAATAAAATATATTAGAGGATCATGTTAATCTGAGGCAGGACCTCTCATACATAATGGTCTGAGTAGGAAAAATGTACAACTATCTTGGAAAAATTTGTTGGTATTAGCTACTAAAACTAAACAGAAGCGAATTTTTGGTCTATCAATTCCCAACATAAATTAATACATAGTTCCAATGCATATTTTAACTGCCTTGGTCTGAAAAACCAGAAGGACCGAATGTCATAAACTGGAACAGGAAAAACTGCAGGTTGAATATTTAAAGTTCAATTTTGGAAAAGTTAAATTTGAGATACCAATTAGACAACTAAGTGGAGATTGAGTTGTAAGTTACATATACATAAAGCTTATTCTAAAAGACAAAGCCCTGGGAGTCTCAAATGTTTGTGTAGTTGGGGAAATGTAGAAAAACCAGCGAAGGAAACTGAGGGCAACTTTCCAGAAGAGTAAAAAGAAATAAGAATAGTTTGTGTTAGAAACCAAGAGAAAAAGTTTCCAGAGATAAGGGCATAATCAGTTTGGTTAAGTGCTACATATAAGTTAATTAAAAAAAAGAAAAATAAACAATGATTAGATTTAGCAATACGGAAATCACTATTGACCTAAATCAGAGATACTCTGGTTAAATAGTGAAGGTAAAAAACAAAATTAGAATGTGTCTAAGATAGGGTGAGAGATATTATAACCAAATAAAATTTATTACAATAATGCAAGTCTCAACATTAGGAAACCCATCAATACAATTCACTATCTTTATATGGATATTATAAGAGAAAATATTACATAAGCATTTCCCTAGGTGCAAAAGAGAATCTTGACAAACTCTGACACCTGTTTCCAAGTAAAAAAAATACTCAATAAATTGAAACTCATATTTTCTTAACATGACAAAATATATATTGATTCCTAAAGTCAGACTCTTACTTAAGGGAAAAAACTAGCACCAATCCCATCAAGAGAAGAACATAGCGAGGATGCCAATGATCTCTACTACCATTTAACATTGTACTGGATGCATTAACCAATGTAATCAGATAAGAGATAACTTCTAAAAGACATAAAAATAGTGAAGGGATAATAATATCTGTATTTACAGTTGAAATAATACCACCCTTGGGAAATCTAAAATAAACAATGCTTAAACTACCGTAAATAATTTTAAAATCAAGGAAACCCTATATGAGGAAACCTTTTGAAAAGTTTTCTAAAAGACACATGAGGAGAACTTAACAAATAGAATGGTACCATCTTACAGGCTTAACATAATACATATTTGTTATCTCACGATTCTGTAGGACAGAATGCTAGTGGGCTAAGTAAACAACCTGTATAGGGTCTCACAAGCTGAAAATGAAGGTTTCAGCTGGCCTGGGCTCTTCTGCAGAGACTCCAGGGAATGAGCCACTGTTAGTCTTATTAAGATTGTTGGCAGAATTAATTTTCCTTTCACATTTTTTATATGGCCCACTCCATTTTAAAGTCAGCAATGGCTGGTTGAGTGCTTCTCATGCTCTGTGTCTGACTCCACCTTCTGCTACATTTCCCTGACTTTTTCTATTCTCAGCCAAGAGGAAGAATAATCTTCTGTAGCTCTCAACTGCACCCTCTGGAATTTTATCCACCCTCTCAATTCTTGGTTTCACCTTCAGGACTCTTGGTTTCATCATTTGAATCATCCTTCCTTTTTCATGAAAAATAGCACATGTTTGCAGGTGGACAATTTTATCAGCCTGCTTCCTGCCAGCAGAATCATGAGATCCAATGGCTTTCTTTTATTTTATACACTGTCAGTCTCTTAGTATTTTGCTGGTATAAAATTCACAACATGTAGGTCTCCTATGTATACCAGGGATGCATGCATTCATTCATTCATATGTGTATACACATGTACACGCATGTATATATGCCTATCTATATATGTATATATCTCATATGTATGCATATACATGTTTATGTATACATATGGATGTATTTGTGCATGTATCTGTGTTTGTGTGTGTATTCCATTAGATAGTGGGGACACATCCAAAATATTTTTAGATAATCACTTCTCTACTTTTGGTTACACTGAAATAGTCAAGGGTCAAGAGCCTTATGTGTTATTCTAGATTAAAGAATATGTTAATCGCTTCAATTAAAAAAGAATTTCAATTAAAATTAATTAATATTTGTAAATTATACCCAAATATATTAACTTAAATTTTAGCAATTACATTTAGTTTTTTACCCCAACATATATAAAACCACCTCTATAACTAGAAAATGATTGAATTTATAACCTTAGAGCATTTTTATCATCTAAAGAAAACTAATGAAGGTAACCAATATTTACAGTACTTAATACAGAGTTACTCCAAGAGAACTGTGAAGTATAAGAAATCCAGTGAATAATCTCATCTAAAAGTTAATCATAAGGCACCAAACGCATACAAAATTATTATGGGAATAACTTTCTTAGCTCTCCATTTCACCCAAATCAATTGTAAAAATTCCAAAATCTATCTCTTTTACAACATAGATAATGTTTGCTTAAGACAAAGTCAAGGAATTTTTATTTTAAAGAATTAGTAAATAAAATCACAAATGATATCGAGGAGGGAAAAACCTTCTATAATTATAAGAAAACACCAAGAATTATTATGTAGTTTTTTTAAAGTTTTTTAAGCATGTATTTTTTAAAAGTTAACATATACATAAAAGGAAACTGCAAAACACAAGAAACAAAGAATAAAATCATCTATAATCACATGCAGTTTACAGTTTGACTTCTAGGTCCCATGTGTGTATCTATATAACTAAGCATTTTAATGTAACTGAGATCATACAGTTATGTATTGTGCTTTTTTACACAACATGAATATTTACCATTTCAAAGTCCCAAAATTACGAGTATTTTGATAAATAAGAATACTACACTACATAAACTCAATCTGAAAGAAAAAAAATTTAATCCTGCCTTACTTGGTGACAAAAATGTCATAAAAGACAAAAATGGCAACAGGCCTCTAGGTAGAGATATTGGCGAAATTATAATTAAAATAATGCATTCTCTTCATGTTCAATTAAAAGTGAGACACAAAATTACAGAGTACACAAAGTATAATGCTTCTGAACGAATTCATTATCAATCTATACTATTAGTAAACAAGTATGTTGCCATTGAATCACTTATAGTATCTTCCTATAGTGTAGCCAAAAGTGATGTACACATATTAACAGTTATTTAAATGTAAATATGAACACGCCCACATACATCTCTCCCTCTATACTTCCTTCTCCCCCTGTGCTGCCAACATAGTAAGCCCTAACATACATTTCTCAGAGACAGTTTAGCAATTCCATGTTCAAGATACTTCTTTCTTATCAATTATAACAAGAAGAAACTTGTAAATTGGTTAATTTACTAGCTGTACATTTGTATCATACATTGCACTTCAGAATATCTGAAAAACTTAGATGTTACAAATAATGAACCTTGTCCACAATAAATACAGGTACTTTACAAAAACACATATACAGACCTATGATTTTAACTTAAAACTGTCTTCTAGATAGGGAGATAGTAGTAAAAAGCCCTTCCCTTCACCTTTCCTCTCCTCCCTCCACCATTTCAATGACTAAGTACAGGAACACATCTAGCTACAAGAGGTGGATTAACAGACACCCCCCAGAACAGTTCTTCCTAAAAAACTAACAAAATGACATTTATTGTAACAGGACTATTTCACCACCCCTACTTTTTGTATACTTTGGACATTAGGACTTGTTTATCCTTTAATACACAGCAATGTTATGTTAACTACAGTGCACTTACAGAACAATGGTTATTAGACAATCTGAACTTGGCTAATGACTCATGGGCACAGAAGCTTCTCTCCTCACTCCCTTCCCTGCCCACCGCACACCCCGCCATCCAGTGAACAGTCAGCACACTCTCCAACAAGACATCAAGTTTAACAATTCCATTCCCAAAATACAACCATTCTTATGAATTAACAGAATACTTAAAGGGTGTTACTTTAACTTTCTACCTTTAACATATGTGCATTTTTAAATATCTAGAAGACATTTAGAAGACTAAATGTTTCAAGTAAGGCTTTATTTAAAGTTTGCCCACTTTATACATAGCAGCACTGATGGAACATTCTGGCCTAGAACCCTGTCTTCTTATCTCTATCAACTCAGGAGAAAGTGTAAGTATCTGTGATGCTTAGAGGGAATTTTAACAATACCACTTCCTCTAGTTTACAGAACAATCTTTTCTGTAAATTTAAACACAGTGTACACAATGTTTACTAACTACTTTTTCATAAACTGGACACTTTTTAACATCTCGAAAGATGAGATGTTGTAAATAGGACTCATTTGTCCTTTATATGCACCATATACATCACTAAGTAAAGCAAAATGCAGACATACGGGACAATGGTTAATCCTGCCTAACTATAAACATACTGGTATTAAGCCCTTTGTGCTTTCTTCTCCTTCCTCCCTGAACAAGCACAAATATTATACAATGTGTACTGTTCTGAGAGGTGGTATTATTATGTTTAAAGTGATGTTTAAAATTCTTTTAGATTTAAAGAAACAACATGTAACATCAACAACATTTAAAGTTACAACATCAGGTAAAAGGTAAGAATAGTATAAACACAGATCTTAAATTGTGAACAGCTGCCACACAAGTTCCTGTGGACAATAACTCTACAAGATTAATGAATGAAAGCCAGGAAATTAAATTAATGGAAATATTATTGTTAAAAAAGTGAATTAATTTTGGAAAATGTAAAAATGCAGGCAATCATTCAAGCCCTACCAGATATACATGGCATATGATTAGGTTTCTTGCTTGAACCTCTAATACTACACCAGAATTCAACTTTCATTATTTTTCCATCACAGTATTATTTTGTTAAAATGAGTAGTTATGTACTTACCATAGTGTTGATTATATACTTACTTGCCATAGTTTTCATAGTACTTACCACAGTTTTGATTATAATGCTTAAAAACTGAACATCCTAAACATTCAATAATAAAGGTCTAAAACTCTCGATTATTAAAATTACATTATAAAATATAAGATAATTTTGAATAAGTTTTTATATAAGGATAAACATGTCATTGATTACTATATGCATATAATATAGTTTTTAAATATAGCACAATGCCTGTTAATGCACAACAAAATATTAGCAGTGACCACATGTGGATAGCGAAGTCATAGATCAGTATTTTCTTCTACTCACATGAGTATATTCTAAACTCTGAGGCATGCCCATTAAATATTTGTGCTATTCTCTAGGTGCCTTAAAGAAAAGTTAGCTAATAGTTATGTGTAATGAATCCTACCAGATTTTCTGAGGGTTGTAAGGAAGAAAATAGGACCCATTATTAGTAATTTCAGTGTAGTGTGGTAGTGAACACTGGAATTATTTGAAGGGAGAATGCAGTTGAGAAATCTGAGTGAATACAGAAAACCCTTTCAAGAAGTTTTGCTTCAAGTATAACAAGAAATGCAACTGTAGCTCTTTGAGAAAGATTTAAAAACAAAAACAAAAACATTAAGCATTCGAAACAGAGAAGTGAAAGGTAAAAAGGAAAGAAGAAGCCTAAAGAAATAAGAAAATAAACTGTAACTATAAGAGCATACATTACTATTTCAGAAGTTGAAAATTGTGGAGTTATGAAATCTAAGAACCACCTTTTATTTTTTTATTCCATTTATAAAAATTTGAAAATCTAAAAAGTGAAAAATACATATACAATTAGTTAGAAATAAGAGATAAACAAAAGTATAAGAGAGCATTCTATATCGTATCATAATAATTTCAAAACCTTAGTCCACTTGGATTATTTCTAGGGACATTAAAAAATGTAAATTAACCTTAAGAAGAAACCTATATAACCTGGCAAGATCAATCATGTGATGAAATAAAACAACTGTCCATGACAAATAAAATAATAATTCAAACAATTAAAAAATATAAAAGCATCAGAGTTATATTTTCAACTAAAGGGTTTTATCAAACTTTCAAGAAAAAGTTATTTAAATCCATATTAATTCCTCAGGTAATAAGAAAGGAAGAAAAGCTTCACAATTCATTTTTTAAAGCTAGTATAATCCTGATAAGAAAATCTATCAAATATAGCACAAATTAAGAACACTGGAATACAGACTAACTTATGAATATGGATGCAAAATCTTAAATAAAATACTTGCAAATCAAACTCAGCAGTAAATTAAAGGAACAATAAACCATAACCAAGCAGAGTCATCTCAAGAATTTAAAGAAGACTTAATATAATACATCACTTCAATAGGTCAAATGAGAAACTCTTTAGAATCTTCACAGATGCTCACAAAGCAACATCTATTCCTGGTAAACAATTTTTATAACCTGAGTATATTTTTTAAATCTTTAACATGAAAATGAACATTATTTGAAATCAACATTTAGATAACATTAAACACTTCTTTAAAATAAGAAGTGAAATAGTCAATTTCATAGAATTTCAAAATATTTTAGAAATATGCTACACTGAAATTGAAATCTTATGATGAAAAAATTAGCAATATGTACTTTTATATACATTACCACATTTTATCCATATTATTATATTGACTATATTATAATGAAAGAATTGCATTGTAGCTTGTAGTTTGGATCTACCACTTAACAGCTTTGAGTCCATGAAGAATTTACTCTGCCTCTTTAGACTAGTTTCTTAATTGGTGCTAGTAATAATTATGCATATTATTAGTAATAATTATTGGCTTACCTTTTCTTAAGATGTAAATTGTTTAATTCAGAAGATTTTAAGGTAAAATGTGAATCAAAAAGTGGAATTTGCAGGATGTTTTGTGGTATCAGAATTTATACTATATAGTACATAGGCCAAGAAGGTAGTAATAAATAATAAATATCTACTAACAAAATCGATATCCAAAAATGAAAACATAAGTATATATACAAAAGCAATTCACTTATTTACAATCCTTATCTGCAGTCTGATTTAAAAAAAAAAGTTTTGTGTACCTGCCACTGGTCAGTAAAATATGAAAATCACAAAGGATTTATAAGTCTTTAAAAGTAATTTTTTACTATCTAATGAAATAACTGGATAAAATGAAATATAGATGGCTTTTTTTTAATATCACAAGAAGTTAAGAGTTGCAGATGATGAAATTATGTTCTAAAAATATGCTGAACTATGGTAGCAGTAGACTTCAAAAAAAACATGAGATAAGAATCTATAGAAAATCTGTAAACATTTAAAAAGAATTTTATTTTGACAATATTTTTAAAATACTTAACCAGTTAGTTTCAAGATGTTTTTTGGCCTACAAAAGCTACTGTTTGGAGAAATGAGAAGGAAAAATGTGTTTTCAAAGATACAATTCCAACACAAATTAGAAAAGAGTGTATGTTAATGAAGTAAAGACTAAATTGGAAGCATGATATGCCTTGAAACTTTAAAAAATCAGTTAGGTTGTATGTGCAATTAGGCAGCACAAATCTTTTACTTTTCTCTTGAGCTAGAAGTTTCAACTGCATACCAAAAAATAATGTGTTGAAGTGATGCACATCATTGCTTTTAATTGAGTGCTTAACATGTGCTCCTTGAGAATCTAGCTTAAAGGTTTTTATAATGAGCAAAATGCAGGAAAAAAATTAATATATCTAAACTTCATCATGTTCTTATCTTCCCCTGAAAATATGATAGTCCCCAAATGATTACTATAATTGCAAAATACTACTAACCTTATAAAATATGTTCATAATATCTCATCAAAAATAACATTTTGTTAGGAAGGGCCACACTTGCCATTTTAGAGATGATCAAAGAAATAAAAAACTAGTTGTTTG
The DNA here is from genome assembly GCA_028533885.1 of Nasua narica. Lineage (NCBI taxonomy): Eukaryota > Metazoa > Chordata > Mammalia > Carnivora > Procyonidae > Nasua > Nasua narica. Next base: position 45,010,202 of record CM052808.1, read on the forward strand.
TAAGATTAGTGAATGAATTTTCCATTTCTGAAGATATTTTATTAACAATGATAGTCTTTAAGATTACAAATTTCAGCATGATTAGGAAATTGAGAACATAATTATTTGACAACCCTATATAATATTTTTTAAATTTTCATTGGTTGTGCCCTATTTCCTTGGTGCTTATAGTAGTCCCTGGAAAGAAATTATACATAAGAAAGCTACATGCATTATTTTAATTTTTCACAGATTATCTGAAAATATGAAGTATACAATCCACACCTCACAAAATTCATTCTAAGCTCACAAGGTGATACGTTTCTTTTTCTCCATTTATTTCTTCTTTTTTCTTTCCTTTCCTTCTTCCTTCCTCCTATCTTCTCCTTCCTTCCTTCCTTCCCATAGCTTGCATCCCTTCCCCTCGCTCCCCTTCCCTTCCCTTTTGTTCATTTCCTTTTTTGGTTTCATTTATTTAACTCGCTCATTCAAAAAGCCTGAAATGCCTTTTCTTGAGTGGCTAATATGGCATTTCACTGAGTACCTAATATAGAACAGACACTGTGCATGTTACACAGAGGAAATAAAAATCACAATGCATTTCCTATCCTTAAAAACCTTATAGTCTAAAAAAAAGTAGAAAGGCAATCACTCACTTCAACAGTGTTGTAAGTACTGTTATGAAGGTAAATATAGAGCTCAATTAGAGGCCAAAGCAGACAAAATAAAGTGAAGAGACTTTTTCACCAATGATTTTACCCCTTCTAAGCTGAAGTTTAAAATGAGAGGATTCATGGAGTGCCTAGGTGGTTCAGTTGGTTAAGCATCTGACTTCTGATTTTGGCTCAGGTCATGATCTCAAAGTCCTGAGACAGCCCCCACAGGGCTCCAGAAAGGTGTGGAGCCTGCTTACGATACTCTCTCTCCCTCTCCCTCTGCCCCTCCCCTCACTGCTCACATGCACGTGCGCATGTGCTCTCTCTCTCTCTCTCAGAAAAATATAAATAAATAAATAAATAAATAAATAATAAAATGAGAGGATTCAGCCAGACCATGGTAGGATTGGAAGGATGAGTGAGTTGAATACCCACTTTATTGTCAGAGGGAACTGTATTTATGAAAAAAAATAAAATAAAGAAAGCTCTTGGCACATTCTGGCCTCTTGCAGTTTTTCCAGGTAATTGGAGAACAGAGTTAGAGGGAAAAGGGTAGCTACAGAGAAACTGGAGAAAAGAAACAAGGGCAAATTGAAGAGATACTTATATTATTACCTATTTAAGATCAGTTTCTTCCAATTCATTGTTCCTATGTCATCCCCTCTGGCACTTAGGCCCACTGTATTTTAAGTTTAGTCTTTTAAGCCTTGCCTATTTCTGGATTCTTTTACATTGTCTATGCAGCGGTATAAGTCATGTACATATTAAGTCAAGGGCACATTCCATATACTGCATGAAAGAGAACACAATAAAGACATTTTCAGGGTAACAAAATTTTGAAAATATCAAATCTAGCTCACTTAAAAAGCTTGTAAAAGATATACGTTAGTAACAAGAAAAAATAATGTAATTAGAAATGTTTGATAAAAAGAGTTGTGTGCAAAAATGTTACAATGGGAAAATATAATCAAACATTTATTGTGTAAACTAACAAAAGTTATCTTAATACAGGGATTATTAAATAAGATAGACATAACATGATGGAAAATAAACTACATATCAAGAAAAAATCATAAGGTCCTCAAACTGTTTAAGAAGTTAAAAATGTTGATTATGCTATATAATCAGTAAATGAAATACTCATTCCAAAGCTTCTAATTTATAGCTTAAAAGTGTAAAAATAAAGTATATCATAAGCAAAAACTTAATTCTAAACATTCTAAACTTAGTTTCATCTAAAACAGGGCTACAAATTATATAAAGCAGAAAACAACATTAAAATGGAAATAAGAAAGAAATCCACTATAGCATTGAAACATTTTAATACAGTTCTCAGTAATTTATACATCAGTCAGAAAATAAATCAAAATATAAAAGATTTAAATAACAGAATTAGCACAGTTCTCCAAATGAACCTATTAAGGATTGCACCCCACTACCGGAGAAAAGTTTTCCTAAATAAAATATTTATGCAAATTACCCATGTAGTAGGACAAAAATTAAACTTTCACAAATTTTAAATAGTACCTGCCATAGAGACTACATTTACAAATAAATGAGAATTACATTAAAAATTTATTTTAAAAAATAACTTTAAAATTCAGTGGAGATATAAGAGTTAATTTGTCTAAGACTAATCTCAGGTTGATTTTCCAGAGAAAGTTTGCCTTCTGCAAAGTTTCAAGGAAACTGGTTGAGGTAGAAAAACTACCCAAATAAATGGACAGATAGATCATGTTTATGTTTAGATATCCCCATCATAAAGATTTCATTTTTCTATCACACAATCCATAAATGAATATGATTCCAATCATAATTCCAATAAAATTTCTGAAGGAAATGAATAGGATAGTACTGAAATTTATACAGGAGGACAAAGGTCAAGAACAGCCTAAAACTCATAAAGAAAGGTAAGACTGAGGGATTCACCATAATAGATAATCAAAGCTCGTTAGAAGCTTAATAATGTACACATGAAGTACTGAGGTAAGGATGGTTAAGTAAACCAAACAAATCAAAAAAAGAATGGAAAAGATCCATACATATACGGAAACCTCACATGTGACAGAAATGGCACTGAATATTAATACAGAAATACAATAACTTATATTGCAACAATTTGTTTTCTATTTAAGAAAGAAAATGTAATTGGAACCTCAACTTCACAGCATATCCGTATATAAATTTCATACTGATTATGCTTCACAAGTGGCAAATGAAATATGCATTCCTAAAATTTTAGATAGTTTCTTACTTCCAAACTTAAAAATAAAAGGAGAAAAAATATCATTTTTTAATATTTTAAACATCATTTTATCTAGAAGCATCATGTAAATATGAAAAGCCAAATTTCAAAACATTTAGAATAAAATACCAGAGAAATTTTTTGATTTCAAGGTAGAAAAAAAAAATTCTTAAATTCAGAAAAGAACAAAGCTCAAAGGAAAATATTTATAGCTTTTACTACATTAAAACTGAAGTTTCTCTTCATCAGAAGTTACCATAAAGAAATGAAAGAAGACTGGATAAAAATATTTTTAACATATCTAACTTTAAAATACTGAGTATCAATAATATACAACAAATTCTTACAAAATAAGTCAAAATACAATCATTCAACAGATGGAGAAAATCATGAGCAGCTTTTTCACAAAAAAAGGAAAATACAAATGACCTCTAAAAAGCCACTAAAACACACTTAGTCTCACTTTTAATTATGGATTAATTTTAAAAAAAATTAATGAGATACAATTAAAGAGTATATAGATAGAACTATTATAATAGAAAGTGGAAATAAAAACGTGTAGTTTTAATTCTAAGGAATGCCAAATGGTATAGAATGTATACGTTATTGTTTTGTACCATAGTATTATTTCTTTTTACCATCTTATCAATTCCTTTTACTATTATTTCTTTTACTATAGTGAATAAGATGTGAGAGAACAGGAAGGCAGGAAAAATGAGTCATAAGGGAGGGTCAGAGTGATACTATGCCAGAGAGGACTCAACCCCCCATTCCTGATTTAAAGATGAAGCGAACCACCAGCCTAGAATGCAAGCAGTCTCTGTAAGCTAAGAATGATCCCAGGCGGACAACCAGGAGGGAAACAATGACTTTGGTTCTAAAAGCACACAGACTGAGTCCCGCCAAAACTGAAATAAGCCTGACAGCAGATTAATCCTAGAGTCTCCAGAAAGAAATGTAGGGCTGCTGATTTCAGTTTTAGAAGTTTGATTTCAGTTTTAGAAGACCCAGAGCACAGGAACCAGCTAAGACATGACCCAGAGAAACATTGAAAATACATGGGTGTTGTTTCAAGCTGCTAAAATCTGGTAATTTGTTATATAGTAAGAGATAACCACCATAGACAGAAAATTGTCTAACTGCCATTTCATTACTGGCAGTAAGTTTTAACAACTATGGCTTAAAACTAAAATCGGTATTTTTTTTTTATTTTTAAATTGGAAAACCCACCGTTTTTGATAAATCAGATAGTTCCTTTGTTGATGTCTTTGTTTCCTTCAATGCTTCACTCACTGCTTCTTCATTCTCCTCAATACTAACAGTAACATTTTCTACTGCTACACAGTAGTGACGATATAGATCGTCAAGTTTCTCTTTCTCTCTCCTAAGAGGAAAAACACAGTTGGTTTTATCCACAATGAAAGGAAAACCATGTTTAAAATTTTATGTAAATTAGTTTCTAACATAACAATGTAAATCAATGGAATTTACCTATTCCTAAAATTTCTCCTATCCCAAAGCGACTTTTTAAAAGTACCATTTAGGATCAAGAAGTAGATGGGTGAGAAAAAATTCACCAGGTGTATTTATGTTTCCAATGGAAAAAAACTGAGACAAAAGTGATTTCTAAATTATTTTTTAAAAAAAATTACCTTTTGATTTAATTTCAGGTGATAGGGTTAAGCACCTTTGATTCAGAGTGTGGGCAGTAAAGGAATGGGAAGGCAAAACAAAAAGAAGAGAAAAGAGAAGAGACATATAGAAGTGAAAAGACCACATATTATTAAAGCCCTAGCTTATAGTTTGATCTTTCTTGGTCCTAGAGGTAAAATGAGGAAATTACAGCTTAGGAAAACAACAGGTTTACTAAAAAGTAAATTGCCAAGGAATATTTTGATCTTATGTGATCTTCAACAAAGAAAGTCAGAGCTAAACTGTGATCCACATAATCCTGTATCTTATCTGGTAGGGAGAAAACACATTCCAAATATAGAAGTCCCTTTATATACTGGTGGTACAGTTTATAAACACAAAAAAGTATGGTGAGAAAATGACAAAGTTATCATTTCCATAAAATATCAGTAAGAAATACAGATAACTCCACCTGGAAGTAGCCCAGGTTCTCATGCACTAATCCTGATTTTAGGAGTAGAGTCAAAGAAAACTGAAAGATACAACCACATTAAGGAAATGAGAGTTAAAACAATAAACAAATAAGCAAAAGATTCTTCTTTACCCTTCCACACCTGGAGAGTATAGGTCTCCCTATTAGAAAAAGTAGATAATGAGAGGTGGGGAACCTCAGCATTCAAATACATATTTAGTTATATTTCATTCTTTCTTTGTTCCTTTAAAAATTTTTTTATTAACATATAATGTATTATTTGCTTTAGCGGTACAGGTCTGTGAATCATCAGTCTTATACAATTCACAGCACCCATCATAGCACTACTTTTCTCAATAGTATCTATTTCCCCGAGTCCAGATAATGAACTATAGACTTTGAGTAAGAAGTAGACAACTGCCCAGTGTCATCGAATTTAGGAACTAAGTACTGTTTTAGTTGTCTCCTTACCCTATTTCCTAGAGTTGATGCCACCAATTCCTTAGCCTTTTAAGGATTTTTCAGTGTAAAAGTTTGCTACCAGTGCCCCTAGACACTGATATTTTAGATTTTATCATTCTCATATCTGCCAAATCTGAAGAAATTTAGTAGACTAAAATGGGAAGAATCATTCTATCTGTTAAGAGTTACAATGTAAAGCAATCAAGATACTAAAGAGCGTATGCTGGATGTATGTTTCCATTCATATGGATTTCAAGAACAGGCAAAACTTAGTCTGCTGATAGAAGTCAGAATGAAGATGATCTCTGGGGTGGAAGGGGGCAGCAGTATGGACTGGGAAAGAGAACAAGGGAAATTTCTAGTATGCTGAAAAGCTTCTATACCTTTTTTTTTTTATGTCAACATGTACTGAATTTATTATTTTATTTTTATTTTTATTATTTTTTTTAATTTTTTTTATTAACATATAATGTATTATTTACCCCAGGGTACAGGTCTGTGAATCATCAGGCTTACACATTTCACAGCATTTGCCATAGCACATACCCTCCCCAATGTCCATATCCCTACCCCCCTCCCCACCTCCCAGCAACCCTTAGTTTGTTTCGTGAGTTTAGGAGTCTCTTATGGTTTTTCTCCTTCCCCATCCCATCTTGTTTCATTTCTCTTCCCCACCCCCCCATAACCCCCTGCCCTGCCTCTCAAATTCTTCATATCAGAGCAATCATGTGATAATTGTCTTTCTCTGACTG
>CM052808.1:45016899-45029639 GCA_028533885.1 Nasua narica
TGATACTCTGTGTCTTTTGATTGGGGCACTGAGCCCATTTACATTCAGGGTAACTATTGACAGATATGAATTTAGTGCCATTGCATTGCCTGTATGGTGACTGTTAACTGTATATTGTCTCTCCTCCTTTCTGGTCTCTGTTCCTTTTGGGCTCCCTCTTTGCTTAGAGGACCCCTTTCAATATTTCCTGTAGGACTGGTTTGGTGTTTGCAAATTCCTTTAGTTTTTGTTTGTCCTGGAAGCTTTTTATCTCTCCATCTATTTTCAGTGACACCTAGCTGGGTATAGTATTCTTGGCTGCATATTTTTCTCGTTTAGGGCTCTGAATATATCACGCCAGTCCTTTCTGGCCTGCCAGGTCTCTGTGGATAGGTCTGCTGCCAAAAAGCTTCTATACCTTAATCAGGGGCATGGTTACATGAATGTATACTTACTTTAAAAATCATCAATATATACACTTGATAGCAACATAATCATGTTTCTGTATATGTATTAATTCTCAACAAATTAAAAATCATGAAGAATAACAAACATATCTCTAAAATTTTGTTTAATAAATCATTTACAACTCCTCTACTGCTCACAGTAGAATTTTAGAAAATATTCTTGATCCTGGAGTCCTGGGATCCTGGAGTCCACTAAGCAGGGAGTCCCAAGACTCCCTGCTTAGTGGCAGCTTCTCCCTCTGCCCTTCTTCCTGCTCCAGCCCTCTCACCCTGCTCCTGCTGTCTGGCTCTGGCTCTCTCAAATAAATAAATTATTTTTTAAAAAATTAAAAAAAAATAAATTAAAAATAAAACAAAATAAAATAAAATTCCAGGTTTAAATTCCACTGTTTTTAAGAACTCAAGAAGATTCAGCCCCTGTTGGTTTCAAAGTCAAATGTTATGGGGATTCATCTTCCCCTTGCAGGCTACCCAGCTGACAGTCTGTTTCTTGTCCTTCTCCACACAATTGGCTCTCTCCCTGTTTCGGATGGCCATGGTCTGTGGCTCCAAATCTCTGTCTCTGCCTTTTCTACCTTCCTGGATGTGGTGTTTTTCCTCTACCTTTAGTTGTGAGTTTGTTCTGCCAGTATTCAAGTCATTTCCTGGGTTATTTACACTATTGTGAGTGTTACCTAGTTGTATCCATGGGAAGAGGCAAGCTTAGCATCCCCCTACCCTGCCATCTTCCCGGTTTCCCTGTGTCATTTTAAAGTTCTTCATATATATTGTCGAATTGCCTATAGATATGTATGCCAAGTATATATAATTGCTATCTATGTATGTGCAAAAGTGATTTTTTTTAAAAAAATCTCCAGCATGGGATATTATTAAAAACAAATTATGTAGCCATGTATTCATTACAAATAGCATCCAAGTATTTCAACTTGCATTTGTTTGATTTCTAATAAAATGGAATATTTAAAAATATATAGAGACTTCATTTTGCATTTTAGTAATTGGAGTGTTTTTTATTGCATTCCTGATGTATTTGTGTTTTATGATATTTTTCTAATTCCTCTTGTTCACTGAAAATTCTTTATGGTCCAGTGTATCATAATAAAATTTTTATTTGTTCAAATTGATTAATGATTTAGATAGAAAAAATCATATTCATTGTGGAGCTGGAATCAAGTAAATATAAGCAAAATGAAGGACACAAAATTTATATATAGTTCTATGATCTAGGTAATATTCATTATGTTTTTATTTCTGCACATACAATGCGTATTTTAAATATTGTCTATTATTTAATAAATCAATCAACTCTGTAGCCCACCTGACTTGTTATATGTTATTCAGTTACATATACTTTCTAATTTTCATTTTGATTTCTTTGATCCATGGGTTATTAAAAATTACACTTTAAAAAATTTTCATGATTATTTTCTTATTTTATAGTTGTCTTCTTATTACTACTTTCTAGCTGAATTTGTGGTTTGGTCAGGGAACATACAGTTTCAACCCACTGAAAATTATTGATATTTCATTATTGACTTGGTAACTTGGGTTGTTTTTTTTATATTTTTTTTTTTTTGGTAAATATTCCTTATATACTTAACTTATTGAATGTACTGTTGATTACTGTTTCATTAAGTCAAGTTTACTATTCATAAAGGTTAATCTTTGTACTTCCTTGCTATTTCAAGTGCAGTCTATGGACCATCAATCAGCTTTACCTGGGTGCTTCTACAAAATGTAGAGTCTCAGGCACAATTCAGACCTACTGAATTAGAATCTGCATTTTTAAAAGATCCCAAGGTGATGTTTGAGAAACCCTGCTCCTTATCATTACTGATTTTTACTAATTTTTCTATTATTGAGAAAAGTGTGGTAAAATCATTTGCTATAATGATGTGTCTCTCTACATCTTTTTATTTTTTTTAATGCCATCGGGTTTGCTTTATATTTTGAAGTTTTTTCAGGTTCTTATGTTTAAAGTTGTTATTTTTCTGGGAGGTGATTAACCTTATTCATCATTATGAATTCATTCTTGGAATACTTTTTGCCTTCAACTTAATTAAGATAGTATTATAGCTTCATTACCTTTGTATTTTGATATTTATCAGGGAGACATTTTCAGTTTTGAAATTTCAATATTTTTAAGTCTTTATGTTTTATACACATCTCTTGAACACATTATGTAGATAGATTTTTTTTATCAGTTGAAAACTTTTTTTAAAGGTAGACCATTAAATTCATCCACAAATCACCAATACATTGGGATTTAAAACACCATGAATTTGCCCCCATATGTTTTATTTTCTTATTCTTTTTTTGCCTTCTTTCACATTAATTTTTTTTTCCTTTTCTAGTTTGGCGGTTATAATTTTGTTTCCATTCTTTTTGTAGGAAATTCTATTAACTACCAAATGCAAACTTAGATGATCAGACTCCAAAGACACTGTTAACATGCTAGACAAGAAAAAGACTTATGGAAATTTTTGCTGTAGTTATCATATCGCCACTGAATTAAATATTTATTGTTGTTGTGGACTATTTCATTTTTATATCCCATGAGAATATTATTGTTATTGTTTTATTTATTTATTTTTAAATATTTTATTTGAGAGAGAGAGTACGATCAGGGCAGAGAGGAGTAGAGGGAGGGGAAAAGCAGACTCCCCACTGAGCAGGGAGCCTGATGTAGGGCTCAATCCCAGGACCCTGAGATCATGACCTGAGCTAAAGGCAAACGCTTAACCAGCCAAGCCACCCAGGCATCCCCTGGAGGATATTTCCTATTTTCATAGATTTCTTGATTTTTAATTGACGTTTAAATGTTAAATATATCATTCTATAATCTAATTTTCATTTTTGCTATTAATATACTGACCTTTTGACTGCTATACAAGGATTCTATACTTTGCTTTTAAGATCATCTCTTGACTTTGAAAGTCTGTTAATTTTATTTTATTAAGATACTTTGGGTGTGGATCAATTTTTATTTATTCTGTTGGGATTTGTTAGTCTCCTGGTATTATTGAATCTATGCGTTATAATTATCATTATCCCTGGGCATTTTCTTTTATAAAATCTTTTCAATTTTTTTTAAGATTTTATTTATTTATTTGAGAGACAAAGTGAGAGAGAGAATGAGAGGAGAGAAGGTTAGAGGAAGAAGCAGATCTCTGTGGAGGTGGGAGCCCGATGTGGGACTCGATCTCAGAACTCAAGGATCATGACCTGAGCCGAAGGCAGTTGCTCAACCAACTGAGCCACCCAGGTGCCCTTATATAATCTTTTCAAATAATACCTTGGTACCATTTTCTTTTTTTTCTAGGACTCAAACACATTAGTTTTTCTTATTGTATCTTCCATGCCTCTTGTTCATTTTCTCATTTTTTCTATATTTTCAAACCTTCTGAAGACTTTCTTCTGGCATATTACCCATTTAATTCTGTTGTATTCTGGGTCTACTGTGAAAGCCATAGGTATTACCTCACAAACTTCCAACTATGAAAACTGTAAATTACCAAAGAGCTCTGTGGTTGGTTAGCAGCTTCCAACAAGACTTGCAGTGATATCTGCCTTTTGATATTCTCTCCTAAAATCACCTCCCCTTGTACGAGGGCTAGATCCAGAGAGTTTCTTCCAATAAATAAAGTAAAAGTGATGGAATATCATCTTTATGAGTAGGTTGTAAAAGCTGTGACTTTTGTCTTTCTAGCACTTTCTTGTTGTATTGCTTATTTGCTCTGATGAATTTAGCTGCCATGTTTTGAGATGCTCTATAGAGAAGCCCACATGACAAGGACAGAATCCAGGCCAATAACTCTTGAAAATCAACCTGCTAACGACCAGGAGTGTGATAATGAGGAGTGTTTTACTTATTTTGGTCTGCTTGATCTATCGTTTTTGACAGAAATATTTTAAAATTTTACATGAGTCAATTTATTTTTATAATGCTGTCAGCATTTTCTTTATGTATTTCTAGGCTATATTAAGTGTATATTATTTTATAGCTTTTCTATCCTCATAGTGGATTTTCGTGTGTGTGTGTGTGTATATAAATACACACACATATATATACATGTATTATTTTTTAAAGACTTTTATTTATTATTTACTTGAGAGAGCAAGAGAGAAAGAGCACAAGGGAGTGCAGAGGTAGAAGGAGAAGCGGACTCACTGCTGAGCAGACTTACTGCTGAACAGAGAGCCTGGTGCAGGACTCCATCCCAGAACCCTGGGATCAAGACCTGGGCCCAAGGGAGACGCTTAACTGACTAAACCACCCAGGCGTCCCTAAGCCTGGAATTTTAAAACTCAGCAGGCTCTGCTATGGGAGAGTCTGGAGGGCAATAGGAAGCCCAGTCCCTGCCCTTAAAGGGAGCAGGATAAACAGCCACCAAGAATTCAGCATAGAAGCAGCAGTTTGAAAAATGTCTGGGGCATACAGGAAGTAAAGTTATTTACTCATCTCACAGCATGTATCGTAGGAGCAGGGATAGCAGGGAAACCTCTCCAGAAATAAAAGAGGTGGCAGGTATCATTTCTCTCCCCTGGCCTCAGCATAAACACATGGCCACCTATAGGAATCAGCACAGCAACAATATTCCCTACCTAAACTACCTACATCAAGCCTTGGCCCCTCTAACTACAACAGATCTGTCCTTTTTAGTCATGCCTGCCATGTCCCTGCACTGTGGGGCCCCTCCTCCAGAATACTGATGCAAACCCTGCCAAAAACACATCACCTACCCATGAATTTTGTGGGGCCTGAATTCTAACAGCAGGGTTGGCAGGTCTCATTTTGCAAGCAGACCAGCGTGCACCTTGTTAAAATGTGCCTCATCTAGCAGAGGCCAAAGACTGCCCACACAAAGCAAAGACTAAAGTACTAGACTAAAGGAAAGAGTGGCCAGAACACAACAGCAGAGCATAGGCAACACACATAAGAGACACTCCTGAAGTGCCAGGTCCTGGGGAACACTGAGGGACCTCGTCCTCATAGGGCCATTACCTGCAAGAGCAGAAGACTTTGCTTACTTTCCTCATACAGAAACAGATATGGAGATTTAGACAAAATGAGGAGATAGAGGAATATGTCCCAAATGAAAGAAGAGGACAAAACCACAGCAAGAGACCTAAGTGAAACCATCAGTTATATGGCTAATAGAGAATTTAAGGTAATGATTATAAGATATCCACTGAACTTAAGAGTAGAGAACATCAGGGAGGCCACTTAACAAAGATAAAAAAGAACCAACCAGAGATGAAGAACATAATAATTGAAATTAAAAATACACTTAATAAATAGTAGGCAGAGGAAGCAAAGGAACAAATTAATGACCTGGAGGACAGAGTAATGGAAAACAATGAAGCTGAGCAAGTGAGAGAAAAAAGAATTATACAAATTAAGAATAAACTTATGGAATGCAATAACTCCACCAAACATACTAACACTTGCATTATAGTGAACCCAGAAGAAGGAGAGAGATAAAATGGGCAAAAAATTTATTTGAAGAAAGAATACCTGAAAACTTCCCTATTCTGTGGAAGGAAACAGATATCTAGATCCAGAAGGCACAGAGATCGCCCCAGCAAAACCAATCCAAGGAAGTTCACACCAGGACACATAGTAATTAAAAAGGCAAAAAGTAGTGATGAAGAATTTTAAAAGCAGGAAGAGAAAAGAAGAGTTATATACAAGGGAAACCCTGTATCAACAAATGTTTCAGCAACAAACTTTGCAGGCCAGAAGGAGTAAAATGACATATTCAAAGTAGTGAAAGGGAAAAATCTGCAGCCAAGAATACTCTAACCAGAAAGACTATCATTCAAATTGGAGAGACAAAGAGTTTCTCAGACCAAGGAAAACTAAAGGAGTCATGACCACTGAACCAGCCCTACAAGAAATATTAAGGAGGGCTCTCTGATTGGAAAGGAAAGATCATAAGTGAAAGTATGAAAATAGAAAACACAAAAGCAGTAAAAATAAGAGTATCCATAAAAATCAGTCAAGGGATTTATAAAATAAAAAGATATAAAATATGACACCATATACCTAAAACTTGGGAGAGAGAGGAGTAAAGAATGGGTTCCAACTTAAGCAACCATCAACTTAATATACATTGCTATATGGAGATGTTATATAAAAGCCTAAGGGAACCCAAAAAATAAAAGAAACAGTAAAAACTATGAAAGAAAGCAAGAGAAGAAAAGATCAGAGAAAAACTACAAAAACAACCTCAAAACAAGTAACAAAATGGCAATATATACATATCTATCAATAATTACTTTCAATATAAATGGACTAAACACTCAAGAAAAAAGACAGGGTGACAGAGAGAAAAAAAATAAGATCCATCTATACGCTGTCTACAAGAGACTCATTTTGGAGCTAAGGATACATGCAGATTAAAAGTTAGGGGCCAGAGAAACATTTATCATGTAAATGGATATCAAAAGAAAGCTGGGGTAGCAATACTTGTAATAGACAAAAGAGACTTTTAAACAAAGATTGTAATAAGAGACAAAGGCACTATAAAATAATAAAGGTGGCAATCCAAGAAGATATAACAATTGTAAGTATTTATGTACTCAACATGGAAGTACCCAAATACATAAAGCAGTTTAATAAAAAACTTAAAGGACTTAATTGATAGTAATAAAATAATAATAGGAGACTTTAATACTCCACTTTCATCAATGGACAGATCATCCAAACAAAAAACCAACAAGGAAACAGTGGCTTTGAATGACTGACTTGATTAGATGGACTTAACATTTCATTCTAAAACAGCAAAACACACATTCTTTTCAAGTCTAGTGCACACAAATATTTTCCAAAATAGATCACATATTAGACTATAAAACAAGTCTCAACAAATTAAAAAAAAAAACATCTAAGTGATACTATACTCTTTTCTGACTTCAATGTTATGAAACTCGAAATCGACCACAAGAAAAAATCTGGAAAGACCACAGATACATGGAGGTTAAATAACATACTACTAAACAATGAATGGCTCAACCAAGAAATCAAAAAAGGAATAAATAATTACATAGAAACAAATGAAAATAAAAATGAAAGGATCCAAATCTTTGGGATGCAGCAAAAATAGTTTGAAGAGGGACATTTATAGCAATACAGGCCTATTTCAAGAAGCAAGAAAAAAAAAAAACCAACCTAACCTTACATCTAAAGGAGCTTGAAGAAGAATAACAAACAAGGGGCCCCTGGGTGGCGCAGTTGGTTGAGCGACTGCCTTCAGCTCAGGTCATGATCCCGGAGTCCCGGGATCGAGTCCCACATCGGGCTCCCAGCTCCATGGGGAGTCCGCTTCTCACTCACTTCTCCCTTCTCATGCTCTCTCTCACTCTCTCTCTTTCCTAATAAATAAATAAATAAAATCTTAAAAAAAAAAAAAAAAGAATAACAAACAAAACTTAAAACCAGGAGAAAGAAGGAAAGTAGAAAGACTGAAGCAGAAATAAATGATAGAGAAACTAATAAAACAGTAGAACAGATCGATGAAACCAGGAGCTGGTTTTTTAAAAGATCAACAAAATTGATAATCCTCCAGATAGACTCATCAAAACAAAAAAACAAACAACAACAACAACAACAAAAAGAACAAATGAAAGACAAAAAAAGAGAGAGGACTCAAATAAACAAAATCACAAATTAAAGAGGTGAAATAACAATCACCACAGAAATACAAACAATTGAGTGAGAATATTATGAAAAATTGTATGCCAACAAATTGGACAACCTAGAAGAAATGGATAAATTCCTAGAAACATATAACCTACCATAATTGAATCAGGAAGAAATAAAAAAATTTGAACAGACTGATTAACAGAAATGAAATTAGAATAGTAATCAAAAAACTCCCAACAAACAAAAGTCAGTTTCAGAGGTGAATTCTACTAAACATTTAAAGAAGAGTTAATACCTAATCTTCTCATACTATTGCAAAAAAATAGAAGAGGAAGAAAAACTTCCAAATTCATTCTACGAGGCGTTACCCTAATACCAATGCCAAATAAAGGCGCCAATCAATCAATCAATCAATAAATAAGTATATCCAAAAAAGTGTATCCGTAAGAATCAGTCAAACCCACCTTCCACACACACAAAAACCAAACAGAATTACAGGCCAGTATCACTGATAAACGTACATGTAAAAGTTCTCAATAAAATACTAGCAAACCAAATCCAACAATACAGTAAAAAAAAGCCATTTACCACAATCAAGTGGGATTTATTCTCAAGATGCAAGGGTGGTCCAATATTAAAAAATGAATCAACATGATACATCACATCAATAAGAGAAAGTATAAAAACCATTTCAATAGAAGCAGAAAAAGCATTTGACAAAGTACAACATCATGCATGATAAAAACCCTCAACAAAGGAGGTTTCCAGGAAACATACCTTAACATAATAAAGGTTTTATAAGAAAAACCCACAGAGGGGCCCCTGGATGGCTCAGTGGGTTAAAGCCTCTGCCTTCAGCACAGGTCATGATCTCAGAGTCCTTGGATTGAGCCCCATATTGGCCTCTCTGCTCAGCAGGGAGCCTGTCCCCCCCCCCACGCCCCCCCCACACCCCGTCTGCCTCTCTGCCTCCTGTGATCTCTGTCAAATAAATAAATTAAAAAATCTTAAAAAGAAAAAAAAAAAAAGAAAAGAAAAACCCACAGCAACCATCGTACTCAATAGGGAAAAACTGAGAGCTTTTCACATAGGGTCAGGAACAAGACAAGAATGTCTACTCTCATCACTTTCATTCAACACAATACTGGAAGTCCAAGCCATAGCAATCAGACAACAAAAAGAAATAAAAGGCATTCAAATTTTTAAGGAAGAAGTAAAACTTTCACTATTTGCAGATAACATGAAGACTCCACCAAAAAACTACTAGTTCTGATAAATGAATTCAGTAAAGTCACAGTATACAAAATCAACGTGCAGAAATCTGTTGTATTTCTTTTTTTCCTTGTTTCAAGTTTTTATTTAAACTCTAGTTAGTTAACACACATTTCTGTACACTAATAATGAAGCAGAAAAAGGAGAAATTAAGAAAATGATCCCATCTATAACTGTATCAAAAATAATAAGATAACTAAGAATAAACTTAACCAAAGAAGTGAAAGATCTATACTTGAAAACTATAAGACACTGATGAAAGAAACTGAAGATGACATAAAGAAATGGACAGACATTCCATGCTCATGGATTGGAAAATCAAATATTGTTAAAATGTCT
This sequence comes from Nasua narica, assembly GCA_028533885.1. Classification (NCBI taxonomy): domain Eukaryota; kingdom Metazoa; phylum Chordata; class Mammalia; order Carnivora; family Procyonidae; genus Nasua; species Nasua narica. The sequence goes on from CM052808.1 coordinate 45,026,605, forward strand.
ATACTACCCAAAGCAATCTACACATTAAATGAAATCCCTATTAAAATACCAACAGCATTTTTCACAGAACTAGAACAAGCAAGTCTAAAATTGGTAGGGAACAACAAATGAGCTAAAGCAATCTTGACAAGAAAAAGCAAAGTTAGAGACATCACAATTCTGGACTTCAAGCTATACTATAAAGCTATAGCAATCAAAACAGTATGGTACTGCACAAAAACAGACATATAAATCAATGGAACAAAGTAGAAAACTCAGAAATAAATCTGCAATTATATGGTCAATTATTCTTTGACAAAGAAGGAATGAATATACAATGGGGGAAAAGTCTCTTCAACAAATGGTGGTAGGAAAACTGGATGGCTACATGCAACAGAATAAAAGTGGATGACTTTCTTACACCATTCACAATAATAAATTCAAAATGGATCAAAGACCTACATGTAAGACCTGAAATCATAAAAGTCCTAGAAGAGAGCCCAAGTAGTAACTTCTCCGACACTGGCTATAGCAACATTTGTCTAGGTAAGTCTTCTGAGGTAAGGGAAATAAAAACAAAAATAAACTATTGGGGCTACATGAAAATAAAAAGCTTCTGCACAGTGAAGGAAATAATCAAAAAAACCTAAAAGGCAATCTGTTGAATGGGAGAAGAAGTTTGCAAATGACATATCTGATAAAGAGTTAATATGCAAAATATATGAAAAACTGACAGAACTCAAAACCCAAAAAACAAATAATCCAATTAAAAATGGGCAGAAGACACCAATAGACATTTCTCCGAAGAAGACATAGAGATGGCCAACAAACCATGAAAAGATGCTCAACATCACTCATCACTAAGGAAATGAAAATCAAAACTACAATAGGATATCACCTCATACCTGTCAGAATGACTAAAACCCAAAACACAAGAAATAAAGGTGTTGTTGGCGAGGATATGGAGAAAAAGGAACCCTCGTGGTGGAAATGAACTCTGGTAGAGCCACTGTGGAAAATAGTATGGAGGTTCCTCAGAAAGTTAAAAATAGAAAAAAAAATTGAACTATCCTATGATCTAGTAGTTGTACTACTGGTTATTTACCCCAAAATACAAAAAATTCTAATTCAAGAGGATACATGCACCCCTATGTTTACTGCAACATTATTCACGGTAGCCAAATTATGGAAGCAGCCCAATTGTCCATTGATTTATCAATGGATAAAGAAGATGTGGTATACATACACAATGGAATATTATTCGGCCACAAAAGGGAATGAAATCTTGCCACTTGCAACAACATAGCTAGAGCTCAGAGTATCACAGCAAAATAAGTCAGTCAGAGAAAGCAAAATAAGACAGAGAAAGACAAATAACATTTGATTTCACTCATATGTGGAATTTAAGAAACAAAACAAGTGAGCAAAGTGGGAAAAAAAAAGACAGAGAGAGACAACAAGAAATAGACTCTTAATTACAGAGAACTAATGGTTACCAGAGGGGATATCGGAGGGGGGTGATGGATGAAATAGGTGATGGGGATTAAAGAGTACATTAATCATGATAAGCACTAAGTAATGTATAGAATTGTCAAATCACTATACTGTATACCTGAAACAGGTATAACATATTAATTAACAAATTAACATAATATTGTATGTTAACAATACTGGAATTAAAATTTTAAAAACCTATAAATAAAATGAAAGACAGTACTTTAGGAATCTATACATATGTATATTACATATGTAAAAGACATATATTAATTTATATATAAACTTGGTGATAAGATAAATATGGGCAATTTAGTTTCTCTTTATCTGAATTTTTAATACAGGAATATAAATTATACTTTAATCAATATTTTTGTTCTAAACGCTATAACCAGCATTAGTGAAAAAATTCTTACTTGTAGGCTTCTATGGTTGTTTCATCATTATGAATGTCTTGCTCCATGTTTTGTCTAATTTGTTTAGCATTCAATTTAGCATTTTCAACATTTTCTATAGCTTCTTGAAGTTCTCCATGAATTTGTTTGTATAATTCCATTGCCTGGAAATGAAAACTATTTTTGTTAATACATGAACTTAATGGGTAATTAAAAGAATCAGGCAAGAGAAAAATCAGAGATGGGACTTAAATTTAGAGTAGTTTTGATCTAAAGAAAAAGTTCTTTATGTTGATTTTCTTCCCATATTATTCTATTTAGCACAGTAAATCTTTAGGTTTTCGATAGTCTGAAAAGCATTAATATGAGGGATGTATAAAAGTTATTGAAGAAAAAAAGTTCAATATTGTAGGTGCATGAGCAAAATAAGATGATCATTTTTTAACGTACAAAAAAATTGCTACTTTTTTTTTTTAAAGATTTTATTTATTATTTATTTTACAGGGAGAGATCACAAGTAGGCAGAGAGGCAGGCAGAGGGAGAAGGAAGCGCGCTCACTGCTGAGCAGAGAGCCCGATGTGGGGCTCGATCCCAGGACCCTGAGATCATGACCCGAGCTGAAGGCCGAGGCTCAATCCAATGAGCTACCAGGTGCCCCACTACTTTTTTTTTTTATTGTTGAAATAATACTTTAGAGAAATCAGAAAACACAGATGAAAAAAATAAATGAAATCAACTGTAATCCTCTTAGGAAAAACCATTATTATATTTATGAAAGGGTCCAAAATATTCCAATTTTATTTTTATTTTTTTCTCCCCAAATATGTTTATTTTAATTTTTCAGTGTTACAAGATTGATTGTTCATGCACCACACCCAGTGCTCCATGCAATACATGCCCTTCTCAATACCCACCACCAGGCTCGCCCACCCCCGCAACCCCTCCCCTCTAAAACCCTCAGTTTGTTGCTCAGAGTCCACAGTCTCTCTTGGTTCATCACCCCCTCCGATTTCCCCCCATTCACCCTTCCCTTCCTTCTCACGATGCTCTCCATGATTTTCTTTATACTCCACACGTGAGATCATAAGATAATTGACTCTCTCCACTTGACTTACTTCACTCCGCATAATCTCTTCTAGTCCTGTCCATGTTGATACAAAAGTTGG
>CM052808.1:45029739-45064250 GCA_028533885.1 Nasua narica
TTCTCCCTTCTCTGTCAACCTATGGAGAAGAGGTTGTAGTCTGGACCTCCTGCTGGAAAGTCTGAGGGAGGGAAGTATAAGGCAGTAGGGAGTGAACAGTCCTCTTCCCAGTGAGCCAATTGGTAGACTGAAATAAAGGGATTGCTTCCTGAAAAAAGCAATAATGTTCATCAATTTTTTTTGAATAGCACAGGTAGTAGTAACCTCTACAAGATTATCCTTTAGGCACAAGAATGTAGGGGTATACATTTTAGTAGAGAGCAAGGAACACACCAGAATGATGAGCTAATCAAGCAAGAGGTCAAAAAACGTAATAGAATTCCTAGTATCAAATATCCCATGTCCAATTTGTCAGCACCTTTAGAAGAGGCAACCTGTGGGCATTACTGGGGTGGTGGTCTCTATGTTGGGAACCAGGTTACATCATATGAGACAAATTCATTTCCACGGCAAGCTCTTGAGTTGGGTCTGTGGCACTGGTATATACTTCTGTCATTGATACTCCAATTGATGTGGCTAATACTCTTGAGGCTCTGTGGTGTTATGAGGCTGAGCTGCTTGCAGAATTTGGAGGCAACAGAGTCTTGCAGCTTGATTTGCAATTATCTACAATTTGTAAGATATGCACTAGGGCTCAAGCATACTCTTTAGAGGCCTTCAGTCCTTTAAACAGGTTTTTCAGCATATCTCTAGCCAGGACCTCAAAACTGAGTTCAAGACAGCAGAATAAAATAAAATAAAATAAATTTATATGATAAAGGACTATAAATAAAACACTACATTACACTTCCTCTTGCCCCTAGCAATCACTAATCTGTTGTGTTTTATGAATTTATCTATTCTGGATATTTCATATAAATGAAATCATACAAGATGTGATTTTTTGTATTTGGCTTCTTTATTTTGCATAACGTCTCAAAGTTGATTTATGTTATGACATATAACAGTATTTTTGATTCCACATATAAGTGAGATCATATGGTATTTGTCTTCCTCTGTGTGACTTATTTCCCTTAACATAACGCCTCAAGGTCCATCCCTGTTGTTGCGAACAGCAAGATTTCACTCTTTTTGGGTGAGTAACATTCCATCGTGTGTGTGTGTGTGTGTGTGTGTGTGTGTGTGTGTACCACATCCACATCTTCTTTATCCATTCATCCACTGATGAACACTTAGGTTGTTCAATATCTTGGCTATGGTAAATAATGTAGCAACGAACATGGGGATGCACACATCTTTTTAGTTTGTGTTTTTTCGTCTAATAAATACCCAGAAATGGAATTGCTGAGTCATATGACAGTTTCATTTTTAATTTTCTGAGAAACCTCCATACTGTTTTCCACAGTGGTTGAGCCAATTTACATTATTACCAGCAACAGTGTACAAGGGTTCCATTTTCTCTATATTTTTGCCAACACTTTTTACTTCTTGCCTTTTTGAGAATAGCCATTCTGACAGGTATGAGATGATCTCTCACTGTGATTTTGATTTGCATTTCCCGGATGATTAGTGTTATTGATAATCTTTTCATGTACTTGTTGGTTATCTGCATGTCTTCTTTGGAAAAATACCTATTCAGATCTTCAGCCCAATTTTAAGTCATATTGTTTTATTTTGGTGTTGAGTTGTATGAAGTTCTTTATTTCAGATATTAACCCCTTATCAGATATATGATTTGCAAATATTTTCTCCTATTCAGTAGATTGTCTTTCATTTTGTTGATGGTTCCTCTTGTCATGCAGAAGCTTTTTAGGTTGATGTATCCTCACTTATTTTTGCTTTTGTTAGCTTTGTTTTTGGTGTCAAATCCAAAACAGCAAGTAAAATGAATGAACAGTAGCTTGTTCTCTAAAACAATGTCAGATTAAAAAAACGACTTCTAGAAACTTATACAATGTTTGATACTATATGAAAAATAAAAAAGAAACTATGCATTGTGCTTATATATATGTGTGTGTGTGTGGGTGTGTATAAAAATACACAAAATTCACCTAGAAACAGATTTTCCTGATTAGGTTATCTTTGGAGAGTGAGGGAGGAAAATGGAACTGTTGAGAATACAGAACACACTTAACAACTCTATTTACTTTAAAATAATAAAAAACGAATGAGTTAAATTTGCTCATTCTGTGGCTGCTATAAATAATTTATTTTTCTGTAATACAATCCCACAATAGGAGAGTTAAATGTTAATCATTGAAAAGATTTTACAGTTTATTACTATCAATAATGAAACTGACTGATATATTCTCCTTGCATTCTCTCCCAGTTTGATTTACAAATGTTTACATGTTGTTTTAAATCTCCAAAATTTTATTAGTAGCTTGACTATTAATACTCCTAAGTATAAAAGGGAAGATGACACAGTGTAGATGAATATCAATTGATTATATTATGTGTAGTTGAATAGCTCCTTTAAGAAATAAATAGCAAGTCAATTTTCAGTGAAAATTAAACATTTAAAGATGTTAATTTCTTATAGCTAAAATATTTTTTATAACTAAGTAGCAATCTATAAAATGCATATCCATTCATTTATTCATTTACCTCAAATTTTTTTGTATGAAATTCTCTCAGAGCTTCAAGTTCTTGGTTCTGTTTCGAGTTAATAAGAGGACAAAGTTTATTCATGTAGTCTATGTCTGCTTGAAGCCTTGCATTAGCTTCTTCTAATTTTGCCTTTTGTTCCTCAAAATGTTTCAGTTGATAAGCTTTATCTTCAAGATGACATTGTAATTCTAGAATCTCTCTCAAATAGGTGTCATGTTCTAGACATACAATAATAACAGAAGAAAATCTGATTTTTAAACAAGAACTCCAGAAAGAAACCTTTATTTGATAATAGAGACATATGAAATACCTTAGATGCAGAAATTACTTATCCGTGAAGCTTACTAAATTTAATATGTTATCTTAGTATTTCATTATAAAATATATTGCTTTCATCATTTATCATCAAAGGGATTAAAATATATGTTTTATAAGCTAATAAGTGTTTTAGTACAAATCCTGCCTATTACAACCAATCTATACACTGGGTTATGTATAACCACTCTATGAATTACAAAATGAGAAAAACTGCAAGAGTAGAGGCCTAAAATTATCTAGAAATAAAATGATGAGATAGGAGTTATAAATGTCAGAAAGGAAAAGGAAAAAATAATAACTATTTTCTGTGGATACGATTATATATCAAAACAAAAAATCAACTGAAAATTATTACAAATAGGATAGCTTATATTAAAAAATGCTTATTATTGTAAGCCACTGAGTTCCAAGATGATTTGTTACAAAGCATTATTGTAGTAAATAACATTAATTCACATGACTAAATGCAAACCAAAATCAAAAGATTTAACATTGTGTTACTGCTAAGGTCTTCTTCCACAGTAGAAGCACTCTTATGAGCATATCTATGGAACACAACTGTCTTCACACTCCATCCTCTCTGAAAGATCAATCCACAGAACACTATCCTAGACTTCCTTTCACTAGTCTTAATATCCATGTTATTTCCAACTCCCATTATGCCATCATTTTTGCTACTTCCCATTTGTATACCAGGACATTTCTCCTTCGAGGGAACCTGTCTTCATCTTTCCAACATTGAGATTGTAAAACAGCAGCTCCCCGAATTATGTCAACATACCATTCAAATCCATACATAAGCCAGTCTGTGATTTTTTTTCTCTTTCCACTAGATAATCAGTCATTGGGAAGTACCCACGGAGTCATGAATGTAGGTTAAGGGAAAGACAGGGAAATCAAAGAAGCAGGTACAATGAGAGTACCAGGGAAATCTGAGTCATTAGTTTATTTGTGACTTCAGATGCTGCTGGGGTATAATAAATATTTTGTAAGGAAACACAGCTGTGCATATCTAATTTTATATTATTAGGTTCAAGTAATACCCAATTTCTGGTGAAAATGAAAAGACATTTGCTAGATTATTGGCTGCATGTTGGGTGCCAGTGGCTGTCATTCTGGGGGGGCATCCAGTGGCCAAGTAGAAAGGAAAGTAGTCAAGGGTATAAAACCCCACCCTCACTCTTCTCCATTATGTCTCATGGTCTCTTGCCACTAATTCCCAGTAGTTGAGCCAGCAGGAAGACAGACTACAAAAGATATCTTTGATGTATGTCATTATCAATCAGCCTCATGGTTCACAAAACAGAAGATACAAGTGTGAGTGGGCTGGTTAGGGGGATGGATGGATCCAGAGGATTGACCACAAGATAGCTAAAGAAAAAAAAAAGGAATTTTTAAAAATATTTTCATTAACTATAAATGTAAGATTTTTACAAAAATTATTTAAAAATTCTATAAACATCATACTTACTATTAAGTCTGTTAAGGAGATTAAGCGTTTTTCTTGTTACATAAGCTAGAGACTTAGAGAATTTTTTTTTTAAAGATTTTATTCATTTATTTCACAGAGAGAGAGATCACAAGTAGGCAGAGGCAGAGAGAGAGGGGGAAGCAGGCTCCCTGCTGAGCAGAGAGCCCAATGTGGGGCTCGATCCCAGGACCCTGAGATCATGAACTGAGCCGAAGGCAAAGGCTTAACCACTGAGCCACCCAGGTGCCCCAAGACTTTGAGAATTTAAAATCTTTTAAGAATATAAACTTCTGTTAACCTGTAAAAAAATTTATAAAATTTAGAAATTATATCCTAAATATATCAATATAAAGGCAATATATTCCTAAAAAAGCATTACTTCTCAGGAATATTTTACAAAGAGAGGGTACCTAAAAACTATAAAGTAAAATTAATATAAATTTCATTGCATGTGTTAGTTACTTAAATAAAATAAAGCAGATGAACATAAATTTCCATTTTTAAGTAGATCTTTAATAGTTTTTTTTTAAGATCTTTAAGTAGATTTTTTTTTTAAGATTTTAATTATTTGACAGAGAGAGACAGCAAGAGAGAGAACACAGCAGGGGGAGTGGGAGAGGGAGAACCAGGCTTCCCACTGAGCAGGGAGCCTGATGTAGGGCTTGATATGGGGCTCCATTCCAGGACTCTGGGATCATGACCTGAGCTGAAGGCAGATGCTTAACTGACTGAGCCATCCAGGCACCCCTAATGATCTTCAAATAGATCTTTAAATAAAAGACAGCTCAAGCAATAAATTATCACCAATGCAAGAATGTATTCCATCACTGAAAATGTATTTATACAGTACAGAAAATGTGCATGTACGTATCTCAATTTAATTTTATTTTGACAATTCCTTGAGTAGAACTTCATACGAACAACAAACTATAATATTTACTATGCCATATGAGATTATATAGAAATTTATTAGCAAAATATTGAAACCAGCTACCAGCAACTTTTCTACTACTACTGACAAGAAAAGGCTTTCCAAACATTTTAAAAAATTGCAAGGGTGTCTGGGTGGCACAGTCGGTTAAGGGTCTGACTCTTGGTTTCAGCTCAGGTTGTGGTCTCAGCATTGTAAGATCGAACTCTGCCTTGGGCTCCACATTCAGCACGGAGTCCAATTCTCTCTCTGACTCCTTCTGTGCCTCTCATGCTCTCTCTCTCTCTCAAATAAACAAATAAATGTTTTTTTTTTATTTTTTGTTTTTTTTAAAAGATTTTATTTATTTATTTGACAGAGAGAGAGAGATTACAAGTAGGCAGAGAGGCAGGCAGAGAGAGAGGGGGAAGCAGGGAGCCTGATGTGAGGCTCGATCCCAGGACCCTGAGATCATGACCTGAGCTGAAGGCAGAGGCTTTAACCCACTGAGTCACCCAGGTGCCCCACAAATAAATCTTTTTTAAAAAAACTGCAGATGACTCTTTGTGGATGTGAATGTGAATCTGCTCAAGAATCTACTGGGTTCCAGAATTTCCCAGGATACTTATTCTGACTCTATTGTACCTCGGGTTGCCTCTAAAACACCAACATGCATGTAAGTATGTATTTATAAATTACATACTTATGCTATTGTATTAGTAGAGTATGCATATCATAAATTCTATTCAAAAACCTTGTGAATCAGAACAAACTCACTCCAAGCCTGAATTATTTATTTTTTAAATAGCTATAGAAACCAAATGTTTTGTAAAATGCATACTTTAAAAGTGTGGGTAGAAAAAGGCCTACTCTTACCTGAGTTTAGAGTACTTATTGCACAATTTTTAGAATTAGTTCTTTAATAAAGGGTAACAAAAAGCATAGACAGAGGCTGAATTAAATTCATCCGGTCTAGGCTCTGGGCGATTTCCTGCTTCTTGAGTTCTGCTCCAGAAGGGAGTCAACAAAGGGTGAATTCAGTCTGTGAGCTCAATATTACTTTAAAAGGAGTAAACAGTCATTGAACCTACATTTAATTTATTTTACAAGGAACCACTGAGAAACTGTATTTTGTCAGGTAAAATAATAGCAAAATTAAAACTCAAATAACCAAGAAAAAAAAATAAAAAGAATAAAGTTTACAAATATAAAAGTCCTAATGTTTTCTTGCAATTCCCTAAAATGTGCACACCCTATTTGGAAGCTACGGTTTTAGAAGACATATAACAAAGTATATGTAAGTGTTCAGTCTGGCAAATAATTTAATGTCTCAGGGTAATAATAGCCTCCCTTTTCCTCTCAAAAGTGTCTTAATTTAAATGATAGGTTTATGAGCACTCTAATATAATCATTTACAAATCATGTGAATCCTGAATTAAAATTTTTAACCGAATTAAGATTTATTTACCATAGGTCTCTTATTCTGTACTCTAAAAAACCCAGTGTTTCCTTTTGAAACATCTGTTACCTACATGACTCGTGGAAACATCTCCAGTTTTATTGTCTGCTAGAAGTTCTCAATAAAATCTACTACTGAATTCTCAAAAGCAGATGCATGTTGCTAAAATACCATTTTAAAACTTTTATTTTCCTAGATTTAAAGATGTGGCCAATAACACCAAATTTCCAAGTTTCAAGTACTCAAATAATGTAGTCATCATAGGAAATATATGTCAAAAGTTTAAATGTCCCACAGGTTCCATAAATACTATGGAATTACCAACAAACACCAAACTACAGAAGGTCCAGGTTTACTCACTGCAGTCCCAGCTATATAAATGTTACCAGTATTATCATTAATAGCATTTATCAAAAGTGCACTAGTTTGGATGCAAAACAATATGGTCAGAGTTGACTTTTTTTCAGAGCTTCAATTGATTATTCATGCTTCTCAAAGTAAATGGCAATATGAAAAATTTCTTATTACCTTTCTGCACAGCTAATGGAATTTCTTGAAGTCTCCAGATTGACCAAGAATCAATTTTCATGTGAATTATTTTCTTTCTTGATTTTTGTTGTTTTAAAGCTTCTTCAGCTTCTGCACGGTCGGTTTCTAAACTTTTAATGAGATGAATAGCCTCTGAGAGCAATGTTTCCATTTCCTGCTTTAATTCTGGACACTTTTCATCTTAAAATAGAAATATACATTCACATTTGTTAATGAATCAGCCTATAAACTAGGTGGTGGGAACATAGGTACTAATGGTATCATTTTTCTTTTTAATATTTAAATGTTTAATAGGAGAATTTTAGAAAAATGAATTGGCCTCTTAAAGACAGTTTTATTATAATACAATCATAACATTAATTATAACCTTTGAAGACAGATTTTGCAGTGAACATTTTATATAATAATTAGAATAGAGAAATCCCAAGCAATATCTTCACGTATATTTTATCTAAAAAATATTTTCTTCATAAGCTATATTATAGAGCTTTATTTTTAAATTTTGCTTGTGTTTCCTCTCATTCTATGACAAAAGCGAATCATAATGATTACATCAGATATATATTGAAAATCCTCAGGTGGTTCTTGGAAACATGATATTTTACATTCCTTATCAGATAATAACATCCCCCGTTAGCCCTGCCAGGAATTCATTGTTTCCAAATTCCATTTATTTAGTTATAACACAAATGGACTCCTGTAATGAGAGAGATTTGTGATTCCTGGTTCACAGCTCTGAAAAGATATGGTTTAATGTTAACAAAATGATTAACATGGATATTCATTCACCTATTTATACTAGAAACATGCAGAAAGCCTGTTATGTTCTGGGCAATACACTCTCTCCCCAGAGATAGATCAGTAAGGAAGATGGATATGAGTTCCACTCTGGTGAAATTTATACTTGTAAACAGTGACTTTTGCCAAAATGTGACATGACAAGAAGACATAAACAAATACAAAGTGTGGAGAAAGGCAAAGCCTCAGAGAGCTAAGGCTACAGGAAAAACAGTAAAACTGGTTCAAAACAAAGGCAACTAATAGGCCTCTGTTTTGTTTTGATTTGGACAATACAGCAATAATTTTCTGCTAGAAGATATTACATATTGGTTACAAGTGCAAGTCCAGTAGTCACAGAATTTCTATTTCTAACCTAGTAAGCCTATCAAAGAAATTGAGCATGCTGCCTGAAAAGAATTCTTGAGAAACAGGTCTCTCTATTGCAATGCATAAAAATTATCGTTTATGGACAGGCCCTTGATTTGGCTTCTCTTTACTTGGTCTACCATCTTCTTTTTTCAGAATCTACCACATTATGGGCATTTTATACCCTTAATTGTCTGTTTTTTTCATGACAACATACACAGTGAACACTGTGTTCTCTGGCCAACTTATGATCTATTCAGTTTCTATAAAAAGATCTCAGTCTGAAATGTATAATTAAATTAATGCCACTTAAATCACTTCTGATGTGATATAAATATGTTTTACCAAAGATGTCTATCATGTTTGTAAAAGATCTTCTGTACTGTTTTTATGACAGCATTCTAAAATAAATGCTGTGTTTGTAACTTGAGATGCCTCCAACATTGTATTTAATTTTTTTCTAGAATATCATCTCAATTAGTTTTACTATTTCATACTGAGTAGGTAAGTAACCACCTGTAATTTTTTTAGCACAAACACTTAATTACAATAAATCTTCCTCAACCTGATACTGTCCTGCACTCTGAGATCAAATGTAGGAGTTTACAATAAACATAACTGCAGTTAATTTAACTATTATTCTGTCCGTTAACATATTAATCTTCTCCTAGCATTTGTTAAGTGAAAAATTAAGAAGTAATGAATAAGATATTTTTTTCAGTATAGATATTAATAGTAAAAAGGAAACAGTAAAAACAGACTTACTATGAGAGACAGCTTTGAAATCTATCTATATACGTATATATACAAATTACTATGTTAATTGTGACAAGATATTTTGTAAATTGTGACAAGATATTAATCTTAATTTATACCTATGTAAATATTATATATAAAATATAAACATAGTAGAGCTTCCATGTCCAGTGTGGTAGTCATGAATCACAGGTGATTATTTACATTTAAACTGTTAAAATTAAACTGAAAAATTAAATTCTCAGTCTTCCTAGCTACATTTCAAGCAGCTACTATATATGGCTACTCTACTGGACGGCAGAAATAGAGAACACTTTGGTTACCCCAGAAAGTACTACTAGACAGCACTGAATTACAGTTAATTCCTTGGGAGGCAGAGAGGGATCATTATATACTCCGGACCTAGACCAGTATATGATATAATAAATATTTGTTAAATTTTGTTGTTTAATCAAATGATATAGAAGGCTCTTTCCTCTATTAGATACTCACAAGAATTATAAAACTCTTGAAAATTATTATTGTAAAAATTAAAGATACATTAAATGAAAAATCAATAAGCTTTTAAATATAATTTCATTTATTTAAGTATAAGGTGCAACTTTACCTCTCTCTTCTGGTTTAACTTCTTTCACGGGTGTAGTAATACTCCAGTCTTCCTTTTGGTCTTGTGTGGAAGAAGTTCTGCTCCTATGTAAAGGGTAAAATGCAATCAATTAATAAAGAACTACTATCCTTTAATGTGATTCTCTCATATTAAATTTTAAATGTTTATGGTGAAACTTACTATACATGCTAATGCTATTATATATGAGAGTAATACAGCAAAATTCTAATACATAATGGTCTTTATATTTCATGGTAAATTAATAGGAATTCAAAATTTGTCACAAATGACCTAAAAATATTTGAGGGCATATTAAAGGAGTTTTTGTTTCTGTTTTTTAAGAAAAGGAACTGGTGTTCTCTAGATAGTGTTGCTATCAGAAAAAGAGGGTTTATTGAGAATAATTTAAAAGCTATTTCTCTAACTTCAGTTTCTGGGGTACCATATAAAATCCAAGGACCAAAAATGCTTTTTCAGATTTGAAATTAACAACACTTTAGCAAAATGTCCAAATTAAAATGTTATTTCTTTTCTAAAGAATTTTTCTAGGGGCACCTGTGTTAAGCATCTACCTTGGGCTCAGGTCTTGATCTCAGGGTTCTGGGATCCAGCCCTGTGTCAGGCTCACTTAGCAGGGAGTCTGTTTCTCCCTCTCCTCCTGCTCCTTCTCCCCCAACCCATTCTTTGTGCACTTACGCATGTTCTCTCTCTCTCAAATAAATAAAAATCTTAAAGTTTTTTTTAAAAATTGTTTTTCTAGCTGAAGTTTTCATCATATTTAAAAAGAAATACTTTTCCTCTGATAAAAGTTATCGGAAAAACAGTATCAACAACAAACTAGGGAGTGTCATTTTTATTAAATTATTATTTTTTCTTATTAAAGAAGCATTACAAATTAAAGGAAGTTTATACATACCAAAAATCATAATATAAAATAATCCATATTAATTCACTCTTTTTAGCTGTAACAGAATATAACACTCTAATATTACAATTTTTATAAAATTAGAGTCATAAAATATTGCATGCTGCTTTAGTTACATGACATTATTTCCTATATATTTGACTACAACTTAATATTTCTGATGGCTGCATACTACTCGTCTCATTGTTGTTCTATAATTTATTTAGGAAAGCCTGTTTATTATGAGGTCAGGGAAATATTCATCACATTTTCTCCTTTACTTTTAACTTCATTTTTAAGTATTTTTGTTAAATAATCTAAGGTATTTTGTCTTTCTTGTTTGAAAATTTTAAAAAAAGGTTGAATCAGTATGTTGCACACTTGAAATTAATATAACATTGTGTGTCAACTATACTTAAAAATTAAAAATAAAAGAAACATTCACACCACAAAAAATAAGTAAATGAATAAATAATAAAAATATGAGGGTTGCTGGAGGAAGGTGGGGCAGGGATAATTGGGTGATGGGCATTAAGGAGGGCACTTCATATAACATGGATTGGATGTATATGCAATTGATGAATCACTAAATTCTACTTCTGAAACTAATAAAGAAAATAAAAAAAGAAAAATAATTGTCCCAGCAAATGATATTACAAATCTACTGGTTTGTAATACCAATTACATGATATATTAAATTGTTGCACATAATTGAATCTATTTTTGTGTATTTTTTCTAAAATTTAATTTTGGACCAGCAAAATTTTTTTCTTTTTTTTTTTAAATTTATTTTTTTTATTTGAGAGAGAGAAGGAACATGAACAGGAGGAGGAGCAGAGGGAGAAGGACTCCCTGCTGAGCAGTGAGCCCGATAGGGGACTTGATCCCAGTACCCTGGGATCATGACCTTGAGCTGAAGGCAGACGCTTAACTGACTGAGCCACCCAAGCGCCCAATTCTTTTTTTTTTTTAATTGAGGCAAGAGTCCCATAACACAAAATTAACCATTTGAAAGTGTAAACTTCAATGGCATTTACTACACTCAATGTTGTGACTATCATCCCCAGCTAGTGCCAAAACATGTTTATTACCTTAGAAGAACTGCCCCTCATTTTTTTAAATATATGGAACATTTCATGAATTTGTGTGTCATCCTTGCACAGGGGCCATGCTAATCTTCTTTGTATCATTCCAAATTTAGTATATGTGCTGGTGAAGCAAGCTTCTTATTTATTAAACAATCTCTCTCCTTCCTTTCTTTCTACCAGCCTCTGGCAAGAACCATGTGCTTTCCATCTCTATGATTTACCTGTTACAGATATTGCATATAAATGGAATCATTCAACAGGTAACTTTTTGTGTTTGGCTTCTTTAACTTAGCATGGTGGTTTAGAAGTTTATCCATGTTACAGCATGTATCAAAATTTTATTGGTTTTTGTGGTTGAATAATATTCCATTGTATAACTATACCACCCTTAATTTATTTACACATTAGTCTATTAAAAATTTTTTTTACTTAAATTCAATTAGCCAACACATAGTACATCATTAGTTTCAGACATAGTGTTCAACAGTGCATCAGTTGCGTATAACACCCAGTGGTCATCACATCACATTTCCTCCTTAATGCCCACCACCCAATTACCCCACCCCCCACCCACCTCCCCTCCAGCAACCCTCAGTTTGTTCCCTATAGTTAAAGAGTTTCTCATGATTTTTCATCCTCTCTGAGACTTCCCAATCAGTTTTCCCTCCCTTCCCCTGTGGTCCTCTGCACTGTTTCTTATATTCCACATATATGAGTGAAACTGTAATGATAATTGTCTTTTTCTGACATTTCACTCAGCATAATACCTTCCAGTTCCATCCATGTTCATGTAAATGGTAAGTAATCATTCCTTCTGATGGCTGAATAATATTCCAGGGTGTGTGTGTGTGTGTGTGTGTGTGTGTGTGTGTGTGTGTGTGTGTATGCCACATCATCTTTATCCATTCATCTGTCAATGGACATCTCAGCTCTTTCCACAGTTTGGCTATTATGGACATTGCTGCTATGAACATTGGGGTAGAGGTGTCCCTTTGGATCAATACATTTATTTGTACCTTTGGGGTAAATACCCAGTAGTGTAATTGCTCTGTCATAGGGTAGCTCTATTTTTAACTTCTTCAGGAACCTCATACTGTTTTCCAGAGTAGCTGTACCAGCTTGCATTCCCACCAACAGTGTAGGAGGCTTCCCCTTTCTCCATATCCTTGCCAACATTTGTTGTTTCCCGTCTTGTTAATTTTAGCCATTCTACCTGGTATGAAGTGGTATCTCATTGTGGTTTTGATTTGTATTTCTCTGATGCTGAGTGATATTGAGCACTTTTTCATGTGTCTGTTGGCCATTTGGATGTCCTCTTTGTGGAAATATCTGTTCATGTCTTCTGCCCATTTCTTGACTGGATTAGTTGGTTTTGGGGTGTTGAGTTTGATAAGTTTTTTATAAATCTTGGATATTATCCCTTTATCTGATATGTTATTTGCAATTATCTTCTCCCATTCTGTAGGTCGCCTTTTAGTTTTGTTGACTGTTTCCTTTGTTGTACAGAAGCTTTGGAGCTTGATAAAGTCCCAATAGTTCATTTTTACTTTTGTTTCCCTGCCTTTGGAGATATGTCCACCAAGAAGTTGCTGAGTCTGAGGTCAAAGAGGTTGCTGCCTTTGTTCTCTAGGATTTTGATGGATTCTTGTCTCACATTTAGGTCTTTCATCCATTTTGAGTTTATCTTTGTGTATGATATAAGATAATGGTCCAGTTTCATTCTTCTACATGTGGTTGTCCAATTTTCCCAGCACCATTTATTGAAGAGACTGTCATTTTTCCATTGGATATTCTTTCCTGCTTTGTCGAAGATTAGTTGACCATAGAGTTGAGGGTCCATTTCTGGGCTCTCTATTTTGTTCCACTGATCTATGTTTTTGTTTTTGTGCAGTACCATACTGTCTTGATGATTGCAGCTTTGTAATATAGCTTGAAATCAGGCATTGTGATTCTCCCAGCTTTCCTCTAGCTATTCAGGGTCTTTACTGGTCCCATACAAACTTTAGGATTATTTGTTCCAGCTCTGCGAAAAATGTCATGGTATTTTGATTGGGATTGCATTGAATGTGTAGATTGCTCTGGGTGGCATAGACATTTTAACAATATTTATTTTTACAATCCAGGAGCATGGAATGTTTTTCCATTTCTTTGTGTCTTTCTCAACTTCTTTCATAAGTGTTCTGTAGTTTTTAGAGTAGAGATCCTTTATCTCTTTAGTTAGGTTTATTCCTAGGTGTTTTATGGTTTTCAGTGCAATTGTAAATGGGATCAATTCCTTAATTTCTCTTTCTTTTGGCTCATTAGTGTGGAGATATGCAATTGATTTCTGCACATTGATTTTATATCCTGTTATGTTGCTTAATTCTTATATGAGTTCTAGCAATTTGGGGTGGAGTCTTGGGTTTTCCACATAAAGTATCATGTCATTTGCAAAGAGTGAAAGTTTGACTTCTTTGCCAATTTGAATGCCTTCTATTTTGTTGTTGTTGTTGTTGTTGTCTGATTGCTGAGGCTAGCACTTCCAGTTCTATATTGAACAACAGTGGTGAGGGTGGGCATCCCTGTCATGTTCCTGACCTTAGGGGAAAAGCTCTCAGTTTTTCCTCATTGAGAATGAAATTCGCTGTGTGCTTTTTATAGATGGATTTTATGATATTGAAGTATGTTCCCTCTATCCCTACACTGTGGAAAGTTTTAATTAAAGAAGGATGCTGTATTTTGTCAAATGCTTTTTCATCAATTGAGAAGATATGGTTCTTGTCCTTTCTTTTATTAATGTGATGTATCATGTTTTGCAAATGTTGAACCACCCTTGCAGCCCAGGGATAAATACCACTTGATCCTGGTGAATAATCCTTTTAATGTACTGCTGGATCCTACTGGTTAGTATCTGGGTGAGAATTTTGGCATTCACATTCATCAGGGATATTGGTCTGTGGTAATTCTCCTTTTTGGTGAGGTCTTTGTTTGGTTTTGGGATCAAGGTAATGCTGGCCTCTTACAGAACGATTTTCAAAGGTTTCTGCTGAAAAATTTGAGGTTGTTTCCTCCTTTTGGCTATGGTGAATACTGATGATATGAACATTTGATTATAAGATTTTGTTTGAACACCTGTCCTAAAATCTTTTCTGTACATACCTCAGAGTGGAACTGCTATGTCATATGGTAATTCTAGGATTAACTTTTTGAGGAACCATCAAACTGTTTTTCTAAGTGACTAAACCATTTTATATTCCCACCAGCAATGTATGATGTTTTCACTGTTGAATAAAATTGAGAAGAGCTAGCATTCTTGTGTTGCTCCTGATCTTAGGTTAAAAAATTTCAGATTTCACCATTAAATATAATATCAGTTGGAAGTTTTTCATAAATGTCCTTCATCTTGCTTTCTAATCTGTTCTAATCTGTTTTTTGAGTGTTTTCATCATGAAAAGGTGTTGGATTTTGCCACATGTTTCTAAATTGAGATGGACTTCCCTCCTTCATTTAATTACTGTGGATATATATATCACACTTTTTTTTTTTTTTTTTTTTTTGTATTCTGAACTATCCTTACACACCAGGGAGAAATGCCACTTGGTCATGACATATAATTCTATTAATATGTTGCTAGGTTCAGGTTGCTAGTATTTCATTGAAGATGATTTTTGTATCTATAGTCATAAAGCCATTAATCTACATTTCCTTTTCTTATGATGTTTTTATCTGTCTTTAGTATCAGGATAATGCTGGCCTCATAGAATGGTTGAAAAGTGCTCCTTTCTCTTTTATTTTTTGAAAGCATTAGAGAAACATTGGTATTAATGCTTCTTTCAATGTTCAATAGCATTGACCAGTCAAGCCATTTGGTCCTGGGTTTTTCTTTGTTGGGAGATATTTGATTACTGATTTAATCTCTTTATTTGTTACAAATCTGTTTAGATTTTCTACTTCTTCCTCCTCAGTCAGTTTTGATAGCTTATATGTTCCTAGGAATTTCATCTTGGTTATCTAAATTTGTTGTTCATATTATTATCAATTTTTCATAGTATTATAATCCTTTTTATTTCTGCGAGGTCTATAGTAATATCCCAAATTATTTGAAGATTTTCATAATGCAAGTCTTTTTTCTTTGCTGGTCTAGCCAAAGGTTTATGAATTTGGCTGATCTTTTCAAAGAAACAACTTTTGTTTCCATTGATACTATTTATTGCTTTTTTAAATTCTTGACTTCATTCATTTCTGCACTAGTCTTTATTATTTCCATTCTTCTCCGAGCTTTAGCACATTCATTCTTTTCTAGTTCTGTAAGGTATAGAGTTAGGTTACTGGATTTGGGATCTTCTTTTTTTGATGTTAGCATTTATGGCTATAAGTTGTCCTGCAAGCATTACTTTTGTGGTATCCCATAAATTCTGGAATACTGTATTTTCATTTTCATTCATTTCAAAGTATTTTCTAATTTCTTCTGTGATTACAGACTTGATTCACCAAGTGTTTTTTTGAGCATGTTGTTTAATATCTACATTTACATGGACTTCCTAGGTTTCTTTCTGTTAGTGATTTCTAGTTTTATTCTATTAGGTCAGAAAGGATATTTGGTATGATTTCCGTCTTTTTTATTCTATTGAGATTTTTCAATATGGCTTAACATATAATCTATCATGAATAATGTTCAATGTCAACAAGAAACGAATGTGTTTTCTACTGCTATTGGGTGGTGTGTACTATATAAATCTGTTAGGCCTAGATTCTTCTGGTGCTGTTCAAATCTTTCATTACTGATTTTTTTTTTTTTAAGTTCTTTTTACCATTCTTGAAAGTGAGAATAGAGTGAATTCTCAAACTCTTATCACAACACTGTATTATCTCTTACTTTAATTCTGTCAGTTTATACTTCATGTATTTTTGAGGCTGTATTTTGGGTATGTATATAATTTTGATATCTTCTTAATGGAATGGCCCTTTTATGAAGATGTTAAGTATTGTTTCTTATAATATGTGTTGACCAAAAGTCTGTTTTGTGTTATATTAGTTTAGCTATCCCAGCTCTCTTTCGGTTATTATTTTCATGG
The DNA here is from genome assembly GCA_028533885.1 of Nasua narica. Taxonomy (NCBI): domain Eukaryota; kingdom Metazoa; phylum Chordata; class Mammalia; order Carnivora; family Procyonidae; genus Nasua; species Nasua narica. The sequence continues at coordinate 45,046,552 of CM052808.1, forward strand.
AATATATTTTTCATCCTTTTACTTTCAACATACTGTAGATCTTAAATGAGTCTCTTATAGATAGCATATAATTGAATCATATATTTTTATCCATTCTATCACTCTCTCTTTTAATAGTAAAGTTTAATCCATTTCACCCATTTTCATGAATGCAAGTACTATTAAGAAAAGACTTACTTCTACCATTTTGCTATTTATTTTCCATAATATCTAAATATTTTTCATTCCTTAATTTCTCCATAATTGCCTTCTTTTGTGATTAGTTGATTTTTTCCCCAAATGTATTTAGTTTTCTTATTGGATTTATATTGGTGTTTTTGTTTTATAGAATTCTCCCTAGGCGTTCACTGGAGATTACAATTAACATCTTCATAAAAATTAAGTTTGAATTAAAATCAATGTAGTTTCAGTAGTATTAAAAAAAAACAAACATCTGTGCCTTTACACTCCTGCTCCCTCCCTTTATGTTGTCATTTTATTGACACATTTATACATTAATATACATGCTCATTAATATAGATTTATAATTTCATCCATTTAAAAATTATATAGAAAATAAGAGATGCAAAATAAAAATGCAATACACCGACTTTTGTATCTATCTTTGTAGCTACCTTATTTTTATTTATTCATATGGCTTCAAGTTATTAACAAATTTTCATTTCTGCTTAAAAGACTACCTTTAGGATTTCTGATAGAATAGTCTGTTAGAGATGGAGCCCCTCAATTTTTGTTTATCTGGAAATATCTTAATTTCTCCCTTATTTTTAAAAGACACTTCTGCAAGAATCAGAATTCTTGTTTGAAAGGCTTTTTTTTCTCTTCTTCTAGCATTTTAAATGTGTCATTCCACTGGCCTCTGGCCTCCATAATTCCATTTTTTTGAAAGATCTTATTTATTTACTTGAGAGAGAGAGAGCACAGAGGTAGAGGGAGAAACAGACTCCCCACTGAGCAGAGAGCCCAACATAGAGCTCCATCCCAGGACCCGGAGATCATGACCTGAGCTGGAGGCAAACGCTTAACCAACTGAGCCACCCAGGTTCCCCTGACCTTCAAAATTTCTGATGAGAAATGGTCATTTTTATTGAGGATTCCTTACTCATGATGAGTCACTTCTTTCTCACTGCTTTCAAGACACTCTTTGTCCCAAGCTTTCAATAATTTGACTATAATGTGTGGATCTCTGAGTTTATCCTGCTTAGAGTTACTGAGTTTTAGTAAATTATAAATTAATGTCTCTCATCAAAATTGGGGACTTTTAGCCAATGTTTCTTCAAATATTCCGTCTCTCCCCTTTTCTCTTTGCTGTTACTCTTGGACTCCCATTATGCATACATTTGTATTTGTGATTATGTCCTTTAGATCTATGAGGCTCTGTTCATTTTACTTCATTCTTTTTTTTTCCCCCAAATATGTTTATTCTATTTTTTTGGTGTTACAAGATTAATTGTTCATGCACCACACCCAGTGCTCCATGCAATATGTGTCCTCCTCTTCATTCTTTTGTCTTTCTGCTCCTCAGCCTGAATAATCTCAATTGGTCTATTTTCAAGTTCACGGATTCTTTCCTCTGCCAGTTCAAATCTATTGATGAACATCTCTAATTAATTTTTCATCCATTTATTATACTTTTCATCTCTAGAATATCTACTTAGTTCTTTTTTATAATTCCTATTTCCTTATTGATAATCTTAATTTGTTGAGACATTAGTCTCTTGGTTTTAACTGTCTATGGAGTTTCCTTTATCTCTTTGATAATATTTAAGACAGCTAATACAGTTATTGTCCAATAAGTCCAACATTTACACTTTCTCAGGACAATTAAAATTTTTTTTTTCTTCTTTTCCCCTTGTTAGTGAGACAAACTTTCTTTTTTTTTTCTTTGCCTGCTTCATAATTTTTACAGAAAACTGGACATTTTAAATAGTTTAATGTGAAATAGAAATAAGATTACCTTCCCTCTGCTGGGTTTGTTGTTGCTGCTTGATTGGGTTTGTTCTTTCTTTGTTTAATAGTTCTCCTAAAAACACTTGGCAAAGTCTGTTTCTTTGTCATGTGTGACCACTGAACTAAGGGTTTCATTAGCTTACTGGTAAACTTATGTTTTCTCCAAGTTATCTTAAATACCTAGAATCAAAAGAAAATAAAAAGAAAGAAAGGAAAGGGAAAGAAGAGAAAGTTAAAGAAGGAAAGGAAAGACAAGGGAAAAGGGAAAGAACAAGGAAAAGGAAAAAAAATATTCTTCTAGTCCTAGTAGATTGGTTCTCTGCTAAAGTATTCCTTCAATGCTTACCCAGGCTGTTTACAACTCTGCTTCTACTTTTAATTGTTGCCTGCACAGATCCTAAAGGTCAACCAAAGATAATAGATCAGGGTCTTGGGTTTTCCCTGAGCATGCACCTAGCTCTGGTCATATGCGTGCACTTTTTGATTCGGTAGTATACATAACAGTTTTGAAAAACCCTATTTCCCCCATGTATGTCTTCTTTCCCAGGTATTTTGGACTGTCTAATATTTGTCCCGACTGTTATTCACAGCTTCAGACAGTGGTGGCAAGCATATGCCTTTAAATGCTTTCAGTAAATACTGCCTGTAAGTGGTTCCAGCTGAGTGATTGCTCCAAGTCAGGCAAAACAAAGGAAAGGCTTTGTGCTGGTTCTTCAAGAAGTCATCAGACAGGTCAAAACACTGAAACACAATTCTTTGAGAATAAGGTCCATATTGTTTTCTCCGGCACTAGCAATCTGCACCACAAGTACAGGCTGCTCTCTTCAGGGCCACCACTGATTTGGGGGCTAGAGGATGGCAAGTTGGCAATTTATAGTGCCACAGTGCTCTCTTAATACAACAGACTCTACATTAACTTTTCCCCTAGTTGTTGTTTTTTACTAAATTCAGATTTCTAAAAAGTTGATTCTGACAAATTTTTGCCAACATTTTTTTGAGAGATCTCTATTCTGAGAGATTTCTATTCTGCCATTTTCAGCGATATCCTAATTCTTATATTTTTTTAAAAAAATGCATTTTAATAACAAATATGAAAAATTCTTCTTTTAACTTATTTCTTTTTAAATAAAACTCATCGATAGCACCTTAATCATTAAAATTTGAACATAAAAACAATTTAAAAAGAATGAAAGGTTCTTACCATTCCTCAAGAGACGTTTCAAACTGTCAAAATAAAAGATCTCAATAAAAATCAAATTTCAAATATCTCAAAAAATAATACTTAGCTTACATTTGAACTCACTGATAAAACCATTAAGTACTCCATTTCACAGACCCCATTATATTTCTGTCAAACTATACTCTGTTGTTTCTAAAACAGATACATACCTCTACTACCTAGTCCTTTTATTACTCCCACCTAGTTATTCTTAACTTTCATCTGTGTTTCTAAATCTTACTCCTTCACCAAGGGCTTATTCAATGCCAGTTATTTCCAAAAGACTTTCTAAATAATCAGAAGTGCATTATATCCATTAAATTGTAATATGTAACCAAAGAGTGGAAAACACTCTGGTATGTTCAAAAATATTTAGTTTTCCATAGTGTCCCTCTTTTAGACTATAAACTTCATGGTAGGAGTCATGTTCTACAGAATATTCTAAGAGTATCCTGGGCTATCAGAGACACAAATTACCAAAAACACAAGTGATACATAGTCATAATTTTATAGGTTTCATAGATAATCTCTCCAGATGTTAGTTGGGCATACATGATTATCATAATTCTACAGTATCTCTCAAATAGACATGTTCTAGACACGAATTTTATCTCAACTAAAAAAATTAAGAAAATTGGAACAAAGTATGGACTTTAGTTAGTAATAATGTGTCAATACTGATTAATTCTAACAAATGTACTATCCCATCTAAGATATTAAAATAGGGAGAATGTGGTCCAGAGTATATATGTAATCTCTATATTATCTTCCCAACTTTTCTGTAAGTCTTAAACTGTTATAAAATAAAGTCTATTTTAATAAAACAATACTATTTAGGAGAACAAAAATTAATTAAATGAAAGTAAATTATGTTAAAGAAAAAAAATAGTATAACCATGGCTTTTGAGTTATCAGATTAAACCCAATCAGATTAATATGAAACCCCAAAGTTCTTATGGGAATTTTAACATTTTGGACTAAAAAACAAAAGATTCAAAATGCAAAGACAATTCCAAATGCAAAGACAATTCCTATAATGCTACTATAGTAGTGTTATAGACTAAATTGTGTCCCTCTAAAATTTGTATATCGAAGCCATAATCTCTAGTGTGACTGTATTTGAAGGATCTTTAAGGAGAAAACTAAAGTTAAATGATGTCATAGGATGGGGTCCTAGTCCAATAAAACTGGTGTTCTTATTAGAAGATGAAAAGACACCAGAGCTTTCTCTCTCTCACCATGTGGGCATACAAGAAAGGCCAAGGCCATGTGAGAACACAGTGAGGAGGCTGTTTACAAGCCAAGAAAAGAATCCTCGTAGAAACCGACTGTGACAATACCTTGATTTTAGACTTCTAGCCTCCAGAACGGTGAGAAAATGACCTTAAGTCTCCCAGTCTGTCTTTTTTTTTTTTTTTTTTTTATGACAGCTTGAACAAATAATACAGGAAAAAGTTTAGGACAGATACTCAAGTCTATTTCTTATGGAAATCTAAGTACCTCTAAGAACCAAGAGCTCAAAGACTGAAGCAGAGATGAGAAGAACCACAAATTAGGAAACTATCCCCAGGAAGCAAAATTGAGCCCTAAGCAAGAAACCTTTTTTAGACTCACATGTGGTACACCTAATACCAAGTAACCTCATAAATTTCAGAATTTCAGGCATTAGTGAAAGATGTATCTTTCATTTCTCCCCTTTATGAGTAACAGTATTTATTGTGATAATTTTGTCCCTGCCCCACCATTGCTTGCTACACATACAGTAGCAGTATTTAACATCATTTTAATTCACAGACCATCGGGTCAAAAGCTGAAACCAGAGAACTTCATCGGCATCGATCTGCTGCAGAACATATAATCATGGACCTCTGCATGATACCATAATAGAATAAAACTTTTGCGGAGCTGGTCATTATAGTCTGCATTTGGATGGGTTGTTAATCATGTTGCCAATGGACTAATTGATAGATTGATTGCTACACAAATTGTTCCCAAAGAATCACATCTTCTGGCATCCCCGCATCCTCTAATATTCTACCACATTAGAAGAGGGATTGAGTATGTGCTTTGCTTTGGCCAGTAGGACACAAGCAAACATAAAACAAGCAAATATTTTAAGCTTTGTCCATTGAGATTTGTCCTCCTAGAACATTGTCCCAGATATGGGTGTGAGGCCATCTTAATCACCATTTCAAGTTGTTAGCAGATGTGTACATCCATATGATTGGCCCCAGGCAAGAACTAACAAAACTGCCCATCTGAGCTCAGAACAAATTGCTCAATGGCAATCAAATAAATGGTTGTTCTAGTCACAAAGTTTTAGAAAGAGAGAAAGAGACAGAGAGACTGAGAGAGAAAGAATAGGTGTATGTATGCCTATACCAATAGATAGAAAAAACAGTGCTTTATTTTTCTGAAGATATTTTCATTAGAGTAATAGGGACCAAATCCAGATTATAATGAATAAGTGAGCAATTGGGAGGTGGGGAAACAGATACTAAATTTAGGTAACTCTTCTCAGATGTTAAGTAAAACAGGAAGAAAGAGAAAAAGGGATATATTTAAAGGTATGTGTGGGATTAAAAAAATTCTTGAAAACAAGAGAAACATCAATATTTTAAATGTTGAGAGAAATGAGTTAAAAAAAGAAGGAAATTCGGAAGATAGATATGAACACCTGATGGAACAAGATCCTTACAAAAACTGAAGATGGAATACAGGTAAAGGGAGTACCCACTAATGGGGGAAGGAAATTTTCCATGGAAGGACAAAAGGAATAATATTTATGGAATTCAAGGATGCTCATAAGTGGGATAAAAGGTGTCTGAAGCATTTCTGTTATCGCATTTCCTATATTCTTAGGGAAGTGAGAGGTAAATGAGTAGTAAGGTAGAGGATTTGGACTTGAACAAAAGAGAGGACTGAAGTAGCCACCAGAGAATACTAGAGAAAATTCTGGTTGACAAGCAATAATTTCAGAGCACTATTAAAGGTCCCATTGAGGTTGGAAACAATATATCCATAACATCTCAAACTGGGATTGTGTAGTGTTTTCTGGCACTAATTCAGCAGCCTGCGGTGTAGGGGTGGAGACGGCAGATGATCAGAGAGATCTCATCAGGGCTAGCATTTTGTCAGACTAGGATGGTAGGATAAAAAAGTAAAGAACCAGATATACCAATTAATGAGTGTTTTAAGACATGAATTTATTAGTCAAGGAAGTAAAGGAAAATGGGGATGAGAGATAGGAAATAATGGATATTTCAGGATTTGAAGTGTTCTTAAGTTTCAAACAAAATATAACAGAATTAACAGAATTAGAGAACTCAAAGTATCAGAGATTTGGTCAGTAGGGTCAGTACCTTTCAGAATTGAAACATATATGAAATGGTGTAAGCACAGCAACATTTTATAACTGGAATTATAAGCATTTTAACAGTCATATTTTTTTTTGGTTCTCATAGGTGAACTACTCTCTGGAATACATGACACAGCATGGTAGAGAACAGGATGTTTTGAGATCTCAGACACACTTGTCTGGATGCTAGCTCTGCCAATGACTATGTGATCTTGGGGAAAATCAACCTCTGTTGTTGAGGAAATCAATCATCATCTGTAACTGGGGATAATGGCAGTTTCTAACTTACAAGGTTTCCGTAAGGTTTCAATGAAATCGTACATATTAACTATTTAATATAGCCTTTGATATATAGTAGATACCTAATCAGTATTAGCTTTATCACTGTTATTGATAATAATATTACCATTTTTGTATACCACATTCTTTATATTTTAAAGAATTCTTTCTAAATACTTTTTCTCTGTCATCCTTTCAAATCATGGTAACATTTTAATGATATGTATTGATTAGGTGATAAAATTTTCAGTTCAGTAGAGATCACTCTAAATTAAATAAAGCTATTTCTGGGCAGTCTACAAAAACATATGGAATAAAAATAAAACAAAATCTTTTACTCGTATGGGAAGATATCCAGATAATTATTTCCATCATGTCTCCAAGTTTTCTCATTCCTTGCAAAAATATAGAGAACATGTCCATAGTAACTCTACTTAAGAAATTTCTATTCAAAATTGCAATTAAACTACTATGAATGCATGAACAAGCTTATGGCAGATTCATCTCTGCTAATCACAGGCTTGACAGCATTCATTGTGACAATAATGGAAACCACTGTGATTTAATGGGCCAACAAACCTATAACGGTTGATCAAAAAAAGATTGATCTTTCACTCACTTAATGTAGTCCATACCCAAAGTAGATGACAGCTTTACAATTACTTATAGAGCTTTATCTAATAAAAGATTTAAATGATCTTGATTAAAACAAATAAGCATCCTCCCCAAAAGAAACCCCACAGCCATCAATAGTAGCCCCCAGCCCTAGGAAACTACTCTGCTATCTCTACCTATATAAATGACCTTTATAGGACATTTCACATTAATGGGATCATACAATGTGTGGTCTTTTGTGATTACGGTAATGATCACACAACTCTGTAAATACACTAAAAAACACTGATTTTTACACTTTAAATGACAAACTTTACAGTATGTAAATTATCTCAATTAAGCTGTTTTAAAAATCAAGCAGTTTATAAAAAAACACAATTGACAATTTAGAAAAAAGTGAAAAAAGCTTCAATTAAAAGAAAAAAAACTGCAGACCTAGAAAGGGCATCACTTTCTTTCTCTTTGTCTCTACCCTAATCCCATCATAAATGTACTCCGTGTAGTCCCCAAGAAAAACTCAATAGGTAAAGACAGTGACTGGGGCTACAGACAATGAATGAATAAAATTGAAAAATGTTAAACTCCTCCCAAAGGCACAATCAGCTGATAACTTTTATTAGATAAAATGCTTTTAAGTGGTAGAAATGTTGAGAAGAAATGTCTTTTTTCTGCATTTTGTTCAGGCATTCTGGAATTATCAAAATGCACCCAGACACACATTTATAAAAATTTGGTATTTTCTCAGGAATAATTGTATACTTTAAATATTTCTACTTTAAATATTTCTAAATATTTCTATTTAAGTACTTTATTTGAAACTAGATTTTATGCTTAGATTTTACTAATTCTGAATTATGATCTACAGGAAAATATAATAAATAATCTTTTCTCAAAAACCCAGATGTGTTTACCTTTTTGGAAGTAACATATCCTAGTAGCTTTTGCTTATCAAAAAAAAAAAAATCACGAGCTATATTTTTAAAATTTCCTTCAAGTCATATTTCTTAATTTTCTTTAAATTTTTCAATAAAGACTATGAATGTAAAGTTGTCTAACCAGTACTACCAAAAGTTAATTTTCCCAAGTAATACTGGAAAGTTCTTTTCATTTTGGTAGGTTAGTCAGAAAAAAAAAAATCTGTCTTTTTAAATAAGATAGGTGGCTACAATTTCATTCCCAAAATATTAATTCAAATATAACTGTCTAATCAATAGTTGCGGTGACCTAAACAAAAAAAATATAGCATAAGAAACATAAATAAATATACTCTACAAATAAACTCTATTATCAGTTCAACACTAGCAAATTTACCAAATATGTAGTCAAAATGAAGTAAAATAACATTTTTTTAATTTAGAAAATACGAAAAGCCTAAAATAAGTCCTTAATTTTTTTAAAAAAAGGTTATGAGCATTAATTTCACAATTAATCTTTCAAATAAAGTTTATGCATATATTTATTTATTAACACATTATTATATTTATTACAGTTTTTGTCTAGAAGTGTATTTATCTGACATTGCTATTTGTGTGTTTCATGTTGTCAAACTACTAACAAATATTCCATGTCAATGTGAGAATTAAGGCCTTCTTTTGTCCTTAAGGATGATGAGACAGAAACTGAAAGAGGCTTTGGAATCAGAAGGAACTTGATTAAAATTCCAACTCTAACGCTTACTACCTGTATGATGGGTGTATAAATTACTTGACTTTCCTAAGTATTAGAATTTTCACCAATAAAGTAGGATTCCTCTGAAGTACAAACACAGAAATACGAATTTGGTAAGTGATTAGAAAATAGCAGATGTTTTTTGTTTTTTTCTTTTTTTTTTTTAGTTTTTTTGTTTGAAAGGGAGAGAGAAAGAGACATTGCATGCATAGGGGGTAGGAGCAGAGGCAGAGGGAGAGAGAGAGAAGCTCACACATTGTGCTGAGCGCATAGCCCAACATGGGGCTGGATCTCAGGACCCTGAGATCAGGACCTGAGCTCAAGTCAGATGCTTAACTGACTGCACCACCCAGACTCCCTAGAAAATAGCAGATGTTTGGTAAACGGTAGCTCTTACTGTATTGGGTGGATAGGTGTCTCGGATGTATGTAGAAAAGAAAGGTTCTGCTTCAGGTCCTCATTTGTTTTTCCATTTATTGAGTGCCTACTATCTATCAGGCTCTAAGCCAAGCACCAGAAGACAGCACTAAGCAAGTCACTCTGATCCTGGTCTTTTTTTTTTTTTTTTTTAAAGATTTATTTTATTTATTTATTAGGAAAGAGAGAGAGTGAGAGAGAGCATGAGAAAGGAGAAGGTCAGAGTGAGAAGCGGACTACCCATAGAGCTGGGAGCCCGATGTGGGACTCGATCTCAGGACTCCGGGATCATGACCTGAGCCGAAGGCAGTTGCTTAACCAACTGAGCCACCCAGGTGCCCCGATCCTCGTCTTTTTAAGGCTTTTTTATTTATTCAGCTGGCTCATTTTCATAACACATTTATATAAGAAAGGCTCCTATTTTTCAGCTATCCTGAATCTATAAAATAGTTTACTTTGTGAATTATTTTACCTAAGGTAATCTTTTAGCTGGCCTATTATCCATAGTATTTAACAGTTTATCAACTGCTCAGCATCCTGGGTGGGATTGGGTAAAAAAACATAGGTTTTAACAGACAGTGGGTTCAAATCCCAATTCTATCTTGTGATCTTGAACAAGTTTCTCAACTATTTAAGTTATTATTTCTCCATCTATCAGTTAGATTAAAGAATAACCATTTAAGGGGCACCTGGGTGGCTCAGTTGGTTAAGCACCTGCCTTTGGCTCAGGTCATAATCCCAGCATCCTGGGATTGAGTCCCACATCAACCTCCCTGCTCAAAGGGCAGCCTGCTTCTCCCTCTCCTGCTCCCCTTGCTTGTGCTCTCTCTCTCTGTCAAATAAATAAAATCTTAAAAAAAAAAAGAATAATCATTTAAAAATAGTTTTGAGCTATTATAATTGTTAATATAGCTATTATAATTATAGCTATTGGAATTATTAAAAACCTATAAATCTATTTTCATTATTAAAAAACATGCCTAATCATTAAGTTAAAAACATGAGGTTTACAGAATATCATATCAATAAAGATTAATTATCTTCTATCTACTTAACAATATTTCTCTAGGCCCAGGACACCATCAGACCTATGACCCACAAAGCATTTTCTGAAAAGGCATGCTGATTTGGAGAAACAAAGAAGAAACAAAGACAAATATAATAAATATAAAACTAATATAAAATGATATAAATAATGTTATAGAAACAACAATAGCTAATATATATTGAGTGCATATCATATGCCGGCCGTTGTCCAATGCGATGTCATTATATCCATTTTTATCTAACGTCACAGAACACGTGGCTCTAAAGCCTGCAATTTTAAGGACTGTACCTTAATGCCTCTTGAAGGAGACATCACCCTACATCAAGCATCATGACTGTCCCATCAGAACTTTTTCAGAGCCATATCTAATAATGGTGGTGAGGGAAGAGAAATAGCACAAACTTATCCTCTTGCTTGGGCAATCTGATTTTGCACTAATTGTTCAGAATTATCTTAATAAAAGGTATGAGAAGGTATTTATCATTCCTAAATCATCTGAAGATAACTCTAAGTTACAATGATCTCAAGATTGAAGTCCCTTAAGAATAATAAAGGCAAACAGGTTAAAAAGACAGAAAGAATCATTACATTCTCTTTCAATAGACCTATTAAGTAGTTCTTCAGAACAACATAACTCATTAAAAAGGGCACGCTGTCCTTTTACACACCAATTTACTCATCTAATCATCTAATCAGTTTAGCGTCCCTAAAAACGATGTAAATACTATTTAATTTACTAGTCAAGTTGGCTTATGGAAATTACTACTTAGCATGATTGCCTTTGGATAAGGAATAAACAGGTAAGGAAAAAAATCCATTTAGTAAGGTCGTTTCACCTTTATGAAGTGAGAATATCAAAAACATGTCTAGATTAATAAATTATACAACTGAGCAAAGATTCTATAAAATATTTCAAATATCATTAAATGTTAGTATTTTAAATCTTACCCGTTTCAAATGCTCTTGTATTTTAGATTCCAAATCTTCAATGTGTGAAATTATTTTGTTGACACATGGTGCTGGGATGTTTACTAAAGCACAGCTTTGACGTCGACACGGATAGCTAAAGTAAATGCCTTTATTCACCCCTTAAAAATAAAGCAGACAGGAATTAGTTAATAGTTACATACAAAATAATAAACTGTTATGTTCAGAATATGTAAAAAATATTCTGCTTTATTAATACTAATACTTTTAAATTTTCTTTAATAAACAAATTGATAAATTTTTCAGAAAATAATAGAATATTAAACTTATATAATTATATAAAGTGTTCCATAACATCATGAACTAAACATTGAAAACAACAACTAATGAAAAAAGGCAGAAAACCAGTTAATCCAATTATTTCTAAATAGTTTCTGAATCACTTAAAAAATGACTCTGAAATATATTTTAAATTCTCCCTTCAAAGAGAGTCCACATCTTCCAGTGTAAATAATATCCAACCACTCATGCATTGAAGAAGTTCTTCTTTAAACCCAGCATGAGTTTCTCTTGCTGAAAAAAAAAAGTATAAAATAAAAGCAGGTCCCCTTCATCCTTATAATAACCTCATTTTCTACCTTCCATTTCTGAAAATTGGAGTCTCATGCAAAGAGTGATTGATGTTCCCACTACAGTATTCAAGTTGTACTCATCATAAAATCCACTCAGTCCGATGTGCCTCAGTGATTCTAATCCTGGCATGTCCTGAATCAACTGAAGGTTGCAGAAGCACAGCAAAGTTGTCCATGAAACTCCACCAAAGTGCTTACTTGCAATCCTGTTGCCTCTAAGGACTCTATTGGGCTGGATTATAGCTGTAATCACTGATCTTAAATGCAAGACACAAAATAGGCTTGGTGCCTCAGTGAGAACAGTGCGATGTCCTCATTTCAGTTGACCTTGAAGAACACAGAATTTATGCTATTGCCCCAGACTGTGCTTTTTTGTTTCAATGCCATCCCAGAGACAGTAAATACCTGCAATTAAACAGCAATCTTTTAAGTATCTTTTAAATAAAGTCTCATAATACCCCTCCTCCAAAAACAAAATCTCTGTAAAAATTGCGTATCTCCTTCACTTGTAAACAAAACTGTTTATCCTACTATCCCATATATTACATATACATACATATTTTAACAATTTTTTAATATTTTTTAAGAACTAAAAAATATGTGCCAATCATGGAACTATGCTAAATACTTTGGATTCCACATTTTATTTAATCCTCACAACAATTTTAGGAAATGGGATTTCTACCTTGATTTCCTAGATAAGGAACAAAGGCTTAGAGAAGTGAAGTTATATAATGTGTCCATTTCTACAGAGCTGGTAGGTGAAACAGCTGAGACTTGAACTTTATCTCCTTGGCTTTGGTGTATAAGCTATGCCCTGAAGGTTGTTTTTATATTTTTAAGAAGATAGCAAAATTAAAGAGAAGCAGTCCTAAAACTATACTTCAGGGCACATTGTCATTTGTTTTTGAATTTTGATTGTTCCTTCAAGATATCAGTCCTGATATTCTAATGTATCTTAGTTTGCTCTGACTATACTCAACATATATATTTGCTACAAAGATTTTGTGTGTTATATTCCATCTTTCCTTTTTAGTTCATACATAGATATGTATTTTCATCTCCATAACAGTCATAGGACTAAAGAACAAGCTGGTGAAAATTACACATTGATCTCTTATCCAAATATCTTGATAAGGGCATGTTGCCCTTCCCTCTAGTAACACGAAAGTTTTAATACACACTTAACAACCAGGCAGTTATCTTATACTCAAAACAATTGTTTTGCTTCATTAAATGTAGAGAAAACAAGGATAGTAATGACTTATTTAACATTTTTCTGGACGTGCTACTCTAAACCTATTATGTGAATACTAATTAATTTCCATAGCACCTTATGGTTTAGGATTAACATTTTACATATGGTAAAGTGGAGAAAATAAAAATATTACGAAGTTAAAATTTGCACTAAAAGTCTGTAAAAGACATGACATCATAAGTAGCACAAAGCAAAACAAGAATTCAGGAGTTATTATGACTGTTTTTATTATAATACAGATGCAGTATAAGTTAAACCTTTCCTTTCTGTTTCTTTTTAATTCTACCCAGCTTAAAGAGATACCCTAGATCACTAAACTAGATGTCCAGGTTCATTCATTTTTGACATTTTTGACATTATTTGACTAACTGTGCTTAAGTTAAAACTCCTCAAAAGTCTCTAATCTCAGATTTCTCACTTAATAAATGAATGGGTGGTGGAGTGTCACATAAAACCCTTTTTACCTAAACTTTAATGATACAACTAATTAATGATTTTAGTCAAACATGTTGACAGAACCACTCCTCAAGAAAAGCCTATGCACAAATGGTCAGGGTGAGTCTATTTTCTTTTAAAGGTTTATCTATTTTGGGGGAGGAGAGAGTGGGGCAGACGGAGAGAGAGAATTCTCAAGCAGCCATCCCAGTAAGTGCACAGACAGACACAGGGCTCTGACCCCACGATCCTGAGATCAGGACCTAACCTGAAATCAAGAGTCAGACACTTAACTGACCCGGCCACGGAGGTGCCCCCCAGGGTGAGTCTTTAAAGACTTGAGCTCAGGCAAGACTTTCATCCTCTCTAAACATCTGGTCAACTTTAACTTTCTTGCTCAGAATCAATGCCTAAGAGGTAAATAAGGTCTTCCTGGATCCAGGCTACACTTGGGGTTTGTTGAGGCTCTGCAACATGAAACTTCCATTTGAGGAAAACTATGGACCAGCTGATTATGTGGGCAAATAAATAAAAATACTATGTTTATAAACTGCCAACTTTTCTTGATCACTGAATGTGATCTTTATGTAATTTATTCACCCAGCCCCTTCTCTCCTGCTTAATACGTGGTTCCTTTATGTCCATCACCCCAATTATTGTATCATCCTTTATCTCAACTCAGCACTCAGGAGAAAACTTCTCTCAACACAGGTTTGTTTTTCACATTCTGTTATCCCTTTTAACATCCTGACTCTCTCCAAAATGTAGAAAAAGTCAGTGCTCTCAAGTTTAGAAATAATTTCTACTCCTTGCAAAGCCTCTGTCTGATAAACAGAAAATACTTTATTTTTTACAGAAACAAAGCTTCCTTTAGATTTGTTACACACTTGGGGGATCAGTAGGGGGAGTGGGGGTACCTTTCCATGATATTAGAGTTACCTTCTTTTCATTGAACCTTACAACGTTGAAGACACTTATCACTAAATACTAAAATAATATGCAGACTCCAGAGTCTGAGATGGCTAAAAACTGCATCTACTCTAACCACTACATAAATGGCTCTGTTCAGTGTTTACCTAACTCCATTCCCTTCAGTCTTTTCAAAATCTGCAATTTCAGTGTATTTGGTTTTGCTTCCCTTAAGTAATCACAAGTCTTCCTATTACTATATCTGACCACTTCCTGTAGCCATTATTTTATAGTAAATTTTGCTTTGACTAACAATTCTTTTCAAATAAGCAATCTATACTAGCAGCCACAATATTCTTGAATCCTGATCTTTTCTTCAAGCTGAAAAGAAAAAAGCATGAGCCCCTATAGAAGAAATCTATGCATTTTGTCATCTCTTTCTACCTCTTTCCACATACGATATCAGAAACATATACAAGAGCAAGATGTGTTTTATGGATTCTTAATTCTGGATTTCACACTATGAAAATATTAGTCCTGCTTCTTTCTTCTTCTAAGAAACAAATCTTTGGGCGTCTGGTGGCTCAGTGGGTTAAAGCCTCTGCCTTCAGCTCAGGTCATGATCTCAGGGTCTTGGGATCGAGCCCCGCATTGGGCTCTCTGTTCAGCATGGAGCCTGCCTCCCCCTCTCTCTCTGCCTTCCTCTGCCTACTTGTGATCTCTCTCTGTCAAATAAATAAATAAAAGCTTAAAAAAAAAAAGAAACAAATCCTCAATGAACTGAAAAGGATCTAGGACCTGCTAGTCTACTATAAGCAATAAAGAAAATGTTTATTTTAAAAATTCAACATTTCTGAAATTATAAACAATTTTTATAGCCTAAATATAATTAACAGCATATAATTAATAAAATAGATTCTAATATTGTACTATTAATATTATATATCATTACTATGTTACTATTAGTGATATTTATGATTCATTTCTTAGTAAAAATATAGACATTACAAACTAATGCATAAATGTAAATCTAGCTTACAAAGATACCTATGTAACTTACATTCAGTCCTTACCTTCAGTATTTGTCATTTTATTTTCATGAAAAATCTCAGTGTCTTCCTTAGGGGCACCAAAGAGAACCAAAGCTTGTGATGTGGCATTGCCTTTTAAAAAGAAAACAAAAATCACAGTGAGCAGTTAATATAAATTTTTAAACAAGCAAAATAATTCATAAAACTATGCTGTAAAAGTATTGTCCTTGAAAAAGCATCTATAATTCAAATATTAACCAAAACCCACAGTAGAATATATTTAGATGTTTTCTCTGGTACTTCAGTTTGGTTAACTCTCAAAAGAAGGTATTCAAAATAGCATTCATCTATTAAAAGCAAACACTGAGAGACTATCCAAAGTGACATTACCAAAACAATGGAGGAAGAGACTCTACCCTCCATCCTACAATGAAGTTCAATAGTTAAATGGCTATGAACAAACAAAAATAGTTCTGGGAGAGCTCAGGAATCCATTCAACAAACTTCAGCAACACAGTGGAACAAAAAAGCCCATGAATAACCTCACAAAAAAGAAAGGAGGACAGTTTCATTTTGACTGCATCATCCCATTCACCAAGCCAACACTGCTCAGCACCAAGAGGGAGCACTCCAGCTTGAAATAGTTCCCCTCACTGGGAAAAGGAGAACAGGATGAGAGAACAGCTTCCCGACCCTTTTGGGGCACTATACACAGGACCTGCTCTGGTTTCATCTTACTAAGAGACAGGCAAAGGCAAGACTTATGGAAATGCTTTGAACAAGGAAGAAGAGCAGAGGCTACCAATATAGTTATACAAAGAAAGAAATCACAATTCCCAGTGGCCTGCTCTGTGGAGGACCCCATGAAGTTGCCGGCACAATTTTCCTTCTAAAATGAAAGAGAAAGAAAGTGTTTCTCAGACAAACACAAAGTGAGAGTTCATCATCACCAGACCTGCCTTACAAGATATGCTGAAAGTAGCTCTTTAAGCTGAAATGATAAGACTTTAATTAATAACATGAAAACATTTGAAAAAAATAAAACATGTCAGTAAAAACAAGTATATATCAATTTCAGAATACTCAAATACTATAATATGGAGGTGTGTTAATCACTTAACTCTAGTATACAGATTAAAGAAATATGAAAAAATAGCTATAGCTTCAATAATTTATTAATAGATGCACAAAAAATATGTAAATTGTGACATCAGAAACAAAAAGGAAAGAATAAAAGGGTAGAGTTTTTGTATACGATTGAAGTTGTTATTAGTTTAAAGTATACTATTATAACTACCAAATGTTTTGTGTAAGCCTTAAGGTAACCACAAAGCAAAACCTATAGTAGGTACACAACAGAAGAAGGGAATCAGAGTATACCATTATGGAAAATCATCAATTCATAAAAGAAAGACAGGAAGAGAGGAAGAAATGAACAAAAGAAGTATAAAACAGATGGCAAATAATCAACAAGATGGCATTACTAAGTCCTTACCTACCAATAATCATTTTAAACATAAATGAATTAAGTTCTCCAAACAAAAGGTATAGAGTGGCTGAATGGATTTTTTTTTTAAAGACCCAACTATATGCTACTGAAGACTCATTTTAGCTTTAAAGACACATAAAGGCTCAGAGTGAGGGGATGGAAAAATAAATTCCATGCAAATGGAAACAGAGATTAGAGATAGCTATACTTCTATCAGACAAAACAATCTCTTGTATAATAGCATGAAAAGGGATTGCTTCCACAGCACATATACTAAAATTGCGACAATACAGAGAAGATTAGCATTGTCCCTGTGCAAGGATGACACACAAATACAATAGCATGAAAAGAATAAAATACTTAGGAATAAATTTAACCAAGATAGTGAAAGATTTATACATCAAAAACTATAAGACACTGATGAAAGAAACTGACGAACACAAATAGATGGAGAGATATCCTGT
>CM052808.1:45064750-45089516 GCA_028533885.1 Nasua narica
AATTTCCTGAGGAATCTCCATACTGTTTTCCAAAGTGGCTGCACCAACTTGCATCCCCACCAACAGTGGAGGAGGGTTCCCCTTTCTCCACATCCTCTCCAGCATTTGTTGTTTACTGTCTTGTTGATTTTGGCCAAGGAATGTCTTATTTTTTATAATCAAAGTGCAACAGAGTAAAAACTCAAAAAACTGATTGTAACAAGATGAAGATAGTGAATAGTGGGAAATTTTTGAATGATAATAAAAATTAAAGTTAGAGTTATTGTTAATAAAAGAAAACAAAATAATTGGCATTAATTATATATGTATATATTTATAAAGAGCTGAAAGACAACGTTTGCTTGTAAAGTAGGATAATCCTATCTTAAGCATGGAAAAGATTCATATTTATAATAAACTATAGGTCAATATTCCAATCACAGTTTCTAGGAAAAACATTTCAATTTTCAATATATAATTATTATGATCATTCTTTTTTATTAAAGTATAATTAACATAAAATGTAATATTAGTTTCAGGTGTACCACATATTGACTCAGCAGTTTTGTACATTACTCTTTGCTTACCATGATAAGTGTAGTCACCATCCTATAATGTTGTTACAATATTATTGACTATATTCCCCATGCTGTACCTTTCATTTATGTGACTTACTTATATGTGGAATCTAAAAAACAAAATGAGCAAACAGCAAAACAAAAACAAGCAAACGAAAAGCCAGACTCTTAAAAACAGAAAACAAACTATGTTTTAGAGGTTGTCAGAGGGGAGTTGGGTGAGGGGAGGTAGGTTAGGCAATGGGTGAAATAGATAAAGTTGATTAATAGGTACAAACTTCCAGTTTTGGAATAAAACAGTCACAAAGATGCAATCATTATTTTCATTCTGGACAACCATTTCAAAGTTATTTCAAGAAACAATGAAAAAATGTTTGTCAAATAAAGGTCTACCATTAAAAAATAGACCATCACAAAAACATGCATTTATCAAATGCTGACTTTCATTTTAACCTAAGTTCCAAAATTTAAAAATCCTATTGTAGAAAATTTATAATACCACAGCAATAATAGAAAAAAGAATAAATCCTGCCTCCTGTGTTGATTTCTCAAGAATATCTTTTTTACAAGGCATTTTTCCACATCTTTCTCACACATATCTACAATAATTTCTTTTATAAATCTTTAAAGTTGGGGCACCTGAGTGGCTCAGTGGGTTAAAGCCTCTGCCTTCTGCTCAGGTCATGATCCCTGTGTCCTGGGATGGAGCCCCGCATAGGGCTCTCTGCTCAGCAGGGAGCCTGCTTCCCCCCTCCCCACCGCCTGCCTCTCCACCTACTTGTGACTTCTCTCTCTCTCTCTCTCTCTCTCTCATAAATAAATAAAAAATCTTAAAAAAAAAAAGGTTACCCTTTGGGGGAGCCTTTATGAAAAAAAAATAAATCTTTAAAGTTTATCTTCTGATTCTTAATCTCCTCTCTCTTTAATGAAGTTCTATTGACTTTATATTATATTTGTATTACATCCAATAAAGATGCATTAAATATTACATATCATGGTTTTACTAAAGCCAAATACATCTTCAGAAAGATTAGATATCATCTTTCTCCTCAAATCAAATTAGAACTGAAAAAGTCCATTTCCACATATATATTCACAAAGTAATCTCATACCGTATTCTGACTTTGTCTAAGAGATGAGCCTTTCACCTGGTAAATATTTGAGACATAAAGAACGACAAGCAAGTCAAATCAGCTTTTATGATGTTAAATTATTTCATAGGTCAATATCATGTACTAAGTTACTATATCACCTCTAAGTCACATCAAATGATTTTACAGTGAGTGTCCTGAGAAAATTTGCTGACAAAATATAAAGTACTTAAGTCATTTATATTCAAGGGCTATTTTATGTTTGAAATGTAAAATAACAAATTCTTAGAAATTTGAAACTTTAAAATTCTTATGGAAGAAATACTTTAATTAAAAAATATTATACCAAGGGTGCCTGGGTGACTCATTATGTTAAGTATCTTCCTGAGGCTCAGGTCATGATCCCAGGGTTCTGGGACTGAGCCCCACGTTAGGCTCCATGCTCAGTGGGAGCCTCCTCTCTCTCTCCGGCCCCCTGCCCCTTGCTCTTGCTCTCTCTCACTCTCTCTGCCTTTCTCAAGTAAATAAATAAAATAAAGAAAAAATACTACGGCATTTTACTATAGGGTAGCATTTTCTCTTAAAGAAATGTGCCTTTGCATTTTACTTTTTTTAAGAACGTCAGCTATTTATTAAACACTTCTATTTCTGATAGAGATTTTAGAGAATATAAGAAAATTTTGAAAAAAAATTTTGATACACAGCCCCTGCACACCAAAAGTTTCAATTTTTTTTAGAGATATTACTACTACATGAAATAGCTAGCAGAGTCTTGACACAAAGAAAACAAAAATGATAGCTTGAACTTAAAACATACCTCATTTGCCTTTACTTTCACAGCAGCCTATGAGGTAGGTAAGATTACTGGCCCTGTTTTACAAAGGAGACTTGAAATCAGAGGAGTTAAGTACTTGCCAGTGCCTTGTTCCTGGGCATTGTAGAACTGGATTTTGCCCTGCAATCTATCACCATGCTGGTCTGCCACAGAGACCGGGAAGTATTATAACCAGTGTTCACAGGGTGAAATAAAAGTAAGAAAAGAGTTCTTGGGACATTTCAGTGTGCTATTTTGTACAATAACTCTTTAAAATAAGAACAAAATGCGCAATATTTCCCAATCATTTGTTAAATGTAAACTTTATTTTAACAGAATCGGGGGGATGATTACAAAGTCTCTGTTTGAGACTAAAGAATTAGACTCAAAATCAAATAATTAAAAGCTAAAATGTAAAAGAAAAAAACACAGCTAGAGGAAACTTTATATAAAAACGAAAAGGGTCTCTGAGCAGAACACCAAAAAATACATAAAGTTCTAGAGCTATGACTCCTAAAAATTTAAAGCTATCCCACCATATTTTTAAAAATCTCTCAAATCAGGAAGAAATTCTTAAAATGTGGGTAACAAAATGTTCCTGGCTTAATGTAGAAAGTTACAAAAAATTGGTGAGAAAAAAATGAAGTATTCAAACAGAAAAAAATGAGCAAAGAACTTGGAACTGACAAGATACCCACCACACACACACACACACACACACACACCTGGGGGAACGAGAGCAAATTGATATAGAAAAGGTATTTAGTCTTCAGTAATTAATGTGATAAAACTTTTTTGCAGAAGTTATAATTTAGTAAAGTAATAGAAGAATCAATGTGTTACATAGCAAAAGGTAGTACAGACATGCAAACTGCAAAAGAATGTCTATGTTGTGAATGGGTATATTACCTGAATCCTATAAGGGAGAGAGAATAATATATAATAGAAATAATCTATGTTTCTCTTTAGGAAAGGAAACCACAGTTTTAATTTAAAAGGAGACCTCTTTAAATCAGGGAACCATACTTAATGAGATAGAAAATATAAAGAAAAATCACTTTTACCTAGAAATTATTTTTATTCAGGTAACCATGTTATAAATCATTTATCTTTATTAGTCATGTAAACTAGAGGATGTAGAACATTTGTAACCTACAGAACCAAAGAACCTATTTGTTAACAAAAATAAGCTTAAATTTGAGATTGCTTCAGTGTTACGGTTAGATTATATGTGCTGTTTTGCTGTAATTCCACATAAAAAGATAAACACCTTGTAAAATTTTTCCCACCTAAAATGTAAGCTTTGTTTTTCAACACTTTTGGTATAAATATAGATAATTATGAATGTATAATCACATTAATGTATATATTATGAATAATGGTAAATTTCCTGCCGAACTGGTGGGATAGGACTACCAAGTTGGAATTTAGTTGATTCAGAGGAAAATTTTAAGTGTGGTATTCTTTACATGGCTCAATTTGTAGACTAAGATTCAGGCTTTCTATAGCAATAGAAGTATATTGCTAGTGGAAAAAGTTGTCTTAATGAAACTACAAGTTTTACTTAGGAATGGCAGTAATATAGTTCTTCAACACTAATGTTTTAACTTTTCACACCTTCTACACACACACACACACACACACACACACACACACGCACGCACCAATACATTTGTATGTGTATATACCAGTAAGGGCTCTTCTTCCTAATTTAAACACTCTAGGATCCTCAATAACAAAGAAACAAATCTCTTTTGAAAAATAATTCTGGTAACTCATTTAAGAAGAACTGAACCTAGCAATAAGGAACACAGTATCGCCATGCTGTTTCTATCTATAATTCATTTATGATGCTTTACTAAGAAAAACCGTAAAATATTTTGAAAAATTGTTTGCCTTTTCCCATTGATTTAATTACTTTTTTAAAGATAGCAACAAGCAGCTGCCTTGAAATTTTTCAAACCTATTGTCTATTAAGGGACTAAATGTTAAGACAACTCAGTTACATTGAGTAATGTGGTACTAAGGTACATAAAATCTGACCTTTCCACAGGTTTATTTATTGCTTTATAAGAATGACTCTGATATTATCAACTATTCTGAGGTTATATTTGAATAATGAAGAAACTACTCAGTGTGAGTTAACTTTTGTTTAGAAATTTTAGCAACACTCACCAAGATCCATTCATTCTTCTAGTGCAAGACTGTTCATTCTACCCATCATTTTTGTGAACCTTATAGGGTTTAAATTTGGATAATCTGAGAGGAATCCTGAGTATTCACATAGGAGATACTTTAAAAATTCTACTGAGGACTGATTTTTCTTGCATTTTGCATTTTCTGCAAAAATTATCCATACATTGGCATGGAGCCTCCAGAGTATATCTGATTTTTATTTATCTAGATTCCCTAAATGATCTTCTCCAAAATGCAACTACTGCATTAATGCAAAGCACATGTTTCTAAATAGAAAGAATTCTAGTTCATATGAGCTATCAAGTTAAAATTTAATAAAAACTGAAAGACTAACTCTTCCTTGAATATGACCTCTGCAAAAGATCATATTTTTTCCCCCTCCTACAGGTCTTCAAACACTAAATTGAAAACAGGTAATGCACTGCTGCCACTCACCCCTTCACCCACTACTCACTCAATGTTCCTCTTCTTAGGTTTTTTACCAGAGCCCAGTAAGTCATCTGAAGGGAAGGAAAATATGAAACTAAAACTAATCAGAAAATAAAGAAGAATAGGGTGAAACTTGACAATGAAGCTTTATTTCCTTCTAACTACAGCTTTAAGCTATTAGTTAAAAAAATTTAATAAAATACTGAGGTTTTCTATTACATGTTTCATTCTAAGCAGTAATACACCTTAATAGCTTCCCACTCCATGACCGGCCAATTAATTCAACATAAGCAATTTCTTTGTATGGAAAGGTATACTTTCCTATAGTTTCGAAAAAGAAAATCAAAATGAATGTCACTATGAGGTTATCATTATGCCATGCGGAAGAGAAGTAATTCTTTTATTAATGATGCCATTTTTGAAAGATTTTAAAATACAAACATTTGGATTTTTAAAATTACTGTGATTTAGCAAAGATCTCAATACAAGCATCACTTATTTATATTTTCTAGGAATTATATAATTTTCACCATGAAATGATTTAAATTGTTAATGTTCAGTATAGATATCAAAATTTATCCAGTGGTATGGCTCTTGAAAAATATCAAATCACACTGGAAAATCAAGCTTTCCTCTAAATTCCTTTCCTATTCTTAAATTATCAGTGAAAAGGAGTAGTTTTTGTCTGCTGCAAGACAAACCGAAGATATAAATAAAAATAAATAAATAAATAATAGCACCCAGTAAGAAATCTGTGCTTAGTGAAATAACAGACAAATAGAGTGCAAATGTGTAACCATCTGGAGAATAAGAAAATCCAAAGTAATAAGCAGCATTCAAAATTTATTACAACGAAATTATGCCAAAAGCCTCTTACTGCAGTTTTCTATGGAAATGTTCAAATTAGTAGATAAAGAAGTACATTATATACAACATATTTGGACCCTACTGATATCATTTTATACATAATCTCATGGCATAATATTTGCTAAGTAATCTAAATTAGCTTGGCTGTAAATGCTGTCATCCTGATTGAAAATGTGCTATCACACTACAAACAGCCAGTCATAATAAAGGACACAGTTTGGTAGAATTGTCTAGAGCCAGAGGGATGTGACATTGGGTCATCTTTGACAGTGTATTCTAAAACACAAAGAAATTAATAAATCTAAAAGCAATTGAAATACCAAATAGATACAAAATAGAGGTTAGAAAAGAGAGGAGACATAATGTAAACTAATTAAGTCAAATAAACCAGCGGAAGTTCATCATCACCTTAAGGAGGGACATAAAGTGGGATCCAGAATGGCTCCTATCAACATCAGAAGTATAGTTGTGACAATTCCACTCCCATTTGCTACTTCAGAATCTAGATGGAGAGGGAGGAGGAAGAAGAGGGAAAAAAATAAAATGTTCTTTCCCACTGTCTGAATCAACCCTCACAATGTCCCCTAAATATCAGTATTTCAGAAATCAGGTTCCATAACTAGTTGGCATTTTCCTGCTGATCTTTGTTTGCAGAAATTACTTGTTTTCTCTTTGAAGCCACAGTGCTTAGGATATATTAAGTAGTCAGAAATATTTCTTAAATGGAATTGAACACTGTGGGACAGAACATCTCCAGAATCTTAGCGATGGTGATAATGGAGGAGAAAGGAAATTTCTGGGTCTGTTTTCTAGAGCTGTACTGTCCTACACTAAAGACACTAGCCATCCTAAATTTTAAAATTAAAAATTCCATTCTTTAGCTATCCTGGCCACCTTCAAGGACTCAGTAACCACAGGTAGCTAGTGGTCACTGCATTCTGGGACATTTCTGTCACTGTTGAGAAGTGTCTCAGACAACATTTTCTAGGGTATGTCAGTAGCATATGATAATTTTCTATACATATTTTCTAAACTCCATATTCATTTATTCACCTAGGAAATATTTATTGAATGTACATTATATACTAGGCACTGAAGACACAACAGTAAACAAGACCCCTTTTTAACCATTTAGAATCTTTTGTGGGAAGACATTAGTGAATAGGTAGTCACAATCTGGTGCCATGCCAGAGGGTTAATTGAAGGAGAGCATGATTTGAAGCAAAAAATGATCAAGAAGACTACTAATCAAGGTATTTTTAAAATTAAGCCAGAGGAGATAAAAATGGAGAGGAGAAAAAAGAACTGAAAGATATTTAATAGGCACAAATTACATTACTTGGTAAGAAATTTTATGTGGTAACAGAAGGAAGAGTCTAGAGTAATTCCCATTTCTGGCATGAGGGAATGAATAGATGGCAGTGCCATTATCTTCATTTCGGTCTATGTGAGGAACAACTGGTAGGATTTAGAGGAAAGATGACTATTTTAAATTTATATATGAGTGCTTTTTAATGTTACATGTGTGTCTAATATTCATGAGAAAATTTGAAAAGAGCTAGAGTTTTCAGTATTATCATTTTGGAGCTAATAACTTGATGAGATCACACAACAACAAAGAAAGGAATCTTGACAATGAAAGCCAGAAAATTAATAGCATTAACAACTTCTAGAAAATTTGCAGGGAAAACAGGAATGAATGGGGTCATAGAAACCAAGAGTTTTAAAAGGAGCCAACAATCTAAAGATCTTTAAAAAGTTACATAATAAGATAAAAACTAGGGGGGAAAAATCCATTTAATGTGACAATAGGTCATGGGTGACATTAAATGACAGTAGCAGAATTTAGGTAGCAAGAAGCCTGGGAGTAAATGAATGAGGAAGAAGAAAAGGCAAGAGTAGACCACTCTTTCCAGAAAACAAACAAATACAGGATGGAAAGAGTTGTACATGAAGTGATATGTAGATACAAGAGGGGGTGTTTATTTGTTTGCTAGTTCTATTGTGGAAAAAGCTTGAGCATTTAGTTTAAAAGTTGCCATGTCCATAGGCTGTGCATATAATGGGTTCATCTTAGCTTGTTTGGTTTAATTGCAGCTTATCTCCAGAGCTACTGACCCTTGGCCAACACTATGGAATGCATTAACTAGGGATAAATGATGTTTTTAAACCATGGGTCTGGGAGTTGTTTCAGAACAGCATATATCATCAGCCTGCCAACACTGTTTAGTAATAATAATTGGATTTATAATTGCATCTAATGCCGATAGAGCCTGAGAGAGGGGAGCTTTCACAGTAAAAGCTGGAAACATAGCTAGAATATGTCTCTATGAGGAGTTCGTTATAAGAGATCTCCACCATGAGCAGATTTGGGTTTCCTGCTACAGAGGTGCTTCAGATGCACAGCAGTGGTGGCTACAAACCTGTCTGTACAGACCAAGAGCATCTATATGACTCAGAGGTGGGAGAATAGAGGAATCTGTGCCTGAGATCTGGACAGTTTTCCATGCATATCTTCTGCTATTGCTGTGCTATATCCTTTGCCTGTAGTAAAATTGTTCTGAGAGCACAAACTAAGTGAATGGAGTTCCATAAGCAGTGGAACACTAAAGGGGATGAACACATAATTAACACTGGCTAATATAATGTTACTAGCAAAAATACTCAGCTTTCTTCAGCCTCAAAGAATTTGTCACAAGTGTGATTTGGGGGCTCAACAGTTACAATTCCTGAGGATAATTTTCTCTTCAAGGAAAAAAATTATACTTCCATATGCACAAAACAAATTTAAAAGAAAAATGATTGTCCAGATTGTCCGTGAAACATCTTACTAACCATCAGCAATATTTAGTTTGTCTATAAATAACTGACCTTCATGCAAAGTATTTCATTAGCTTATTATGAGAAGCAGTCCATTTTAGGTACTCATGCCCTCTTGTTAGTATTCTTCCACTGCCTTTTCAACCATTTCTTCACCCCTCCACTTTCACCATGTGATTTCACATGCCCAGGCCTCTCATCCATTTCGTTGGTTGTGGGTAAATCCAAAGTTTTTCCAGCATCCTAATGGTAGATTAAATCCCTTCATTTCACACTGAAAGGTCTTTTAATTATCCCTGCTCACATCCTATAAATACCCAGGAAAAGAGGCCAGATGGCAATGTTCATAGATACAGACTAAGGTGAAGTAGGGTGACAGAGTGATGAAAGTAGATTATCAGTTTAATCAAGTGCCAAGGAACATATCTTTTAAGTCAGTAAAATAAGGGATTAAGTTCCAGATGGGCTCTCCTTACAAGTTATATGACCTTGAGAAGACAACTTCATGTATTTGAGCATCAGTCTCCTCCTCTGGAAAATGGTGAAAATTATAATGTCTCAAAGTGTCATGAGGAGAATATGTATATAATGCAAACTGTTTAGTTCACTGACCAGCATATAATAACTGCTTAATAAATAGCCATGATTTAAATTCAGTGAATGAGAATTCACTAGCAAATTGTATAGTCATGAATACAATACTTAAACTCTCCAAATCTGTCCATATCTCAGTTTTCTAATACAAGGGTAAAATTAAGTTTACCTAACTGAATTTCTCTAAACATTGAGAGACTGAATATACAGATGGACGAGGGCCAAACCATATGTAAAAATAGAATTCTAACCACAATCTCTACACCAACCAGCCCAGGAAGCCAAACCACAACCTGTGTAATAATCAGCCCAGAACAATCAGGACTTTGTCAGTTGCTGCCAGCTTCTCTGGTATTTGCCTGTACTTCCAACTCGGGACGAACCAGAGAAAGCCAAATAAGCTCCTCAGACCAATCATATAGGGTGTCCATCTCCAGCTTCCCCATGACAACAAAACTCCAGGGCATACCTAAAGTCCTCTCTCTCTCTCTCTCTTTTTCACTTGAAGACTTTCCCACTCCCTTGTCTCCCTTTGAGTTTCTGCCCTACACAAATGATGGTGGCTGACTCCCTTGCTATTGCAACCTCTGAACAAATAGGCTCTGTTTATTTTTATGTGGGTGGTTTTGTTTTAACCTCAGCATTATAACTGAGGTTAAAAGTTCAGCACTAATTTTGAAAGTCCATATATTTTTATTAGTATTATTGTGCAGAAAACGGACATCATGATCATTAAGGCTCAACTATGCAACCATATGCTTGTGGATGTACTACTTTTCCACCAGGCACATAATCCAAAGCTTATGATCAATGCAGTTCTCTCTCTTACATCATTACCACAACATAAATTCTTCACCTACTTTGAGTATTCCAGCTGCCTAATCTCCCTGCCTTTCCTTTCTTACCATACATCTTCTGCTTTCTATTTTTTCTAGATTCCCATGTCTAGCATTTGAGCAATTCTTTAGCCAATATTCTCATTAACCTTAAGTTTCATATGCCTAGGTAAACTTTGGGTAGATAAATTTTGTTGGTTTTTTCCCCCAGAAACTCTCTTTAAGAGAAGGAGGGTTCCTTTCTTTTAAGAAATTGTTTGCCCACTGCATCTACATGGTTTGATAGATTGCTGTCAATCCTATTAGTCCTATCCCCAACTTGAAAGCTTTAGGGACAGTCAGGTGAACCAATTGGGGTTAAGGATTCTCATCCCGGGCATTTCTAGATTTTCTCTTTAGGTTGGGAATTTATGAGTCCAGAACTCTTGGAAATCATAGCTCTAGCCTAGTGGAATAAACCCATGGAAGAATGAAGTCCATACAAGAAAGGAAAAAAGAAAGTGTATGCAGGTATCACTCACTGCCTTAGGGAATAGAGAAGAAAGAACAAACTCAGGATGTAGTGACAGGTTAGTTGAATATGAGGTTATGTTGAATCTGAG
This sequence comes from Nasua narica, assembly GCA_028533885.1. Taxonomy (NCBI): domain Eukaryota; kingdom Metazoa; phylum Chordata; class Mammalia; order Carnivora; family Procyonidae; genus Nasua; species Nasua narica. The sequence continues at coordinate 45,075,557 of CM052808.1, forward strand.
GCAAGAGAGGAAGAGACAAGGCTGAATTGCGTATAAGACTTGTGGCAGGGACGCCTGGTTGGCTCAGTTGGTTAAGCGACTGCCTTCGGCTCAGGTCATGATCCCGGAGTCCCGGGATCGGTTCCCATATCGGGCTCCCGGCTCCACGGGGAGTCTGCTTCTCCCTCTGACCTTCTCCCCTCTCATGCTCACTGTCTCTCTCTCTCTCTTTCAAATATATAAATAAAACCTTTAAAAAACAAACAAGCAAACAAAAAAAACCAAAAAAAGACTTGTGGCAGTTACCAACATAATGGGGCTTCACCCTGGTAAAATCAGTAGGTTAAGGTTCAAACTCAGTTTTGATAGTTCTGGAAATTAGCTGGATATGGTTAATAACAAAATCTTAAGAATGCAATAAAAATGAGAAGTATTATATATGGAGGATAGAAATGCACTAGTCTCACATATAAATGTCTAAAGTATAATTCAAAGTAAACCAACAGCTCAAAATCCTTTAGGTTGTTGGATATTTGGATGTGCCTCACAATTACCCATTCATTTGTCTTTGAGTTCTTAACTTTGTTAAGTGGTGTCCTAAACCCTATTTGCCAAGCAGGACCAAGAAACGACTTGGGGTGGGGGGGAGGAAGGGGTGGAAGAACAGGGAGGGATGTTAGGCAGTTAGGCATGAGTGAGGAGGGATAAAGTAGGTGCTGGCCACACCCTCGGTGCCCAGCCACACCTTCAGAGACACCTCTGAGGATAAACAGAACAGGAAAGGCCTAGCTACAGAGCTGGCTCAAAAGCCACAAGGAAACGTCTAAGAACTGAACATGCACACAAAGAGTGCAGCTTGCCCTTAAGTACCTTTAAGATCACAAAAGGTCATTAGACACTCATAAATATACAATACATAAATGAATACAATTATAACAGAATGTATCATGGGCATATACAGGAGCAGAAATGTTACATAACCACCAGCTGTCAATTAAAATGTCAAAGTCAAATTTACATATGCAAAAAGTAGGCTTAAAAGATGCCTCTAGACCTGGGTGCCATTGCTACTCCTGTTCAAGCAGTGACCCACTTTCACTCTTGAAAGTATATTATACTTCACTACTCAATAAACTTTTTTTTTTAATATTTATTTACTTACTTGTTTGACAGAGAGAGAGATCACAAATAGGCAGAGAGGCAGGCAGAGAGAGAGGGGATAGCAGGCTCCTTGCTGAGCAAAGACCCCAGTGCAGGTCTGGATCCCAGGACCCTGAGATCATGACCCCAGGCAAAGGCAGAGGCTCAACCCACTGAGTCACCCAGGAGCCCCTAAACTCCCCATTCTGGTCTTGGGTCTCCAATTCTCTGGTGCCTCTGGGACAAAAACCAAGCTACCCAGTAACAGGGGTAGCTCTAGAATGCTACATTTGGGTCAAGATGTCCAGACAGATCATGCAATAGTAAGTAGGCCTGGGAAGTTACCAAGTCAACTCACAAATATTTATTGAGCATCCAATGTCAAGAAAGAAATAGAAAATGCCTTGAATTGGAAGTGAGGAAATGGTCTCCTGAGTCTGACACTTGCTAATTCTCAGACCCTGGTTAAGTCATATATCAACTCTGTGCCTCATTTTCCTCATCTGCGGAAAGGAAGTATTATTGCGTGTCATTTTATTTGGGGTGCTGTAGAACAAATTAAATTCCCAGCCTCTGCCCTAAGTAGGTGTGCAGTATTTGGGAAGACACTTGAAAAATAAAATATCAAAAGAAGCAAAATAGCAATTCAAAATAATAATACATGAACCACCACAAGGAGGCCTTATAAGCAAAATAAAAGGTAGAAATAATGATTGAAAGAGTAAGAGCCTAGGGATGCTGTTCTAGACAACGTGAAGTACAGCTGGGCGGCCAGTGGAGGGAGACTTTACATGTCTTACCCACGCCACGGGGATTTTTCTCAAAACTCAGCGAGTGACAGCCTTGCCTCAGCCTCCCGGAAGGGACTGATTAAAGTATTGACCGGAATGGGGTGTAACTCTGGGCACAGGCGCCCCAGGGTACTCGGGTCTGGATGCTGCCAGTGGGAGCCGTGCAGGCAGCCAGAGGAATGCGCAGCTCCGACTCACCGGCTCCGCTCGTCTCCCAGCGCCGCTTCTGTGCAACCCCGCCGGCTCCACGGCGCCGGCGGCCGTGGCCCTCAGGGTCGGTTACCCGGCGTCCAAGCAACCGCGGAGCGGAGGCAGGGGCTGGGAACTTCTGGGCTCGAGCTCTTTGGGCCTCCCAGGCAGGTAATGTGCCTGCCCTGCGCCCCAGACCAGCCCATCTCGGGGCTCTGAGCTCTTGGCCTCCCATAGGCGGCCACCTCCACCTCCGCGCCCTTTTCCTTTTGTAACCACTGTGCCCCCCCAAACTCCTTTTTCTCTTTACTAAACGGGGGGTGGGGGGGCGGGGCACCAGTCAAGGCCTTTCCTACAGTATTTATTACTAGAATCAGAGCACCACAGACTTATTAAATTCGAAGACAGCAGAACTTTCTTATTCTCAAAAGGCAGTTTCTGGTATCCTCAGTATCATTTCTATTAAAGGGAAGCCTTCTAGTGTCTGTTTTCTTGCCCCTTGGTACAATGCAAGAAAGACTGTTAAGTGCTAAGTTCTGTTTGGTTTGGTTGTTGGTCCTAAGGTGATTTTAGTATTGAAAAACCTGAACAAACTATTAGGGAGGAAAGGAAAACTTTGTGTCTGGAGCTTGAGGTGGGGAAAGTGATGAATTCAAGCCATTTGTGTAAGGGTCTATTTTTAATAAAAACAATTTTTGAAGTATGGTAGGGCCATCTCACAAAATAGTAAGTGGCACAAAATATATGCCTAAACTTTGTTTCGTCTTCAATAACTATATATACTGTAACTTGAAATAGGCGTTAAAGACACTGGGCGTCATCAGCAGCCTTCTTGGATGAAACCAACCACTAGCTGATAAACTATAGATAGTTAAAAACATAGCATCAGAATAAGAATTAGTATTCTCACACAAATCATATTTCTGGGCAACATTGGGAACAAAGGCCTGCCAATGGTAAATAATCAAAATCTATTACTTTAAGAGTCAATTCAGTTAGTAATCCATTACAATGGTGGGAAATCAGCAAGGCCATACTTGGAAGAAGATCATTCCAGCCAAAGAAATAAAAAAGGAAGAGGTCTTAATCTTAAATTAATAAATGCAGAAGTAGAGCTCTTTTTGTAATTAAAAAATAGATTCCAGAATGCACTCTCCACTTTCCCATCTCCTTCCATTAATTATTTAAATTTGACATGTTAGCGATACAATGTTAAATTTAATCCAAATGAATCACTTGCATACTGGTAAATATATATTCATAAGGATTCAAAGTATCTAAATGAATGTATTAAAAGAATACCTAGATTTTTCTCCCAAAACAAAACTTTACCTACTAGAAATCACATTCTTGACAATTTTTTCTTCATTGATTAGAACTCATTGATAATTGCTATACACCTATTACAGACTCAGAATTCTGAGATAAGTCCCTAGGACCCTACCTCCTGGTATACATTCCTTGCTTAATCCTCTGGACTTTTAATCCTTCTGGACTTAATCCTCTGGACTTTTATTCTTTTCATTAGCTTGCTGTATGGTACAGTTGACTTTAAAAAGGGGGACTATCAAAAAAAATAAACAGTAAAAAAAATAAAATAAAAAGGGATACCATCCAGGTGACATGTACCTGACTAATTCTCCAAATGAGAATGTGTCCTGCCAAAACCTTGAATTTAACCTGTAAGTCCCTGGGTAGGCAACCCAGTCAACCTCTCCTGGATTTTTGATCTACAGAATTGTGACCCAAGAAATGAATGTTGTTATAAGCTGCTACATTTGGGGTAAGTTATTATGTAGGAATAGAAAACTAAAACTCCTATTAACTTACTTTGAATAAATCAAAGTGGGATTTTTAAATAAAGATACAGTAGTATCTCAGGAAACCCAGGGCAAGATCATAGCTGACACTCAAATAGCTCAGAAATCAGACACTGTAAAATGAAATCAATACCAGATCAATTATAAATAATAACATATAGATAAGGTCATCTTATTAGCAAATAGAAAAACAGATTTTCTATAAAAATAGAACAAACAAATAAGAGATTTTTCTATAGCAACAATAAAAGACAAAGACCAGAATGACATACATGGAAGAAATAGATCAAATAAAAATACATTCCTTGCAAAACTATCATTCAAGAACAAGAGCAAAAAAACAAAACAAAAAAACCCCATATTTTGAAAGAGCAAAGAGTTATCATTAGCAGACCCATACTAGATATACTTTAGGAAGAAAGAAAATAGTAAAGATATTATAGAGGTATGTGGTTAAATCTCAACAATCTTCAACTGTATGGAAACATGTCAACTATAAACTTATCCTCCAGTTGTTCTTGGCTTTCTCTTCTTAATCATCCCTTATCTAATTCTTAAGACCTGTGAATGCAACTGTTTTAATTTATCTCTGACAGTGTTAGACCATGTCATGAATTAGATTTAACAACAGAATGCTTTGAGCCCCTTGTTTTACTTACATGAGAATTATTTAGAGCTGTTTTTATATTAAATAAATGCATACCACACCTGCCATAGAGAATTAGCTGAATCCTTCTATTTATTGATAATAATGTTCTATTAAGATGGACCAGCAAGGTCCGAAGTACACAATTGGAACCAGTATCTAATTATATCTGAGAAAGTGGCATGCTATCAATTTCTCTAAATTAAAAATTATTGTGTTTAGCAAGACATTCTCCAAAATTCAATTTGCTTACATTAAATCACTTTTTACGGCAACTTGATTCAGTTTGATATTGTAAGTAATTCACACTGATGTACAATGAGAAAGTAAGAAGTTCAAAGAAAGCATTACTAATGTTTTTCTATAATGACATATAATTTAAAGTATTTTAAGACCAAAACCATTTTGCCCTATCATCAACACTGTAGAATTTGGAGAATATTCAGTGTAGAATATTCATGTGCTAAATATTATCTTTATAGCTTTCTAAAGCAAATCTTCAATGTTTCTAAGTACTAAACATTCCTACAGATATCTCTGTTGCCACCCTCTTTGAGGTTGTAGTCATTTATCCAGGCAAGAGCTCCCAGAGTTTTCATTATAAGATTCCATTCATCTCATCTTCTTGTCATAAAGCATCAATCCACATACTTCATAAAATACATACAATCCAATACTTCATCAGTGAATACAACCTCAAAATTTCTCTAAGCAGTTTTATCAAAGTTTGCCTGAAAGGACACTATTTACAAACTATACGTTGTTTTAAAAGTGTAGAGTTTGAAGACTTTTCTCTGTGGTTTCAGATGTTTTCATGAATCAGATGCAACCAACATCACATTTCCTATTTGAACATTATTAGCTTTCCATGTAATGGGTTGATTTTTTCTGTTAATGTTATTCTTTAAATTTTTATCAAAGGGTGCTTTGATTAAAAAGATACATGAAATGTACTACAACATTAATGGTAGATAATATTATCCATCGTATTACTCAATGGATCTACACAAAGTTATGTGTAGAAAATTAATGAAGTCTGTGTGTGTGTGAGAGAGAGAGAGAGAGAGCGAGTGAGTCTCAATGGGTTGAGTATCAGAAGAGCTCTGACAGGCAGTTTTTAACCCACTAAAGTGTAAACCATGTATAGATTATGAGATTCAGATAGCTATCTGAGTCTCTCGGCTTACCCTGTCAAACAGACATGAAACCTAATTTTAGCAACCACCTTAGCCCTTTGGCCCTTATTTTCTACTGCCATTTACATTGCATTAACTTTCATTGTATATTTTGTTGTATATTACCTTAGACTTATTGTATATTACCTTAGATAAAACGTTATGTAAACATAAAGCAAAAGTGAATATGAAGGAATGCTCAATAAAGATACAGCGTATGAAATTCATGTCATTTAATAAGCTATCAACATTAATATCTGCACTATTTAGGGGAAATTAAGTTGCTATTTTCTAAGACAGTCATGATTTCATCTGATCTATAACACTGTCTTAGCACATTTAGATATTACCTGTAAGATAGAATTGACTATAGTGTTGAATCGAGTGTCATAGACTTGATCGTAATAGTGGAAAGTACCAGACTTGCAATCTGCTAAAGGCATAGTTCTCATCTCCAATCTTTCATGGAAACAGACCTAAGTAATACAGTAAAAAATTATTCTGGTAGTTTTCTGTAAAGGAAAAAAAGGGAGAGGATACCTAGGTGTCTCGGTCAGTTGGTTAAGCATCCTACTCTTGATTTCAGCCCAGGTCATGATCTTATGATCTCAGGGTTGTGATTTTGAGCCCTAAGTCAGGCTCCACACTGGGTGTGGAGACTGCTTAAGATTCTCTCTCTCAAAAAAAAAAAAAAAAAAAATTCTATCTCTCACTCTCCCTCTGCCTCTCCCCTCTGTCACTCATTCCCTCTCTCCCTCTCAAGAAAAAAAAATTATTCTGGTGGATTTTGCTTATTACTTATGCCAGGATCCCTGAATCAACTACCCATACATAACAGTCCTTTCAGTAGCAGGCACCAGTCTAGGTTTGATCATCTTTACTTCTATTCATTTGTCCTTTCCTCTCCCAAGGGTTAAGTAGTAGTTAGTCTTCCAGTAGGAAACTGTTCCTTTGTCAAAAACATGAGATAAATGGATGGATAGATAGATAGGCAGATACATTCATATATACAAACCATGAGCATATATACAAATCATATCATGAATTACCTTTCACTGGAAAAAACTAATGAAAGAAAAAAAAGAATCCCTTCACTCATGGCTTTATCTGTGATCAGTGAGACTCATCATTTGCTAATTCCTGTTTATTTATTGATGTGTCATGTTTCCTGAGAAAGTTCTGGATAATAAATTACAATACTTATGCTACCATTTATCTATTGAACACTGTCACATGCCATATTGTTTACTTCCCTATTATCAGATCTACCTCTTGGACAGATACTATTCTCTCTTTTTTATTTTATTTTTTAAGGATTGATTTATTTATTTTAGAAGGGGAGAGGCAGGGAGGGGCAGAGGGAGAGGGAGAGAGAGTCTTAAGCAGATTCAGCACTTAACATGGAGCCCCATATGGGGCTCGAACTCACAACTCTAAGATCATGACCTGAGCCAAAATCAAGAGTCTGTCGCTTAACCAACTGTGCCACTCAGGTGCCCCATCATCTCTTTTTAAAATGAAACTGTGATTTGGAACAGGTTACATGAGTTACCCAGATACACAATTAGTAATTAATGGAGTAATATGCAAATGAAATTGTCACTACAATCAGTGCTCTTCACAAGACACTACCAACTGAGCTGTTTTATAGAAATATATAAAAGTTGATCCTAAATAAGTAATTAATTATTGTTTATCCCACATATTTACTGTGAAACATGGGCCAGCCGAAACAGTCATAATAATCATGAGATAGATGGAGGATGAAAGTCAGAAAGAAAAGAACCTGTTTTCTTTAGCTGGTATCTTATAAGCAACCTGATGAAACACTCAGGGGAGGACACTGAGGAAAACTTAATAAAGGTGCTGATTACACAGTACACTACCTAGGAAGCAGTTTAGAATTATTTGAAAGTAGACTTAGTTAGTCATAAATGTATACTGAGGGGCACCTGGGTGGCTCCATCAGTTAAGTGTCTAACTTCAGCTCAGGTCATTATCCCAGGATTGGGTTGGAGCCCCAAATCAGGATCCCTGCTCAGTGGGGAGTCTGTTTCTCCCTTTTCCTCTGCCCCTTCCCCTGCTTATGCACTCTCTGTCTCTCTCTCTCTCGCTCATTCTCTCTCAAATAAATAAATAAAATCTTTAAAAAAATAAATGTATGCTGAAAATTCGAGGATGACCTTTAAAAATTTTTTAGCAATTATATATGATAATGGGGCACCTGGATGGCTCAGTCAATAAATATCTGCCTGTGGCTCAGGTCATGATTTCAGGGTCCTGGATGGGAAGCCTGCTTTTTCTCTCTCTCACTCCCCTTTCTTGTGTTCCTTCTCTTGCTATCTCTCTCTCTCTGTCAAATAAATAAATAAAATCTTTTAAAAAATTGTATTTGACATCATAAAAGAGAAAATGGAATCATACAGAATGCTCAGTTAAAAACAAAAAAAAATGACAGAAACAAAGGGAGTTTAAAAAAAGAAGCCAAGAACAAATGAAATAAATTGAAAACTGACACTACCTCACTTTAAGACTTAACTATAAAGTCATGGTAATCAAAACAGTGTTATAATAGTGAAAGACTAGAAGAATAGATCAAGGGAACAGAATAGAGAACCCAAAGATAGACTTAAACAAATATAGTAAGTTAAATTTTGAGAAAGGAACAAAAGCAGTTCAGTGGAGAAATCTAGTCTTTTCAACAAATGGTCCTGAAAATACTAGACATCTACATGCAAAAATAAAGAAACCTATATGCTTGTCTTAGATGTGTACAATAAATTAGCTCAAAATTGATCATAGACCAAAATGTAAAAAGCAAACTTATAAAGCTTCTAGAAAATAACATAGGAGAAAATCTAGGTGACCTTGGGTTTGATGATGACTTTTCATTTATTTATTTAATTTAATTTTCATTTTTTAAAAAAATTTTCGGTGGTGACTTTTTAGATACAACACAAAAAGCACGATCCATCAAAGACAAAATTTGTAAGTTGTACTTCATTAAAATTAAAACCATCTTGGGTGCCTGGGTTACTCAGTTGGTTAAGCATCTGCCTTCAGCTCAGGTTCCTGGGATTGAGTCGCACATCTGACTCTCCGCTCAGTGAGGAGTCTGCTTCTCCCTCAGCTCCTCCCCTTGCTCATACTCTCCCCACCCCCGCCCTCGCAAAAATTAATTAATTAATTAAACCATCTGCTATTCAAAGGTTTTATTAAAAGAATAAAAAGTCAAACCACAGACTGTTAAAGGGCTTATATCCAAAATATACAAAGAACTCTTAAAACTCAACAAGAGAACAAGCAACTCATTTAAAAAAGAAAAACAGGCCAAATATCTGAAGAGACCCCTAATGATGGAGGTCTGATACCTGTGAAAGGAGAGTGGTAGGACAAGCCCCCAGCCATTCTTCAGCTCTGAGAATGTCTCAGCCAAGCCAATGGGGAGCTCCAAGAAAAAAAATTGTCCATTATAGGAATCCCATGTTGGGAAGAAATGGCCTAACTCTAGTATCAATGCCATACTACCATTGTCATGATCAGTCATTGCCTGGGAGCAGCCTAGGGAGAGCATGGCCTCAATGTGAATGCTATGAGGCATCCCTAAACTGCATCAGCTAGAGACTGCCCACTCCTTACATTACCTATACTATGTCCTTTCTCACAGGGACATCTGTAGGCACATCTGTGGCTTTCAAGGCAATTTTGTGCCCTAGTTCAGATGTGCATCCCTAAAGGAGGAGCCCATTAACAATCCAGAAGTTCAGCGACAATCCAACTATTAGTAATTGGAATATGTATATTCAGATTGGTAATTGTTTTCAGCAGGATAGATAATGATCTTTGACCAAATGACCATATGAGTCCTAGTGTAGCTTACCAGAGACTTTGTAAAGCATCTTAATTTGTGACAGACTCTCTTAATACTATTACATTTGCTGAGCCAAAAGGCAAGAGGCAAGATTGTTTACACCATACCCTGAATATGTTGCACAGCATTTTATAACTCCAGGTGCAATTCAAAACTGACAGCATTGAATTACCTGGTAAACAAATCAGAGCAACACAGACAAAAATTAGTATATTCTGCCTTTAATATCCAAAGAGGTCCACTAAGTGCTTCTTTCATTAGTGATAGAAGGTGCTACTGTTTTTATACCTCTATAAAAAAGTGTATTTTGATATGCCCAAGACCATTGGAACCTTAGAAGCTTCATAGGTGTGGCAAAACCCTGTGGCATACTGCCATCTTCCAAGTGAATCTAACTTGCTTCTGATTGTGTTTGCTAATAGGAGTTGAAAAAAGGAGCATTTATTAAATCTATTGTTGTATAGAGTGGACTAAGGGATCTACTGATTTGTTACAATAAATATACCACATCTGGAACCACAGCTGTAGATCACTAAACTAAATTTTCAATAACTCTACAATCATTCTCAGGACCTGAGTGACTTCATACCAAAGTGGGGATATGATAGAGATCAGTACCTTGGTTTCTTCAAGTCCTTGATCATGGCACTACTTTTTAAAGTTCCCCAAGATGTGGCATTATTACTTTTGGTTTATTTTTTTAGGAAGAGGATTAGCAACAAGGGGACCCTGCTTGGCTTTTAAACCATAATAACCCCCACTGCATGGGTCACAGTATTAGTGTGGGGATTCTGCTAAATGTTGGGTATATCCATTTGTACTCTACATTCTAAAATTAGGGTAAGAACCTTATGATTAGTGTATGGTCACAATGAATCCTGTAGAAAGAGAAAAGAGGTCAAAATTCCATGTACCACCTGGAATTTCCATAGTCTTCACTCTGACTAGTATATTGTCATAGCATTTTGGGTCTCTAGAGATGAGCATTATTTCAGAAGCAGGCCTAAATAATGCCCAAAAGTTCTGGGTAATTTCTTTAATATGTGTGGTAATGCCCATATGTCCTCTGGACAAGGTTTGGAGGAAGAGTCAAGACTATATTAGCAGTTTCTCAGCTATGGTGTTTTATGTTTGGGAAGTGCCTGAGATCTGGAAGGAGGTAAGAGTATACAACTTCCTTAAGGAGACTTGTTTTGTTTTTAACCACCAGATCTAGAGACTTTCTGCCTATTTGTGTCAAGAAGCATGTCATAGGCTGCCTAACTGTTATATTCCTAGAGACCTCAAGCAATTAGCCATCATCACAGTTTCCTATGGGAAATCTCATCTGATTGCCACTCTGCTGGTGCTGTTCGTTGGGGTCATTGTCCTCACCTTGTATCTGAGAGTAAAGTGTATCCACCTGGCTTCTACAAGAGAAGAGATGACTCTGACATTAAGGGAAGTTCATTGAGATTTGGGGGCGCAATTTCCATAGCCTTGTCTGTGTCTATCAAATGTTCCTCTTTTTGCTGTACAGTCTCTTCTCCATCAGTGCCTTAACTTAGCATAAGATACTTGGAAATATTGAGTATTTGAATGGTTCTGGATCCCTGCCTTCATTAAGAGTCAAGCTGTGGGCATGATTTTTTGCCATATTTTCCCTTTGAAACTTCAGGAGATGAGGAATTACTTGAAAGCAAACGTAGGAACTTTCTAATTTTCCATTCATGTTCTGGATCCATTCAAGGCCTTCTGTTTGTCATTTTCTCTATCTACTATACCAGGTCATCTACAAAGCCAACAGACCACCCAACTTTTATAATCATTATTATTGCCGCAGTGACTAATTAACAAAACTAGTTTATTTCCAAACATCTTACTTTCCATATCATCTTCATCCTATACCACCACTGGTAATAAATTGAATTAAGATAATGTCATCACATGACTCAGATTACTCAAACACCTTACTTTCCATATCGACTTCATCCCATACCACCACTGCTAATAAATTGAATTACAATAATGTCATCACATGACTCAGATTACTATGTTATGTTTCTCTCTAGTGAGCAGTGCCCACTAGTGCTTCTTAGCTATGTGAGAAAACCAGTTTCAGAACACCAATTTGAAGTTATGTTTCCTGGGACCATTCATGCTATCAAACACCATAACAATCAAAGTACTAACAGCAAAAAGAAGGCATTCTAAAATGGTTATGTGGAGAGCTTTTAATAAAAGGATAATTTACAACATGCATTTAGGTTTAAGGGAAACCAAATGATTGGTGAAAAATCCTGGAATTAACAAAAAAAGGAAGCCTTTACCACCATAGAAAGAGGAAATAGAAGCTAGCAGAACCAAGCAAAATCCTAAAAGATCATCTAACAAGAGTTTGCACCTTCAGCACCTTGTCAGAGTGAAGTAGAAGAATAAGTACCTTAAACTTACTTTTTTCCCCACCCTCCAGTCTCTTGCCGCTATCTCTCATTAAGAGAGAAAACCCAGAAAGCAGGGGTTCCAATTGATTTAGTCCAAATATTTCAGCCTCCTAGGATACAGAGCAGCATGGTAATTGGTGCAGAAATGGGTGAAGAGGAGCAAATAAAAGGTATCCAGTAGAGTGTTAAATGCTCTTATAGATATCTTAGAAGGTACCTTGAACCAACCTGACCCAATGTGGACCCAGCCTCAGGATAAGGGATAATAGAAAATAGCAAAAATTTCAGATATTTTTGGTAAGGATAGAAAAGTAGAAGGATACATGAACTTCACTTTCTGGCAAAAAGCCAGGAAGATGCTAAACCTTAAAAATAAGCCCTCTTAAATATCATGGTACAATGACATATTAGAAATTGTGACAGAGCAATTCCATGCAGAGATAATCTGAGAAAGCTCCCTAATCCCCATAACTCAGGTCTTTCCCAGCCACAAAAAAAAAAAAAAAAAAAAAAAGGAGAAAGAGCAACTGAAATTTTTCTATGCTCACCACCCTCCTTGAACTTAATTAGATTCATTTATTAGCCATCAATCAGAATGGGTATTCAATTAAATTTTGTTCAGTTGATGACTAAGAGTTACATTTGTCACCTGAATATATGATGTGAAAATTCCTACCAGAAAGCTGTAAACACTCACATATATATGGTAAATCCACGTAATGTGCTCCACTAAAAGTAATCTGAGGAAAAGTTTAGATCAGGATGAACAGATAATTTTCTATATCCACAGCTCTGTTGTGATTACCATCAGACATTTCAATTTATAATTCCAACAAAATATTTTACCCAAATGACCTACTGGGTTAATCAGCACCATTCAGCTTTAACTGTGCAAGTTTTCACATATTTCTGTAACTCAATATCATTAAAAAGTTATGTTTCTAAAGCAGCAAGTACATTTGTAGTTATTTTCTTTTACTTGAAGCTGAGGCTAATTCTAATTGATTGTACTTAAAATTTATAAATTTTACAAGAGGAATAGCACAGTTATTATCCCTAATGAAGCCCCTGTGGTGTGTCAGCCCAACCAGTGACTATTACCACATGTCTTATTTGGCCTTCAAATTTTCCCTCTGCCACAACATGCTATTGTTAAGTTAATTATAATCTAGAATTCTCATTAAGTTTATGTGTATATGTTGCCTTGCAGTCTTCAGAATTTAGTCATAACTTTTAGAACAAAAATTTCCATCTTAAGTAGACCCTGCTTTCCATTAGAGTTTAATAAATTAGAAATATAAAACTAATATTCTTCCTGCTTTTCAAAATATAATGATGAAAATTTCTAACTAATAGAAAGCCACTTATGCTTCAGATGAACAGAACATATGCCAGGTTTCAATCTCAAGACAATTTTTATGACCAAGTCACAAGATCCTAAAAGGAAATGTTTGTAGCTGAAATGTCATCATTTCTTTAGCGTACACACAGTAGTTTCAAGGCTTGTGTCACATTAATTATTTTGGTTAATAATTTGGAAGCCCAAAAATGACTCTTGGTTTTAATCTCATGAAATCTGTTAAAATGTTCTCTTATATCTTCTATCTTATTAAATTTATCTGCCTCAAGATCTAGTTTTCATTGTAAGATTTATGCACCTAGGTAGGAATACACACTAACGAAGAGTAGGCTTCCAATTCTACATCGCCTGATGGCTTCATTGTGGTAAGCATAACATAACAGAGTCATCAAGTCACTATGTTGTACACCTGAAACTAATGTACCATTGTGTGTCAACTACAATAAAAAGAAAAAAAAAAGAAAAAGAACAGTGATGTCAAAAAGATTCATATTCTCCTTAATTTATTATTAAAAATAAGGGATTTCTCCATTTACTTACATAGCTTGTGCTTAGCTATTGCTCTT
>CM052808.1:45090016-45292276 GCA_028533885.1 Nasua narica
AAGCATAACATAACAGAGTCATCAAGTCACTATGTTGTACACCTGAAACTAATGTACCATTGTGTGTCAACTACAATAAAAAGAAAAAAAAAAGAAAAAGAACAGTGATGTCAAAAAGATTCATATTCTCCTTAATTTATTATTAAAAATAAGGGATTTCTCCATTTACTTACATAGCTTGTGCTTAGCTATTGCTCTTTGGAGCATTCTTAAATTCTTTGTCACTCATTTCGTTGATTTGCAACTTCATTTAAGAAGAAGAATGAAATATGGCAAACATTTATTACACTTACCGAATATTTATTACATATGAGACACAGTTCCAAATGCTTTACATCATTAATTTACTTAATTTTCGGGGTGCCTGGGTGGCTCAGTTGGTTGAGCAACTGCCTTCAGCTCAGGTCATGATCCTTGAGTTCTGGGATCGAGTCCCACATGGGGCTCCCAGCTCCACGGGGAGTCTGCTTCTTCCTCTAACTTCTCCTCTCATGCTCTCTCTCACTTTCTCTGTCTCTCAAATAAATAAATAAATTCTTTAAAAAAATTTATTTAATTTGCACAACTCTCTGGGGCAGTTACTTTTATAGGTGACTAAACAAAGGTATACTTCCCAAGGTATCTCAACCAGTAGGTGGTAGAGAAAGCAGTCAAGTTCAGTCAACCAAATACACTCGAAACCACTTTGATGCACCACGTCACATATGAGAACACATAGGAAAACTACACAGACTGTTACACAGTCTCCTGTTTTTTTAAGCACAGTTTATGTAATCAAATCCTCTGATCTCTCTCACCTACCTCTACCATCTTCCCACTGTAGAACTGCATGCATCTCCACTCCCACCCACTCTCCATAGAAGTCTCTCTAGTTCTAGGAATATGTAAACAGCTTCTAGGAGAGCTCTAATTCTGCTTGATAAAGGTCAAACCTTGTGTTCTCCTACAGAGTTTTCTCCCCTGGGAAATGAGAGCCCACTGTCCTACTTGACACATGAAGAATAAGGAAGATTAATAGGTTAACAAAAATAGTTTGTGAAATCCAGTCTTGAACAAACAATTGAGGAGATTAGATGTTTGTATCCCTAGTATTGATCATTCAAAGATACCATTGGAAATTAAAGAATTTAACTAAACAAATATATATGTATTGCTATACTCTGTTAGACCTAACTTTTCTCATTCAAAGATCTTGCTTTTCTACCCTGCCACAGAGCTTTAATTTACTCTCTTGAAATTATTCATGACAACATTAAGCATCCTACAGCAATTCTTTTTAGTTAAAAGAATTATAGCAATTATATTTAAGTTATTAGCATTGTATTAACTCATGAAACTACTTTAACTCAGGTTTAAAATAATTATTTTATTTAACATGTAGTTGAAAATGAGCGATTATTTTCACAGAGTAGTCTGCATCAAAGACTATTTGTGGATAAAATGTTTATGAGAAGAGGAAACTATCCACACATTGAGCCATTTATTTATTAATTCAGCAAATGTCTATTGAGCACTTAGCTATTTGCTATTTGCAAATATTTTTATTGGAGTAAACAAAACAAACCAAATTTCTGCCCTGATAGAGCTTACATTCTAGTGTGGGTGACAGACAGTTCCTCCATATACTAATGAATGTATAATATCAGGTGCTAAGAAGAAAGTGAAGAGAGATTAAAGGGATAGAGTAATGAGGGCAGGTGTTATTTTAGATGTGTTGCATTTAAAGGCCATGTGGGTAAGGTGTCATTTGAAAGAGACTGAATGAAGTGAGAAAGCAAATCATGAGACTGTTCAGGGAAGAGTGTCATTAACAAAAGAAACCACAGATGCCAAGGCTCAAAGGCAGTTTCTCCTAGTTGCGTGTGTATGTGTATGTGTGTGTGTGTGTGTGTGTGTGTGTGTGTGTGTATTTATACTAGTGGTGGAGAGTAAAACTGATTTCAGCAAAGGTATGGTCTTAGAGGGAAATTAAGATTAAGATATCATGCAAAATCTGTAAAACTGTGAAACCAGAGAATGTAACAGTCATTGGAACTACAAACTAGGTCATCTAGGCAGGTAGTCAAGTGAGACTGGAGGCTGCCACCATGAATATTTAAAATGTACAAAAGCAATAGATTGCAAATCATTTGGCAATGCTTAATATCTGAAGGGCTAACAAGAGCTGAAAGAGTACTGAAGAAAATGGAATTTCTAAGAACATGGCTAACCGTTAAGTGGGCTTGGGAGACAGTCCAACTCGCATAGCTGAGAGCTACAGAAGGCTAGGAGTCCACCTGATTGGGTGGGGGATGCTGGCACAGGAGCCTTGCATTTTCTTTGAGTGTGTTCTTATCCCCAGTATAGTGGCTGAATGAAGGGAAACTTTCTCTCTGCCTGAAGTAGTTATAACTCTTCTCTTGCTTATTTTGGTCCCCTTTGCCTAGGAAAAATCCAATATGGACCCAGTGCAACTTTATATTGTGCTGACTTCATTACCTTGTTCACCAAAGAGAAGCAAACATGCATTGCTAAGACAAGTATTGTAGAGGAAAGTCAAAACTTGATGCATTTGTGGAAGAAAGATTAGAGCAGCTGTCTGGAAGTCAGTGAATGAGCAGGAGTGCTATGAAATAACATAAAATAAGTAGCTAAGTAGGCAGGCTCAAATCCTATAGAGCTTAAATAGGACAGCTGGGGGCAAATCATACAGACCTTAGGACTTTAGATTTTTGTGTAAATGTGATATGAAGCAATTGGAAGGTTCTGAGAGGGGAATAATCTATCTTACATTTTAGAAGGAACACTCGGGCAGTTGTGTAGAGATTAGTACATAGGGATCAAAAAAGAAAAACTGATAATGAGTTAAGTAGCTGTCCAGATAAGAGATGATAGCAGACTAAACGTCCCTGAGCTATGTTCATTATAATAAAAGTTCAGAATGTGAGTATATTTTCAAAGATAGAACCAACAGGATTTTCCAGTGGACTAGATGTTGGCTGTGAGGAAAAAAAAGAGAAGTCAAGGATAATTACAAGGATTTTTTGTTGTCATTGTTGCTGCTGGGGTCTTTTGTTTTGCTTGATCCCACTGAATATAGGTACCATTCCCTGAGATGCCATACATAGGGGAAGGGGTGATTTTAACAGGGATTCAGGGAGGAATCAACAATTCATCCATTTTGGATGAATTAAGATTAAAATACCTAATAGAAATCCAAGAGGGGATGTGGAGTCCCATATGAAGAAGAAAGTTTGGGCTAGAATTATAGAGTATTGCACAGGCAACCTAGGGATAGCATTTGAAAATATGGGACTGGATGAGATCACTTGGGGAGTAGGTCTAAATACAGAGATGTCTGAGTCTGATTCAGTGGAAAACAGGCATTAATTTAAAAAAAAATTAAGAAACTTGACAACAGGGGTGCCTGAGTGGCTCAGTGGGTTAAAGCCTCTGCCTTCGGCCCAGGTCATGATCTCTGGGTCCTGGGATTGAGCCCCGCTTTGGTCTCTCTGCTTGGCAGGTAGCCTGCTTCCCTCTCTCTCTGCCTGCCTCTCTGCCTACTTGTGATCTCTCTGTCAAATAAACAAATAAAATCTTTGAAACTTGACAAGGGTCCAGAAAGAGTTCAGAAGTAAGGGAGAGTGAGGCAGAGGGTACTCAGAAGAGTAGGGTGTCACCAAATTGAAGCAAAGCAAATATTTCAAGAAGAAAGAAACGGTCAACTGTGTCAAATGCTTTGGATAAACATTCAAGGCAGGGACTGACAAGCAATTGGGGAATTTGGGCTCCATAGGCCATTGGGTTCTTGACCCACATGGTTTCAGTGAGGCAGTAGCATACACTGATAACAGAATTAGAAAACTCCGTGTTTTGGCCAGCACAGAGTTGGCCAGTACAGACACTGACTATAAGTTGTGTGATGTAAAGCAAATAAGAGCTATAGCTGGAGGGAGAGGTGAGGTAAGGGGCAGAGGTGGGGGGAGGTTTGGTAAGATGGAAAATATTACAGCATTATTTTTGTGGTAATGGAAACAGTCCAGCATAGAGGGCACTTAATGATGCAAGGAAGGGATGAGATAAATGTCAGTGGAAAATAAGTAAGTGAAGGTAAAGAATGAGGGTAAAATTTTAGCATGATATTTTTACACACTGAGGAAACCAGGAAGCTAAAACCCACAGAATATGAAAGAGAAAATTTTTAAAAATGTATAACCGGCCTCACAAGCAAGCTAGATATTCCTAGATGAAACAGAATGAGATACAGAATGATTCCAGGGGCAGAAGCTGTGAGTTTCATGGGCCCCAGAAACTAACAGAAGCACCTAGAAATTAAGTAATAAGGACTAAACGTGACCAACTAGACTTACTTCTAAAACTCCTTTTACTATCTCTTGTCCAACTTTTGAACAGGTGCTGAAGAAGGAGCTGCTGACCACTGGTTGGGTCTATGGCTTCTATGAAACTCTGTTAGAACCAGAGGACATTAATCAGTACAACCACTTGTCCAGAAATTGAGCCAAGATGTATTTTGGCTTACAGGCTCTCCTGGAGGTATTTCCAATATTACCATGGGGCATGAAACCTGAAATAGCAATAGAAGACTTAGGTTAGAAAGGTGGATATCTCCTCAACTGCCAGAAGAGAAACAGGAGTTTATATTTCATTAAAAAAATCTGCAAATCAGAAGTACAAAATATACAAGGAAATAGAGCAAAAAGAAAGGCAACCAATAAAACCAACAATTTGGCAGTGAATTTACTTCAGGTAACATTAGAAAATAAAAATAGTTTGGGTAAAATATTTCAAATAAGTATATTTAGGATCCTAAATGATATCTAAACAATAATCTATGAAATACGTAATTAGCATCAGACACAATTCTAAGTGCTGGGAATAGAACAGATAAAACAAAACATACAAAAATCATGACCTTCATGAAGCTTAAATTTAAGTGGATGAGATAATTGAAATTATATCTATAAATGTGTGTGAAAAACTCTGAAATAGAACACAAAGAAATGAACCTTTATGAGATTAATCAGTTGAAATACTGGAACTAAGAAAAATAGTCATTGAAATTTTTTACTTGGAAAAAAAAGATGAGCAGAGTCTGAATGGGAAACTAAAAGAATCAATAATTTGGAAAACCAAGAACAAGTACAGAAATGCAACATCATCTTGAAAATATGAAGAATTAGTCAAGAGAGTTAGAGTAAGTGTTGATTCAACACACATCTACTAGGAGCCCTAGAAGAGAGGTCAGCAAACTTTTTAGTAAAGAGGCAAATGGTAAATATTTTAGGCTTTGCAGGCCAGTCTTTACCCTGTCACTGTAATGCAAAATCAGCTATAGACAATTTGTAAACAAAGAGGTAGTTGTGTTCCAACAAAAGTTTATTTGCATAAACAGGCAATAGGTCAGTTAGGGCTTTGGCGGTAGTTTGCTAATCTCTCTTTTAGAAGAAAAAGGGGAATTAGTGATGAAGCAGTATTTTGAGAAGTAAAGGTAGAGTTTTGCAGGAATAAAGGAATTCATTTAGTACTCCATTCAAAAGGACTCTCTGAGAGGTAAGCAGATGTAATAAAAAATAAATCAAGACATAGGTACATTATAGTATAACTGCAAATATCAAAGGTAGAATACTCTTTTTTTTTTTGAGAGAGAGAGAGCGCATGTGCACTGAGAGGGGGGTAGGAGTGGGCAGAGGGAGAGGGAAAGAGGGAGCTCGATCTCATGACCTTGAGATCATGACCTGAGCTGAAATCAAGAGTGGGATGCTTAACCAACTGAGCCACCCAGGTGCCCTGAAGGTAGAATACTCTTAAAAGCCACTGAAGAAAAGAACTGATGAATTGCACACAAACAATAAATATACCTACAGCAGTTTTCTCATCAGCTCAATCATGCCAGGGGAAATGGGATAATATATGAAAATTGTCAACCTAAACCTAAAATCTGGTACCCTATTAATTATGATTCTAGAAGGAGGGCAAATTAAATCACTTTATGATGAAAAAGATTAATATGGCTTGGACGCACACTAAAATCTATAAAACATGAACTTCATCAAGAAGACAATCCAATACAAAATTGAGAAATGAAATGAAAATACAGCGGATACTCATCATTCACAGTAATTGTCTTCTACAAAGTCAGGGGAACACTGAATTCAGGAATACTGAACCATTGCTCCTAGGGGAAATACATTATGTATACATCTCATGTGGATTATAACCTTTAAATCCTAGAAATAATTTATCCGGGTAGGTTCTCTTTATTTTACAAAAAAAACAAAACAAGGTTCAAAAGCTGTATGTGACTTGCCTGAGGGCACTGCAGGAACAGGGGCCAGAGTTGGGAATCTAGCCCCATCCAACAGACTCTGAACCAGAGCATTGGTACTACACTGCACTGCCCCCCTTTGTCTCTCTCCTCTAGGCATTTCTGCATGAGAACTGAAACCAGAACGCAGAGCCTGGCCGGGTTTGACCTCAAACATGAACATGTGTTTTGATGGACTCAAATTTCTCACCACTCTGAACAAGTCCATAGATGACCACAAAAAGCGTGAGTATGGATTTTGGAGTCACAAGTAAATTTTACCTAGTAGATGAATTGTCAAATATGGAATCTGAGCATAACGAGGATGAACTGTATATCCATTTGTTTGTATTCAATTATATCAGTATATTTTACTATCACCTGAAAGTAAATGTTATTTATGTTATTCTGTAGAAACATAAACTTAAAATTTCAAGCAGAAAAACAAGAGGGAGGGGCAATGTTCATGAACCAAGCAGATCATGTTAAGTTCTGTATCTCAGTGGGGGCTAACATTAGAGACATCAAATTTTGCACGAAAGATTTGACATAGTATGCCTGAGACTTTTATTCTTAGTTACTTACAAGGTTGGCGCTTGGCTGGTGTCTGAAAACTAACACTTCAGGAATGTTCCATTAATCCTTGAGTGATAGGGTAGCTCACTGGACTGAAGCGTTTGTGCAAGCAGTATGGTTTATGAACACCTGCTTTCCTTCTGGATCTTTGCTACATCCCAGGCAGAGGGCATTGAGTTTCTGATAAGCCTCCCTGATAAACATCATTTCACTCATGTTGTCACTACTCATTACTGGAGAAATTAAGAGACCCTGTGTAACTCCACTAGGAGAGGACTCTTGGAAGCTTGTGCCTAGCTTTCTGCAGACTTTGCTCCACATGCCTTTTCCCTATGCTCATTCTGCTTTGTATCCTTTTGCTGTAATGTCAATAAATCATAGCTATGATAAGAGTATATGAGGAGTCCTCCTAGTGAATCACCGAATCTGCAGGTGGTCTTAGCGACCACCACACACAAATGAATTTGGGTATTTTAGAACCATTTATTTGTTAATATTTTATAGCTTTAGATCTTCTTAAGGAGCTAGCATTTCTATTTGTAAAAGTTTATCTAAATGAAATATAATTAAGGAGGATTAAAATTATTTCTATAGCAAGAGGGCAGCATGGATATTTAAAAATATGGTATATGTTCAAAAAATTATGGTATATGTTAAATAATTGATCGTGTGTCCATATGATTAAAATACTACACAGTCACTGGAAATCATGAAGGAATATTCTTGATACATTGGTGAATAAAAGAAAACTACGAAATAAAAAAAAATTGCATCTTTAGGAAATACCGCTTTCAGCCATGATGGCGTTGTTTACTAAAGGAATTTCCTTCCCACCATAAGCAAATATAAACTGGACAAAATATATAAGGCATATCACTTTTTCAGCCTTAGAAAATAGGCAAACAAGGATCATAATCAATGAGAGAAGGAAAAAGCAAGAGTGAGCTGCACATTTGCCCAGTTCCCCACCTAGGGGATGAGTCCCTCCTATGGCACAGGGAGCTGAAGCTCAAATGTGGTGGCAGTGGCAGTGAGTGAATTGGGAACTCGTTTGAGGCTACTGAAGCAATTAAATTTGTGAATCGAGGTAGCAGAAAACAGAGAGCAGCATGGTTGGGCAGAAATCTATACTTCCACAAAGGAATTGATAGGTGTTGGAGATACAGGGAAATTCCAGAAAGAGGAGTTATTGTAATGTAACAGACCATGAAGAATCATTGCCAAAAATAAAGTTCCCTATTCTGAGGTCACTGAGTAGAGATCCTGGTGGTCCCTAAGTAGTAAGGGCTTAGCCAGGAAAAAATTATGAAAAGTATAGGGTGGAAGCAAGAGAGTAATAGATTAGCCCTGGTAGACACTGATAGAAAGTTCCCAGATATTGACAATGCCTATGTTTAAGGACAAGTAGTAAGCAGCATCAGAGAAAGGCCTGCAGTTGATGTGGGGAAGCTAACACATTAAAAGATCCTATCCTGTGATTACATGTCGTTTATGACCTCATAGTCTGACATTAATGTTTCTGTCTCACCTTTATCGCATTTCATTATGTTTACTATATTATCAACAACTATCCAGATAGCAGATCATCTTAATAGTTATTGAAAATATACCAGTTTATGAAGTTCAGTGAAGGAAATCTCCTCCTACCCTATCCCCAGCCTCCCTCTTGAGCTCATTTCAAATTGTCTAAGATTCTGAGTATCTCCACAAGTTATTAAATTGATTATATTCAAAACACATTAAGTATCTTCCCTAAACCTGATATTCTTCTGCTTCTTTTTGTGATTGATGTAAATTAACATTCAGAGTACATACAACTCAAGACCTTGGAATCACATTCGAAGACTCCGAAAGAGTCAAAATCCAGAAGACTTGGAGCCACATTTGAAGACTCCTTGCTTCACCACCTTCCACCCTACTCTGCTCAGCATCCAATTGGTTGCCAAGTCATGTAGATGCCATTCTGTACTCCATAATCCTGACAGATTAATGATCCCAAAGCACAGCTCTAACCACATCATTTCCCTGCTCCCAAACCACTCTTTACCTACTGCACATTACTTTAATTGAAGAAGGGATGTGAAAAAATAAATAGTCTCATATACTAAATTTATAATCCTTAGTGTAAACAGTAATATTGCAAGAACCCTGAATCATCACAGCAATGAAGGTTCAGGAAAGTATTGTAGTACTATTAAGCCACTAATGAAGTACAGTAGACAAATTCAGACAAATGGCAATAGTATAAATAATGGCAGCCTATTTAAAATATAAATGGTAAATTTTGCCCCCAGCACACTTTGGTTTCTATTTGTCGATTCTCAAAATCATCAAAAATAATATGCAAATTGTGTGTGTGTGTGTGTGTGTGTGTGTGTGTGTGTAGAAAGAGAGAGAATTTCATTTCTTTTTTAGTAATTAGTTTTGTTCACAGCAATGCCCACTGGCAGAAATACTTTGATTTAAGAAGACAAAGCATATATCAACAGGCAAATCCATTTGGGATAAAAGGGTTGCTCACTGTATAATAAAAACATTAATTCACCAGAAATACAATATATATTCTTAATATTATAGCTGTAAAGTTATTCTGCATTAATGTTCCATGTTAAATAAAAGGAGAGGGAGAGGAAAATGAGATAGTGAAAAAGCTACATTTTGATTTTTTGAGTTTTTGGAATACTATAGAGGAAGAGAAATCTATTTAAGGGTAAATCAGATTTGGATTTGTGCTGATTCCTGTCATGGCATTCATGTCAGCTGAGCACTCCATGCCCCTCAACAATTACTTTGTTTGTCCCTTTCAGCCTCCTTTCTCATTCACACTACCATTACTCAACTGAAACTACCTGCATAACTTACAATCCTTAACTTCCCCACTTATTAATCGAAGAAAAAAAGGTGAGATTTTTAACACAAACATTCTCAAATTACATCTGCACTTCTTTTTTTCTTCTCCTTTCTATATGTGAGCATGAGGTATTCTTCCTATTCTCAATCAATTCCTCCACTTGAATTTTTCCTTTCTTTTCATAAGTAAGCCTTCAAGAAATTTAATAACTTTTTACGCAAATGAGGGCATACCTTGGTGTCCCTGTTGATCCAATATGTTCACTTCTTTCTGTAGCTTCAGCCTCTCCATGATTTTTTTTTTCACAGTCTCCTATGCTTGACCCTTAAAATTTTATGTTCTGCAATCTTCTGTTCTGCCATGCCCTTTCCTTCCAAACTACAGACTCTCACTGAAATATGTATATTATCTTGGTTTTAACAGCCATCTACTGTTTGAAATTTACAAACTTTTATCTCTAAGCAAGTTTGAGCATGTATAAAAGTAGCAATCCAGCTCTTGCTGGATATGAACGTCTATGATATACCTAAGTTCTTCAAACTCATCCTGTCCAAAACCAAACCATCTTTAGGAAAAGCTTTAATTCTTAATAGTCACAGACTGTTCCCAGCCTTGCCTGGTGATTTTGGGCAATCTGGTCATTCAGTCTCCTTCAGAAATTACTAGACTTCCATTTTCTTTGTGCATTGTCATCTTCTTTCTTTTTAAAAGTATTTTATTTATTTATTTTAGAGATTGAGAGAGAGCACAAGCAAGAAGGAGGGTCAGAGGGAGAGAGAGAATTCTAAGCAGACTGTACTGAGCATGGGGCCCAATATGAGGCTTGATCCCACGACCGTGAGATCTTGCATGACCTGAGCCAAAATAAAGAACTGGACGCTTAGCTGACTGAGCCACCAAGGTGCCCTGTTCCTTATTTTCAAGTACCTGAAAACATGACAGGGTCTAAATATAGTCTGTTAACCTAAAGAATCTTATCTATTACTTGCAGACCATTATATCTATCTATGATCTGCTTCTTTTGCTTAACCGCCATTAACTAGATGCACATTAAAAGTCTAGGATTTAGTGGGAAGGCAAAATACTGATCTTATTTTTTGCTGCTTAGGATCCCAATCTAATATCCTACTAAGGGTGAGGCTTTGCGGTCTCTGCTAGTATCACTTTCTGCCTGTACTAGAAAAGTTGGTTGGGTTTTTTTTCAACAATTACTGCTTTTAATTTACAGATTTAGGAAACTCTTTGAAAGCTGTGTTTTCTGACCTTTCTGCTTTTAGACAGGCTAGCTCTCATCTAAGTTTATCCACTTGTAGTGCATTGCTAAAAATCATTAAGGGATAAGCATTACCTGCCAATCTTTTTAATTTTTCTATAATTAAACTAATGAAGCATAATAAGCTTCACCCAGCATCAAGTTCACTTGACTCTGTAAAGAGAAAGGACAGGAAGTGACAGAGTACGCACAGCAAGAGCAGAGCAGGGGTGTCCTGACACCCAGAAGAGCTTCCGGTTTCCCAGTCATTTCTCCCTCAGGATATGAATGGTCATGAGAGATGAGGCTGAGTGCAGGTGGAAAAATCTAAGCTGAGAGAAGCTACTAGCTCTAGGGTGCTTTCATCCTGGCCAGTCATGTCTCAGGTTTACATGACTAGCTATTCCCACCGTTTCCCCAAGTGTTCTTGATCATCTGGTAACATAGCTTATGAGCTGTACTGCACTGGTCCCAAATTCTCTGAGCTTCCTTTCAGTACCAAAGCTCAGTACTCAGTACCAACAAGGAAGTAAAAAGGTTTGTTCCAAAATACAGGACTTGACTGAATTACCATTTATCTTGGATCAAGTATAGTAATCAACTAACAATTTCTTGCTTTAATGTTGCAAGAGAATTTACCGAGTCAAATCATCACATGAAACTTGAGGAAAGGCTACAGGACCAGCCATTGACTTTTCTCTTCCTCTATTTTTCTTAACTCTCTAGTCCAGATGAGCGTGGAGTCCATGTCCAGCATGCAATAGTAAGATCCACTATTCAATCAATACACTTAAAAAGGATCACATATTTTTGAATTTCAAATACCAGAGTCTGTCTGCCCACTTCCCTATTACCTCCTACCAGTCAAAACCATATTTACTGTATGTGTGCTTTTTCTGTACTTTCCAAATTTTCTACTGTCAAAAAAATATTACCATTGAAATATATATTTTAAGAGAATTATATAGAATTTTATAGGTAAGTTTGTGAAAATGGCAAGAAATCATTAGATACAGACTTAGAGGTAGAAATATATGGGGAGGGGAGAGATATGTTTATGTTTAATGAGAAACTTTCTCTTATATATATACATCTATATATTGTATATATAGATGTATACATATATACAAAGAAAAATAGTTTCCATTTAATATATATTTAATATCTTTAAAGATGTATGTATAAATACATATACATATGTATCTCTCGATTTTTTCAACATAACTCTTGAAATAATTTCTCTAATTTAAGACTTTCTGCCCTTTATTAAAACCAGAATTATCATTTCTCAGGTTTTGTTTCTATAGTTACTTAAATTATGACCATATAATTGTTTTTTTTTTTTAAAGAATTTATTTATTTGACAGAGAGATAGAGAGCACAAGTAGGCAGAGCGGCAGACAGAGGAAGAGGGAGAAGCAGGCTCCCCATCAAGCAGGGAGACCGATGCGGGACTCGATCCCAGGGCTCTGGGATCATGACCTAAGCTAAAGGCAGCCGCTTAACGGACTGAGCCACCCAGGCGCCCCCATATAATTGTTTTTTATACATACATGGAATAGCCACTATTTTTTTATCCTGATTTAACACTTACGATGATTTCTGTTTTTCGTACTCCACTGAACTTATCACTTGAGCTGCCCTTATTAATTAGCTAGTGGCATTGTGATTGGTTCATAGGCATATATTTTTCTTTCACTATAGATGAAAGACACACTTCCGTATTTGAGCTATGATTTGGTGTGGGAAATAGAAAAATATACTAAAAATTAGAATGCAGAGGGATACATGTGATAAATGAAAGAGGTGTCTTCATCTGAAGACTGGATGAAGAGTAATTCTAGAAGGAGACTTTTTTTTAGAACATTTATTTAGAACTTTTTTAGAAGATTTATTTATTTATTTTAGGGAAAGAATGAGCATGAGCCGGAGGGGCAGAGAGAATCTCAAGCCAACTCCTTGTTGAGCTGGTAGCCCAAGGCAGGGCTCTCTCGCGCTACCTATGATATCATGACCTGAGCCGAAAACCAAGTCAGACACTTAACCAACTGAACCACCTAGGCACTCTATTTTTTTTTTTTAAGATTTTACTTATTTATTTGACAGAGAGGAGATACCACAAGTAGGCAGAGAGGCAGGCAGAGAGAGAAAGGGAAGCAGGCTTCCTGCTAAGCAGAGAGCCCGATGCGGGGCTCGATCCCAGGACCCTGAGATCATGACCTGAGCCAGAGGCTTTAACCCAGGCACTGAGCCACCCAGGCGCCCCCACCCAGGCACTCTATTAAGCAAAATTTATCCTGGGACCATTATAATAGAGAACTGTCAATATTATTCTATATTGAAAGCCTCTAATGTAGAATATTTTAAAATTTCATCTGAGGGAGAGATAACTGCCACTTGCATAGCACTTTGAGCTTCTGTCAACATAGGTGCTAAAGTCTAGATGGTTTCCATATCAGATTATGACCAATATGAGCCATGAAAAAAATCAGTTTTTGAATTTTATGGTTTTCTAGTTTTGATTATGTCAAAACATAAAATATTTCAATCTTAGATTCCCAGTTTTTGGAATGATTATCAAATTTGCAACAGGCAATGATTAAATTGTGCTTTTTAATTTTACTTTGAATCTTGATACTATAATTTGGTTTCAATTAAGATCCCAGTATATTCAGATAGTATTTAATTAGAAGGATGAGAAAGAACTGGAGGCTATATTCTCTGCATCAACAGGAAATTTTTTTCTCCAGCTAAATCACAAAGGCACTGGGTTACTAGGAAAAGCTCCTACATTTAACACAGAAAATATTGTCTTATAGATTTCTTGTTTAACTTTCTCGTAATGTCCTGCTCATATATTGAATAAGAAATCTAGAATCTGAAATATGATCTGAAATGAAGCATGTAGAGTATAATCTGATTTTTGAGTGATTTCACTGGGGAAAATTAATGATTGGGATAGAAGGAGGCATTTTTATTCTAGGTTGTCACTCTTTTGCCCGCATTCTGCAGATGATTGCAAATGTATCTCAAATGGGCTTAGATTTGCACCAGCAGAACCTTTTTATGGGAAGAAGGAAGAAAATACCCTTCACTGGCCCAAAATGTCAGAGAACTTTGACATTTAACCTCTGGACAATAGTTTAACTAAGTTATATGGAAAAAGGAACCACAGAAAAAGCTTATCAAGAGCTATAAACTGTGTCAAGATAAATCTTTGAATTTGGTTGGCATCTGTGTCTGTCTGTTTAAATTGCTTGAAAATATTTTGTAGGAGTGACCTTGATGAATTAGATCGTGAAAAAATAGGTTCTGAAGTTTCTTTTTTTCTTTTAAGCAGCAATTTTCATATTAACACAAGTGTGCCCTATTTAAATAGGAACAAATTACACATTCTTTGTCTCTCACTCTCTCAAATGAATAAATAAAATCTTTAAAAACAATTTAAAAAATCACTTTGAACACATTTGGATGTATTCTACAGGTAATTTAACGTGGATATGTTCACCTAACTATGATGAATTCAATAGAAGTATCTTTAATTATAATGCAAATGGGGGTACTCTCTATTAAAATACTGTTATTTGAGTTATAAGCAATAACTCTAACATGAATGTTTTTGGAATATAATAGTGTCAGAAGGCTGCCCGATAAAATGTGATGTGAGGGAAATTCTGTAATACTGACCTAAAAAATCCCCATTTTGTAATAACAGCATCTCAAGGGTGGTCTCAAAGGTGTAGTACTATATATCAGGATGTCTTCTATTTGGAGAAGTTGGGCAAGGGTAGGTTCATTCTGAGGTTCTATCAGGGTCACTCTAAGATTGGTTTGGGTTTCCCATTTGGTTTACTGGCCTCTTGGTGAATAGGAACCAATATTCTGGAATAGTCCTGGTTCAGACCTCCTGTGCTAGACTAGCCAATTTTGGCTATTTCTAAATCTTGGGTCCAGTCTCATTCATATGTGTAGTAGTGCATATTATTTTAAAAATTCTAAAGGAATAAATATGAATTGAATAGCGGGCATCAGATTAAAACCTCTCGAATTTAGCTTGATACCCTTATTTGGCCAAGAATAATTTTTTCCTCTAGCTGTCTCCAAGGGAGAATAGAAAATCTAAATTGTTTCACATAGGCAGGTAGGATGACCAATGAATCATTAATGTTTTATGTATTTTGTGGCTCTAAGAAAATAAATGGTAGATGGTGTTAGGACAGAGCCTTGATTTTTCTCTTATTCTTATTTTGCTTTTTCATACTGAGTAATGAATTACAGTGAGAATCGCTAAAGATGTGAATTCTGTAAACTAAAATGAAGCCATCCTAGACCTATTCCAAGAATAAGAGGTTCTAGCATCTATATGCTGTAAATAAAAAATACAGAGCTGCAGTTTTACAACTGACATCTAATTGAGAAGTAAGAAATCTGAGATAAATGGAAAGAGATCAGACTTTAAAGTCCGGAAGAATTGTGTTTGAATCTATACCTTCAGTTCATTACTTCACATTTACATGACTTTAGGCAAGCCTCAATTTCTTTATCTGTAAAGAAGCATAAATTACTATAAAGCAAATAAAATTAACAAATCTAAAATTTGTTCCTTTTAAACTCTAATGAAATTTATGATTCCCTGGCAAGTCTGATCAAGAAAAAAAGAGAAGATACAAATTGCCAGTATCAGAATTGAAAAGATTATATTGTTAGACATCCTATGGATATTAAAGGATGGTGATGAAATTTATAAACAACTTAATGCTTATAAATCTGATAACATGGATCAAATGGGAAAATTAGTAGAGGGAAAAAAGCCTTACCACAAAAAGTAGCCTGAATAACTTTATATGTATCTTAAAAGCTGACTTTGTAATAAAAACTTTCCCCAAAAGAAAACTTGAGATCCAGATGGTTTCACTGGTGAATTCTGTCAGACTTTAAAAAGAGAAATAATAGCAATTTTTGCAAATACTTTTAGAAAGTAGAAGAAACAGAAAAACTTCTCGACTCATTTTATGAGGACATCACTTGACCTATCAAAAACAAATACACTAAAATAAAATGACATACTAATAAATCTCACAGATATAAAATATTAAACAAAATATGAGCAAATCAAATCTATCAACAAATAAAAATTCCATAATATGTGAATATATTCCATATTTATGGGATAAGTCATAACCAGGTAGGATTTATTCCAGGGATGCAAAGTCACTTCACTAACACTTGAAAGTTCTGCATCAGAACCTGTACTAGTTTTAAAAACACAAGGACAGGAGAAATTCTAAAGTCAGCAAGGACTGAAAAAAACAGCCAGTTATAGAAAGAAACAGCAACAACAACACCACAAAAAAACTTGGCTGTAAGTGCTCCCCCTTATCTCTTCAACTGGATATGTGCTGATTCAACCTCTTCAGTGGCCTGGTGGCTAGCCCAGCCTTCCCAGCTACGCCAGACAGACAATTCAAATTTCAGAATCCTGGCAGATTTCCTTCAAGAATAGACTTCATGATAGGTTTTTGTTACAGTCAGAGGCACGAGTGGCAGGGAAAGAGGAACATGATTGAAAGAAAGGTCAGGTAGACAGCAGCATCACTTCCTTTGTAAGACTGCAAATATCTCCCACTATTTGAACCACACTTTTGGCCATTAACAATTACTTAATGTTCCAATGTATATATGGACCACATCTTCTTTATCCATTCATCCACTGAAGGACATCTTGGCTCTTTCCACAGTTTGACTATTGTGGACATTGCTGCTATGAACATTGGGGTGCAAATGGCCCTTCTTTTCACTACATCTGTATCTTTGGGGTAAATACCCAGTAGTCCAATTGCTGGGTCATAGGGTAGCTCTATTTTTTTATTTTTTTGAGGAACCTCCACAGTTTTCCAAAGTCGCTACACCAACTTATATTCTCACTAACAGTGTAGGAGGGTTGCCCTTTCTCCACATCCTCTCCAACATTTGTTGTTTCTTGCCTTGTTAATACAATGGAATATTACTCAGCTGTCAGAAATGATAAATACCCAACTTTTGCATCAACATGGATGGGAATGGAGAAGATTATGCTAAGTGAAATAATTCAAGCAGAGAAGGTCAATTATCATATGGT
This sequence comes from Nasua narica, assembly GCA_028533885.1. Taxonomy (NCBI): domain Eukaryota; kingdom Metazoa; phylum Chordata; class Mammalia; order Carnivora; family Procyonidae; genus Nasua; species Nasua narica. Next base: position 45,107,118 of record CM052808.1, read on the forward strand.
TTCACTTACTTGTGGAACATAAGGAATAGCATGGAGGACATTAGAAGGAAGGGAAAAATGAAGGGGGGGAAATTGGAGTGGGGGACGAACCATGAGAAAATGTGGACTACAAGAAACAAACCAAGGGTTTTAGAGGGGAGAGGAGGTGGGGGATGGCAATATCAGTGATGGGTATTAAGGAGGGCACATATTGCATGGAGCATTGAGTGTTATACATTGGGTGTTATACATAAACAATGAATCTTGGAACACTACTTCAAAAACTAACGATGTACTGTATGGTGACTAACATAATAAAAAATAATAATAATTAAAAAAAGGCTCATGAATAACAAATCTTATCTCTTAAAAAAATTACTTAATGTTTATGTAATCCAAAAAGAAAACAACAAATGCCCCTTAAGGATCATTCAAATGCTGAACATTTGATTCATAAAATGCAAGATATATTAATGACCATTTACTACAATTTATTTTAATGTTTCTGTTACTTTAATTTTTAAATAGCATGAGCTGTTCTCTGTAACCAAAGAATTAGAGCAAAAGGAAGAAATGAAAAAATAACAAAAATTAAAATCACATCCCCATTCAGACACTAATGTTAGTATGTATCTTCACCAACTTTTTACACACACATATACATACACATGGTATTTTTGTGGTTACTGCTGTTCATTAGATTTTTACAAAATAGAATCATGGCATATATGTTACTCTACAACTATGCTAAACACTACAGCAAGGACCTTCCTTCAGGTGAATGAATGTAAATATATATCACTCTTTTAAATAACTGCTTAATATTCTATACTGTAATATACCACAATTTATCCAGCCAGTCTGCTGTATCAAAGTTAGGTATTCAGTTTTTTTGCAATGTTTAAAACTAAAAACAATGCTATAATAAACATCCTTGTATATCTGGACATCTGTTGTGTGTGTGTGTGTGTGTGTGTGTGTGTGTTTGCATTTTATTTTTATAGGAAAGATTCCCAAAGTAGGAGGTTAGGTTCCAAATATTTAATTAACTTATATGAAATTAATTTCTGAAAAGATTCATTTTCTGTACCATACACATTACTCTACAACTTGCTTTTTATGCTTCATGCTTTTTATGTTGCCATCAGAAATATAGGACAGTTTTCTCATTTCCCTTTTGTTTAGTATTAGATATCATTTTTCTTTTAAATTGTGGCCAGGATGAAGGATGAAATTATCTAATTTTTGCTTTGATTAAAATTTTCCTAAACACTTTTGAGGTTAAGAAGCTTTCTTTAATTTGGGCTCTCTTATTTACTTCTCTGTGAATTGCTAATTTATAGCCTCTATTTTTCTAATAAGAATTTAGACATTTTCTTATCATAGGTGGATTTTCTTTTGGTATATAATATGAAAGGTCATTTTTTTTCGTAGAACATTATTGGTCTTTGGGCTTTTTAATGATAGCTTTTCATACCTAAATTTATAATTTTTATCTCTGATAAGTCTTTCTTTTTTTAAATATAGCTTCTAGAGTTCAGGTCTTGCTAAGAAATGTCGTCCCCAACCAAACTTACACAAATGTTTTCTTAAATTTAATTATAATATTGTTTCATTGAATTATATCTGAACCCTTCACCCAACTGGAATATTTGTTTTAATATATAATGTGATAGAGGTTTTGGCTAATGTATACTCACATGGGTGGCCAATTGTGATACCACCGTTTACTGACTAAATGTTATTTTTCCAGTGAATTAAAATGTCATCTTTGTCATACATTACATTTCTATTTATACTTAGATCTATTCACAGCTAGTCGGGTAAAATCTTACTATTTATAATACAATGGCTTTATAATAAATGCTCAATCCCTTTAAGTCTACTATCACTATTTTCTTCATTATTTTTTTGCAATTCCCATATTTTTAGTTCTCCACATGAAATTTGAAATCTTTTTACTCATTCAGAATCCAAAAAGCTATAGAGGTTTGATTTAAAAACATAATTGGTTTTAAATATCTATCTTTTTAGGTTTGGTTTTATGTATCTCACTTGTATTTTATAAATGACTTTATATACATCATACATAATTCCCTTAAAGTTATACTAAGCATTTTGTAGCTTTTGTTCCAACTCTGCATGAATTATTTTTGCGATTAGCATTCCTGGGTGCTTATTGGTTGTTTATAAAAAAATATTGATTTTTATATATTTACCTTATATCTACCCAGAATACTAATTTTTTCATCAATTATAGGAATTTTATTAATTTTTAGTTTTTTTAAGTATGGATTCAGACCATTGCAACTGAAGATAGTTTGGTCTCTTCTTATGTGGATGTTCTTCTCTAATTGCCTTAGCTAGGAGCACCAAACAATGTTGAGTCATGGAAGTGACAATGAGTCGTCCTGGATGTTCTCATCTTTAGAATTTAGTTAATGTGTCTTATTGACTTTTTGAATATGGTCTTTATAAATTTAATAGGTTTTTATTCATATTTCAATATTGTATTAAAGCTAATTGCTACATTATAACAAATGCCTTTTTAGTATCACATGACATAATCAAGAAATATTGAAATCATAAATTTTGATGAAAGATCTCTTGGTACTTAATCATTTTTGCATTTACAGAATAAACTTTATTTTATTCTTACTGTTTTTAAATTCACTATCCTAGTTTGAATTAGCAAACATTTCATATAGAATTTTTGCATCTGTATTGAGAATTGAAATCAGTCTTTTATTTAGATTTAGGGAATTAGCATTTTATCACCTTCATAGACTGAACTGAAAAATATTTTCATTTTTATATATGGTCTGATCTAGATTAAATAACAGGAATTATTTTCAACAGAAATAAATATATATATAGGAATTTATTATGTGATATAGGTAATATTTCTTACTGGGGAAATAAATATTCAGTAAATAATGTTTGCAATAAATTAGTAGTCATCAGAGAAACAATTTCATTGTTTATGTATTTTTAATGGATCAAAGATTTAAATATCGAGTAAATAAAACTGTAAACATATTAGAGGTAGACATGGAAGAAGAGTAACGATTTTTGTTATATCCTCTTTATCTAAAAGAAGGAAAAGACTTTCAAAGTATTGTAACAAAAGAGAAACAAAAATCAAAATTGGCAAATTTGATCCCATAAAAATAAGAACTTCTTCATGGCAAAAATTGTCTTCATGAGAATTCCATCAGAAAATAGAATTCAACTCAGATGCATTTAGAAGAGTTTTTAATGAATGAGCCACCTATAAAGGAAGGGTAGGGTTGAGGGAAACAACAAAGAAGGGCTGAAGCAACTAAAGACTACCTATGATAGGAAAACATTTCACACCTTGGTTTGAAGGACAAGGAAAGGAAATAATAATGTTCTTGGAGACCAGTAAGAGTTGGAACCATAAAGTAGTGACCGGTGGTTAGTAGAGATGCAACTAATAATACAGGAACATGTTTCAAAGCAGAGAAAGAATATCAAAAAAATACTCCAACCTTTCTATCTTCCTTACTCCTTGTGATAGGCAGATACCTAAGAGAGCCTTTAATGAGCCACACATCTCCGATTTCACATCCTTGTGTAATCATCTCCCTTTCATTCTGAACTAAACCTAATAACTTGCTTCTAATGAACAGAATACCATAAAAATGTCATAATTAAGTTTCAAAACATTTTCAACTTCTTTATTGCTAGTCAACTCTTCTATTGTACTCTCTCCTTGCATACCTTGATGAGACAAGCTGCCATGTTGGAAAGGCCCATGTGGAAAGGAACTGAAGGGTGCTTACAGACAACTGCCAGTGAGAACTTGAAGCCCTCAGTCCCAACAGCGCTCAAAACACTGAATCCTACCAATGACCACATCAGCTTGGAATTGGATCCTGCTCAGTAGAGCTATAGTCCCTTGGCCAATACTCTGATTCTAGTGTTAATAAGACCGTGAAACAGAGGACCCAGTTAAGTCACCATCGAGAGTTTTGTGTATTTTTTAACTGCTAAATTTTGAGGCAAATGTTAAATGATTTCGAATAACATTTGGTACCTGGAAATGGAGTGGTCCCATAACAATACAAATACATAAAAATGTGAGTGTGGCTTAGGAATCACCCAGTGGTAACAACTAGATGGATTTTGATGAACATGATGGAGAAAGTATAAATTGCATTGAATGAATTGTTGGAATAAACATGATGCCAATCAGAGTGCAAAAGGAAGCGAAAAATATGCATTGGAAATTGGAGGATGGACGACCCCAGCTACAAAGGGCAAAGGCCTTTCAAGCCTCTTTTTGACTTGTTTGCTAATATTCCCTTGGCCAAAGCAGATTCATTGAGTGAAGAAATAAATTCTACTTATTATGGGAGAAAAGAAATATGTGGCCATTTTTTTTCAGTCATGGTTGGCTCTAACCACAAATTTCACATCCTTCCCACTTGCAAAACATGTTCATCTCAATCCAAGGTCCCCTATACTCATCCAATATGGCATCAACTTGTAGTCAGTATCTTATAGTCTGCATCAAATCTACATACAGTTCTCTCAGTCTGGTTCTTGTTCCATAGACTTATGAAATAAAAAGGGTATCTGTCTCTCCCCACACGTTCAAAAAGCAGATAGGAACAGAATAACCACTATAAAGACTCCTTTCAAAATGAGAGGAATGAGAGATGCTAAGCAATCCCTGGTCCATAATAATTTTGAAATCCACCTAGAAAAATATTGCAAAGTTCTCTTACTCTGGGGACACAGGATGCACCTCACTTAAGGCCTAGTTCTGCTCCCTAGAAATGCCTCTCTAGTGTTTTGTTCTATTTGTGTCATAGTTTTGCGCTTTATACTCTTAAAGTCAGCCCTCAGAGATGTCCTTCCTTCCTATTAACAATTGCATAAGAATTAGCACCTGTTTGCATATGAGAAACTTTAAGTTCATTTTAGTCTAATTTGGTAACCTTCTTACTAGAATAATTTCCTAAAAAAACTTTGTAAGCTTTCTATATATTAGTTTATTTTTGGATTAAATTCCTCTGAATCAGACAAAAGCTGTACCCACAATTCTTTTAAAGACAAGCTTTAAAGACATATCTTTAAAAGGTAGATTTTAAATTTCTTTCTGATGTAGTAAAATTAATTGATTTAATCAGATTTTATCGTGGGTTTATTTTTTTAAATCAGCTTTATGGAAGTATAATCTTCATACAATCAAATGCATTTCCTACTTGCCCTGTTAATGGACAGAACATACTGTGCAGCTGGAGGAAACCCTCAGGCAGAGATAAGAAACTTCTGTTTCTGAGAAAAGGAAAGCATTTTTCCTGTTGACTTCTTCTCTGCCACTGACCCCTGAGCTCAAGCCAGGTACAAGAAAAACTAAGTCCCACACTTGCCTTTCCCATTCATATCTGGCAGCATCATATGAAATAATAGACTAAGCCAGTTCCTTAGCTTGTTGTGATAGTTCTTAGAGAGTGGTTAAGATGGAGATCACTGGATATGGCATAGGCTTGCTTCTCTCTACTCCCTTCTGCCAAGTATAGCTAAAACTGAAAATTATATAAGAAGCAACCAACAGAACTCTGAAAGATGTGAAGAGAAAGGCAAACTAGCTAGGGACCCCTAGGCTTATGGAATAACACAGCAGCAGGGTATTTTATTGACCCCCTGCACAACAGAATACCACTCAGTTCTAGCATTTGTGACCCTCAATATTACAACAGGATGTAGCCCAGAGATCAAACCAACCCAAATCAAACCTAAATCAAACCAACACCTACACCAGGCAAACTCAACAGCACTGGCAAGAGTGATAGATAGAGAGCCCTACTGATGATACTGATAACACTTCCCCTGTCTACTGATGATAGCAGACAGGGGAAGTACAGTTGTTCTGAGATTACTTACCCCCCCCCCCCACCAAGAGATACCAGGTGACCATGTAGCGCTGGAAAGGGGGATCCTGCCACAATAGGCACTTGGCCCGGTAGTGCTTTCCATCTCTTATCTCTCCCAGGAAGGCAAGTCCAATCACAGCAAATATCAGGTCCAGGGAGGGCTCTCCTTCGACTGGGTGAGAATTCTCTCTCCAACAAGAGATACTGGGGCAGTGGGATAGAGTGGGGAAAGGTAAAGAGGAATCCCTCTGCAGAAAACACCCAACCCAGGAAGTGCACCCAGCTTGGAAGGCATCAACCAGCCTAGTCTGTGGAAATTCCTTCCACTCCCTCAAATAGCACCAAGAGAGACCAGTAGCACCTCTGCAATACCAGATAAATCAAGCATACCAAAATAGCACTGCAAAGGCTCTGAAATTAAACTTTTGGGGACCATAGCCCAAGAAATTAGTTCAGGATGTGCAAGCTCAATGTAAACAGGATGACCATCTGACATTATACCAAAAATTTAAGAAAATCACAACTTGAAGGAAAAAATACAACAAACTAATACCAATGCACAGATGAATCAGATGTTGGGATTATCTGAGAAGGATTTTAGAGTGGCCATCATGAAAAGGTTTCAATAAGCAATTACAAATCATCTTGAAACAAATTTAAGAAATTGGAAAACTCAGCAAAGAAATAGAAATTATGTTAAAAGTGGAAACTTGGAACTAAAAAATACAACAAATTAAAAACTAGCTAGATGGGCCAATAGTAGAGTGAAAATGACAGGATAGGACCAGTGAACCTGAAGGCAGATCACTAGAATTTCTAAACAAAGAGAAAATCAACAGAACCTGAGGGACAGTAGCCAAAGATACAGCATTTGCATCCTTGCAGTTCCATAAGGGAGAAGGGTGTATGAGGATATAAGAAGATCTAAAAAGCACAAGTGGCTGAAAATTTCCCAAATTGGCCAATAGACCTGTATATTCATAAAGTGGAGAAAGACCAAATAAGAGAACCAAAAGAAATCCACATGAAGACACCACATAATTAAACTTTGAATCAGAGAAAAAATATTGAATATATGGAGATCAAATTGACACATTAACTATAGAGCACCCATTGGAATCCAGAGAGTGGATTTCTCATCTGAAACTGTGAAGCCCAGAAAATAGGAACCTAACTGTTAACTGTGAATACCATATGCAGCCAAATGACCCTTCAGGAGAAGAGAAAGGAAAGACATTCTCAGACAAAGACTAAAGAATTTGTCACAAGCAGATTTATCCTTAAAGATTAGCAAAAGGAAAATCTTTAAAAAGAAAAGAAATGATAAAAGAAGGGATCTTGGAGCAATAGGAAGAACACAAAGGAAGAAAGAACAATAGAAAAAGTAGAAATATAGGCACAGATTATCCTCCTCATGAGTTTTATAAATCATATCTGATGACTGAAACAAAGATTACACTAACTGATAGTCAATATAATGATATTTAAAAGTGGAGAAGGTACAAACTGTTGGTTGCCAGATGGGAGGGCATGGGCAACATGGGTGAAGAAGAATGGGGAGTATAGGCTTCCAGTTATGGAATGAATAAGTTACAGAGAGAAAAGGTACAGCATAGGAAATACAGTCAATGATACTGTAATGGTTTTTTATGATGACAAATGGTGGCTACGCTGTGGAGAGCAAGCATAAGGAATAGAGTTGTCAAATTACTGTGTTGTACACCTGAAACTAAAATAACATTGTATGTCAACCGAACTTCAATAAAAAAGAAAGTAAAATAATAATAAAAGTGGGGAAGGTAAAGGGACCCAAATGGAATTAAAGTTTCCATGCTTCACTCGAAGTGGTGGTAAGGTGTTGTGATGATGATAAGGAGGCAGTAAGTGGTGATAAAAAGGCAGCAGGAAGGATCCTTGTGGTGTTGTAGCAGTTTTATACTTCATTGTGATGGTGGATACACAAACCTACACATGTGATAAAACTGTTCTGGACTATCTGTTCACCTAACTATACAAGCACACAAAGGAGGAGTACAAGTAAAACTGCAGATATATGAATAAGATTTGTGAATTGCATCAATGTCACTACACTGGTTATGATTTTACACTGTAGTTTTGCAAGAGGTTACCATTGAAGTAAAGGGTACATGGTCTCTTTGTATTATTTCTTACCAGTATGTGTTAATCTATAATTATCTCAAATACAAAGTTAAATTTAAAAGCACTACCCTGTTATGATCCTAAAATTTTTATAAATTTCCCTCTATAGTTTCCTCTTTTTTTATACAGCACTAAAGCTGTCAAGGCAGTGTTCTTGCTGCATTAAGTTTAATAAACGCAGTTTTGCTTAATTAAAAAGAAAAGCAAGAGTCACTAATGTGTATACATGTCTAAGTTTCCAGAATTGCTCAGATTTTTGTTAAGTTATTTCATATTTTCCACTAGTCATCAGCCACAGAAAGACTTTACATGGTCAACTAGGTGAACATTCTTCTGGAATAGTATTGTCACAACCATCTTGGAACCTCAGCTGAGTCTTGGAGCTTTTAAGTAAATCAGTTTTAACTATTCTTCTTAAAAGTGGGAGATTTCTTGGTCATCAAAATAATGCTTTCTTGGGCGCCTGGGTGGCTCAGTTGGTTGGGCGACTGCCTTCGGCTCAGGTCATGATCCCGGAGTCCCGGGATCGAATCCCGCATCAGACTCCCGGCTCTGCGGGAAGTCTGCTTCTCCCTCTGACCTTCTCCCCTCTCATTCTCAGTCTCTCTCTCTCTCTAATAAATAAATAAAAATCTTTAAAAAAAAATAATGCTTTCTTTTTTTTTTTAAAGATTTTATTTATTTATTTGACAGAGAGAGAGATCACAAGTAGGTAGAAAGGCAGGCAGAGAGAGAGAGAGGGAAGCAGGCTCCCGGCTGAGCAGAGAGCCCGATGTGGGGCTTGATCCCAGGATCCTGAGATCATGACCTGAGCCAAAGGCAGAGGCTTTAACCCACTGAGCCACCCAGGTGCTCTAAAATAATGCTTTCTTGAACCTCCTCACATAATAAAGTATTTGGCTCTGCATCTATACATATAATCACGAGAACCACTCTTAATAATGCAAGGGGTATGGTAGATAACAAAAAAAATATATAGCTTTCATAGTTAGGTGAACAGATAGTCCAGAATATGACAATATATTCTTTTTATTCAGTTTTGCTTTATTTTCCAAACCAAATACAATCCATGAGGTGGGAGAAGGATTCAGAAGACCTGAATTTTTTTTTTTTATCTTTCCAAATTTTGGTTAGTTTCTTAACATGTGAAGGTTATTCAGTGTAGGTTGTGTGTACCAAGAGGCCATCTCTGTCATTGGAGTCACTGCAGTCACTGGAACCCTATTCCCTTTTTATCCTGTGGTCTTAACAATCCTTTACCACCTAGTTCCTCTGTATTTGGAAACCAAACTTTTTATAGCAAGCCATCTTGAGGGAGGTTTTGACTCCTATGAGTAATGTATTACACAGATATTTTGTACTGTGAAGGGGGTCTCTTCTTTGTCTCTTTTTATTTCATGCTGAATACATCTAACTCCTTATTTGTCTTCACAAAGATAAAAACAATGTTACCATTGTCTTGGGATGTGCTTTCCTTAAGATGTGAGGAGGAAACACAAAACAGTATCATTCCCTAATTACACATATTGGTTTATCCTTTAAATAGTCAACATTTGTCTGAAGAATGTTTCTTGATCAAATAAGACATCAGTTATGTCTCATACTCTTAACTAAAAATTTAAATGATCACCACTATGACTTTTTAAGCAAATGCATAAAATGTGGATTTTACAACTACAACAAAAAGAAAACAATTAAGCGATGATGAATTTACAAGGCTATTTATAACCTTGAGTTTTGATACCAAATATAAATATAGTTCCATGACTTTCATGTTACAAATATAGTAGAAAAGAGGCAAGACTGAATATGTTTTTATTGATTTTACATATTTACAACAATTTATATAAATCAAGTTAAGACTGAAACATTGTAAATCTGCAGAAACTAGAATTGAGTATTGCTCCGATACAAGATGTCAAATTAATTAAATAAGGAGACTTTAGGTTGAAGTGGCTTCTCTGCCTTAGTAGCCTACATAAGCAAACCAAAACCTGAGATTCTAATGCATCAAGGTTAAGAAATCAAAACCTAAGGACAACTCATCACAAACAGCCAAATAGGATTTCCCAAATAAAGTGACCACTTAGCTGTAGCCAAACAAATGATTTCCTTGCTTTACTTCCACCTCTTTTGTAAAACTTTTTCCCCTAGCTCCTCTCAGTGGAGTGCTCCTAAACACTTCTGGTTTGGAATCTGATTCCAACAGATTTTTGCACTTAAAATTTTGCGATGTTTATCTTTTAACAGAATTGTTTGTAATTCTTAAAGTCCCACAGAAGTGTGACTATAGGCTTTCTAATGACAGCAGTGGTAACTGTGACACAGTAAATAATAAAATAAAATAATAGGGGCTCTTGGGTGGCTCAGTGGGTTAAAGCCTCTGCCTTTGGCTCAGGTCGTGATCTTGGGGTCCTGGGATCAAGCCCCGCATTGGGCTCTCTGCTCAGCAGGGAGCCTGCTTCCCCCTCTCTCTCTGCCTGCCTCTCTGCTTACTTGTGATCTCTTTCTCTCTGTTGGGTGAATGAATGAAATCTTTACAAAAAAAGAAAAAAATAATAAAGATAGAATGAGCTCCAATTATACTCAAAGTCAAAGCAAGTTCTGTTCAACAGGAGGCAAGGGAAGGGCTCAGTTTTAGAGTTGGGCATCTAAAACTCTAAAGTTAGATGCCCAACTCTAGGCGTCACTTTGAGTTGAACATCAGTTTGGATCTAGTTTGGCCAAAGCTTCCATGACCTTTGCCAAATTATGTAACTTCTCAGAACTCCAATTTCCTAATCTATATAATGTGGCGATTATAGGATCCCTCTTGTATGGTTGTGAATAATAAGTTATTTCATACATGCAGAGCACTTAATACATTCCTGGCAGATAGTATTTCATAAGTGTTAGTTCATATTTTGTTAGAATTCTTATTTCTACTTCCCTCCTCCTGTTTCTCCCCTTCTCTTCTAATAGAGTTTTTTGTATAACACTTTATGTATGGCTCCCCTCTTCCTTACTATTGCCTTAAACCCTGATGTTCTACCTCGTGAGGTAGCCGGAGGCTGTCATCCCCAGACGGGTCTACCACTCACCAGCCCAGTGTTTACACAGCTGGCAAACCTGGTTCTGCAGCCAATCTCCATTGCTCAGAGGTCTCCCTTTCTTAATATGGGGCAGATACGGTTCATGGCATTTTGCCTTTAAGGTCTTACTTCGTTTTCCTACACTGAACTTCATGCCTCCCGCCTACCTAGACGCTGCTGGATCAAATTCCTTTCTGGAAGGAAAATTTTTCAGTGTTCAATGTTTAGTCTCTTATCATTTTTGTTTTTTCTTTAACAGTTTGTGTAATAATACAAGATTCTCAGTGTGTTTGAATTTTCTCCTTGAAAGCTGTATTAGATTGGTATTGCTACTATAACAAATTTTCACAAACTTAGAAGTTTAAAATGACACAAATTTATATGCTTACAGTTCTGGAGGTCACAAATCTGAAATTAATTTCAGTGGTCAAGATGTTGGCAGCACTGGTTCTTTTGGGAAGCTCTGAGGGAAGAATCAATCTCCTTGCCTCTTTCAGTTTCTAGTAGCTGCCTGTATTCTCTGGTGGTCTCTTCCTCCATCTTCAAAGTGCTTTTCTCTGTTTCCATCATCACACTGTCTTCTCCTCTAGCCTGAACTACTGCATGCCTCTTACATAGACCCTTATAATCACAATGGGCCTAGCTGGGTAACCCAGGATTATTTCTGCATTTCTAGAATCTTAATTCAGTCACATCTGTAATGTCCTCTTTGCCATATAAGGTAACATTAATGGGTTCCAGGGATTATGAAATGGACAAATTTAGATTGTTATTATTCCACCTACCATAAAAGTGCTTCACCTAAGAGAATAAAAGGAAAAAGAAAACAAAAGGAAGAAAGTAAAAAGGAAGGGAAGGAGGAGAGGGGAAGTTGAGATGAAGGAGAAGAAGGGAACAATAAGGGGGATTTTGCATCAAAGAATAAAATCAAGTCAAACACAGCTCTCTTTGATGAAGCATAGAAAGAAACAACCCATCATTATAACCAGGTGTATTTCATGTTTTAAAAAAGATATGTGATTTACAGATACACTATTGGGACGATATCAAAATAAAAGGTTCCTGCACAGTGAAGGAAACCATTAACAAAATTAAAGAGCAACCTACAGAATGGGAGAATTATATTTGCAAATGGCATATCTGGTAAAGGGTTTGTATGCAAAATATATAAAGAATTTATAAAACTCAATGCCCCCAAAACCAAATAATCCAATTAAGAAAAAAAAAAAAAAAACGGGCAGAATGAATAGACATTTCTCCAAAGAAGACATACAAATAGCCAACAGACACATGAAGAGATGTTCATTATCACATAATGAACCATCAGGGTTCATTTCCCCTCATTTCATCAGGGTTCATTTCCCATAACCATCAGGGAAATGCAAAACAAAACTCCAATGAGATAACACCTTCATACCTGTCAAAATGGCTAAAATCAACAAGACAAAAAACAACAGATGTGGGTGAGGATGTGGAGAAAAAGGAATACTCATGCTCTATTAGTGGGAATGCAGACTGGTGCAGCCACTCTGGAAAACAGTGTGGAGGTTCAAAAAATTAAAAATAGAGGGGCGCCTGGGTGGCTCAGTCAGTTAAGTGTCACTCTCGATTTCAACTCAGATCATGATCTCAGGGTTGTGGGATGGAGCCCCGTGTCAGCCTTCATGCTGGGCATGGAGCCTGCTTGAGATTCTCTCTCTCCCTCTCCCCCTACCTACCTCTTCTCTCTCCCTCTTTTAAAACAAAAACAAACAAAAAACAATAAAAAGAAATAGAACTACCTTATGATCCAGCAATTGTGCTACTGAGTATTTATCCAAAGAATATAAAACACTAATTCAAAGGGATATGTGCACCGCTATGTTTATAGCTGCACTATCTACAATAGCAAGATACAGAAGCAACCCAAAATATCCGTCGATTGATATGGATAAAGATGTGAGATTATATATGTAATGGAATATTGCTCAGCCATAAAGAAGAATGAAATAGTGCCATTTACAATGTCATGGATGGAGCTGGAGAGTATGATACTAAATGAAATAGGTCAGAGAAAGACAAATATCATATGATTTCGTTTATATGTGGTATTTAAGAAAGAACAAATGAACAGAGGGGGGAAAAAGAGAGAGAGAGAGACAAATCAAGAAACAGACTCTCATTTGTAGAGAACAAACTGATGGTTACTAGAGAGAAGGTGGGTGGGGGGAGGTGGGTTAAAAGGTGATGAGAATTAAGGGGTGCACCAGTGATGAGTACCAGGTGATATATGGAAGTTTGAATCACTATATTGTACACCTGAAACTAATATTATACTGTATGTTAACTAACTGCAATTAAAATAAAAACATAAAAAGCCTAAAAAAGAGAGAGAGAGAGAGACATGGTTTGCTGACATAAAAGAAGAAAAGGGAGAATAGTAACACAGGTAACACATAACACAAAATCTGTCCAATTTAAAAACCACAATAAAAAAAACCCACAATTAAGAAGAGTGTGACTTACTTAGAAAAGAATTTTACAATGACTCCACTTCAGAATGAAGGGGGAAATAACAAGTCCCTTTTATTATAACTGAAATGAAAACCTGAATGGGAATAGCCCATCATGTAATCCTTTTCTGGTGTGTTCCTGCGGCTCACAGCCTTCTGGAATAAGCCTGATTGATCATATTGAGAGAGTTTAGTGGAGGAGAGTGCCACCCTCTGCTTGGTTTCAGCAATAACAAATCCAAGGGGATGTTACAGGGAAGGATTGCTATATTGTATTCCAGCTATGTCAACACTGGGTTGTTTGATAACAGCCAATTTTAAGAGATATAAGGGGGTATAATAGCAGTGGGGGAGATTCACATTCTGGGTATAATTCTCTTATCAAATATTCATTCCTTTTTACATGGTCAGGCAGAGAAAAACTTAAAGTTCAACTAAAGTAATTACAGCATATTAATTTACTCACAGTAAATCCTGGCTAGAAATTATTTTAAACTCGTATTTTTAATAGAGTAGCAATGTTAATTATTCATAATACTTAGGTATCTCATTTGGACTGTCTTGTCATGCCATTAAATTAATCATGAATATGTATTTGTGAAACATTTTCATCATATCTCATGATTTACAGATGCTTCTGCAAATGCCTGTAATGCGGTCTTTCATTAACATTGCTGAGCTAAATGCATTTTCAAGAAAGAAGTCTTAAAAATAACGTAGGATGTAAGCAAAATAACTAAACCAAATTTTAGCATGGAAATTTATTTAATAAGGATTGTGAGGAAAATATTCATGAAGCACAAAATGAAGAGACTATTATTCAAATAAAACAGATAGAGCTTCTATTTTTGTATACAGACAAATGCCATGAAAAGAAAGATAAAACATTTGAAAAGGCAAATAAAACAGCTTCAGGTTTTTTCTCTTAATATAAGCAATATAGTATAACTTCTAGAAAGTTAGGAGAGTTATTACTATTTAATGCAAGTGATAGTCACTTTTATTAATAGAATGGAAGTAGGAATTGGGTATTTAGAATTCACACACACAGTGTTATAAATTTCAGTTAACTTAATACTATTTGAAAGATGGACAGAATGAATAATTAGAATGTGTACTAATCTAACTCACTGTAATTTAAAACATTTGGTTTAGATAGCATGTCATTCATGTAAATCAGTTTGTTTCCAGGAGCCAAAAATAAAGGCCGGAACAAAGTAGAGACATTTTTCAAAATATCTTACTAACAAATACGTCAAAATGTGTGAGATCTACACATTTATTTTCTTCATTCCTCAGTCAGGTATTTATTGAGAACCCATTCTATGAATAATTACTAGATGAGGTATCTTGTTAGATACCGCTCAGTGCAATCATAGTGCACCATGAGAAAATCATCTCCTCTGGATTACCTTTAGACAAAACTATAAAATATATTGAACTGAAGTGTTACAAGTACTATCTCTCACTACCCAGAGACCCAAATCCCGAGATCTCTTCATCCCTTCCCCCAATCAGATCAGGACACCAGCTCAGGAGATTTCCTGAAGGCCCTTACCAAATCCAGCATTTGTAAATTTGTCCCCTTTTTTCAGGGTCTTCCTATGTCACTGACTGGTTAACTGGGGAGATTAATTCTGGCTATGAGGTGGTAGAGACAGATACTACTATGCTTGTTAAAAAGCAGTCTGTACCGGGAGGTCAGCCAGAGCCTGGGATCTGGGACAAATACGGAGCCTTAGCACTGATTTTAAGCACTCTCCAAATACTTCCATATACATAATCTTGATTTTTGCCCTAGAAAAGTCTTGTTAAAGGTTATGATTCATCTTATTTGAACCTGAGTTCAAATTATATTACCCTAAATATATATAATGCACTGATATTTGTCTTTGTAATATTGATGTATTCTAAGCTGAGACCAAAATTATTTCAAGAAATTATAGAATTATTATTTTGTGTAAAGTTCTATTATTAAAAAAAATAAAAGGTTATGTAATGGTGGTACCTATGAATTATGAGAAGAAAAGTTTTGTTCCAAGAATATCAGGAATGACCACTCAGTTGTAGCCTAAATGAACTCAGCAGTTGAGAGGTTAATCAAAATCCCAGTCAGAAGAAAGAAAATACTAAAAAATAATGTTCAATGAAGATTAATAAAAAATTGTAAAGTAGAATAACTTCTATTTCATAAATATATTTGACAGAATTGTTGTGCTCCAAAAGTACAGATACTTTAAAGTTTTGTAGGAAAAAATAGACAACAAACTTTTCCTCACATTCCAATGAGAAAGACCTAACATCCAAATTCGGACAGTTTGGGGCTGTCTTAATGGTCCATTCAATCGCAATATGGTTCATTAAGTAGAATATGCCATATTAAGATGGACTTAGAAGCTAAATCAACTGAAAGACAGCTGATTGGTTGGTATGGCCAGGCACTTAGAAAGTATAGTAATTTCCCCAGATTTTTATAGGATTATTTTGCTTAATAGAACTTTGATAGTCCAAATACATGAAAGTTTTACTGAACCTCAGATTTTACATTATTTATGAGGAAAGGACAGGTTAAGCAAATTCACAGGTGAAAAAGATCCTAGAAATGGTTATTTCTACTGTTTTCAAATATTGTAGTACTCACCATTTGTACTAAAGCAATTAATGTGCTAATTACAAATAGACGTACCTTATTCTATTAGAGTCAGCAAGGCCTCTGTTTTACAGGGCTTTTCACTTAGTTTGAAGAACTGGATGTTCTTAGAAATAAGATTGCATTTTTTTAACAAACAAGAAAAACTCCAATTTCATATGACTGATTATTCCCCAGATTTGGGTATTTCACTCATCAGATTCACCCTGTGATACATAAAAGCTGCCCAGCATAAAGCCCTGTGGCAATATAATTACTTTATAAAACAGGTTTAACTCCTATTTCTTCCATCCCTCAGTCTTACTGTTAAAAAAAGAGGATCAATCATGATCCGTAATTCAGATATTCTGCCAATTCCCTAAATGGTTAAACTTTACCAAGCTTTACTAGATGAGGGGAAAATTGGTCTATGGAATATTTGGAAGTGATAAATGACTGATTTTTAAGGTTAAACACACCCCAAAGCAACACAGAAGAAAGAAGAATCCAGGAGGGACAGTTTTTGTTTTGTTTTGTTGTGGTAGTGGTGGTTGTTTTAAGATGTTATTTATTTATTTATTTGACAGAGAGAAAGAGTGTGTACAAGCAGGGGGAGCAGCAGAGGGAGAGGGAGGAACAGGCTTCTCGCTGCGCGGGAGCCTGACGTGGGGCTTGATCCCAGGACCCTGGGATCAATGCCTGAGCTTAAGCCAGACACTTCACCAACTACACCACCCAGGTGCCCCAGTTTTTGTTTTTTTAATACTACCTGTCATTTCTCTGTTTACTGTTTTTGGCAGTCTATATGGTTTTCTTCCAGTATAGGGCACTTAGGTCTAAAATTCATGTTTGCTATGCCAACTTCCATAGAACCCAGTTACTTGATAGTAATGGCTTTAGATGAGCAACTAGCATTACTGTGATAGTGGTATATAACTTTGTAATATTTTCCCTCTGCTATAATAGTTCTCTACTTCATGCCTATTCTTTTTTATATTTGTCCAGACTTATTAAAGGTAATGAAAGAAAACATATAGTGAACTCATGGTAGCCAAGAATAAAGAAAGGAAGGGAGCGGGATGGAGGGAGCAAAAAGGAGATGAGAGGGAGGGAGGGAAAAAGAGATGAGAAAAGAGAGAAAATAGAATTTGATATTGTTGGTATTATAATGGGCCCCTGAGAGGCACCAGCAGGTAATCTAAATGTAAAAACCTGTATTAGACTGGGGGAGGGTGGGGTTCATGACTAGAGAGGAACTCAAAAGGGCTTCTGAGGTACTGGTAATATACTGTTTTTTGATCTGCCTACTGGTTACATGGGTGCAACTTGTAATAATTCATCAAACTGCACACATATGGGTGCTTTTGAGCATATCTATTTTATTTCACTAAAATGTATTTTTCTTATTTCATTAAAATATTTTAAAATAAAATGTGTGCTACAGGGAAACATGTATTATTTTTCATCTGTTTTAATTTTACTTGGATGAAGTGATCTCAAAAGTGACTTAAGGCCATTTATTAACTTCACAGTTAAATATGATCTTTTCTTATCAAAGGTAACATTGAACTCCTAAACTTAGCTTTCAATTATGGCTACAGCTCTTTAATCACTTAGTGGTCAGAGACAAGTAGCCTTACTGCTCTCAAGTCTCAGTTTTCTATTTGGAAACTGTTATAGGACCACTTAAGGAGATATTGTTTTTCCTCAGCCAGTCTACTATTTTCTGGGCTTCCTTACTTCAGAATAACACCCTCTTTGGGTTTCAAAATCCATCTTTAAGAAAATCTTAAACCAGTCTTTGTTTGCAAGAACCAAACTGGTATTTGTTTGAAAGGAACCTGCAATTTCAGCAGAGTTGGGAATAGGAAGGGAAGCTAGTGCATTTTGAGAAAGAAGGGGATAGTTGGGGCCCTATCTGAAGCAGGTGGAGGCTTAGCAGATTTGGGGATCAGTTGAATTCTGGTCATATTCCTTGGTTATCAGCAAAGAGAAGCATTCCCATGAGTCTGTGTATAGTGTTGGTGGTACCTTGGCACAGTTTCTCAACTCTGGCCCTATTGATATATGAGGCACCATAATTCTTTGTTGTCAGGAGCTCTCCTATGCATTGTAAGATGGTTACCAGCATTCCTGGTTTCTACCCACTAGATGCCATTAGCACCTCTGCTCCAAGTTGTGACAACCCAAAATCTCTCTCATCATTGCCAAATGTCTCCTAGAGAACCGCGTTCCCCTCATCCCCACTGAGAACTACTGGCTTACAGCAAAGTGCTGGATACTGATTTGATATGGAAAGAATGGAGGGAAAAAATACCAAGAGCTACAAAGTCACCTGCCTTTTTTTTTTCCTAATTTGTTAGTTACCATAGAGTGCAATCTTGGTTTCAGGAAAAATCCAGTGATTTATCACTTACATATAACACCCAGTGCTCATCACAAATGCCCTCTTTAATACTCATCATCCATCTAGCCCATCCCCCACCCACCTCTCTCCATCAATCCTCAGTTTGTTCTCTATCATTAAAAGTTAAGAAGGACATGTGCTGTGATGAGCACTGGGTGTTATACACAACTAATGAATTGTTGAACACAACATCAAAAACTAATGATGTACTATATGCTGGCTAATTGAACATAATAATAATAATAATAAAGAATCACTTATGGCTTGATTACTTCTTTCTTTCTTTTCCTCTTCCCATATGTTCATCTGTTTTCTTTCTTAAATTCAACATATGAATGAGATCATATGGTATTTGTTTTTCTCTGATTTAATTCACTTAGCATAGTGCCATCTATGTCAATTAAAATGACAAGATTTCATTCTTTTTGATGGCTGAATAATATTCCATTACACACACACACACACACACACACACATCCCTTCTTTATCCATTTGTCAGGTGATGGACATCGGGGCTCTCTCCACAGTTTGACTATTGTTGATAATGCTGCTGTAAACATCAGGGTACATATACCCTTTTGAATCTGTATTTTTATATCCTTTAGGTAAATACCTAGTAGTGCAATTGCTGGATCATTAGATAGGTCTATTTTTAACTTTTTGAGAAACCTCCAAACTATTTTCCTGAGTGACTGCACCAGTCTGCATTCCCATCAACAGTACAAGAGGGTTCCCCTTTGTCTGCATCCTTGCCAACACCTGTTGTTTCCTGTGTTGTTAATTTTAGCCATCCTGACAGGTGTGAGGTTTTGATTTGTATTTCCCTGATGATGAGTAATGTTGAGCATCTTTTCATATGTCTGCTAGCCATCTGGATGGATGAAAGACTAAAATGTGAGACAGGAAACCATCAAAATCCTAGAGGAGAATGCCACCTGCCTTAAAATGGGCCTCTAAAATTGAATAATAAGCACATAAAATGATGCACACATAGAATAAGTTAAGTCCAACTTCTCTGGATTGTGTAAACCTAAAATTCATGTCAATCCCATGATTGGGGGGTGGAGGACTATTCAGAATGTTTTTTTCATAAACCCTGGTAAGTGGAAATTAAGCTAGATTTGATTTGATTTAAAGATTAAAGAAATGTAACAATTATTTTATGTAAATTTCATGATGCCAGTTTGTACCTGGTAGATATGTGCTTAAAAAAAATTAGCAATGTTTCTAGCATACAGGAAACAGCCAACCGAAATTAAGTGCATTATCACCCCTACTTTATAGATGATAAAAATGAGTCACAAGAAGGTAAACAACCTTCTCAACAGCTACAGCTAAGTAATAAACAGAATAGATGTTAAAGTACTCCTTGTGCCCTTACTCTTTGTAACACCGTTGTCAATAATAATGGTTAATTTTGTCTAAGTACATAGAAAGAGCCTCTTCAACTCCTCTCAGTTCAACTTAGAAAATATAGGAATCCACTGTGTTCCCAACACCAATATTAGTCATTGCAAGATACAAGAAAATTCTATAACCCAATTTAATTTTCTTTCTTTTTCTTTTTTTTGGGGGTGTGTGGGAGAGGGTAGCCAAGACTCCTGAAACAGTATAATATGAACCTGCCAGAATGAAGGTGCTAAAGTAGCAAAATGATGGATACAGACTATAGGCACTAAAAGCATTTTGAAAAGGAAAATTCAAAATGGATTGAAGTAGATGAGGAAGGCATCATAGGATCTGAACTAGAAATTTGAGAGTCATTAGAAAAAGTAGAAAATGTTGGGAAAAGCTTCAATATCAGGAAAATAACATAGGTCTTTCCACTGCAGGAAGGCCCCACAGTCTGGCACCGACTTTTGATCTCTAGCTTCTGTTCTCTTTACAGCCGCTATGGCCTTTTTGTCTTCATATAAGCTTAAGCCTTCGATCATGCAATTCTTCAAATATGTCAGACCCTCTCAGGACTTACATCCTCCATACAGGTTGGTCCCCTGTCCTGCAATCACTGTGCTCACTCAGGCCCACTTCACTTAAAATTCTTATTTTCTCTTCAAATTCAGAACTCAAATTTACTTCCTTGTATTTCCTAAGAGAAAACCAGCAACTAACTATTTTCTATTTTCAATACTATTATAACACTTACTACATTATTTGGTGATTCATTCTTATAGGTGCCCCCTACCATGTGTCAAGTGTAAATTTCTGATAAGTATACCAGTGTTAATTCAGCATGGTATGAAATTTTGTTCTACCCTTTATTTAACTGAGCACCATCAAAATCCACTTATGCAAATATTCACCAGATCCTTTGATTTCAATTTTAATGGCACAACTAATGCATAATTCCCATTTCTATTTACATTTTCCAAAAAAAATTAGACCTCAATTTAAAAAATTCCTTTGACCTTTATTCTCAGTTCCAGTATGCTCTCCTATTTCCCTGAAGTAATCAATACTATGTCTTTGGAACACATTTCCAATTTAGTTTTTAACTTTAGTTATATGTATATGTGTGGGTCTCCAATTGTTTAGTGTATTTGTTTTATTTAAATTTATCATATTCTATGTATTGTGCAATACACAATAGCTTTTAGTTAACTCTGTGTTGATACCTGTGGATTGTGTATTTCAATTCATAGACAGTACTCCATAAAATATATGTTGCATATGTGATTTAAACTTCTTTAGCAACGACATTAAGTTTGTTTGCAGTGTCTTGATAATTCAAATAATGCTGCAGTGAACATTCTTTTGCCCTCAGGCACAGATATCTAGAAATAGAATTGCAAGGTCACAGGCTCAGAAAATTTAGTTTTAATTGTACTTTCAAATTTCTGCCTAAGTGAGTAAATCAATGTATTCATACTCTAAAAATAGCTTTGGTGAGGAGCTGTTTTCCACATTTTTACTGACACTTTGTTACAAGACTTGTTTTTTAAATTTTGCATAAAATAATCTCATTTTTGTTTTTATATAGATTTCTCTGGTTGGACTAATGAGGGGCTAATATTTTCCTAACATTGAATATTACCATTTGTGAACATAGCATAGTTCTGTTAATTTAGATCTATTTATATCATTGAATAAAGTTTTTTTATTTTATCTATATACATCTTGCATTTTTTAGTTCTTTTAAAACCAAGTATTTTATATTTCTGATATGTTATAGACAGCTCCTTATTCTCTAATTTATTTTTAATTCTCACTCATGAAAAATAGGAAAAGTTAATTTTTGCATAGGGAATATTACCCAACCAACTTGCTAAAGTTCTTTTACTAGTTCTACTGTTTTTAGTTGATTCTCTTAAGTGTTCTAGGAAGACCATCATCTTTCCAATCTTTGAACCATTTTTTTCTTTTTTCTTCTTAACTATTTTAACTTGAGTCTCTAGCATAATTATCAATAATAGTAATGATAGTATTCTGTTCCTATTTCTGACATTACTATGTATGTTTCTTATATTTCACTATTAAATATGTCTGCATAGGTTTTTATCAGATAGCTCTTATTGAATTAAAGTATCTTTCTACTTCTCATTTTTGAAGAATTGTTTTCATGAATGTGTATTGGATTTTATAAAATTCTTAATCAGCATCTGTTAAAATATATAATTTTCTCCTTTAGTTCCCTAAACAAAGAGAATTCCTTTGAAAGAATTTCTCATGTTGTTCCATCTTTACAATACACGGATTAACGTTGATTATTGTATCAGTTAGGAATTGAATTCACCTGCTAGTAAGAGAGACCTGACTATAGTGGATTAAAACACACGAAGACTTACGTTTTTTTTCTTTTTTTTTTTTTTCTTTTTTGGTGCAAAATTGTGTTTTTATTAAAGCACAGGGACAGGACCCGTGGGCAGAAATTGCTGCTAAGGACTTATATTTCTGAAATAATCAAGTCTAGAGGAAAACAGTTTCTGGCATTGGCTGAGCAACCTAAGGATATAAAGGAGCACATCTCTTTCTTCTTTTGGTTTTTCCTCATAGACCCATGATTACCAGTAGAGATGTAGGCATCATGTCCTCATCAGATGCAAGAAAAATGAAAAAGAGAGAGAGATGTAGGATAATAATTTCTTAGGAGTCCTAACCCACAGTTTCTTCTTGCATTTTATTATCTACCCAAACTCCAGAAGATTGAGATGAATACACTTTTTACGCTGGTCATATTAGTGACTAGATTAAAATTAGGGTTTTGTTACTAGAGAAGAAAGATTCTGACTATTTAGTAGATAATTAATTATCCTCTCATCCTTATAGTATGTTGTTCTTTTAAAACATTGCTTGATATGAATGGCTAATATTTAATTTGTAGCTCTGCATCATCACTGGCACAACCCACAGAGCTTATTTTGATTTCACCAGTTATATACACTCATTTGTGTCTTGGGGGTTCAGGGGGTATAGCTCTATGCAATACTATCACATGCATAACTTTAGGTAACCACTACCACAATGAAGATACATAATTGTACCATCACAAGACTTCTCTATGCTACTTCCTTATAGCCACACAAGCTCTTGCCCTGCATCCTAACCCTAAGCAATTAATAACTTGTTTTCCTTCTCTGTAATTTTATTTCCTTCTCTATGTTATTTCACAAATGTTATAGAATAGAACCATGCAGTATATATCCTTTTGATATTACCTTTTCTTTTCTCTTCACCCACTGAAAGACATTTGGATAGTTTGGGGCTACTATAATAAAGCTGCTGGGAATATTCATGTACAAGATTCTTCATGGAAATATATTTTCATTCATTTTTTTCCCCTTAATTTGGTAGATATATACAAGAGTACACAAGAGGGTCATATGGTAAGTCCATTTTTAATTTTAAAAGGTACTACCAGACTATTTTCCAGAGTGCCTGTAGCTATGTTCTCACCAGTGATGTAGGAGAGTTCTGGTTTTCCACATTCTTACCAACTTTTGGTATTGCCATTATTTTTAATTTGGCTATTCTAATAGTTGTGTAGTGATATTCCACTATGGTTTTCATTTGAATTTATCTAGTGACTAATGATGTTGAACATATTTTTATATACATATTTTCAGTCTGTATGTTCTCTTTGGTAAAATTTCAGCTCAAGTCTTTTGCTTATTTTCTAATTTAATTGTTTTTAATATTGAAGTTTGAGAGTTCTCTATATATTCTAGATACAAGTCCTTTGTCATATATGTGATTTGTAGAAACTTCTCTCACTGTGTGACTTTGGTTTTGTTATTCTCTTAACAGTCTTTTACAGAGAAAGAATTTAATGTGAACAAAAGTCTAATGTATTAACTTTTTTTATTGTATGGGTCATGCCTTTTTGGTGTCAAACGTAAGAACTTTTTGCTTGATGTCCATTAAAAATGGTGCAATAAGGACTTCTAACAATCCTCTTCTCCATAAAAGCAGTGATAAAACATAAAACTGTCAAAATCAACATTTCCAGATCTATGAAAATTAACCAAAGATATTCAGCAACATGTACAGTATTTATTTAGGAAAACTGGTTGAATCTTAGTTTAAAAAAACAAACAGTGATCTTTGTGCTATTTTTGCTTTCCTTATTTCCATGACCCTTTCATCAGCCCTATGGTAATCTTGAAAGCAATACTTTCACAATTATGCTGAAAAGCAGTGGCCTATCAGCCTCTGGAGGTGAAAGAACAGGGTTAGATCTCTTCAAAAGCCCAATTCCTAGAGAAGGGTTATTATTTGACCTGTCTGGCAGTTTCTTGGGCAATCCCACTAGCAAGGCTTGTCTTTATTTGGCTGACACAGAGCTGACCCAATGTAAACAGCCTTTCCCCAGGGATGTTTGACAAAAAACAATCAGCCATAATTGTTTAACATCCCAGATGCCTGAGATAACAATCACAAATAGGAAAAACATCAAACAGGTCTAAAACCTAAAAGTTTTTGAGTGACATATACATAGATGTCTTTGAAAAGCTCTGACATATTTCTAGTAATCTGGAAGGCCATGTGCTATGGCCATCAAAGACCTGAGAGAGCCCTAAACTCTCACCTCTGGATGAATTTGAAGTTCTGCACAAATAGGAGAAAAGGTGAAAGGGGACTTGTAAAGTGGCTACCTGAAAAAGTAATGCCCCCAAATCAGAGACCTTTCACAAAATCTCAGAGACTTTTTTGCTTCAGGCATTTAAGACATCTCTATACAATCATTAGCTAATCATTAAGCTAACTGAGCACAGACCTCAGTAGCCATACAGTAAAAATAAATATACAGACTTAAAAGATGCAGACTTTTATTTAAAAGAGTTTATCCAGGAAAGCTATTAAACTAGAAAATGACAACAACAAGAAACAGCAACAACAAACCTATTTTAAATGTCCAACTTTCAAAAGAAATAAATTATAGGACATGTGGAGAAATAGAAAAATATATCCCATATTCAGGGGGAAAGAGAACGATTGATTGAAACTTTCCCTGAGGATACCCAGGCATTGAACTTAATAGACAAAGACTTTAAATGAGCTGTTCTAACTATGTTTAAAGAACAAAAGGAAACTATCTGAAGAACTAGAAGAAATACACTACATTATATACAAGAACAATGGAGATTGAAGTGTAAAATTTTGTAGGCTTTTTTTTTCCCCCTCAGAGACTGGGCACATCTCTTCTTCTGCAGCAGCTACAATGAAAGACTGATTATTCAGATTCATCTTAGAGTCAAGTTAAGTTGATGCCTTTTCTTGATTTTAATTAGACAGGTTTCTCCAGTTACATCTTCGAAACCCTACCTCTCACACATCTGGTTTTTTAATATAGTCACTCTTTGAACTAGAAGATGGTAGCTGCATTTTTGGGTCACTTCCTTTAAAGGGGAATTTAACCGAAAGCCTTAGAATTGAATTACCACAGAATGCACAGGACTCTTTCCTCTTATTTGAACCCATTTCCCTCTTGTTTGAACCCATTTTCCACTCCTGTTTTCTTTGTAGAATTTGGAAAAGGAAGTTATGTGTCCTGAAAGTATTATTGGATTAATCCATTCATTTTGGGTATTGAGGCTTTTCCAGATCTTGATATGTTTCTTCAACCCGTTGACTTCTTCTCATTCTTTCAGTCTGTCCATCTAAAGCAGATTGAGTCTCCACTTGCCAGAATTCAGACGAGATATTCACCTCCAGCTATGAAATTTGCCACAGTTCTAAACTCATCTGCAAGTGGCTATTTCTGTTGGTGTTATCATGGAAGCAAAATTGTATTACAACTGTTCTACCTAATCAGAAGCAAATCTCAAATTACTTACTGTTTATCTGTTGTCTTCTAATATAATTAAGTTCTATATTTTCTCTGAGGTACAGTACCATACATATTTTTAAATATAGGTGGCTGTCATTTATTCTAAATCCAAATATTAGCAATCTCCAGTTTTATGTTTTCTTTAACCCATTACATTTTTTCCAAGTTCATTAGACAACATTGCCATTGGGCAAGATGTTGGCTTTCATTTTGTTGTTCACTTTTATATTTATTGCATATTGGTTAAGATGTATAATGCATAGTTATTTCTCCATTTTTTGTAATTTGATCAAGATTTTTATGACACTAGTATGCAGTTACTTTAGTCTTTTAAAATTCTTGAGTCTTTACAAAACTATAATATCTATTTTGTATGCAAATAATTCTATAAATATCAATTAGATCAAACTCATTTGTGATATCTAAAACTTTTAGAATTTTATTTACTTCATGTCTATTAATAAAAGAACTATTTTAAAATCTCCATCTTGACTAAAGTTTTCATATTTTTTTACTGAATTTTGTAAGTTTAGTCATTCTGTAAGGATCATGACTACTGTATTATTTTGAGGAGGAGAGTTCCTTTTATCAAAAAAAACCCAAAAACCTCTCTTTGATCCTTTTAATGCTCTATGCCTTGAATTCTGAATGTTGTTAAAGGTAAACAATTTTCTTTTTGTTAGTATTTGCTAGACTGTTTTTCCTATTTCTTTATGTTCCATCAGCCTGTGGCACTTTGTTTTGGACATGTGTCCAGTAAATAAAATATAGCTGTATTTTTACTGACATACTTTAACCAAACTCTATTTATTGTCATTGTTAATTTAAACTTATTCCTGCCATCTTATTTGGTAGTTCATATTTGATACTCTTTTTTTATTTTGTTTTATAACATTTCTATTGGCCTGATTACATTTTTGTTCTACTTACTTCTCTATAAGTGTAGAAGTTTTACTATTTCTAGAATAGTGGTTTGCTTTAAATTTTTAATACATATGCAGGATCGGATTTTTTAATAGTATCAAGATTTAATCTGTACTCAGTCTCCTTCGTTTACTTAGCCTGCCATCTTGAAGCCAGATGTCTTTCCCAGATATGTGAGGTAATACTTAGCTGAACTTTTTGAGGAGATACATTTTATTCATATGTCAGCAGTCGTTTATGCCTTCAAATTTTTTCTTCTCCAAATCTGAATTTCAGTTCCCAATGCTTTGCTGAGTTCATACTTTGGTTCCTGACCTAGTAAAAATAGCAGTGAAATAAGAGGAAATTTTCCACCAACCTTGTGAGATAGATACTCAGAGCCAAAATCATGTCAATTAATAAAAATGAGTAAGTAGTTTGTTCTGCAACCAAGTTTTTGGGTTAAGATAATTACTGGCTACATACTTAAAATTCAGCAGGAAAATGTTTCAAAGAAAAATGTGTCTTGCCTATAGGTTGTATATAAGGATGACAGTGTACTACCTCTGAAATTCTAAGACATAACCCAAATCTCAGAGATTGAAGATACATTTACTGAGTACCTGTGATGTTGGGGTACTAAGGTTTGACAACTAAGGGTTGTCAAATGGCTGATTGTAAAGAGGTGAACAGAATGAGAATGATTTGAAGACTTTAGGCAAATAAGCACAGAAATGAATACATTTGTATCAGAATGCACCAGCAGAGATGAAATGTTTACATTTTTTACTCTTTTGCACAGATAGATGTCAAAAACCACAATAGAATCGTGGAAGAAAGCTCTTCACTTCTTAAGGGATAAGTTTAGGGACTTTGGTAACAATGAACCATTCAATTCAGTTTTCCAAAGAAAGTTAAAATATTTAGGCTTTTTTAATTCTAAGAGTTAAGAAAAAATAGTTTTTGCTTCTGAGGAGAGGATTATTTCCTTATGAATAATGTTAAAATATTTATACTTCACATTCTCCACCCCCTCCCATAATAAACATGTGTTCATTTGTATTACTAAATGTGCTCATTTTCGTGAGTCCATGCTTGTGAATGCTTACGCAAACTTACTAGATATAAATCCTTCAGATGTGTTTAGACTGAGAAACTTTCAAATAAAAAGCTGAAAACAGAAGTGAATATAGCATTGTTCAGATAGTATCGAATTAGCAAATCAGTGCAATATAAAATGGTGACAGGTGGGCCATGCCTTTCATTGATAAAAGATCTGTTTTCCGGATGGGATTATGAAAAGCTGTGAAAACAGGAATCATATATTTGTCGACATGAACAATTAATTAAACTAGTGTCATTAGCAAATAATTAAACCAGGAAAACTAAAGCCATGTTCATTAATCATTTTAAATTAATTATGACAATGATGTTAATAACAATTTGGCATTTGCATTTGTATGAACATTTTGGAAAAGAAATATGTATATATTGGGGATTTAGGATTAGTGGCTCTGAATCAGAATCCCCTTGGGAGAGGATACTTATTAAAAATGTAAATTTAGGTGCCATCCCCCAGAAATTTAAATTTATTAGATTTGTAAAGGGCCCATGAACATGGATTTAACAACCTCCCCCTTCCTTGCACACACACACGTACAGGCACTAATACACACATCCACAAATGGTCATTCTGATACAGGTGATTGGGTAGAGAATACTTAAAAAACATTTCTTAGATAAGTAAAGCATTGATGAAAATAATTTTTACATTATCTGTTGTGAATTAGCATTTGTTCGAATATTTTCTTTATATATATATTATTTTTAAATGATTATTTCATTGGTAGGTAGTGAGATTTACTTATCTATGGATAGTAATGAGTAAATCTATAAACACACAACATTATTACAAAAAATAGACTAATATAAATAACTTAAGAAGAGTGCTCGATGTGTTTTCTAATAACATGTTAAAATGGTAGAGTGAAGGCTCCCTCTTCCAAAAATAACTACAGACAAACTAGATAGGGAAAATACCAAGAAAAGAGAAGTATAAAATTCCTCTGAGTAGTAGGGGCATTGCTTTGCAATTGTGTGTTTAGGAGGGGGTTGATTCTAGACTTTAGCCAGGAGAGAGTTGGCACCTGGGATTATTGTGGGAGAAAAAAAATAAGAACAATATAGCTAGAGTTCTGCTTTTGCTTCTTTCCCACCATTGCCCCACCATTGTCATAGTGGGGGTGATACAGAGTTCTGGTATAGGTATCTGCAGAAGGCAGTTTCCACAGGGGAAATAGTAGAACTTTGGGTCATTAAATTAGCTGACATAGTAATATTGGAGAAAAATGGAGTCTCCATACATGACACAATTGCTGAATTTTTGAAGTTATGTGGGGTAGGAAGCAAACAAGCTATAATAGAAACCAGAGCTCAATTGTATGCAATCTCAGGAAACAAAGAACATTCAGGGAAGTGGCTCCAGTGAATACACCAGGACTAGTGAACTGATGATCTGAAGCCAGCTTTACCAAGGGGGAATTTTACCACTGTGGGGGAATTGGTGATACAGGTTTAGACTCCTTGATTGGCAAGACAGAGGGCTTTTGCAGGCAAAGGTAAGCTTTCAGCAAGCACAGGATCAGAGAGACAAAGGCAAGAAACAGTGGAGTCTTGATGTAGAAGTTGTTTCCTTTGAAACACATAATCACGTAATTCTGAAGCTCTTCAGTACAGAAAACTAAAAAGTTAAGCCAAAACCTCTCAAAAGAATGCAAAATTTTATGTCATCTTGCAGTGCTGAGAGGACAAGGACTAACTAGCAAGAGGGGCCCTGACAAACACAAGTATAGTCTCATTGAAAAGCCCCAGAAGGCTAGGAAGCCTGAAGCTTATTAAAACAGCAACCAAGCACCCAACTTCTTCTGCCTAACATTAAAAAAGGGAAAATACTCTGGATATGATAACATCATCAGAAAGATTTAGTAAAAGATTTATTAGTTATACCAAGAGATAAGACAATATGGTCAAGCCAAGGAGAATGAATACACAATAATAAAAGAATCAAAGGTAGTGCAGATATTGGAGTTAGGAGACCAAGACTTTAAAATAATTTTAATTAACCTATTCTGGAGAATATAGAGAAAGTTGTAGAAAATACATGAAAATGTTGGGAGTTTCACCAGACACTTGAACTAAACAAGAAAAATATATAACTGAGACTCTAGAACCTATGATACCTGAAACTAGAAATTTATCTAATAGGTATAATAGCAGATTAAAATAGAAGACAGGATTAGTAAACTGAAGGACAGATCAATGGAAACCCAAACTAAAGTATAAAGAAAAGTCCATTAAATGTGTAATAAGAATCTTGGAAGAAAAGAAGAGAGAATGGACCAGAAGCAATACTCTAAAAAAGTCATGACTAAGCATCCTCAAAACCCTCTAGTAATCCCTAAAAGCACCAATGAGAGGATGATCTGTTTTAGGCATATCACAGTAAAACTGCTGGACGGCAATGATAAAGGAAAATCCTAAAAATAGCAAAAAGGAGGAAAGGCATATTACTATCAAAGGAGGAATAGTAAGACTGATTATGGGCACTGGAACACAATGCAGTGACACAATTAAAGAACTGAGAAGAACAACTGCCAATTTAGAATTTGTTACTTAGTAAGAATATTTTTCCATATACCTTTATGAAGGCGAAAGAAAAAGACAAATAGAAAGTGCAGCAGTATGTTGCCTTTGTAAACCTTCAATACAAATATAAAACAATGAAACTTATAGAGCTCTGCTGTGTAAAGAGCTTAGAAGTCATCAATCCTGTCTTTACAAGACAAAAGCTGAGTATACTGAAAACCAATGACATTTCTTAGACTCATCAGAGATATGGCATCCCCTGGCAAACCACCACCCTGAAAACTAGAGAGACGTGAATACAGAAAGTCACAATTCAATTCTGGAGCAGAAGCTGCTAGAGCCACAATATGGTGGGGACACACAAAGGGCAATTTTAATGAATTGCTGGAGGCTGAGGGTGCACCAGCTTTAGGGTGAGAAGCTCCTGGGGACCCCCACGCTCTCATGGGTTTTCCCTCTAGGAACCCTGCCAGATTCTAATGGAAAAGATCTAAGAAAAAACACCACCTGTTTCTGTCAGGGAGAGAGGAAGAGTATGCATTTTGAAAGATACCCAAATCATTCTCCATAAAAAAAGACCTGTGCTCTGAAAGAAAATACTGTAGCAGAGCCTTATCTGATCTAGGGGAATGGCAGTTAGCCAACTCCAAACCCCTCTAACCTTCCTGTCTCACCTCCAGGGGGCTAGGTGAGAAATATTTGAAAATCACAGCCCAGAGACTCAAGCCCACTTAAAGATAATTTTGAATTAAAAAAAAAAAAAGAAAAAAGAAAGATTATAGAAGACTTCCCCTTCTCCTCACCTGACTACCACATCAACAGACCTACAGAATAAGGACAATGAGTTGCATGGAGCACCTGGGTGGCTCCCTGGGTTAAGCGGTTAAGCGTCTGCATTCAGTTCAGGTCCCAGGGTCCTGGGAACCCCTCATTGGGCTCCTTGCTCTTTGGAAAGCCTGATTCTACCTCTGCCTGCAGCTCCCCCTGCTTGTGCTCTCTCTCTCTCTCTCTGTCAAATAAATAAATAAAATCTTAGAAAAAAGAAGAAAAAAGAACA
This sequence comes from Nasua narica, assembly GCA_028533885.1. NCBI lineage: Eukaryota > Metazoa > Chordata > Mammalia > Carnivora > Procyonidae > Nasua > Nasua narica. The sequence goes on from CM052808.1 coordinate 45,138,634, forward strand.
GTGAATTGCAGCTAAAATTGCTTCAAGACCCAGAATCTGTTCAAGAAAGAGTTCTTAGGGGAATCCAGAGACAACAGGGAAGAAAATAAAAAGACACTAGAGAAAGCTGAAGCCTCTCAGCTACAACAAATATTAATTAATATTAAATATTAATCACAGCCCAACTTTGATCTAGATTAAGATAAATCCTCACACTAAAGGGATATTTACCTCAGATCCCGTTACTCAGTATACCATGTTCCACTTTCAACAAAAGTTACAAAATATGCTGAAGGGCAAGAGAAAACAATCTGAAGATAATAAAGCAAGCATCAGAACCATACTCAGATATGACACAAATTTTGGAAATATTAGGGAATTTAAAATATCTATGATTAATATATTAAAGGCTTTAATGGGAAAGGAAGTAATATGCATAGTAGGTGGATAATTTACATAGAAAGATGGAAACTCTAAAAGTCAAAAGGGTATTCTAGAAATCAGTACTATAAAGGAATGAAGAATGCCTTTTCTGGGCTCATCAGTAGGCTACACAAGGAGGAAACAAGCAGTTTGAAGATACATCAATGGAAACTTCCCAAAGTTAAATGCAAAGAGAAAAAAATAATAATATAATAAAGAATATCCAAGGATTGTGAGATTGTGGAGCATTTACTAAAGTTATAAAATACATATAATTGGACTACCAGAAAGAGAAAAAAAACAGAAGAAATATTTGAAGTAATAATAGACGGGATTTTCCAAAATTAATGTCAGACACCAAACTAAAGATCCAGGTAAATCTCAGAGAACGCCAAGCAGGATAACTACCAAAATATATAAAACCTGGGTATGTCATCTACAAACTTCAAAAAATTAAGGACAAAGAAAATATTGAAAAGTGCTGGGAAAGAAGGGGGCATAACCTTCCTATAGGAAAAAAAGAATTATATCAGATTTTGCATCAGAAACAATGGAAGGAGGAAGAGTGTAGAGTGGTATATTTAAAGTGTTGGGGGGAAAAAAAGAAACACCAACCTGAAATATATCCAGCAAAAGTATCCTTCAAAAACGTAAAGAGAAAGAATGACTTTCTCAGATAAACAAAAATGAGTGAATTCATTGCCAGCAGAGCTTCCCTGTAAGAAAGAAGCTCTTCCAAGAGGAGGGAAATGATGTAGGTCAAAAACCCAGAGAAACCCAAATCTATATAAAGAAGGAAAAAGTGTCATGGAAGGAGTAAGTCAAAGTAAAATAAAACCTTTTATTTCTCCTATTCTTACCTATTAGATAAGTGTTCAAAGTAATGATAAATGCAATGTATTGGGTAATTATAATTAATGGAAAAGGGAGATGAATGGCAGGAATGTTACAGGGTTGGAAAAGAGGAATTGAGACTACCGCATTATAGTAGAGTAAAATAGATACAGTATTATGGTATTCAAGTGTTCTAGGATCTATTGTAAGGTACCTGCACTACCCATGAAGTGAGAGAGTGTTATTTGAAAGTGGACTTAGATTAGTTAAAAATGTATATTGCAAAGTCTAATGCAACAACAAATTTTTTTGAAGTATAGTTGATATGCTAAGAGAAGATAGACAATGGAGATGTATAAAATACATGTTTTATAGAATATAAAATACTCCATTAAAAATACAAAATACTCCATTAAAACCAGAGAGGGATGAAAATGAGAGGAAGATTTTAAAAAGGAAGAAAGAAAAATTATAATGAATAAGAAATGCTTATAAACATAGTTCATATTAATCCAGCTATATCAGTGATACTTTAAATGTAAGTGGCCAAAATCAGCCAATTTTAAAGGCAAAAGACTGTCAGAATAGGGGAGAGAAAAGGAACAAGACCCAACCACCTGTTATCCACAAAAAAACTTCTTTATTATAAAATCACAGACAGGTTAAAAATAAAGGAATGGAGAAAAATAAAGATACTCCCTGCTAACACTAACCCAAAGCCAACTTCAGAACAAGGAAAATTATCAGGGATAATGAGAGGTATTAAACAGTGATAAAAGGGTCAATTCTTCAAGAAGACATGACAACCTTTACTATGTATGCATCTAACAGCAGAATGTCAAAATAAATAATGCAAAAACTCATAGAAATAAAAGGAGAAATAGACAAATGCACTATTACAATTGGAGACTTCAATACCCTTTTATCAGTAATTCCAACAATAAAAGAAATCAGTAAATATATAGTTGAATCGAACAGCACCATTAATCAAGTTGGCCTATAAATTGACATTTATAGAATGCTACATACAATGACGGCAGATACACATTCTTCTCAAGCACGTATGAAATAGTCAACAAGACAGACCACATTTTAGGCCACAAAACATAGCTTCACAAATTTAATATAATAATAATTCAAATTATATGCTTAGACCACAATGAAATTAAACTAGAAATCAGTAACAGAAAAATAACTGCAAAACAAAAAATATATATTGTGGAGAATAAATAATACTGTCCTAAATAATATGGGAATCAAAGAAGTCTCAAGAGAAATTTTTAGATATTTTGAATTAAATGAAAATGAAGATACAGCTTAAAATTTATGGGATGCAGCAAAAGTGAAGCTTATAGGCAAACAGAGCAGTGAATGCATATGTTGGAGAAGAAAAATACCTAAAAGAAAATCTGAGCTTCTACCTTAGGAAATTACAGAAAAGAAGGGAATTTAAGCCAAGGCAAGCAAATTAAGCCCAAAGCGAGCAGAAGAAAAGAAAAATTAAAGCAGAGAGCAGAAAAATTGAAAGCAAGGAAATCAATAGAATCAATGAAACCAAAAGCTGGTTCTTCAAAAATATTGATTAAATTTATAAACCTCTAGCCAGATAAACCAAGAAAAAAATTTTTAGCAGAGGGAAATGATTCTAAACAACCCCTTGGAAATGGAGGAAGATGAAGAGCAATAAAATGGTAAGTAAATGGGTGGGTACTTATAAAAGTATACCGTCTGTACAGAATAATAATAGCAATGTGTTGTACAGTTTAAAATACATGCAGAATTAATATGCATAACATTATTAGGACAAATGATGAGAGGTAGGTAAATAGAATTCAAGTGTCCTAGAATCCAGCATTATCAGGGAAGTGATAAAAGTAATAACTTTATTAGATGCATTGTCACATATGTATTCTCTAAGATAGAGAGCTCTAAAATAATAATAAAAGAATGCACAACCATTTAAGGATGGAAAAATTATTTTAAATGTTTTATTAATTCAAAGAAAGACAAGAAAGAATAGAAAAGTAAACATAAAGACATCAGTCACATGTAAAGCAAGTTGCAAGATGGTAGGTATTGCTCCAAGTATACCAATAATTATATTTAGATGAAACAAGTATTTCAGTGAAGGAGTAAGAATATTAGATTCCACTTTTAAAAATATCACGGTAATTAGAAGAGATACATCATAGATCCTGTGACACAGAACGTTTGGATGTAAAGGAATGAGAATAACCAGAGTTACTTGGGGACATTTGATAATGATGAGACAATCCAACAGATAGACGTAAAAATAACTCTATATGTGCACAATTAAGTATTTGAAAATATATCAAAACTAATGGTGATGCCAACATATTTCAATGCACCTTCTTTAATAGCTAATAAAACAACATAAGAAGTCATCCCTCTTAATTTGACTTCTATCCAAAAGATAAAACTTGAAACTCTAATAAGAAAAATTTCCATAAATAAAGAGTGATTATTGGTGGTTTTCTGGTGTCTGGAGCTCTGTAATCGCAGATTATACCTATTTTCCTCCCTTGGAACTTACAAGTTTTTATAACCCAAGATCTGACCTTTCCTACTCATTATCGGACAGGATAACTGATACGTCCCAAAGGAAATGCCCTCACAAAATGAAACAAGATATTTAAAGAGAACAACTGCAAGGCAAAAGAATGCACTGCATGAAAGTCAGAAAGAGAAGCATTAGAATAACAAAGCAGAAGTTTTAAATAAAATATAGTATATTAAAAGATAAACAAGACACTTTAAATGTGAACTATAATAAAAACACATTAAAAGAATAAACTGGAAAAACTATCTGAAAATAAGATAGTTGCTATAAAGGGCACAGTGGCTGTACAGATTTGAAATAATATAAGTGAGGGAGGAAATTAGTAATTGGAAGATCCATTTGAGTATCCAGAAGGAAGTAAAAGATAAAATATTTATAAATGTTAAGAGATATGGAAAGTAGAATAAAAGTAGGATTTTAAAATATATGGATAATGAAGCCCTAAGAAGGAAAGCATAATAGAAACTAAAAAGAGGAATTTAAAAAAATAGTGGAGAAATATTTCCTGGAATTGAAAAATAAATGAAACAATTCATATCACAAGCATTCACAGGTTATTGAAAGGAAGAAAATAGTTATTGGAGGGAACCCTGGGAATTAAAGAATATATCAAAGATAAGAAACTTCTAAAAGTTTTAGAAAGAGGGATCAGACCAAGGAAAATGATCAGAACAACAATAAATTTTTCAATGTCACTGGAAGCAATATGAAGATGAAACAGTATTTTGAAGGTATCAAAAGAACTGGGTCATGGACATTAAGGAGAACACATGATGTGATGAGCACTGGGTGTTATATGGAAATAATGAATCATTGAACATTACATCAAAAACTAGTGATGTACTATATGTTTCCTAATTGAATTTAAATTATAAAAAAGAAATTTGAACATAGATGCTAAACCAAACATTCAAATATTAGAGCATGATAAAAAATATTCATCTGAATTCAAAACTTTGGCTTGCTTTTCCCAAAAAAGACTTGCATTTAAAATAGTTTTGGTTTATAACATCATTGTCAACAATAACCAAATTATGGAAATAGCCCAAATGTCCATCAACTAATGAATGGATAAAGAAGGGGTGGGGTATATATAAAATGGAGTATCACTCAGCCTTCCAAAAGAATGAAATCTTGCCACTTGCAACAACGCGGATGGAACTAGAGTGTATTATGCTAAGCAAAATAGGTCAGTCAGAGAAAGACAAATACCATATGATTTTACTCATATGTGAAATTTAAGAAATGAAACAGATAAACATGGGGGGAGAGAGAAGCAAACCAAAAAACAGAATTTTAACTCTACAGAACTGGGTGATGGGGATTAAGGAGCACACATGATGAGGGCTGCTGGAGGGATGGTGGGCAGGGGAATAGGCTAAATGGGCTAAATGGGGGAGGGTATTTGTAGTGATGAGTGTGGGATGTTATATGTAAGTGATAAAGCACTAAATTCTACTCCTGAAACTAGTATTACACTCTATGTTAAGTAACTGGAATTTAAATAAAAACTTGGAAAAAATGGGAATGGAATAAAAAATAAAATAATTTTGGATAACATTTTTAATAGTATTTAAAATTATTTTTTTAGCCTTCAAATAAAATCTATGAGATACTACACAGAACATTAAGAAGAAAAAAGACATGCTACACAAAACATTAAGAAAAAAAAATGAAGAGATTATGTCAATAAAGTTTGTTTTCTTTAAAAACACAGTGAACATCAGAGAAAATAAAATATATAAGAGAAATGAAAATATATACATATTAACCCAGAATTAAAATCTAGGTAACATCAAACTAAATTTAGGAAAGTGAGAAAGCATAGCAGAGGGATAAGAAAGTATGGTAAATAGATCATTTTGTTAGAGATATGAAATACATAACAGTTGAAGACAATAAATAAAATAAATTTTAAAATAGACCTAGAAAAGATGGAATAAGGTAATAAACCAAAATATTAGATAAAATATCTTAAGAATTAAACTAAATGTAAATTTTCTAAACTCACTAAGAAATTTTCATATTGCATTAAAAAGAAAACAAAATCAAGTCTATGGTGTTTATAAGAGAAAGATCTAAAGAATAAAGATGTGCAAAGACAGAAGCTTTTTAAAAAGGGAAAGCATTCCATCAAATAGCAATCAAAAGAAATCCGGTTTAGGTAAGCCAACTATTAGAAAATTATACTTAAAACCAATACTAATTATACACACAAGGTATTGCCCATTTTGGTAGTACTACTGTCTCCCCAGCTTTTGCCTGGAGACATTTCTGATCTGTGACACAGGGAAGGGGAAACCAAAACAGTGGCAGGCATTACTCAGTGGAGGAGAGAGAGAGTTTTGGGAGGCAGAGGCATCTGGAAATCGCCAGTAACAATCAACATTGTAACAAAGAGGATGGAACCATGCAGAAAAAGGGCTCCAGGTGTCAAGTCTGTCCACAGAATGACCAAGAAGGTATGAGCTGGATATTCCACAGAGCTCACGCAGAGCTAGACACGTACGTGTTCCAGCCAGTCAGAAAACAGAATCCGTGAACACTTAGGGCATTCAGAAGAGCCCCCTGAAGGGGTATGTCTTAGTAGAGGGCTAAATTTCAGAGAAAAGGCACTATAAGTATACCATGAAACTCTTTAAAATAAGCTTCCAATGGAAAAAAAAAAAAATAGAAAATCTTGATAGCCCTATGTCTCTTTAAGAAATCGAATTTATAAGTAAAAAAAAAAAGACCGTCCTAGATGGCTTCTCTAGTAAATTCTGTGAAACATTTCATTAGGAATAATACCATTCCTATACAAATCTTCAGACAATAGAGGAAAGGAGAACATGTGCCTACTCACTTCATGAAAAAGCATTGCCCTGATATCAAAACCAGAGAACTACATTAGAGAAAAAAAATAAAAGACAGAGAGAGAGAAAGTTACAGGCCAGTTGCTTTGATTGATATTAAAAGGACACTTTCCCTAAACTATTTTATTTTATCCTTCTGTTAAATATTCAGATTTGGTGTTCTCAGGGCAGTGCCCCAAAGTAAGATTCTGGATGGATAAGAACAAAGAATCAATATGATTTTAGGAAATGGTCTCTATGGAAGTTCATGATTAGGAAATTGATATATTTAAAATTCATGGTACCTCTGATGTACTAATTCTGTAATCAAACTGAGTTGCTAGTAATACTGTACAGTCTGCCTGTTGCCTCAACATGGTTTAAAGACTCTTCAGAAAGGGGATTCAGGCTCCTAGGACTCTGTTCTGCCCTGCCTTTTGCTTGGTTTACAACTGTGTTTTATTTACATTTCATTTCAACTTGATTTTTGCTCCCCAATATAATAAACCCTGAGATCATTTTATTTAGAAATCTCTATTCTAATATTATCTTGAAATATTTATTACAGTTGTTATTGGTAGTTCATGTGGCATGAGAATCCTGTACCCAACTGACTAGATGATTATCTGATTTTGTAAAATATTGTAGCATCTGCCTCCAATGAAAGTTTCATGCAAAGTACCTGTCACAATTCCTTAAGGAGAGAGAAGTGGGACTTTAAATCTAAAAGACTAGTTGTTTAGTATTTTTATACTTGCCTTCTAATAAATATTTAATTGTGGCGGAATTTGAGAATTGCTTTTATTATAACATACAACCTGCTAGAAAATTTGTTGGGGAAGCCTCTAAAGCTCTCGCCTGTCTGGGATTGTTGAGGAATGTCACGATTCTGGATAGACAGACTGTCTTGGGTCAGATCAGGTGACAACAATACAATACCTCTTTTAAATCAGGAGTAAAAAATCCGATTTCTTATTATTCCCTTTCTTTTTTCACCCTTATATTCCTTTTCCTCTCTTCCCATAGGACCGATTTCCAACATATGCTTATAGATATTCCAAAGTATTTTATCCTCATTAATAGGGTCTTAAGGATTTTCCAGTTCTAAACAATCTCTTAAAATATACAGTATTCTGCTAATTCATAGCTGGCTCACCTCTCACTGGAATGCTATCGTGGCCTAAAAATGTACTGATGTTTTTAAATAATGTAATTTAAATTTTAAAATATTTAAGGGCTAGCAAGATCAATTTTTTAAATGTTGACTTAATCACACTGACTTTTCAGTACCTGCTGCATTGTGATTCTGCTTCTTCAAATAGGAATCCAGAACATTTTTCTATGTAAAAACACATACCACATCTATTTCATCTTTGAAACTGCAACCGTAGCTGCCAGCAGAAGTTCCTTGGGGGTTTTAAAAACATCAATCAGTTTCACAGCTAGAGAGAAAGTACTTTTTCTTTGAGAACAATCTTAGCTAAAAGAAGAATAGGCCTTGTCATTTTCAAAGACATACAATGGGTTAACTTTAAGAAATTGCAAGATGTAACTTTTTATTCACAACTGACTTTATTTGAGAGAAAAAAAGTAGTGTAGGCAAATTGACTAAACACTTGACATCCTAGTTAAGTCTCAGAACAACAAACTGAGCTGTGGTGATGACCACTGGGCAGGCTGGGCCTGGAGACACTTGTCACATTGACCCTACAGATAGGCCTTGATGTAACAGTGCTAAAGATAAAAGCACTTCTTTGTATTTATAGGTTTGATTCTGCTTTTGTTTGCTTATTCATTTGTTTTGGTTTATAGATTCCACAGTTATAAAATGAATAAGTCATGAGAGTAAAAGGTACAGAATAAGGAATATAGTCAATGTATTATAATAGTGCTGTATGGTGACAGATGGTGACTGCGCTTGTGGTGAGCTCAGTGTAAGAGTTGTTGAATCACTGTGTTGAACACCTGAAACTAATGTAACATTCTGTGCCAACTATACTCAAAAAAAAAAAAAAAAGAAGAAGAAGAAGAAAAAATAGGGAAAAAAAAAAAGTCAAGAGCACTTTATGATTTCTACTTCTCCCTGAGCCAATATTTGAATCTTGACAGAAAAGGAAATCTGAAATCTCAAGTGAAAGCATTGCCCTTTCTTTACTTTGTTTACAACTTGTGTTTTTGTGTTTTATTTACCTTTCACTTGAACTACTTTGTTTTTACTCAAAAATATAATAAGCATACAAAAATGATTTCACAGAAATCTCCACTATAATTTTATCTTCCCATATTTGTTATAGTATTACTAGTTCATTTAGGCAGAATGTGGTGGTGAATTCATTGTATCTTCTTGGCATTTTAAAGGAAAATATAGAGTTTTTTTTTTTTTAAAGGATAATTATTTGACATATTCAGGAAAGCTTGGTTCAGAGTAACTGTATTTTTACCAGTATTTTAAAGAGGATAATTTCCTTCTCTGTGTCATTGTCACAATATTTTGATCAATATGCCAAAGAATCAATGGGATACTTTTAGTCAATTAAGGTAAATGTAAAAAGGCACTATTGAAAAAGCTTGTTCACTTTGTATTGGTTCATACATATGAAAGACAACTATCATGTTATGTAACAATTGAGCTACTGCTCTTTTAAAAGTTTATAAATCTATGTCAAAAATGTATTCATCTACGTGGCTAAAATGTGAACTAATAATTTGGTAATTAACATTTAATTTCACCAAAAGAATTGTCTTAAATAAATTGCAGAGATTTCCCTCAGAAAAATCTATCAAACTTAGAAGCAAAGAGGAATGCTTTATTTCTTTTGTAATTTAACTAGCTTTTATGTCTGAAAATGGAAAATGTTATCAATTGTGAAGATGGATTAATGTTAATAAAATCATTTGAAACTTTCATTTTTATATTTATTATGTAAATATAAATCTATGACTAATAAGAACTCGAGTATATGTTGAAAGAACAACTTGAGATTTTCAGTTCTTTATTACAGATGTTTGCTCATATTATTTGTCTTTTATTTGTTCTGACTGGCTCTAGTCTTCAAAATTATACATTCTATCTGGAATTTATTTGTCAGAATTCTCTTTAAAATTCAAATGTGCTATTATTGCTATCATTTATTTAAATAGTTTACTTTTTCCATTAACAAAGAAAATATGGATGGAGTTGGGAATAAAATTGCCTGATGATGAGTGGGAAGCCACTGGGGAATGGCAGGAGGAGCAGTGAGCATAATGCAGAAAGGAAAAAAACCACTAGTTGAGCATTTATATGGAATGATTCTGGGCACTTTATTTTTAACCCTCACGGATATGTTGTCAGCTAATTATCATTTTCCACTTTTTCCAAATAAAGGACCTGGGGATTAAGAAGATAAAGTAATTTGCCCCCAGGTCAGTTAATAGAAGTAGAGCTGTGGTCTGCTATGCAAAGCCATATCTAGCTCTCCCCAAGGCCTGCAAGAGGCCTAAATACAGTGTTTGATGCTTCTGCAGAGTTCTATAGAGGTGAGTATGGACCATGTCCAATAAAAACTGTGAGGAGGACAAAACTTTGGTTTACTGTTTCAAGGCTCTTTAATGCTTCATTTCCTAGGCATGCCCCAGATGTAAACAAAGGGACTCTGCATTCACCCCAAGAGCCATCACTAATGCCTTCCCAGTCCCTCCCATTTCTTCCTGCTCTTTCACTATTCATTTATCTAAGTGTTCATTCATTCATGCATGTATTCATTCATTAAATATTGTTTACTATATGCCAGGCACTGTTTTGACACTGAGGCTACAAACATGAACAAAACAGACCCCATCCTTGCCTTTGTGGAATTACCATCTAATAGTATCTGAGAATAACCTTATGGAAGTGTTCTAATTACACAAACAAATAATTAAATTATAATCACTTGTTTCTACCTATCTCCATCATCAACCCTAGTCAATGTTATGCCTTGGGCATCATCTGAAAACTCAAGTGACATGTAAATCTGTGCATTTTATCCTGCCACATTCCATAAGAGTCTAGCTACCAACTGAAAGGTGCCAAGGGTAAGGGGGAGGGGGCACATACAGAGAGGAGCCTCTAGAGTAGGACAAGAAAGGCAATACTAATCAAAAAACAAAAGATGGAAAAGGCATAGATTATTGGTCAGGGCTGAAAGAAAAAGGGAGAAATAGAGATAGCACAGAGAAAACGATTAAGGGGGGTCCTGATAGGCTAATTGAGCTGTGTACCATCTCTCTGCAAAGCTCTAAGAACCTTGAGAGAGGGACTGAGCCTTTCTTACTATTACGACATCCTCGCCATGTCACCTAGCATGCTGTCTTGTATACAGAATGCATATTATAATATTTGTTGTACAAAAGAAGGAGAGAAACCCAATGTATTAGCCTAATCTGACTTATTAATATTAAATGCTAGCGATAATTAATAGGCAAGTTGTTAAATGCATACAACTTCATGCCTTGTGACGTCCAGAGCAATGATGACTTTGAGGGATCTGCTTTTGGCTTTCAACTCTTTGGCCTATTTTCTGTGACAATCACAAAATCACTGAATTAGCCAATGCTAAAGATTTTTTAGCTGTGGATTTAGCAAAGGAACATGAATGTCCATAATGTGAAAATGTCCTAAAGACTGTGACCGACGCAGTGTTCTCACAGCTCTCTATCCTGATCTCTCAAACCTTCTGAATGACCAGCTGGGTACTGTACATTTAAATCAGGCTCAGCCACTCAAAGGCACACAACCCTCATTTGAAGTGATTTGTTAGGTACGCTATTCTTTCCAACATTCCAACTTCTCTCTACCAATCCGATTTCTGACCTTTTGTTTTGGTTTCTTGGATTTACTCCACACTCAGGAGAGAATTCGCTTCTCATCCTTGCACCTCAATACTCCTTAGGTCAGAGCTTGAGTTCACCCTTCAGCATGACCTGCTCTTTCTTGGTTGCTTTAGATAACTGCAACATGTAACCTAACTCCTGTTCCTCGAACTGCATTTCAGCCAGTGTGACCTGATATCTTACTCAGGCCTACTCCTCAGGAAGAGGAATTAAACTCTCACATGCCTAGGCCTCCTTGAATTCCTGCCTATGTGGATGAACAACTTGAATCTTGAATTTAGCTTGATACCACTCTTGGACTCTCCCCATGGATTAAGCTCATCCCTGTCTGTGTCCTCACTTTTTTATCTTGCCTCCTTTATCTCTCCAGGTTTGGCTTAACTGTCAGGTCAGCTTAGGAGCAGGCACCCAGCTTTTCTTAGCCAGATTTTTTTTATAACTGTGGAGGCCTTCTGTTTCTTAAACTCTAGGTCTTAACTTCCTATGAAAATATCTGGAAAACCAACTGGCTCTCAAGTTGGGTAAGCGATAGGTGGCCAAAAGGATTTCCTATACTCAAGAATTTCAGACTTCCCTCATTTTTCCAGAATTATTCAAGAAAACTCCAAGTCATCCAGAGCAACGCCACCTTTAGAATATCTTTTAGATCTTGACTATTCAAATCAATCCTCCCAAGAAAAATCTAGCAAAAGATGTGCAGTATGTTCTACCATGTTAAAATATGAAAATGAGGCTTTAGCCCTAGAAAATTACCTGACTACTAGTGAGAATAATAGAAGCTCTATGCTGTCTCTTCTCCCAGATGGCATCCTATAATTCTCAGATTTAAAAAAGGATATAGAGGAAACACTGTAAAACAAAAAACAAACAAAAATCTCTTTCATGCCTCCCAGTATTAGTGAGTCGAATGTTAGTGTGAAATTCTCCATACATCTTTGTTATCATTTTTCTCTCTCCAGAAGTACAGGACATAGGAAAGAATTGACTCAGCTCAATTGTTACTTATTTCAGTGAGGCTAGTAAAAATTTATCAAGGTGTGAAAAGGTTTTCTAGTTCCAGTTGGCAACCAATTTAAGATATCTGAATACTTACCTAAAAGACTTTATCAGTTAAGACATATTTGCTTAAAAGAAAAAAAAATAAATTCATCTAAATTTACCCATGGGAATCTTCTGTTTCGAATTCCAGAATATCATTGTGCCAAATGCACAAATTACCATTTCTTCGATATATTTACAAATATATGTTTCTTTGTTATCTGAGGGAATGTTATGTCTCTTTTTCCATTGAATAAATGCATATTTAGTTGTGTTTATAGAAGAATAGAAGAACATTTGGGCAGAAAAAAGGAAGGCACTCAAGGGCAAGTGTGACTTTCTGACCTGAGATTTACGGTCTCTCCTTGATGTGGAGACAGTTATGCACGTAAATCTTTCTGCACTAAGAAGTGAATCTATTCCCTATGCTCAGTGTTAGGTGGGGGAAAAGAGAGCTCAGCAAGAACAGATGTGACCATTCGCTCAGTTACCCAATGAAAACAAGTAATTGCCATGGCAACTAGGAAATATCATGTGAGACACAAACTGACCTCTAAGACTCAGAGTGCTTTATGGTATAGAGATTGCATATGCGTACTTGATTGTAATGTAGATTTCCTTCCTGTGTGAGAGTAATATAGTGTGAAGACAATTATTTTTTTTCTTTCTCCTTCTAATACCCTCTAGTTTTATTTTGATCCCAAACTGAATATACTGTATAGTCCTTGATGTCAGAACTACAAAATATACTATTAAAAGATGTAAATAAATGGTGAACCAGCATAAAAGGATGAAGGGACTCTTATTTATGAACAGCTCAGGAAATAAAAAGCTCAGGTTATGTTTGAGAGCATTTCAGCTACCCTTTCAAAATAGCTGCACGCTGACCCAAAGCTGTATTCTTACTCATATTTGTTTAATCCCTATACCAACCACAGGTTCTTTCAACTGGGAAGTAACAACAAAACTGAATGGGTAAATTGATTCCTGTAATAAATGGATGTGTGTGTATAACGTGGATACTCTAAGGGTAAAAGTAGTAGTTAAAACAGGACAGTTACACTGTAATTACTCTGTGGTTAACATTCTCCATATTATGAACGACATCTAAAACTTAACTTTTGCTTGTGGAAACCTGAATTAATTCAGCTTTTACTGGAAAATTACTCTAAATGTGAAAACAGTTTTCTAGGGGCTGAATTTGGTAAAACTTCAAGTTAGATTCATTTTGCCCCCCTGCTGAGTGGAGTCACCAGTCACTACTGTGGGTGGTGATTATGAACACTTACCCTTCTCTTTTAACTCACTGCTTTAAAGGACCCAATATTAATCATGCTCTTATCTTCACTCATTACAAAGAAAGTTGGTGTATCTAAAATCAGAGTACTAACTGTCCAATGTTACTCATATCTGGAAGGAAAGGAAACATACTAGTTAGGAATACCATAAACTTTAATTCTGAAAAGCAAAATGCATCTCTTGGCTCTTAGGGCTACTTTGGTTGTGATTTAATGGGAACTGAAGTAAACTGGGAATAAATACACATTAATGCTGCCTATACACCTACGGATACTGGCTTTTTGGCCACAGCATTCTTTGGATTTAGTTCTATCATGCGCAAAGGGAGAAAGATTATCTTTAAGGGTTCTTTCAGTGCTAAAATGTAGCAAGTTTGTGAAACTAATTTTAAAGTTCCATATCTCTTTTTCTTTAGATTTTATTTGTTTATTTGAGAGAGAAAGAGAGCATGAGCTCAGGGCAGGGTGGTGGGAGGGGGACAGAAGAAGAGGAAGAAGCAGACTCCCCGCTGAGCAGGGAGCCCAGCTCAACTCAGGACTCAGGCTCAAGGACCCTGAGATCATGACCTGAGCCAAAGGCAGACGCTTAACCAACTGAGCAACCCAGGCACCCCTAAAGTTCTATATCTTTTAAGAATTTAAAGCTCACTGATGTCATTAATCATGAGAAACATAATTATAATGTATTCTCAGTAAGATCATTATTTCAAATGCATTTTTCCTAAAAGTTAAAATACTATTTTTCAACATGAATATTAAAGTGGAATTAAAAAGAACTGGCACAAGAATTGTTGATAATTATGGGGCGCCTGGGTGGCTCAGTCGGTTAAGCCTCTGCCTTCAGCTCAGGTCATGATCTCAGGGTGCTGGGATCAAGCTCCACTTCAGGCTCCCTGCAAGATGGGAAGTCTGCTGCTCCCGCTCCCTCTGCCTGCTGCTCTGCCTACTTGTACTCTCTATCTCTCTGTCAAGTAAATAAAGAAAATCTTAAAAAAAATTGTTGATAATTATACTTTTGTGACCAATCAGAAGAGACATTATAGTCTACATTTTTAATAATTAAAAACAAGTCATGTATATTACTCAGCCCATAAAAAAGAAAGAATTTTTGCTAGTTGTAACAACATGGATGGATCTAGAGAGTATAACGCTGAGTGAAATAAATCATTCAGAGAAAAACAAATGCCATATGGTTCCACTCACGTGCAATTTAAGAAACAAAACAAAGAAAAAAGACAAACTGGAAAAAAAAAAAAAAAACCAGATTCAGATTCTTAGCTGTAGAGAGCAATCTGACATTTACAGATAGGAGGTGGGTGGAGGGATGGGTGAAATAGGTGAAGGATGATGAGTACACTTACCATGATGAGCACTGAAAAATGTATAGAATTGTTGAATCTCTATATTGTACACATGAAACTAATATAACACTGTATGTTAACAACACTGGAATTAATTTTTTTAAGTCATGTATATAAAACACCATAATCAAATTTAAAAGATAAGCAACCTACTAAGATATTTGCAACATAGTAAACAAAGATATTATACCTAGGATATATAACGACTTCCTTAGATAAGTTTTTTTTATTATTTTTAAAGATTTTATTTATTTATTAGAGAGAGAGAGACTGAGAATGAGAGGGGAGAAGAAGGTCAGAGGGAGAAGCAGACCTCCCGCAGAGCCAGGAGTCCGATATGGGACTCGATCCCGGGACTCCGGGATCATGACCTGAGCCGAAGGCAGTCGCTTAATCAACTCAGCCACCCAGGCGCCCTTCCTTAGATAAGTTTTAAAAATATTAAAAATGCAGTGAAACCAAGTATTTGAATAGGAATTCAAAAAAGAGGAGTCTGAATATCAGAAAAAGTGCAACTAATAATGAAATCCCTCACTCAGTTTTGACATGTGTTAAATGTTAACACCATTATGTGTTGGCCAATAAGTAAGGAAACTGGAACTATTCACAACTGGTAGGAGTGTGCATTGGTACTTTGTTCACTATAACATGCTAACTTTGTATTATGTCTCTATATTACTATGTGGGAAGTATTTTTCCATTAGCATAGATATCTTGAAAATTGGTGGGCCATAGGGTAATACATATACAGAGTTGTTCACTGCAAAATTTTTTATAACAGCAAAAACCTGGCCTCCAATGAGGAAATAGGTTTAAAAAATGTAGAGTAGCAAAATGGGATCATATATAGCAGTAAATTAAATAAAGGAGTTCCTTTTTTTAAGAGCCATTTATTTGTTTTTCTTGCAAATACCTTTATGGAAGGAGGAGTGTGTGTGTGTGTGTGTGTGTGTGTGTGTGTGTGTGTGTGTGTTCCTATTTCTAAATGAATCTGTACATCATTTATAATGGTGGGGTTTGATTAGAACTGGAAAAGTGAGGGATTTACCAATAACCAATGGGCTAATCTTTACCAGGTTAGGAAATAAAATTGACCTCTTCTAAGAAATGCAAATTGGCTGAACAAACACAGTTTTTTGGAGTGATGTTTGTTCATTGTTTGTTTGTATTTTTTGTGCATTAAGCCTGCAATTCTTTTTCATTTTTCTAAATTTTTATTTAAATTCTAGTTAACAAGTAGTGCAATACTGGCTTTAGGAGTTGAATTCAGTGATTCATCACTTACATACAACACCCAGTGCTCATAACAAGTGCCTCCTTAATACATGTCACTCATCTAGCCCACCCCCCACCCACATCCCTCCATCAACCCTCAGTTTGTTCTTTATCTTTAAGAGTCTCTTATGGTCTGTTTCCCTATCTCTCTCTTTTTTCCCTTTCCCATACGTTTATATGTTTTGTTTCAATTCTATTTGTCTTTATCTGACTTTTTTCACTTAGCATAATATATTCTAGCTCCATCTACATCATTGCAAGTGGTAAGATTTCATTCTTTTTGATGGCTATTCCATCATTCCATACTACTTCTTTATCCATTTATCCATTCATCAGTCAATGGATATTTGGACTCTTTCCATAATTTGACTATTGTTGATAATACTGCTATAAACATTAGGGTGCAGGTACCCCTTTGAATCTGCATTTTTGCATCCTTTGGGTAAATACCGAGTAGTAGGGTAGTTGTACTTTTGACCTTTTGAGGAACCTCCATACTATTCTCCAGAGTAGCTGCACCAATTTGCATTCCCAAAAACAGGTTAAGAATGTTCCCCTTTCGGGCGCCTGGGTGGCTCAGTTGGTTGCGCAACTGCCTTCGGCTCAGGTCATGATCCTGGAGTTCCAGGATCGAGTCCTGCATCGGGCTCCCAGCTCCATGGGGAGTCTGCTTCTCCCTCTGACCTGCTGTCTCTCACTTTCTCTCTCTCTGTCTCTCTCTCTCAGATAAATAAATAAATAAAATATTAAAAAAAAAAAAGAATGTTCCCCTTTCTCCGCATCCTCACCAATACCTGTTGTTAATTTTACCCATTCTGACAGGTGTGAGGTGGTAACCCATAATAATTTTGATTTGTATCAAAATTGTAAGCCATCTGGATGCCTTCTTTGGAAAAGTGTCTATTCATGTCTTCTGTTCCTTTCTTAATTGGATTATTTGTTTTTTGGGTGTTGAGTTTGTTAAGTTCTTTATATATTTTGGATACTAATCCTTTATAAGACATGTCATTTGCAGATATCTTTTCCCATCCTGTAATCTGCATTTTAGTTTTGTTGATTGTTTCCTTCAATTGTTTCCTTCAAAGCTGTGCAGAAGCTTTTTATCTTGATGAAGTCCCAGTAATTCATTTTTGCTTTTGTTTCCCTTCCCTCCAGTGACATGTCTAGTTAAGAAGTTGCTATGGCCAAGATCAAAAAGGTTGCTGCCTGCGTTCTCTAGGATTTTGATGGTCTCCTGTCTTACCTTTAGGTCTTTCATCCATTTTGAATTATTTTTGTATATGGTGTAAGAAAGTGGTCCAGTTTCATTCTTCTGCATGTTGCTGTCCAGTTTCCCAATACCATTTGATGAAGAGATTGTCTTTTCCATTTGATATTCTTTCCTGCTTTGGTGAAGATTAGTTGATCATATATTTGTTGCCCCATTTCTGGGTTCTCTATTCTGTTCCACTGATCTTTGTGGGTTTTTTTTTTTTGTACCAGTACCATACTGTCATTAATGACTACAACTTTGTAATATAGCTCAAAGTCCAGAATCATGATGCCTCCAGTTTTTGTTTTGTTTTGTTTTTGTTTTTGTTTTTCAGGATTGATTTGGCTATTCAATGTCTTTTCTGGTTTCATACAAATTTTAGGATTGTTCTAGTTCTGTGAAAAATACTGGTGGTATTTTGATAGGGATTGCATTAAATGTATAGATTGCTTTGGGTAATAAATACATTTTAACAGTACTTTTTCTTCCAATTCATGAGCATGGGATGCTTTTCTATTTCTTTGTGTCATCTTCAATTTCTTTAATAAGTGTTCTATAGTTTTCAGAGTACAGCTCTTTTAGGCTTATTCCTAGGTATCTTATTGGTTTGGATGCAATTGCAAATGAGATAGATTCCTTGATTTCTTTTTCTGCTGCATCATTACTGGTGTATAGAAATGGAACAGATTTCTGTACATTGATTTTATATCCTATAACTTTGCTGAATTCATATATTAGTTCTAGCAGTTTTTCATGGTATCTTTTGGGTTTTCTACGTAGAGTATCATGTCATCTGCAAATTATGAAAGTTTGACTTCTTCCTTGATGATTTAGATGCCTTTTTTGTTGCTGTTGACTGATTGTTGTGGCTGTGTTAAATACTGTGTTAAATAGTAATAGTCAGAATGAATATCCTTGTCTTGTTCCTGACCATAGAGGAACGTCTCTTAGTTTTTCCCCATTGAGGATGATATTACCTGTGGGTCTTATATATGACCTTTATGATGTGAAGGTATTGTTCAATATATCCCTACTTTGATGAGGGTTTTTGCCAAGATGGATGGTGTACTTTGTCAAATGCTTTTTCTGCATCTATTGAGAGGATCATATGATTCTTATCCTTTCTTTTATTAATGTGATATATCACATTGATTGATTTTCAAATATTGAACCACCCTTGCAGCCCAGGAATAAATCCCACTTGATTGTGGTGACTAATTCTTTTAATATGCTGTTGAGTTCAGTTTTCTAGTATCTTGTTGAGAACTTTTTCATCCATGTTCATCAGAAATATTGGCCTGTAATTCTCCTTTTTAGTGGGGTCTTTGTCTGGTTTTGGAATCAAGATAATGCTGGCCTCATAGAATGAATTTGGAAGCGTTCCTTCCATTTCTAGTTTTTGGAACAGTTTGAGAAGAGTAGGTATTAACTCTTCTTTAAATCTCTGGTTTGGGACGCCTGGGTGGCTCAGTTGGTTAAGCAGCTGCCTTTGGCTCAGGTCATGATCCCAGCGTCTTGGGATCGAGTCCCACATCGGGCTACTTGCTCCGCAGGGAGCCTGCTCCTCTCTCTGCCTCTGCCTGCCTCTCTGCCTGCTTGTGTTCTCTCTCTGTTAAATAAATAAATAAAATCTTTAAAAAAATCTCTGGTTAGAGGGGCTCCTGGGTGGGTCAGTTGTTAAGTGTCTGTCTTTGGCTCAAGTCATCAAGCTCCCTGCTTGAGCTCCCTACTCAGTGGGAAGCTTGCTTCTCCCTCTCCCACTCCCCCTGCTTGTTTTCCCTCTCTCGCTGTCTCTCTCTGTGTCACATAAATAAATAAAATATTAAAAAAAAATCTCTGGTAGAATTCCCTTGGGAAGCTATCTAGCCCTGGACTTCTGTTTGTTGGGAGATTTTTTATTACTGTTTCAATTTCTTTGCTGGTTATGGGTCTGTTCAAATTTTCTATTTATTTTTATTTCAGTTTTGATAGCTTGCATGTTTCTAGGAATTTGTCTATTTACTCCAGATTGCCCAGTTTTTTGGCATGTAATTTTTCATAGTATTCTCTTATAAGTGTTTATATTTCTGTGGTGCTGATTATGATCTCTCCTCTTTCATTTGTGATTTTATTTATTTGGGTCCTTTCTCATTTTGATAAATCTGGCTAGAGGTTTCTCAATTTTATTAATTCTTTCAAAGAACCAGCTCTTAGTTACTCCACTGATATGGGGTGGAAGCTGTAGGATAATCTTCCACATATTTGCCTGTTAGAAGAGTACCTACAAACTGAAGGATCAAAGAATTAGTGGTCTGATAAATGAGTATTTCATAGTTTTATAGTATCTCAAGCTTAAAGAACTGCTACATTAGGACACTGGCTTCCTTAACATAACTGAAAGACTCTAAATTAAGCACATTTAAAAGCATTATATATATCACAAGTGAATAAGATTGTAGATTTTAGGGGCACCTAGGTGGCTCAGTCATTAAGCTTCTGCCTTCAGTTCAGGTCTTGATCCCAGGGTTCTGGGATTGAGCCCTGCATGTGGCTGCCTGCTCATGGGGAAGCCTACTTCTCCTTCTCCCACTCCTCCTGCTTGTGTTCCCTCTCTCGCTGTGTCTTTCTCTGTCAAATAAATAAAATCTTTAAAAAAAAAGATTTTAGGTTTTATTGGTAAAGTGAGATATATATCAGCCCAGTCCTTCATTGTAGTAACTCAGCTAAAGGAAGAGTAAAGCTGGGTTCTATGAACTTTCAGGTATAGAGCCAAAAATCTCCAGGAGTATGTGACATTTACGTTGTCTTAGAAAATGTAGAGCGAAATATTGTGATCCTTTGTAGGATATTCAGATGTTAAAATAGCAAGTTAAACATGTTTTAATTCAGATATTAAAACACTGCAAATTACAGTGTTTCCTGTGCTCTTCAAAATAATCTGAATAATGTCTTTTAAAGAAGAAAGGAAAAAGTTATCTATCCTTTGTAAAAATGATAAACAAAATGATGAGAAGTGGGTAGAAACTGATTGGAGGATAGTTTTAAAGCTTCCTGGTTTTGAGAACTTACCCTCAAAAAGTTATAAACCATTTTTTTAAGATTTTATTTATTTGTCAGAGAGGGAGCACAAGCAGGCAGAGGCAGAGAAAGAAGCAGGCTCCCCACTAAGCAAGGAGTCCCATGCGAGACTCGATCCCAGGATCCTAGGATCATGACCTGAGCCAAACGCAGCCGCTTAACCGACTCAGCCACCCAGGCATCCCAAAAAAGTTATAAACCATTTAAGCATGCAAGGAGGAAAGAAGTCCAGCAAATCTAGTTCCCAGTAGGGCAACGTTTTTCTTTCCTGTTTATCTGAAACCAGAACTAATAATCTCATTATTTTTAAAGTCAGTAAGTATTTCTCTGATTAGGATTAGTCTAGTTAGGAAAAGTGTACTTATCAGTGAAAGAACCTGTTTTCGAATATGGATCTCAAAAGAGTAAATATAAGGTTTCCATAATTGGAGCCAGTCAGTGCATGACAGAAACCAGAATAAAACCTAGACAGTGAAAAGTAGAGTCAGAACAAGAGAGAAGGAATAAATAAAAATTAAGTTGGGATTAACCAGACAGAGGTGGTTTGGGAAAGAATCCAAACAGGGAAGAAAGAAAAAAAATATCTGGGAAAAGTGGAGAAAAAGCCTGGTAAGCCTGAATTTTGTTGATATTTTAAGTAATTATGAAAATTGGCTTCTCTCAAATGGGTACAGCTAACAATATCAGGAAGGAGCCAGATCTTCAGGTAAACACATATGTAGGAAAGCACATTCTTCTAAAATAATTTCCAAATGCCTGGAAGCCAGCAAGTTAAACCACATTCTGAAGATTGGGGAAGAAGGGATTTCACTGTACATTTTAGGACTTAAACACCCTAAAGAGACCCCCCTCACATAAAAGTGTGAAGCCAGACACCCAAGCAGAAATTTCTGGAAGGATTCCCCTCACCCTTTATTAGCTACAAAACAAACCCCTCTCTAAAACTCTAATTCAAATCCACTTGTACTGTGTTTAAAGTGGTATTAAATCTAGTTGAAGTGGTTCAGAAGTCTTAGAAGATTCAGGTAACTTTCTTTCAATAGAATGAGTTTATCCTGGAAATACTCATAGAAGTTAACAGCTAATAGGTAGACAGCATTTGAAGATATTCATTAATATAGGAGAAAAAAAAGTGGGGGGGAAATCCATCCAAAGAAGGAAAGGGCATCAAGAAACATTTTGTCTATATCTTTTCTTAAAATTTGACTCAATAAATCAATGGAGAGAAAAACCCACAGGCAGAAAAAGAAGGCCTTCCACATTCAAGATCATTATTCTAAGACAGTGATTTTTAAGTCTGCATTAGCATCACCTGGATAATTTATTAAGACATGGATTTCTGGATCCCACCTCTAGAATTTCTAAGTAAATAGATATCAGATGGGGCCAAGAATCTGTTTCATGTTCTGTTGCTTCTGCTCTGAGCCCTCCACTCTGAAAATCACTGATGTATGCGATGGGCATTGTTAGACCTTGCCAATTTTATAACGGAAATTCCGAGTTTCACCCCCCTATTTTAGCAGACTTTTGCTTGTCTGTTTTCAGCCTTCTACTTTTTTGAGAATCAGGAGGTCATTCAGACAGAGGAGAAGAATAATTTCTTCTCACTGAAGGGTATTTCCCAGTACTTCCACAAAGCACTCAGAGGTCAAGGGTGTATTCTCTTAGAACAATTTATTCACTGGACACTTTGGGAAGATCCTCAGAAAACCATTCCAAATTGCCATGGATTATCATCACACAGGAGCATCCAGATACAGCAAGATCAGTTTTTTAGGAGAATTTGTGAGTTTAAGGAGAAGAGTTCCAGCTCACACAGAGATCTAACTTAGAAACAATGTGCCTGATTGCTCCAATGTTGGTGTTAACAGAACTTGTTAAACATGTCAATCCATAGAAAAATCTAAATTAATCTCTATTCTAACCACTGCAAACAATTGATTGGTGTGTGAAGAGAATGGACAAGAAACATGAGATCTCAAAAATGGATGTCGAGTGGGTAAGCACTTAGACATTTATTACATCAAAGCTATACTTCAAATGCCTCCTCTTAGTACATGCATTATGTAAGTCCTTCCAGCTAGATTGTAGACCCCAGGAGAACAAAGCCTACTGAATTTGTGTAATATTTTGCCATGACCCATAACTAAGCTATGAGTTTTTGAGAGGAAGATCTTATTTGTGCAATGCAGTGAAGATCTCTTCTACTCAAACTCAGAAAGCATGCATTACCTTGGAGTTTTGTGGGCTGTCATATTTTATGTGACACAGGCAGACTAATTCTTAGCGATTGATTACTACAGCACTCTCCTTCTGAAAGTTTTCTGGTGAAATGAGGGTAGTAAATATTCATCTTTGTATTTTTACATTTCTGTGGTCTTAAATTGGTTGTGGATCAAGTGAAAATATCAAGCGACCCAGGCAAGATACAAAAGCTAATCTAAATCCAAAAGGATATACTCCACTACGTCTCTAAATACTACCTTCAGACCCTTTGACATTGTTGGCAATTTCCAACCAGTGATGTGCTGGGGTTGGATTGCACTGGCTTATAAGAGCCAATAGTTCACATCTCTTACCAGCTCTGCGTCCATGACAACCATGCTAGAAACTTGAAATCAGGCGTGGTGAGAACATTTACAGAACAGAACTGTTAAACCCCACAAATCCGGACTTCTGATTTTCTGGAGAGCCAGTGATTAAACATACTGCTTCCGACTCAGCACAGTAGTGCGGCATGTGTTCGTGACAAGTCAACAAGTTTCTGGACCAATTGTTCAGAGCACGTCACTGTTTTTTGTTGATTTTAAAAAAGCTCTGGTGAAAGTATTTATGCACTCCAATTAATGTGAAGCATTTGCCAATTCCACAAAGGTGTAGCGGAGTATCTATACGAAACAGGCAGTATCAGCTTTTTGTTTTATGCACACAGCAACAATTTATCCCTAGACCATTTATGAATAAACTTTATTTGCCATAGAAGCACTTTATTTGACAGGAAAAATTCAGCAATACCAGCAATGTGATTTTATGTCCTTTAATCTCTTAGATCCTTTGTTTTCTTATTTTTAAAACAGAAGAGAAAATCCCTTCTTTTTCTCAAAAGTTTTTCGTAAGAATCAAAAAAGGTCATATATATGAAAGTGCTATGTGAACTTTAAATCAGTATGCAAATACTTAGTGCGAAAGGCAGTTTTTTTAGAAGTAGGAAAGATAGCCATGCAATTTCTCCTATCTCTAACTTGCATTTTGAAAATGACACATGTATTCCTCTAGATAAAATAAGTTAAAAATGCAGCCTTTTCTACTTTAGGATTCTATTTGAATACATTTCTTAAGGTTACATAGCAACATCATATACTATTCATATATGATTTAAGTCATCCTAGATCAAAATAGCAATAGATAAAATAAATTTGTCTACTTAATATTCAGGGAGATAAGACAGAAAGAAGTGATTAATGTCATCAGTTTACATTTTCACTTGAAGGATTTCAAAATACTTTGTAGCAATAAAAGTACTCACACCTTACAGTATTTATTGTGTTTATTCTCTTCCAATTTGCCTCATTTAATGAAAAAAGCCACTTACTTAACTTCCTAGTGCACTTCATTAAATTAACTCTAAAATGTCTTGTTAGAGGTAATTTAGCCAAGAAAAAGCTCAATATTGTTTTCATTAACATCCATTTAGTCAAAGAGACTGTGGTGGATTTACCCACAGACTAGTCCAGAATGTGTAGTAGAACTTCAAAGACAGCAGTAAATTGATTAGGGGATGAGGCAAAGGAATTTACTTTTAAAACCTGAATCACCTGGCCAATTAACATAAAATCAGGCTGTGGTTCTGACTTTTGCAATCAAATGATTCTCATTTCAATTTTCCAAAAGACAACTTTGCCTAAGGCCCGGTATTCTGGATTTACAGCTACACCCAACTGTAATTCAAATAATGGAAGTGTATGTTTTCTTTAAAACTACCACATAGATGATTCTATGCGAAAAACATAATACGAGGAAGTTTCAGAAATGAAGTGAATAGTTTACTCTATCACCTCTAGAATACAGCCATTTTGAAGCCAATCAGTTCCTCACGTGTTAGGGATACTAGCCCTTTGGTGGTGCTGGAAAATTGTAGATTTTTCTCCAGTTTGTTACTTGTCTTTAGAGTTGCCTTATTGTGTGCTTGCTTTGGCAGCACATATACTAGAGTTGTGTTTTTGTCATGTAAAAGTTTTCTTTAATATAGGAAAATTTACTAATTTTTCAATATTACATCTGGATTTTGAGTCATATTTAGAAATCCTTTTCTATACCAAGGTTATTGAGGAACTTATATTTCCTTTTACTACTCATATGTATGTGTGTTTTGTATTTAGGTTCCTGATCCATTTGGATTTTTTTTTCCTTATACTCGCTCTGTGACATGTATCTTCATCTTTTCCAAAATGGCTAGCCAGTTGTCTCAGCAACAGTTATTAAGAATCCTATCTTTGGGGCGCCTGGGTGGCTCAGTTGGGTGGGCGACTGCCTTCAGCTCAGGTCATGATCCCGGAGTCCTGGGATCGAGTCCCACATCGGACTCCCAGCTCTGCGGGAGGTCTGCTTCTCCCTCTGACCTTCTCCCCTCTCATTCTCAGTCTCTCTCTCTCTAATAAATAAATAAAAATCTTTAAAAAAAAAAAAAGAATCCTATCTTTGCCCAGTGATTTGTGATCCCGTCTTTATTTGTACTTAATTTCCATATGTACTCTGGTCTGTTTCTGAAATTTCTATTATTTCTATTTCTAAATTTCTATTATTTCTATTATCCACTAGTCTATTTATGGGCCAGTACTCTACAGCTTTCATTATAGAAGCTATCTCATATGTTTGAATATCTTGTGAGGTGAGTTCCTTATAGTTTCTTTCATTGTTTTTCTAGCTATTCTCCCATGATTATTTTTCCGCATGAAATTTAGTATCAAGTTTTCTAGCTGTATAAAACTAGTTTAGTAGTACTTTATTGAACTGTAAGAAATTTACAAATTACTTTTGGGAGAACTGACATCTTTACGATGTTGACTGGTTCTGTTATGTTTCCTTTGTACGAACCTATATTTGTGTATTTTAGGAATATTTCAAGCTTTTCTTATATTGATTTTGCTTATTTCCTATTAAATTTATTTTTAAGTGGTTTTTTTTTTTGATGACTGAAAATGGAGTTTTCACTAACATTTTATCTTCTGGCTATGAGAATTATTGATTTTTGCATATTATTTGTACAATCTGCTACCTTACTCATTTTTTTTTATTTGACAATATAATTGATTCTCAGGTTTTCTATGTATGCTATTGAATCTTTTGCTACTAGAGAATTTTTCACTTCTTCCCTAATTCATAGTTCTCTATTTGATTTCTTCGAACTGCCTTGGGCAATTACCTTCACTACAGTGATAAGTAATGGGAGGGAGAATGGGAGCATTTCCCTTTTCCTGATGATGAGTGTGGATGACATGAGAGAGGGATAACCAACCTTGCATTCTTGAAATAAATGCCACATAATTGTCATTACATAGTGAGTTTATCTTCATGAATTTCTTTGTTCATGGTTTATTCATGAATTTCTTTATTCATTTATGGTTTGTAACTTTCTTCTTGTGCTATTTTTAACTTTGTTTAATTATTAATTTTAAACTAGCTTCAGAAAAATTAAGGGCATTTTTCTTCATTTTCTCCATTTAATACTTTATGTGTAGCATTTCAACGATCTGTTCTTCAGATATTTGGCATATTTCTCCTGGGAATCTAACTGAGCCTGTTGCTTTA
Organism: Nasua narica; assembly: GCA_028533885.1. Classification (NCBI taxonomy): domain Eukaryota; kingdom Metazoa; phylum Chordata; class Mammalia; order Carnivora; family Procyonidae; genus Nasua; species Nasua narica. Next base: position 45,165,228 of record CM052808.1, read on the forward strand.
TTATAGAGTAGCTTTTTAATAACTTTTCAAAAATTTCTACAAAGAAAAATGTTTTTTTTTAATTCTATCTCTAGTGGCACCAATTTTCATGTCATTCTCCTATATTTATTTATTTAAACTAGGTTTCCAAATTTGTTTGCGTAGAGATTTTCCAAGTAACCTCTTCCAATAGTTTTTAAAATAGTTCTTCTTGGGGTGCCTGAGTGGCTCTGTCAGTTAATGCCTTTAGCTCAGGTCATGATCTCAGGGTCCTGCGATCGAGCCCCGCATGGGGCTCTCTGCTCAGCAGAGACCCTGCTTCTCCTCCCTCTGCCTGCCACTCTGCCTACTTGCGCTCTCTCTCTCTCTGTCAAATAAAGAAATAAAAACTTTTAATTAAATAAATTAATTAAAATAAAATAAAATAGTTCTTCTCTTTTAGTGTTTTTATCTTCATGTCATTTCTTTGTATGTCACTGTTTTCTTATGTTAAGTTAGCTCGAAGTTTGAATATTTTGTCATTTTTCAAAGAAAAACAGTTTATTTACTTGTTAGAGCTATCACTTATCCTGCTTTACCTCATTAATTTCTTCTTTTAAAACCACTTCATTGAATTATGGTTGACATGCAAAAAGCTTTACGTATTTAGTGCATGCAATTTTATGAATTTGGAGATACATATACACCATGAAACCATCACAATCTGAGCCATAAACATATCTGTCACCTGCAAAAGTTTATATCACCTTTATTAGTATTGTTATTATTTTCATGATAAGAACACTTAACATGGGGTGCCTAGATGGCTTGATTGGTTAGCATCTGCCTTTGGCTCCAGTCATGAACCCCGGGTTCTGGGCTGGAGCCCCATGTCTGGCTCCCTACTCAGCAGGGACCCTGCTTCTCCCTCTCCTCCCCACTCATGCTCTCTGTCACTATTTCTGTCTCTCTCTCTCTCAAATAAATACATAAGATCTTAAAAAAACAAAAACACTTAAAGTAAGATTTCTCTTCTTAGCAAAGTTTTTAAGAATAACAATACAGTGTTATTAACTATGGGCACTATGCTGTACAGTAGATCTCAAGAACTTTTCATCTTGCATAACTGAAAGTTTATATACTTTGACTAATCCCTCCCTACCTCCGGTCCACCTAGCCTCTTGTGTTGCATGATAACAGTGTTATTTATAACATTTGTCTATGAAAATCAATGATACATTTTTTGTGACCTAACACATGACTAATTTTTGCAAAATTTCATGTTTAAGATGTTTTAAGACAGAAAAACTGAGGAGCTATCATAGACTAGAAAAGACTAATAAGACAAAGCAACTAAATGCAATGTGGGATTCTTTTTTTTTAAAATATTTTATTTATTTGAGAGAGAGAGAGAGAACATGGCAGAGGAGAAGGTCAGAGGGAGAAGCAGACTCCCCATGGCTCTGGGAGCCTGATGCGGGACTTGATCCCGGGACTCCAGGATCATGACCTGAGCCAAAGGCAGTCACCCAACCAACTGAGCTACCCAGGTGCCCCGCAATGTGGGATTCTTAATCGGATCCTGAAATAGAAATTATGTGATTTATTTTCAAAGTTAAAGATGTTATAATCCATGCCTTCTGTGTCTCTTATAAAATATATACCTAGCTTTAGTCTTTGTTTGCAATGCTACAGTTGTATCATATTATACATCATATCTAGTTGTTGAAACTAATTCTAGTCATTATATTCCTAATTTTCTTTCCTCAAGTCCTCATAGTGTATTATTAAAAAAAATGAGAACTTTCAGGGTGGATCTAAGTAGGTAGATAGATAGATATCTTGAATATTTAAAAAAAATTTTAATTCATTTAAGTAATCTCTACACCCTGGATGGGGCTTGAACTCACAACCCCAGGATCAAGAGTTGTATGCTTTTCCAACTGAGCCAATTTCCAGGTGCCCCTAGATATCTTGAATATTAAAAAAAAATGCAAGCACACTGTAAACTCCATGTCACGATTATTATTTTTATCTTCTTTTGTTTTATCAGCCATCCCAGATCAGACCCAGATCTGTTCTCATAGCGTAAAATTTGATGTTTGGGTCTTCTGTACAATAATAAAATAATATTTCATTCGTGTATCAAAAGTGGTGTTAAAAACCTTTTATTATTAACATTTGTATCTATTTCTTTTTCTGTCTAACGCTTTTTAAAGCAGAATATTCTTAAATATTCATAAAAGCTATACCTAAATTGTAAAATATGGCTTTTTTTTTTAAGATTTTATTTATTTGACAGAGAGGAGAGAGATCACAAGTAGGCAGAGAGGCAGACAGAGAGGGGGTGGGGATGCAGGCTCCCTGCTGAGCAGAGAGCCTGATGTGGGGCTTGATCCTAGGACCCTGAGTTCATGACCTGAGCCAAAGGCAGAGGCTTTAACCCACTGAGCCACCCAGGCGCCCAAAAATATGGCTTTTAGACTTATAATGTGTCTTTCCTTGCCATGGTTTAATGCTTTTTTGCTTGAGGTCTACTCTGTTTTGTATCAGAATTGCAAACTCTATTTTTATTTTGTTTTATTGTTTCACTCCCGTCCCCACCTTGGTTTTAGTTTTAGATCTACAACTGTCTACATTAAATGCTCACTACTAGTGTTTTCCTGTTTTCCCAGTCAGCTCTTAGAAAATTTTAAACAAAGGGGTGCCTGGGTAGCTCAGTCCACTAAATCTCTGACTCTTAGCTCAGGTCTTGATCTCAGAGTTATGAGTTCAAGCCCCTCTTTGGGCTCTACACATAAATCTTCTATTTAAAAAAAATTCATAAAAGGTGTGAGCTTTTAAGTTGAGGTTCATTTTTCTGCCTATCAATATCCAATTGCTCCAGTACTAATTATTAAAAGGACTATTCTTCTTCCATTGAGTTACATTTTTTGTTAACAATGAGATAGCTTGTATTAGTTTGGGTTATTTTCTGGCTCTCTATTCTATTCTATCTATGTACCTATCCCTTCTGCCAATACCACCCAGACTTAATTAGTGTAGCTATAAAATTTGTGAAATAGACTAAACCAATTCTTCATACTTTATTCTTTTTTTTAAATAAAATTTATTATGTTAATGATTCTAATTCCTTTGCCTTTCCATTGTAAATTTTAGAATAATCTTGTTTATGCTTACGAAAAGATGTGTGTTTTTCCTGCCTTCCTGGGGATATTTGAACACATTTTAAAGTTCCATTTTTATTTATCCATAGTGTTTTTAGTGTCTCTGTATAGCTTTTTTAAGTGGTTGCTCTGGGTATAACATTACTGTATTTATCCATATTTTTGCCTACTGTGTTCTTCCTTCCTAATATTCAAAGATTCCATCTTTTATAATTTTCTTTCTGTCTAGAGAGCATCCTTTAGCATCCATTCATTTTTGTTAGGTCTGTTGGCAATAAATTCTCTTAGTTTTTCTTTATCTGAGAAATGTCTTTCTCTCTCTCTTTCTTTCTTTTTTTCTTTCTTTCTTTCTTTCTTTCTTTCTAATATTATTATTATTATTATTATTATTTAGAGAGTGAGAACAGGGAAGGAGCAGAGGGAGAGAGAGAGAGAGAATCTTAAGCTGGGCATGGACCCCAACACAGGGCTCAATGCCAAGACCCTGAGATCAAGACCTGAGCCGAAATCAGGAGTTGGATATTTAACCAACTGAGCTACCCAAGGGCCCCTGGGAATGTCTTCTTAAGTATTTTTGCAAAATATAGGATTCCAGCTTAAGTATTCTTTTCCTCCAGCACTTTAAAAATATGTCACTTCCCTCCCACCTCCATGATTCTTGATGAGAAATTTGTTGTTCATTCGAAGTGGTGTTCCCTTATAAGTAAAACAGCAGGAGGCGCCTGGGTGGCTTGGTGGGTTAAGGCCTTTGCTTTTGGCTGGGGTCTTGATCCCAGGGTCCTAGGATCGAACCCCACATCGGACTCTCTGCTCAGTGGGGAGCCTGCTTCCCTCTTTCTCTCTGCCTGCCTCTCTGCCTACTTGTGACCCCTCTCTCTCTGTCAGGTAAATAAGCAAAATCTTTAAAAAAAAATATGAACATTTAAAATTAGACATACTTAACTCTTTTATTTATCAAACACTGAGATGTTAAAGGTAATACTAATGATAGCTACCAGTTATTAAGCTTTTAGCATATGTCAAACACTGTATTAAGAACTTTAAAAACAATTTATTTAAACTTCATTAAAAAAAAAAAAAAACCTATGTGGTAGGAATTAAGGTAATTGATACCTGCAATGGCTATACAACTTCCTTAGTTCATACAGGTATATATGGTGGGATTTGGTTTCAAACCCAGGTCAGAATCTGAAGTCCTTTTTATTCAGTAGCCCCTATGACAACCTTTAGGAAGTCATAATCCAATAGATAAAGATAAGCATAAATAGTAACTTGACCATTACACTGAATGTGAAGCTTGACTGAATTTCACCATAGTGCTTTCAATGGCCTCACAAATATTTTAAATAATATCTGATGAAATAATAGTGAATTTATCTTCCATATTGTAATCAGTCTCTTTCTTGGCTCTTTCTCGAAAGTGCTGGAGGCATAATCTCCAAATTTAGATCCAGTCCTGACTGAGGAAAAAAGTATATAGCATAGCCTTTATTACAATACCCAATTTGTTTTGGAATAGTCAGATTAACATGTGGGATCTAATGGCCCACCATGGCTACTGTGTTCCTTCATTCCTTCCCACTCCTCTTCCAACAGACTTCCATTATAAGCTAAAGAATTTTAGGAATTTATTTTTAACCAGTTTGCTAAAATGATTAAAATCCAACATCTTCCAGTTAGGTTGCTAAAGTAACTAATTGGCATTGAAGAAAATGGAAATAGATGAACTTCAGCAAAAACCTTTTCATTATTAGCGAATGTAGTTGAAAAATGTGTATCATCATTTAGTAAGTGTAGCCAATGAAATCTTTCTTCCATTAGTTTTATGCATTTTTGCGAAGTACATTTTTCAGTTCTATAGCCATTAGAAACAGGACTTGAAGTTAACCTAATTTAGAACTCAACCAGCTTTATTTCTATTTCAATTAGTAAATTAATAGTTTAGGATTAAACTGTCTTATTAAAAATAATAAAATATTTTTAATTATGATGCTCTCACTAAAATCTAATACTGATTATTTGATATTTCAATGACAGCAGAAATACTTAGTATCATTAATAAATGAAATGAAAAATGTCTTATTTAATCTTTAGGATTTTCTTTTAATTTTGTAATTTATGTATGTTTTATTAAATATTAAACATTATGTATGTTTAATAATATATAAATTTGCTACTGTGCTAACATTGCATATGGCAATATAGTGGTGCATATAGTGGATTTTGATTTTTTTTAACTCTCAGGGTCTATGCTTAGCAAAATATATTGCAAGACCACTGCATGACCCAGTGCTCTGTAGGTCTTCCCTCAGGCTAATTGTACCCTAGGACACCAAAACAATGTGAACAGAGGACAAATAGGAGCTCCTCATCACAAATTCATAGCTAAAGTTATTTACGCATAAAGACACAGACACATAAACACAAAGGAAGTGAAAAAATAAGAATATATTTTAATTATTGAATCTAAGTGGACAATATTATGCGTGCATTCATTCTTTTAGCTTTTAGCTTTGTTTACACATTTTAAGTTAAAAAATGTGAAGACTAAAGCTCTTTATGTGTAGATCTAGTATGAAAAATTAATTTTTGATATTAATTTATCTCCTAAATGTCACTTCTACTCTATAAGTACTCACTGGACTCTTACTATATGAAGACATGTATTTGAAAGGAAATTTCTCTAATAATTTCCTTAATTTCCCTCTTCAGTCTGTATTTCTCTCTATACATACACAATCCTAAGTTGCAACTATAGCTCGAATGAATTCTTCACTAAGAAATGTCATAGAAAGTATTTTTTCCCTATAAAACAGTTCTAATACATTAGCAATTCTAACACAGGATTTATTCTTGGCAGAATATATTCTACAGCTGCTATTTATATTCATTCCATTTTAATATTTTCTTTATCAATTTGTAAACAAGAGGCCAGATAAAAAAGATGAAAAACTCAAGAGGCTTGATGTTGCCTGAAAAAGGTGTTGAATACCGTTCGCCATGGGAACCATCCAGAAGACAAAAATGTACACAGATTTCCAGAACAGCCTTCCAAACCTTCAATTGCATTAAAGTTGAGTTTTATAGGTTTTCTCACTTCTGCATATGTATAAACTGAGAATAGAAACTATTCCCTATAAGGAGGCTTCTATACATATATCAAAGAATTTTGATGACATTATAATAACCAATAGAGTGGAGCTGGGGCAGTTTGTGATGATTCTGGAATCTCAAGACATTTACTTTCTGTTATAAAATATTAATGAGACAGCTGACAAGCCAACAAAATTCTAAAGGTGCACATCTCACAGGAGAGAAATTTGTTGACATTGACTTGGACTCCGAAGTAGGTTTTATAAACTCACAGTTATGGATGTACCTCTTATCTTTGTGTTAATTGTGTATTCAAGGAAGAAATGCGGCACTTTCAGAGATAGACATCATCATAACCTGTTTTATTATTCAATATATTTCAAAACTATGGGGCAGGACAGAGCTTGAGCTTGTGCTATTTTTATTTACTTTTAAATAGAAGTGACTTATCTTGCAAAACGAATAGTGGATAGATTTTTTGTTGTTTTGTTTAGGCATTTGTGGTTTAAATTTTTTTATTGCTGAAAGAATTCCAAGTCATGGTGTTTTTTATGAAGAGGAAAAAAACATACCTGATGATGATCAGAAACATTTTCATTCATTGGTGGGGTGCAAGAGTATAAGTTGCTATAGCCATAAAGTGTAGGGCAAGAGGCTGACAACTAACTGCTGGGAGCAGAAAAGCGCTCGAATAATAATACATGGAGCAGCAGAATATATATATATTTTTTTCCTACAGTTCTTCATGGCACCCTTCCCCCTAGCTTCAGGGACCAGGATGATGAGCTGCAGTATCAAAAGTAGCCTGCAATTCTACTGCATACTGGGAAAGAACAACTGACTGCCAGAGTATTCAACATTTATTTGGCTACTAATCCAACACATGCTTTACGTATCCTCCGGGTATTTTTGTTTTTGGTTTTTTTTTTGTTTTGATTTATTCCAACCAGGCTATAAAAATCCACAACTTTCACAAGATATACTTTGTGGTGGGTTTTACCTGAGTAAATGATTTAGAATATTTTCTCTAAAAGCAAGAATGTACATCTGCAAATCGGCAAGCAGAGTTAGGAGACCAGAAAACTCACAGCATACAGAGGCACATGTATTCAAAACATTTTGTTTATATGAATCCAAATTGCTTATCTAAGACTTAACTTCAAATTTGACCTCACTAGCACCACCTTTTAAACAACCAAGTTAACTACAAACACATATTAAATACTTGTGTTTCAAATGATCTTTGACAAAATTTCCAAGATATTTCAATGGAAAATAGTCTTTTCAACAAATGATGCTAAAACAATGAATCATGGGACACTACATCAAGAACTAATGATGTACTATATGGTAACTAACATATATATCATAATAAAAAATAAAGATCAACAAGTAAAGTAAAAACAAACAAATGAACAAAAAACAAACAAGCAAACAAACAAAAACAAGTGATGCTAGAACAACTGGACGTCCATGTGCAAACGAAATGAACCTAGCCATAGACTTTATACCTTTTGAACTGAATCATACATCTAAATGTAAAATGTAATACTATAAAACTTCAGAAAAAAAAAAGAAAATATATGTGACCTTAGGTTTGGTGGTATGAATTTTTAGCTATAATACACACAAAAATACACAATCTATGAAAGAAAAAAATTGATAAATTAAACCTAATTGAAAATTAAAACTTCTGCCCTGAGAAAGACTATTACAGGAATGAAGAAACAAGCCACAGACTAGGAGAACCAACCTGCAAAATCATATCTGATAAAGGATTAGTGTTTAAAACATACAAAGAACTCTTAAAACATAACAGTAAAAACATCAACAAAAATTAGGCAAAAGATATGTATAGACAGTTCACCAAAGGAAGCATACAAATGGCAAATAAGCGTATGAAAAGATGTCCAATATCATCTGTAATTAGAGGAATGCAGATTTAAAACAACAAGGATATACCACTGCATACCTATTAGAATGCCTAAAACCAAGAAAAACAACTGGTGAGGATTTAGAGCAACAGGGAACTTTTATTCCTGGCTGGAGGGAATGTAAGGTTTTATAGCCACTTTGGAAGACACTTTAGCAGTTTCTTACAAAGCAAAATAATAGTCTCACTGTATGATTTATCAATTGCACTTCTGGTATTTACCCAAATGTGTTGAGAACTCATGTCCACACAAAAACCAAGTGTTTATAGCAGCATTTTTCATAATTACCCGAAACCAGAAGCAACCAAGTTGCCCTTTGATTGATGACTGAATAAATAAACTATACTACATCTGTATAATGGAATATTATTCACCAATAAAAAGGAATGGATTTTCAAGCCAATTAAAGATATGGATGAAGCATAAATGCATATTGTCATTGGGAAGAAGCCAGTCTAAATAGGCTATATACTGTATGATTCCCATTACATGACATTCTAGAAAGGGCAAAACTATAGAGATAGCAAACTGATTAGTGTTAGCCAGAGATTCAGGGGATAGGTGGGTGGTTTCGAATACATGAGGCACAGAGAATTCTTTTAAAGATTTCACAGTATGATGCAGTAATATTTGACATTATAGAATGACAAAGTAGAATACAGAATATGACAAGGGAATCTAGCTTTATTACAAATGTATAAAACAATGTCATTGAGAGGGTGGACATCTGCCTTTTCATCATTTGTCAAAAAGACTATTTTCCATTGAAATATCTTGAAACTGTCATTGAACGGGTCATTGAAGAGTTCTTAAACATTATTAAGTTTTGTCAAAGCTTTTCCTGCCATGGCAGTTCTGGGTAATTGTTCTAATGTAGCTATGCATGTATACTGGAACTGAACAATTAAACAAATAGGTGGCAGATGATGGGAGCCACATTTCTCACTGTTGTAGTGGAAGGTTATAACTAGCCAAGGAGAGGATGCTAGAATGATCCATGTGGTAATTAATTTGTTGACGAGTGACTATATGAACTCATGTTTAGCTTAATATGAATATAGATGGCTACGTTTGGAAATATGGATACATGTATTCTCATAGGTTAGTATTCACACATATATGTCCTTGCTTTCTCAGCTGAGAAGGGTTAGAAAAACACCTCAGGAGTAACAAGCACACTTCATGCTCAGCTCTTGGTTTCTAATACCATTTTCCAAAAAAGAATGAGGGCTTCTTGGAGAAATGGCTGATTCTATAACCAGGGTAGGAATATACAAGACAAGCCTGGAGGATCTTATAGTGCCTGAAGGTAGGGATGTGATTTAAAACAACAACAACAACAAAAAGCAAAAAATACAATAATGGAGGTGTATCGAAAGGACATAGGGGCCACCTGAAAGAGCCCCTAATGGCCAAATTGGAACAATTTGAGTAAAAAAATAAATAATGTGGTATTGGTTTATAATCCATAGTGATATTAATAATGATCAAATAAATAAAATATGGAGAATATACAAATTTGTCATGCAGAAAAATCCAGTAACGTCCCCACCTGTCCTTAAGTGCACATACTAACAGCCTCTGACAAAAACTATCTCAGCCGGATGATCAAGGCCAACATCAACTGTGATAAATCATGTCGATAATATGTAGTGTTATTACGATATGATGAAAATACCAGTTTACCTCTCTGGTCTTTCTCACAGAAACCTGTAACTCCAGTCTAATCATGAGAAAAATATCAAATAAATTCCAATAAAGGGGTACCCTGCAATATACCTGAAAATATATCTGACCAGAAGTCCTCAAAACTGTCAAACTTATAAAAAACAAGTCTGAAAAACTGTCACAGCCCAAAGGGGCCAAAGGAAACTTGATGGATCTATGGACGATGATATCTTTATGAGATTCTAGAACAGAAAAAGAGTGTTAGGTAAAAACTATGAAAATATGGAAAAAGTATGGACTTTAGTTAATAACAATATATCAATATTAATTCATCAATTATGAAAAATGTGCATTATAATATAATTGGGAAACTGGATGTGGGGTATGGGGAAACTTCATCTTTGCAATTTTTCTATAAATCTAAAACTACACTAAAATACAAAGTTTACTTAAAGACTAATTGTCTCAAAGGTCCTAAGGAAGTTAAGTACCTATTTGGTATTTTTTAAATTTTATTTTATGTAGTTTTATGTGTTTATTTTTTCCTTGAATACATTTTTATTGTGGATGATTATTAGTTAAAATAATTATTAAATATTAAGGAAAGTATTGTATTTTCCAATTTTCAAAGCTCTTTCACATATTACCTTATCTGGCCCTTTATTACAAGTAACAAATCGTTAGTCTCATTATATATCCAATGAAATTGAGACTCAGAAAGGGGAGGAGAGTTGCCTGAGATCACACAGCGAGTAGTGACAGAGCTGGTAATTTTCCATGCCAGTGCAGCAAAGCCCATGTATATGAAAGAATTTTTATATGTGCAAACATTTATATAGTTCAGCCTTAATAAGAATTGTACTCTTTTCAGCAATTAACCTAATTTTACTTATTAGTATCTATTTATATCTTGTTGCGATGCTGGAAAGTAATACTACTATAATTTCCTTACATTATGGAATGCATGTTTTTCATTAAGTCGCCGATATTTTTTTAAGTAACATACATACACAAACAAACATGAATAAAACAGAGAAGCACATGCTTCTTTTACAAATATATGTGGATAAATTATGTAAATAATTTAACTCAGTCTCTTTCTTCGTGGCATACATTTGCAGCAGAATCCTAGATATAATAAAATATGTAACCTGACTTTCACTTGTTAACAAAAGAGCAAAATATTTTATAGTAGAAAAAATGCACACTATCATGTTGTGGTGTGCTTAATTGGAGGAGGTGACTCATTGCATAAAGTTTCATCTCAGCTCTGTCACTTGCAAGTTGTAGGAACTTTTGCAAGATTTATTTAATCTCTCTGTAACCTAACTCCCTCATTTGTGAAAGAGGTAGCATAATAGTTGTATATCACTCATAATGTTCTTGGAAATAACGAAACCTTATAATAGCTGCTGTAGCATAAATATTCAATAAGTAGTAGCTATTGTTACAATTGGCATAACCCTAAAAACCATTTCCACATTCATATTTTCTTTAACATGGACAAATGTTTGACTATATCAATCCCTAAAAATAAGTCTGTAAAAGTCCTCTAAATGTAGCTTTGTAAATATAAAGATCAGAAAATTCCTCATCGGTCATTAAGGCACTGAAAAGGAGAGTTCAAGTTCATCTCCTCTCTTCTCTTCCCTCTCCACTCCTTTCTCTCTCACTTTTTCCTTTTTTTTCCTTGCTCCTTTCAAGTGTGAGGATGACAGCATTTACCAAAAAAAAAAAAAAAAAAAAAATTGCAAGGGGAAATGAAGAGGTCATATTAGAATGTCCTGGCTGATGGTTGGTCTTAATTGTGCAACCCTAGATGCAACCGATGATATATAATCCACCTAATGTGGGGATGTTTAGAGACATACTACTTAATTAAAATAAGTGAGTAGAACAAATGCTGTCCTTGTTGATTCACAGTTCATGCATTAGTTCATTCAGATATTGCTTGACAACTGATAAGTACTGAAACCTGGGCTAATCATAGTGCTATAGTGCTGTCAATAAAGACAACGTTCCTTTCTTTAGAAAGCATCCAGTTAGTGAGGAGGGTGGTGGAGGTTAAATACTAAATAGAAAAACCATTTGAAGATACAGTGGCTAAAACATTTCCAAATATAGCGAAAACTATGAATTCAGATGCACTCGGTGAACCTCACACGAGAAACATGAAGCAAACTGCACCAAAATTTTGTAAAAATTTTAAAGCAGCCAGAGGGAAAAAAGGACTCCTTATGAACAGAGGAACAAAGATGATGACTACTGCAGATTTCTCACCAAAAATAACACAAGGGAGAAAACAGTGGAGGGTTTTGATAGGGAAGGCATATCAACAGCCACCTTCCACCCCTGTTTTGGCAGAAATTGACAAGCTGATTTTAACATTTAAGTAAAATGTGAGGAATTTTAAATAGGTTATACAACTTCAAAAAAGGGGAATAAAGTTGAAGATTTTACACAACCTGATTTCAAAAGTCATAATGCTACAATAATCAAAACCGTGTGATATTGGTATTAGAGTACGTATATTGAATATAGACAAAATATCTAGATCTATAGAAAGATAAGGAATATATATATAATATATATATACCTAGATAAATATATATATTAACAACATGTGTACATATATATACATGCAAATATATGTACATACACATATATATGTATATACATATATATGTGTATGTATACATATATGTGTAAAATATATATGCAACCTAACAGGCAGCCCAGAAAATTATCTATGTAATTATGGTCAATTGACTTTCAACAAATGTACCAAGATACTTCGATGAAGGAAAGGATATTCTTTTCAACAAATGGTACTGAAATAATTGGATATCCACATGCCACAACCAATAAACTGATATCTTTACTTCACATCATATACAAAATCCACCCTATAACTCATAATCAATCATATACAATATTTACAAGCTGAAATTAGAAAACTTCCAGAAGAAAACATATGAAAAATATTTGTGATCTTAGTTTAGGCAAAGATTTCTTAGATAAGATGCCATAGGCTACTACATACAAGAAAAAACTGATTAATTGGGTTTCATAAAGATCAAAATCCTTTGCTCTTCAAAAGATACCATTAAGCAAATAAGAAAAATCATAGACTGGGAGAAAAATAGCTGTAAATCACATAGCTGGTAAAGGACTAACATGAAGAATGTATGAAGAACTCTTAAAACTCAATAATGACATAACTGACAAAAAGTGGGGAAAATATTTGAATGTGCGTCAAAGAATATAGTGTCACTTTGGAAACCCGTTTGACAGTTTCTTAAAAATGTAAACATATTTAAAATAAGATAGAGCAATTTAAAAACTTATCTACTTAAGATACAGTAATTCCACTTGTTGGTGTTTATAAAGAAAAATGAAAACTTATGTCCATATGAAGATGTGCATACACATATTCATAGGAGTATTATTTAGAATAGTCAAAAATGGAAACATTCCGATGTCTTTTCACTGGTGAATGGATAAATGAAATGTTGTATATTCATGCAGTGGAATACTATGTAGAAATAAAAAGAAACAAAGTATGATACATGCAACAAAATGGACACATGTAAAATAGATTATGCTAGGTGAAAGAAGCCAGACATAAAAGACTACACATCATGTGATTATCTGTCCTGAAGGTAGGAGCAGAGTTTGAGTTCATCTGGGCATGAGGGTGATCAAAAGTTTCTAAAATTAGATTAAGGTTATGGATGCACAACCATATACATTTACAAAAATAAAAACATCAATCTCTATAATTACATTTAAGTAAATTTGTGGTGTATAAATTATACCTTAGTAAAATTGATAAAACGTTAACAAATAGAATTCAGAGAAACAGTAAAGTGAGTTAATAGCTTTGCTTATATTACAGAAAGCAAGAAAAAGAAATAAAATGCATTAAATCAGAAAAACAGGGTAACTTCTGTTATTTGTAAACAACATAATTATAGACATAGAAATTTTCCTTGAATCTATGGTACCACCAATAAGTGAATTTAGCAATGTGACAGTATATGAGATCAATATTCAAAAGCCAGTTTTATTCTATATATTATCAGCAAAAAACCCTAAAATAAAATTAAAATACTATTTCCTAAAGTATAGAAAATATAAAAACTTGGGAATAAAAATAGAAGAATATTTGAAGCTGGGATAGGCAAAGATTTCTTTGACAACTTTCAAAAGCCCTAATCATAAAAGAAAAACAAATCAGGAATTGGACTTCATTAAATACCAGACCCATTACAAAAATGAATAGACAAGCTATAGTCAGTGGAAAATATTAACAGTCCACTCACAGGCCAAACTCATCTATGGTGATTGAAATCTGAAAGTGGTTATTTCTCTGAGGTGTGGGGAATGATTGGAAATAGCATAAGGAAACATTCTGGAAGTGATGGAAATGTTCTGCATTTGCTGTGAATGATAGTTCCTGAGGTGTATACAATTATCAAACGTGATTGAACAAAACACTAAAGAGCTATGCATTTTATTACATGTTTATTATACCTCAAGTAAGAAAAAGAACAGAAATAAAAAGACTAAAAAAAAATTACCAGAGCCAAAACATTCCTTGCCTGGCTAAAAAACTCAGCAATATACCCGCAAATAGAAGGGGAGAAGAAATTGGTTTTATGAAATGGAAGTGAAATAAATGATTATGGGTTAGGCAGAAGAGTTGTGATCTAGACATTTTGGATCTTTACTACAGAGTTAATCACCTCTTGGTCTAAAAAGAAAGAGAGTCTCCAGAGAAAAGAATTTTCTGCTAAAAAATGCGCATTGATCAAAGTTCTTACCAGCAACTCAATCCAGATATTGTTCAAATGCATGATTCATTATTTTGACATCTAAATGTCATAACTATCTTTGATCCTTTTCCTTGGGGATACTTTGCTAAATGTGATAGAGTGGTAGAAAGTCAGGGGGAGTGGGTGAACAAGAATCTCTTTTTCTGGATCTCTCTATTCTCACATAAGAGGCAAATATGTTAAGCTTCACACCCACCCCAAGCCTTACTGGGGCAATGAAAATCCTAGACAGATTTCAGACACTGTAGGGTCATTGTTGTCTCTTCTGAAATACCGTCCTGCTGCCTTTCCTCACTGCTAGGTGAGACTCTGAGTGGAGGTGGCAATTTCTGCACACACACCCCCAACTTCTTTTCTCTCATCACATAAACCAGGAGACAATTGGATGGCATTTCCTTGGCTACAATGGGCTCCTAAGAGATCTTCCAGTTATTCCCGCTATTTAGCTAATCAGTCATGTCAACCCATGGTTACTGGAAGTGCGTTGGCTAAGATGATCAGCCATGTCCCCTGCAATAAAACTCAACAGGAAAGCAATAAGAATTCTTCAGTTACAAAAGGAGCCCTATCTCCCCACCACTTGAATCCATCCTTGTAAAAGTTGTAGAATGGCCTTATATCTTCCTTTGAGGTTTTGGTGCTAGGCACAAAATGAAGAGGAAGTTCCACTCCTAGATTAATACCTATGGTGTATACTTTATATATCTTAACGGTACAAATTACAATAGCAGGTAGGAAAAAAATTACTGGAACAAATTCCTTATTAGTGATTCCTCCAAAGTTCTTTTCTGGGGGTCTCAACCACAAACGTTACCCTTGGGTAAACACGGAAACTGAGGCAAGCAGAGTATCAGTTAGCATGGCCAAGATTTCCTTTGAATTACAGAGCCTGAGACAACAGTTGTCATCAGAATTCTAGTCTTTTCCTTCGTGAACTAAGAACATACTTTCCACACAAAGATGAATTTAGCAGCATGTAATTTTCCTTCTTATCCACTAAATGTGGGATTGAATTAGAGTTTACCTAGAGAGATCTAATTTGTAGTTTCGAAAATAAGCAAAAAGCTGTTAGACCATAATGTCGATATTCTGATCACGTTACATATGCATAAGAAGACAGTATCAAGCAAAGCTTTATTTACATTTCCTAAGTGTTTTTTTCATTTTGTATAAACTAATGAGTGGTGCTGTTAGGGAATATGTGTATCCCTCTTTGTGTAATAGATTAAGCGTGAGTCCTGTTAAACACTAGGCCATAAATCAGACTGTGTTCTCTATGCCTAATTAAGGGTTTAAAGGGGGAAAAGGTAAATTCTTGAATGAAGGGCTCTACTCAGAAGCAGAGTGTGTTATTTCACAAAGGAAGTAGATAAAGCAGAAAAAAAGAGAACAATTTAAGAAAATAAAAAGGAGGAAAACTATGAAAATATTTTAGCCACTTTATTCTCTTTCTCCTCAGATTTAAGAATGCCTCAGTGTCCAGATATTATGTGAAAATTATTATTTTTAATTAATGCACTGAAATGTAGTAATTGGAGAATTTTAAATGAGTGTCAAAGTAGCTCTAATCAACTAAAAGAGAAAATTATGTGCATTGACAATGCAAATAAAATCAGCTACAGAAAAGTTTTGAATAAAATTCACGAGTTTTTTTTTTCTTTTTAGCTACACATATTACAGTGCACTAAAATCTCAACATATTAAAACTGTTGTAGATTTTGAGTAAAAACCAAAATAAAACACAAAATATCACAAAATAATAAAAACCAAAATAATCACAGTTAATCCACTCATTTCCTAGTGGGTGAATTGTCATGAGTTTTGATAAAATTAGTCTCAGATAATTGTATTAAAACACTTCTGTATGTTCCTGGAGTTAGGCTAATGTGTATATTCATAGTATAAACTGACTTTAAATGAATATATTGAGAGACTTGAAAAGTGCATTACATAGCATGTATAGGATTAGAATAAGAGAGACAAGGTCATAATTCATTAGCCCTTAGGTGCTCCACTCGGTAATATCTGACTATACATAATTAATAATGCTGATATTTGGCTTTATTTCACCTTGCTTTGTATTACTTCTGAACTGCACAGTGAAATACAGGAGAGGGATAGAAAAAGAAAACATTTTGCTCTTAGGAGAAAAAGAAATAGATCTTAATTAGACTTTTTATTACAGTAAAAGGGACCAGTTTACTAAATTTCCAATCATTTATTTTTTATTCAATAAATATTTATTGGGGCCTAGATTATGACAAGTAATTTGCTTTGTGGTAGAAATTCAGTGAATTGGGTAGGGGACAAAGCAGACAAGGTGACTCCCTTCATGGAATTTCCAGACAAGTGAGATCCTAATTGGTCATAGACAAAAGATGTTTAGGGAAAATAAGATTATTAAATGATCTTATCTGTAGAATTCAGCGAGTCTCAGCTTATCCAGAATAAAGATATTTCAGAAATAAAACTTATGTTACATGGTCGTCAAGACCACTGAAGAAGATCTCTTCCATCCTCCTGGCAACCTTTGCCCCCTTCTCTCCTCTCAACTTTTATTATACCTTCCCCACCCCACCTTCTGCTTAGTGTTTTGCCTGCAGGCCGGCATGTGTGGGGCAAGGGTGGAAGAGATTTCCATTAATCCTAGATTTCCACGTGCCATGGATATGTGGGATAGCAGGAAAGCATTCCCTGTCCCTTATTCCTAACTGTAACACCTAAACTTGCACATATTTGGTCAACACTCTGATGAGGATTTCTGGTGAATTCTTGTATTTCCTGAGAGACCAGTCATGACATTTCTGTCCCCAAATTCTTAAGTCTCTCCTCTCATGGTATCAGAACCTCATAGAAATGTTAACCCTTGTCTAGCACACCATCACCTCCATTTCGTTTGATATAAATTGATATTTATGTTGCCATTTGGGTTTTGTTTGTATTGAGCGTTTATCAATTGTTAAACGTCTTATAAAATAAAAGGAAATAACATTCCTGGAGATGAAAAGAAAAGGTCTGCTGGAATTGACAAAGGTGCACATGTGCCACAGGAGTTTGAATTGTTGAATTTCGAACCTAAAAGCAGAAATGGCAATAAAAAAAAAGCAGGGTAATCCAGAGAAGGTGCTGTTACCTGCCAAATGAACTTGGGAGTTATCCCTATTCTGTCTATTTGGATGGGGATCTTAGAAAAGGAAGAATTTATAGGGCAGTTCTATGCGGAAGCTCTGCTCTTTGAGCTATTCCTCCTCATTTAAAGGAAGGATTCTTGAAATACAAGTGATCTCGTATGTAATTTAAATGGATGCCAGCAGCACTTGGTAGATGTCATCTATCCATCTGAGTATTTTTCTAATTCTAAATTGTCCTGACTTCTACTGTACTTTATTTGGAAAAGTGTCTCTCCATTCTTATAAATCTGAATGTCCAAATCCTTCCCATCCTTCAAATCTCATTTTAAAGGACAGCTCTTTCTTTCTTTCTTTTTTTTTAAAGACAGCTCTTTCTTAAAGCCTTCTTTAACCTCTACAGTAGAGAGTTATTTTTTTATTAGTTTTCACATAATTTTACTTGTACACTTGTGACATTCATTATTTTCTGCCTCTGTTAAAAAGATACTCATATAACTTACCAAACTATAAAAGAACTATCATTGATTCATATTTTCCTTCCTTCCACTGCATTTATTGAGAGATGGAGTCATAAGGAAAAGTATGGATGAACATACATAGGTGAATGTAGAAGGGCAGAATATAACAGCAGCAGGGCACCTGGGTGGCTCAGTGGGTTAAGCCTCTGCCTTTGGCTCAGGTCATGATCTCAGGGTCCTGGGATCGAGCCCCACATTGGGCTCTCTGCTCAGCAGGGATCCCGCTTCCCTCCCTCTCTGTCTGCCTGTCTGTCTACTTGTGATCTCTCTCTCTGTCAAATAAATAAATAAAATCTTTAAACAAACAAATAAACAAACAAAAAAAGGAATATAACAGCAGCAACAGCTTCTCTGCAGTGGTGGCCTACCTCTACTCCGGTGCTCTGTGAAATATTATTTTGCCATAAACACAAGTCTTTAACTATGCTTACCTATTATGGACTGTTTATACTCAAATATCCAAAGTAGAGGTAGAATCTAAGAGGGTTCATAATATTGATTATTTATACTCGGCTCACTGTCAAAGAACCAGTACATAAATAACTGCATTTAGTTTTAGGTTTTCTTTTTGTTTTTAATGTACAATCAATTTACATCTGCTTAAGTGGGATGATATATTTTCTCTTCTGTAATAACCAGAATTGTTTATTAAAGAATAATAAGTTACTGCAAAGCAACTGAATAAGTATATTTTCCTTTAGGTGGCTCTGAAACTTCTTAATAAGCACTATTTCACAAAAAATAACAAATTATATGTTGCCATCTGATTGCTTAAAAATAGGTATTTCTGAATAGAGAACATTAGAATGAGAATACTTTGAAATAAATCAATTGCTTTAGTTATAAAGAGAGATGTTGAAAATAAAAGCAGA
The DNA here is from genome assembly GCA_028533885.1 of Nasua narica. NCBI lineage: Eukaryota > Metazoa > Chordata > Mammalia > Carnivora > Procyonidae > Nasua > Nasua narica. The sequence goes on from CM052808.1 coordinate 45,184,407, forward strand.
TGTGAACATGATTCAAATTTAATATATTTGAAATGTAAAGTAAAAATGTAATACACCTGGATAGAGTTATGCAAATTGCATGAGTAAATTTTTCCCCCAGGGATAACTTCAGCATGTTCTCTAAATCTATTTAAAAAATGAAAGTAGGAAACTGGACATAATTTTTAGATATTTCCTTAAACTGATGCATAACTTTTTCTTATTATATTGAATTAATAAAGTAAATATTTTTAAAGAATTAACATAATCAGCTCTTTATGACTGTGAACTGTCTCTACTTAATTTTAGGTAATCAAACATTTTTATTACTTCAGTCATTTGACACTATTCTCCCAGGAATCACCTTACTAGTATTGTTCTCATTCTTAGACTTATGTCTTTCCATTAGATGTAAATGTTCATTTTTATTATATATACATATACATATACATATACATGTATATTTTAGCACTGTAGTTTAGGATAATAGAAACAACATGGGGGTAGGGTCAAAAGACTTGGATGCAGTTCCTAAAACTGATTTAGCAAGAGATCTCCCATGCAATGTAATGTTTTTAAGTCTCATTTCCTCATTTGTGCACTAGACATAAAAATCTGCTTGCGTGTCTTGTTTTGAAAGGGTCAAATGAGATAATGTATATAAAAAAACTCTATTATTTACATACCATTATTATTACATTTAGGAAATAACCTTACAGAAATAATCCAGTAGGAGTGCTCTTTTTGTTTTTAGACACTCAAATACAAACATAATTAATGCGTAGGTCATAAAGCCACTTCTTTCTTTGCTTAACAATAACTTTCTTGACCTAAACAATTTACCAGCGATCTAAGAAGTTGGAAAGGTTACAGTAAACTTTCAAGTCTTAACATATCATTTTGTAGTTCGCTAACAAGGTTAACAATCCAACTTTCCATGCATGCCAAACCTGGCAATTATAAATAATTTTTTAAAATACACAAGTGTTAGCTGTGCAGTTGTTTACAGATGCATCCCCTTTTACGCTATGGAATGATGACTATATCTAAAAATAATTAGTGCTAAGGCACAGCATGGCACTGATCCACGCCACAGCCACGACCCTTTGGTCTTGCATTGTTAAAGATGATGTAGGTGGTTCAGTGTTGTGTCAAGTTGCATGTTCAATATTAGTTCTGTGAGAGGCTGGTTTTGTACACTTTCAGCAAAGCTCTGGGAATCCACCCAGCCAAGCAGAAAAGGGTTAAAGGAGTCCAGCAGAGGGAAGTAGTGCGGAATGAGTGTGTGTGTGTGTGTGCGTGTGTGTGTGTGAGCGCACAGGACAGAAGCATCGAGTTGCGGAGCGGACTCTTAACACAAGTTCGGAAGGCCACAGAGTCCGTGGTTTTCGGCCCTAGCGGGCCCGGGGGACACGGCCTGCACCCAGCGGGCCGTGTGCCCCGTGGATTTGGGAGGCTGGGTGGGAGAGAGAGGGGTCTCGCGAGTGTTTCAGGGCGTGGCTGGAGTGGGGGGCGCGCGGCGAGTGTGCGCGGGTGTGCGCGCGCGAGAGGGCGAGTGTGAGCGCGGCGAGTGTGAGCACGGCGAGTGTGCGGCCGCGTCGCCATTCCCCGTGACGTCAGAGTGTATTGTTGTGAGAGGGGCCGAGCGGAGCATCCCCGGAGCTGTCACCGCGGCGGCCGCGGCGGCGGCGCAGCGCGAGCCCCGCACGAGCGAGCCCAGCCGGCGCCGCCCCCGCCCCTGTCCCGGGCCCCGCTGCCGCCGCCCCAGCCCCCGCCCCCGGCCCGCCCGCCGCGCGCCGCCGCCGCCCGCGCGCCCCCACCCACCCTACCCCACCCCCTCGCTCCATCCCTCCCACCCGCCGCCGCCGCCGCCCGCGCGCCTCCCCCCGCGGAGCGAGTGCGGGTCACCGGGTCACTGGGTCATTGTCTCTGCGCCCGAACCCCGAGCACCCCGTGGAATCCCCCACGTCATCATCAGAACCATCAATGAGATGCAAACATGAAAGACAAGAGGAAGAAGAAGGACCGCACCTGGGCCGAGGCTGCCCGCCTGGTACGTACCGCCCCCCGCCCGCCGCCCGCGCGTCCCGCCGGCCCCGCCGCTCGCCCCGCGCCGGCCCGCGGCGGCGGAGACGGCCACTTCCAGCCCGAGCCGCCGCCCGCTCGCCCGGCTCCTGCTCTTTGTTATTCTGCGGGAGTGGGCTCGCCCAGGGGCCCCTGTGTGTGTGCGTGCGCGCGCGGAGGGGCGCAGCGATTATCTCGGGGAGCCCCGCGCCCGCTGCGCCTGGGACTGCCCGGGACACTTCTCCCGGTACTTCGCTGTCGGGGCTCGGCTGTGCCTTCGCCACGGGTGAATCTCCGAGGGCTCGGCCCCGCTCGACTTCCCTCTCTGCCGCTCCGGAGACCTTTGTGTGGCAATTACCACTCCCTCCCGGCCCCTCCACCTCCCGGAATTTCATCAATAACTCTCTGTGCACGGTCTGTGTGTATGTTCGGCGTTTGTGAGTTCATACATTTTACACGTGCATGCACGGTGTGTGTCCGACACGGACTTGTGGGGCGTGTGCATGTGGGCTAGGTCGTGCGTGTCTGTGTGCCGTGTCGTGTGCATTATGTATGCACACTGATACGTGCATGTTTTGTGTGGATCAAGTTCGTTTGTGTTTTGTAGGTATTGTGTTCTGCTCGATGTTTGTGTGTACATTCTGTGCACGTGTGTGCAAATTTTGAGTGTGTGTGTCGGGGTGTGTGTGTGTTTGGTGAAGTTGGGTCAGTGTCATTTGTAGTGGAAGGTTATGTTATTAAGAGTGTACAGCTAGGTGTGTTTTAATGCCGGCTTCCTGGGCGGTGTTATTTGGCTGCTTTTCTTTAACCTTTCGGAGCTTACGTTTTAATCATCGAAAGAATGTCTCTATAGAAATGCTGGTTGGCAAAGGGGCGTCGGCGTCTTTGGTTTGATGCATGTGTATGTGTGGGGGTTTTTTTCTTCTTTTTCTTCTTTTAAAGGACAGCTGTAAACGGATTTTTTTAAAGGATATTTCTGTACAGTGTGCCTCACGGGAATGCAAGGCATTACATTTGAAGCTCAGCCTTTCAGGGTTTCGGCTGCATAAATTAAATATTTATTTAGCAACTTACTGTCTTTTATAATTGGCCAAAAGAAAGCAGACTGCATGCAATAGAGGGCGGGGTGCAGGGTGGAAGACCACAGAACATGTTATTGGGTTGACTTTGTAAAGATTGTTTTACTATAACTGTTTTTTTTTTTTCTTTTTAAAAGCTTTTGAGTAACTACATCATGCTCAAGGAGAACATTTGTCAAAAGTAATTATCTGAGTTTGGTTGAAGTGCCTTACTGCTATGTTTCTGCATTGGAGCAAAGGGTTTTAAATAATTGACCCTATTGCCCTATGAAGGAGTGACAAAAGTCTCTTTTAATTACAGTTTAATTATTGGAAGCTGAAGTGGCTAGGCCCCTTTACTTCATCTCTTAATTTGTAGTAGTGTATATTATGATTTCTCCTCTTATCTGTGATTGTGTTAATTGCTAAATCACTCACTGTCTGTGGATGAATGGGCAGGTGATAGTCATTCTCTAATGAACTGCATCTGGGAGAGGAAACTTATCTGTGAGGAATATGTGAAAAGTAAGCAGTAAGTGTTAAGTGGATGCCAGATTGATGTTATCACTGAATTTTTGCTAGAGCATAGTACATTACTTATTGTTTGCTCAGCCATTAATTCAGAATTGTGTGGGAGTGTGCAAGCCTTCTGAAAATGCATTATTCAGGTTCCTTGGAGTGGCAATCAAGTGTTATAAAGCTTCAGTGTATGTGTTTTAAACAAGTGAGTGAGTTGACTTATAAATATTTTAAAGTAATGATTCATGAATTACCTATGTCTGCCTGCAGAGAATTATTTAATAAATAACATTATTCTGATGGAATTTAAAACTAACCATTTGTATTCAACCAGTATTTGTTACTATTCTTGAAAATACTGTGCTCTATTTGATCTAGTTATAATGGATCTGTATTGATAAATCCTGAAATAGATTTCGGAATCACAGCTTTTTGTTAAAAGTTGCCTTTTTCTCTTACAAAGTTCATTGATGGGAAAAGACACACTAGGAGTCATCAACACAAAAGAATTAATGATAGACCAGATGTCTCTATTTTAACCAGACATATTGAACTAGTAGTTATGGTAATTTTTCAATTTGGTTCAAGTTATTTTTTCCCCTGGTAGTTGTACAAATGTGTATGTATTCAAAATGTGACAGTTGAAACAAAATACTGAGCAAAATAACAAGTAATTGTACTGAAAATATCTTTCTCAGAAATTTGTGATTTGTAATTGTGACTTACGATCATTTTTAACTTACTTTGTGAAAAAAAAAAAGGATCCATTTGAGTAATAGTGATTTTTTTCATGTTTTCTTTATGGATTACATGAATTCATATAGACTTAAAGTCTCCTACAAACATGCATGAAAAAATTTTTACTCATAACTCTATTAATTTACACTCAATTAATAAGGAATGCTGTTTTGGGGGCATTTCTGTGCTATAAATACTATCATTACGTATTTCACACTGCCTCTGATGATCTCGCTGTCGTTGCTGTAAGGACTTTTAGCCTTTTCTCCATCAAATGTTAAACTAAATGTCTAATTTTAAAAGTAAAGACTATGGATGGGCAGAAAATATGCATGTGGTTCTTGCAATATATAAACTAAAGAGAGTATTCAAATTAACATTACGAATAACCTTCCGGTCATACCATATATACTATGTATCTCCTCCTGGAGCTATGTGTGTGTGAGCGAGATTATCTTGGAAGAGAGGGTACCAGGGGAGAGGAAATGCAAAATACGTTTTTTGAACTGTGACCCAAAGCTTATGTTTCAATGTAGCTTTGCATTAATTTTTAAGAAAAATATAGATGGAAGAAGAACAGTTGTTTGTAGAGTAAGAACTTCCAGTCAACAACAGAATTTGTGCTTGCTTTCTTTGTGAGAAAAGTATATGGTCTGTAAAAATCTACAAACTCTGAGTGGCAACTCCAGGGATTTTGCTTTAGATAGAGATACAGCAATCAAGCCCTACCATTTTCTCATAGAAGTATGTCATGTTTGTATTTGGTGAGCTTGCTTAGCTTAGGAAAGAAGGAATGGTAGTATGATTTTTCTGTATTTTCAGAAATGTCATGATTATTAACAGGCTGCCATTTTAAAACAGTACGATCACCTCTTTTTTTTCTTTCTTTCTTTCTCTCGCTCTCTCTCTCTCTTTTCCCGTCTCTTTGCCCTGAATCAGTTGGAGAAATTTCAGCCTTTAGCCTCCTCCACTCCCCCTCAGCCTTCTGCAGTTGTGGTGGTTACTTTGCGCATTGCCATTTAATATGGAGGCTTCTCCAAAACCAGATGCATTTTCATCTGTTTTATCTGCTCTTCTAGGGTTATAGAGTCTCAGAGGATCCCACAATCACATGGAAGTATCTTCTGTCTTAATATTTGTAGAGCACAATAAGAATAAAAATCAAAACCATAACTCATGTAGAGCTGGGGCTTTGACTTTAATCCTTTTGACTTTTATCTCAAGTCTTCACTCTGTTACTATAAATACAGTTTAAACCATTGTGAAAGGATCTTCATGCTTCTTTGTAAAAAAAAATGGGGATTTGACAGGACTTTGTTTTACTGCACTAAGGGGTTTCTTTGTTACTGGCTTAACACAGAACATAGTGTTATTTATATATTTATTCTAGGTTAATTCTTCTGTTTTTTCCTGACATGCAAAAATGTTGCTTTGAGAAGTGCTTTTTGATAGTTTCATCACTTTGTTCTATAGGAAATGCTTCTGGTAAGATAATGATTCAGTGTATTAATTTGTTCCCTGAGTTTCTTCTGTTTGTTTCATTCCTTACAATCTTTGTTTAGTCTCACTGGCACCTGAAAATAAATCTTAACAATTTTCAATAGCTTTGTGCTTGGTAACATGGCTGATTTGTTTGCTTGTAGTTTAGGTACATTCACAAAGGTAATGACTATTAGTAGGTTTTTTTGTGGGATTTTTTGTTTTTTGTTTTTTTGTTTTTGTTTTTTTGGTAGTTCAAGGTCACCTTTGGGGAAAAAATTTTTTTAATGGCAAATTTGCCTCATCGTTGGGAGAAAACAGATACAAAGCTCTTTATGCTATAGCAGAGAGTTACTGAAGGTTTTAGTAAATTGAAATTCTGTAAATCATATTCTATTAAAAATTAAGTGGGGGGTTATGAATTAAAAGGAAATTTGTGTGAATCTTTTGCACAGAGAAGATTCTTTTGCATAATGCATTATATGCTAAATAAACTCTTAGGGTTCCTATGAAATAAAGCCGAATGGTATTGGTAGCTATTAAAATAGAAAACAATTCATAATTGTTAGTTTACTGGTCACTTTGTCTTTTGGCTTTGTCCTTTAGAAATATATATAGTTTTTCAGGAATGGTGAACATGGGGATGGAAGGCAGAGCATTGATACTGCTTTTGGCATTTTCTCACTGGGCTTGGCTTTCAGGTTATGACTAGGCCTTGATTTTGACTTTTGATTTGGGGTAAGTCCCAAAGGTGCACATGAGCATAATTGTGACAGTGCTTATTGGCTTAGGAGCCTGGCTAACGTATATGGGAAGTGAAGTTTTATTTTCAGTCACTTACATTTCAATTGGTTTGATTCAGCTGCTTTCTGAGATCTACATGTAACATCATCTCTTTATGTCTGTATCTCATCATCTCTTCTTTCAGACGGGGAACCTAAATTTTCATTGCAATTTGAGAGATGGAAAAGAGTTTAGCAATCTCTCTGCCTCTTTGAGTCTCAAGTTGGGAAAAACGTGTTTGAAATAAATGAGAAAGGTGAATTTAGGCCTAGTGTTTAGGTTGTTAATTTTTTATTTCCTGCTGACATGAAAGGGAATTTTAAGAGTTGATCCTTTCTTAAGTTTTTCTCTTCTTTGAGAAAGTCTTTGGTAGCAGGTGATTCTTTGGATGTCAGAAATGGACTCTTGGCATGCTCTGGCTTTTAGACTTGTAGAGTTGTACCTGTAAAGGAATTTCACCACAGAAAAGTGAACTTTTTTTTTAAGATTTTATTTATTCATTTGACATAGAGAGAGAGAGATCACAAGTAGGCAGAGAGGCAGGCAGAGAGAGGGGGAAGTAGGCTCCCCGCTGAGCAGAGAGCCCGATGTGGGGCTCGATCCCAGGACCCTGAGATCATGACCTGAGCTGAAGGCAGAGGCTTTAACCCACTGAGCCACCCAGGCGCCCCCAGAAAAGTGAACTTATAAACTAATGAAATTTAGTATTTAATAATATAGTTGTTTCAACCGTCACTGAAATGCACTGGAAATGTGAAGTGTGGGTTCCTAACCATTTTGAGGGTTCCTACATATACAGCTCAAATGCTGGGGAGGATACAAAGATCTATCCCCAAGGAGTGTGGAGTTCAGTAGAGGAGACAAGGAAAACTGGAGGAAGACTGAGCAGATATCATCTGCAGGTGTCCCATGAATGATCAAGCAGGTGCGAGTTTATGGATTTACAGAAGGAGAAGCTGCACGGTATGTGGAGACTGCAGAAGCCTTAATGGTTTAGGTGAAACTTGATTTGTCCTTGAAATATGAGTAAAATTGAACTGTTGGTGGGAGGATAGCATTCTAAGAAGAGAGCCCTGCAAGAGCAAAGATGCCTGTCATGTCAGGCACAAGGATGGGTTCAGGAGGCCATGAGCGGACAAGTCTAGAAACACTTAGAGGTTTGAGGCAGTCGGCCTAGCAATAAAGTTGAAAATTACATTGTGACCAGATTAGGGAGCGCTTTGCAAGTTATTTCAAGAAACTTGGTCTTTGTAAATTGTAGTATGGGGCCGGTGGGATAGGTGGTAATAGAAATAGTATTTTCTTAAAAACACACGAAATAAAATGATTATCTCTTATAGAGAGAGGAGACACCAGTGCTCTGTGGATGTCTCTGAGTGCTTCCATTATTGGGTAATAGAGTCCGAAAACAAAACTGATGTTAGAAACGTTTTAAATGATGCAACTTTATTCTGTCCCATAGCCTTTGCCAAATGAGGCAAAGTAAACATCAGTGAGTAATATACATTACATTTGTGGAAAAAAATACACAGGGCACTCTGTTACTTAAAATACTCTCAGGAGATCAGTAGGTAGCTAGGGTTATTTCAGTAACTCAGTCGCCAAATGTGTGGTTGAATGATAAGCCCAATATCATCACCCTGTCGGTAAGGAGCAACACTGGCACAGGATTTAAAAATATGTATATCTGTGTCGTGTCTTTCTTAATTTTAAAAACGAACACAGGCATTTTAGCTCATGTGAATTTAACTGATTTGCGCATGGAGGCATAGGGAGGATCCAAGCCTACAGCAGACTTAGTTCCTGCTTTTCAGATGGCCCGCTTTTCATTTCTCTCTTTTTCATCAAAAGTCTGCATAAAATTATTATGATTATTAATTTGTAACCTAAACCCCTCCCCCTCATCCCTCAGGCAAAGGTTGTCTGTAGCAGGTCCTGGCTCCTTCCTGATAGGGCCCTGAGGAGGGGCGTTGGTACGGAACCACTTCCAGCTACTTGCCGGCCACTGAGTGGCTTGATTGTTCTGCTTTTGTCCCTGCACAGTTGGTAGCTGTGGAAATCTAGCCTGGATTGAAACTTTCCCTGAAGAGCCCTTGGGGAACAAATAGAAACATTATATGATTAGCCACATTGTTTTCATTATTAAACAAATCTACATAAAAGGGTAGCAATTAACAGCTTTATCAGCCTGAACTTAGACACCTACCTCTCAGCTCCCCTCAATATTCCCACTTGAAGTGGGAACAATTAACTGTTGCTGGGTTTAATGTCAGCAACTGACAACATTAAATTGGGAATAGGCACTTCTTCTGGTTGATTGACATATAGCCCTCTGACACATTCTTATGTGTTTTAAGGCAAATTCATGCCCTGGGGTTAGAGCCAAAGGGCTTGTCAGAACATTGGCTTTAATAGCTGAAATGTATAACTTAAATGACATCCAAGACCGTAGCCTTTGGTAGAACTTTTAGAACCTGAGGAATCCTCTAAGGCAGTGCAATCTACACTTAGTGGACACACTTAGAAAGTGTAAGATTTTTTTTTCTAAATATATAGATGTATATTGTAAGATTTTTTTTCTAAATATATAGATGTATAATTTATCTTACAATAGTTATTTACCATGGATTTATTTTGCATATATTTAGCATTAATTAGTCCATGAAAAACTACATAATGATGTTTAAAATAATTCTACAATTGCTGTTTTTTGGGGGGAGGGCAAGTTTTGTGTTCTTCTTCGGTTTTGCAGTTGTTGATTTCCAAATATATTATTTATGACTTAAAGGAGGGAATAGGATGGACCTTCTTCACCTTATTCAGAAGACAGATGCCATTTCTGAGATTTCATTATCTATAAGGTACTAGAACCTATTTTAGCAATTTCAAGGAGTTAGAAATTGAGATAAGATCTTTGGGCTTCTTTTCCAGATCAGTTAAAGAGAAAACATGATATAATGAAGATGTTGGTTATTCTTAGTTTTTTGTGGGTTTTTTTTTTATGTCAAAAAATAGACTGCATGTATAATTTGTACATATATCAAAACCTTGTTTACTGAAGAACTGAGTTGCTGTTTGGACCATCAGGATTCTGTATGATGCTCTTTTAGTGTTCTGAGACTCAATTTTGGTGTGGGGGAGAGTCCCCACACACACAGCAGGCAACACCAGTGGTATCAAAGTATTGAACTGAGTTCTGCCGCTATCTACCTAGAGACACCATCAGATTCAACAGGTTAAGGTTTCAGTTCTACAATAGTTGCCCCCCACCCCCTTCAGAAGCCAATAGCAAGCCCAGGTGGTTATTACTTACGCTTCTGACTGACCTACCGGCTATAGATTAGAAGTTCCAATGACTTCTCCATGGACTTCAGAGGCCAGTTGCAAGTCCAAGTTGTTACCTATATTTGTGACTGGCTGTAAGTCAGAGCTTCCCAAGACCTCTTCCTTAGGTTTAATTAATTTGCTACACAGTTCACAGAACTCTGAGAAACATACTGCTTACTAGATTACTAGATCACTAGTTTATTATAAAAGATATGACTCAGGAACAGCTAGATGAAAGAAATGCATAGGGCAAGATATGGGGTTAGGGCATGGAGCTTCCGTGCTTTTCCAGAGGAGCCACTCTCCCAAAGTCTCCAGATATTCACCAACCCAGAAGTGATCTGAACTCTGTCCCTTTCGGTTTTCATGGAGGCTTCATTACATAGTCATGATTGATTAAATCATTGGTCATTAGCACTTGATTCAACCTCCAACCCCTCTTCCTCCCCCAAGGTCAGGGAATAGGACTGAAAGTTCACACACTCTAATCACATGGTTGGCTCCTTGTCAACCAGCCCTGGTCCTTAGGTACTTTCCAGAAGTCATCTTATTAACATAATGAAAGACACTCTTATCTTTCTCAACACTTTGGGAATTCCAAGGTTTTGGGAGCTCTATGCCAGAAAAAGGACAAAGATCGACTACATATCATTGTAAATCACAGCATCAACCCCTTCATTCTCCCTTCCCCCACCTTGCACACACAACAGATACTCTCTTATTTTAAAAAGTGTTTATAAGAAAATCTTCCTTTAAAATATGTTGTCTTCAAATTCTTGCAACCAGAAGTTGTCTTTCCTAAGTCCTTTCTGTTTAATTTCTTGTCACTTTTAAAGCAAGCCAAGAAATTAAATTAAAACATTTTGCATCAAACTTCTCTGATGTTCTTGTTCTCTTTCCATCACTAGCCTTGCTCTTTCCTGCTTGATTGAGGATCTCCTCGGTTTCCCCTTTAGTGTCAATGTATCTTAGAATGCCGCCTATCCCCTCCATTTTATTCTCATTTTCCTTCTGTCCTTTGACCTTTGTACCTGCCTCAGTGGCCGTTCTCTCATGATGAAGACTCCAGCCTTGATATTTTCCTTAAATTTCAGACTTGTATGAATAATTCTTTGTGTATCTCTGCATACTCTGGGTATTTCAAATGAAATTTATCCAGTTCAGTCAAACATTTATTGGATATCTCCCACAAAAGTGTTGTACATTGGATACAAAAAGAGAAATGTGATAATATTTTTGTCTGCATGGGGGTACTTATCTGTGTATACCTAAACACCTGGTATCTGAGGAGAGTGGCAAATTCTGTCTTAAATGTACCTCATATTTAGCTCCTCCTCTTTTCATTCACTGTATTTTGCATAGTTCTGAACTTCCAACTAATTTTGTCTCTAATCTCTTTTTAAAAATCTTTTTTTTTTTTAAGATTTCATTTATTTATTTATTTGACAGAGAGAGAGAGATCACAAGGAGGCAGAGAGGCAGGCAGAGAGAGAGGGGGAAGCAGACTCCCTGCTGAGCAGAGAGCCAGATGTGGGGCTCGATCCCAGGACCCTGAGATCATGACCTGGGCCCTAGGCAGAGGCTTTAACCCACTGAGCCACCCAGGCGCCCCTCTTTTTAAAAATCTTACAGAAGCTGTATTTCTATTTCTAGAGCTGATCTGATCTTACTGAATCTTTTCTCTGCTTAAAAAGTCTTGTGATTATCTTCAAGTTAAAGTCGACCAGATCATGGGAAGCCCTTTTCAATATTGGCAACACTTTTTAAAGTGGTATGTCATGATTGTTTTTCCTAATAATGTGCAGAATTTTGCAATTTTCATTATACATCACACCAGTGTTCCAATTTGTACAGCCTTCTACAGATTTACTTTATATTCTTTTAAAACACAGTGAAGACAGTTAAATTTATCAGTGGGTAGTTACACTTATCAATATTTTATCACCTTCTGTGCTCAACTCTGTTTCTTGTATCATACTCCCCCTTCTTTGTAAATTACCTCCTTTAAAAGTTTTTGTTTTGTATTATTTAACAGTCTTAATATATCTAAAATGTTTTGCTCACCCTTAAATCATTTTTATTAAACTTTAATATTTTGAAAGAATTATAGATTCATGAAGTTCTAAGAATTACAAAAGAGAACAGTGAGCAAATGGCCACATGACCCACCTGTTATCCACATTCTTTCCCTGAATCCTTCCTATCCTCATAAATTTAATCTGGAACACAGTCCAGGTTGAGTGTACAAAAGTGGCCAAGAGAAAGCTTTAGGAAGATTATTCCCCAAATATGTAGGTTATAATTCAAACAAGAGATGTCTTCACAAAGCTCACCATATCTTTAATAAAAAAAAAAAAAAAAAAGAAACTGGAGAAACTTGATAGAGAAAAACTAAAAGATACAATGTTGTTCTCAGCTTTGAGTGACAATTCAGCTAGTTATAAAAGTTTTAATTGACAACTTTTTACTCAGTATTTTGGAAATGTTTCTTCATTATATTCTTGTATCAGTGGTTGTGACACTGTATCTGAAATGAGTTTATTACTTTTTAAGAGGTGATATGCTTTTGTATCTGAGAGTTATTGTGTGTTCTGTTTACCCTTGAAATTCTGCACTTTTAATACTCTGTCTTAAATGTTTATGGGTAGATTTGTCTTTATTCTGCTTGATATCGTGTGTGTGTGTGTGTGTGTGTGTGTGTGTGTGTGTGTGTATTTTAGAGTATACTTAGTTGTCTTCTTTATGCCTTACAATTTTAATCACGTTGTAGTATAGAACTTACTTTTGGCATTGTATCCCCACCCAACCATGAATTCTTTGGAATCTCCTAAGAGGTTCCTGAACATATAGTACTTTAGCATATTCAGCTTATGGTTTGGGAATGATTTAAGAGCAATGCAGAAGGAATCCCCCTCATACTGAACAAGATACTGCAATGAATACATTAGCTTTGTCAGTCAGGATTATGGGTTGCAAGCAACAGAAAGCAAATCTTGATAACTTAAGTAGAAAAGGATTTTTTGGAGTCCATAAAGTAGTTCATATAATCATCAGGAAGGATCCAAAAAAACAGGCTGGAAAAATAGACAAGGATCAATAGAGGCTGGGCAACAGACATATACAAAGTCGTGCTACAAGAAGTTGGGATATTGCTATGGACACCACTAATGGTCACCACTGTGACTTACTGTTGACATAGGACACTGCCCTTGCTGCCAGTGTATCATATGAGTGTATCACGATCTATTTGTCTTTGCGTCCAGGTTCAAGATTCAAATTCACAGGCAGATGCATTTAATTGTCAGACTCTAGTGCTCATATCTATATCTTAGTTGTTAGGCATTGATGAAAGGTGTATATGGCCTCTTTAGTACCACAGTGGAAATCTCTCCATTTGCATTTTAATAGCACTGATAAAGTCAAAAAGATTAAAACCAAATGCCTCATTTCTTCCCCACCTCCTGTTCCCAGCAAGTGTTCTCTTCCTCTCTTTCATCTCTTAGTGAAAGTCACCACCATCTTCACAGTTGTTCAAGCCAGAAACCTTTTGTCATCATTAATGTCTTTTTGTATTTTTCCCCTTTTATCCAGTAATCACTGAGTTCCACTAGTTTTATCTCCTTTGCTTCAAATCTTCAAATCATTATCCTTACATCCTACACTTACATCCATTTCCACTGTAATTTACTTTGACACAGGCAGTATATAGGTTAGGAAAAGAATATAGAGTAATGACAGGCCTAAAAGTCAGGCAGATAATGTTCAAGTCTCAATTCTGCCACTTACTATGTGTTTGACCTTGGGCAAATTATATAACATTTCTCAATTTTAGTTCATTGTGTATTAGCAGGGAATAACATAAAAGAGTGGTTGGAATATTTAAATAAGGTAATGTGTATAATGTACTTAGTACAGCGTCTGACATTAGAAGATGCCAGTTAATGTTCATGTTTGTTAGTTTTCCTTTTCTCCTTAAGTTACTGCAACAACCTTGTAACTGATTTCACTGACTACAGACTTGCCTCCACTCAGAATTATTCTTATTGCATCCATAACCATGTCTTTAAAGGTGAATCTGGTTTATGGTACCCCTTGAGGCTAACTTAGTTTCTTTCTGTAGAAAACAGATGGCAATATTGCCATCTTAAAAGGGTGATTAAGTGAAGTTAGGACACCAGTAAAAGAAAGGAACAAGGATTAGTGAGGCAAATCAGGGATGTAACCAGCAAGAAACTGTCACTTACCTTAAACTTGAGGGGCCAAGAAGAGTAGGGAATGGCTACTGCAATGATGTGGTCTGTGCTTATAGGAGAAGGGTGCCTGACACAAACTGTGAACACAGGCAGTGGGATATAGCCTCTGCTGGCCCTCACCCCTCCTGGGGGTGCACAGGGAAACACATCACCTCAATACACTGACTCCTCTGCCTTCTTCCCTCAGCTTTCTGTTGGCTGAACGCATCCAGAAGCTGGAGGACGAAGGGGTCTCTGTTGAGAAAATTCATAGATGTCAGTCTGCTGTGTCACAGAGCTGTGTGGAGGAGGGCAGAGAGTGAATCTGGGGTTGCTAAGGAGGAATATACAAAATGCCACTTAAAAAAAAACCTTTATTAGCTTTGCATTATTCTAAAAGTATAGTCCATTGTTTCCAAATCTTTTAGGTTTATCTTATTTGTACTTCTCCAGTTTCATTGCTTGATTCCCTTCTCCAGTCATATAAAAGTTGTGAGAGATCTCTGAATTTATCATACTTTCTCATACTTTGACCTAACTTTGGACACATTGTTTCTTCTCTTTGTGACGTCTTACCTCTCCCCCTTCTTTTTATCTGACATATTCCTATGCTTTCTCCAGCTTTCAGTCTCCCTTGAAAAGCTTTTATATGGTCTCAAAGCACTATATAGTTGTTGCACTATATTAATAATTAGCTTAATTTCTTGTTTATAATTGTTTCCTGAATGCCTAATGCCCTACCTTATTTTAAGTTGTTGCTAATTACAGTCAAATAAAGTGAAGGAGTCAAAAAGGGTTGACTGTTAGAGCTAAGTCTAAAAGTTTTCAACATATTTGTAGAACTATAAAATTTATGTCTCCTTGATTTATTTCTGTGCCATGCTGAATTGTCACTGTACAATCTAGAGAAGGGATCAAATTTCTCAAGAATCATCTGGACAACTGATGGATTTTGAAAGCCTGTGTCTATTTTCAGCTCACTAGCACCTTTTATTACTTTGGGATAATAATTTGATAGTCATCGTGCTTAATGGCACTGGAAAATATTCAGTTCCTGCCATTAATATGTTAGGTGCCTTGGGAATGTAATAAGATATGGACCTTGATCTTTGGGAAATTAACATAAAAAAAAAAACTTCTTAGGGCCCAAGAGATACTTCGCTATAAATTTAAAGTTGTGTAGGGTAGTAGGAATTCAATAGCCTAAAAGTAATCTTCTTCCTTATTTGATTTTAATAAAGCACAATGATGATTTATAAAAGCTTGCTATGACTTTCAGAGCAAGAGAATTGTCTAGTACATTGACTACAATGAAGATTGGAAATGTTTCCTGAGTAAATAATCTTTTTACAAATAAGTAAAATATTTATAAGCTTAGTGTCATAGCCATAGAGTATAGGAATCTTATATAACAATGGAATATTCTTCTCATGTCAATTATCATAAAATATTACTATTACTAAAGTAACACTAATTAATAATAATGGCTACTAAGAACCAAAACTTATTGGGTACTTATATGCCTGACACTGCATTAACTTGTTATATGTGTTATATTGTCTAATCCTGAGAGCAAATCTAGAAGATATATTGTAATATTAACTAATATTAATTTTTAAAAAGATTATTTATTTATTTATTTATTTGGCAGAGAGAGAGAGCACACAAACAGAGGGAACAGCAGAGGGAGAGGGAGAAGCAGGTTTTCTGCTGAGCAGGAAGCCCGATGTGGGTCTCCATCGCAGGACCCTGGGATCATGACCTGAGCAAAAGGCAGAAGTTTAACTGAGTGAGCCACCGAGGTGCCCCCATCCACATTTTTTTTTAATGAAGAAATTTAGATTTAGAATGTCTTTTAGTTGAATTTCTTTCAGTTGAAAGTGAAATAAATTTAACTCAAATTGGTTTAAGTAAAAAGGCTCACATAGCTGAGAAACCCAAGAGTAGACTTTAGTTCTAAGTAGATGTTGAGATTTAGAGAACACCATCAAAGTATTTGCTTTCTTTACACTTGTCTTTGATTTTGCTTGCCTTCAGGCAGGGTTCAAGTGGAGTTTTGGACAAGAGAAGGTAGTCACTGGCACCCCAGACCTGCATCCTCTAAGCTTATTAGCACACCAGTATAAAAAGAATCAATCTTTTTCTGTTATTATTATTTATTATTATTATTTGTTATTATTTTAATGCTAATCCCAGGGAATTACTGGGATTCACTCTGCCCTACTTGGCTGGTATACTCATCCCTTGCGGCAATGGCCAGGATCAGATAACGTGATTGATTGCCACACAAGGATCACATGGAGCAGAGGGAAATTACACTAAAGTACCAGTAAAAAGCAGATGGAAAGCATGTTGGGATAACAAATTATGAATGCCCTTGCCTTTACTACACAGAGGGTGAATTAACTTGCTGTGCTAGTAAGTAGTGAAACAATGATTCAAATCCATGTCTGTCCAACTTTTGGGCTCTAGTCCTTGAGCATATTAATGTAGATACTTCCTCATTCATTCTGTCTGGTAAAATTTTGAGGTAGTCATTTTACATTAAAAAAAGTGTTAAAGCAAAGGCAGCTATCGCAAAGGTTCTAAAGATTTCTTTGGTTTATTTTCTCTGAAATTGACTTTCCTGATTTAGAGACTAAAAGTTACAATGGATGGTTTCTGTTCTGTTTTCCCTCACAGACAAGTTTCAGAGTTCTATATGAACAGTCTATATATAACATTTACAACATAGTTTAACACAATTTAGGATCTGAACTTACAAAATATGTAATTCTGGATGAAGCTGCCAGGTACATTCTGAATACAAGTAAATATTTTTATTCACCAACTAAATGCCAAGTTTTCTTTATGGGATTGACCATGATCCTTAGAGGATCTGAGCTTAGTAAGAGAGCAAACATTTCCCATAGTGTAAATCTTCATTTATTCCTCTAAATATTGAGATAAGATCAGTATAATGACTCCTTATTTCATTATCAAATTGTACAATCTTATTGCTGTCACTTCTTGTTTATTCATCTAATAGTATTTCTCTTCTCCTAGAGATTAAGTGAAACAAAGATACTGCTTCAGGAAATTTCTTCTTCTCCTTTGCCTCTAACCCCCCACCCCCACCCAGTCTTAAGGAAATTTGACCATACTTTCTCAGTTTGGATGAAGGTGTGAGGTACTGAGAGTCGATGTTTATGTGTGGTCTGCTCGAGGCAGAGATGCTACTTGTATAAAGAGAATGCTTTTAATCCACCAGGATCTTTGATGAGGGAATGAGAAAAAGAAAGACACTGTTAACCATACATAAGGATTTTCTCATCCTTTCTCCAATTTTTATATGTCTATCTTGTCACTTTTTGACTAATGCTATCTTTATAAGCCAACTTCCAATAACTACATTAAGAAAGACTGTCAGCAGGGAGGAAGAAAAACCCAATGAACAAATACAGGTATTGCATTTTTAAAAATCTTTGTAACTCTGCCCCCTCTTTTTTTTTTCAGAATTCAGTATTTACTAAGCTCAGCTTCATAGTAGGGAATGCAAGGTACATGAAAGTTAAATAAACATTTTTTCCCATTGTTTAAATGCTTCAGTGAGGAATGAGTTTTTTTCTTAATTAGTCCAATCTTCCCACTCCATCTTTTCATGACATTTTGTCTCATCCTCTTGGCGTTAGGTGATAGTGGGAGGCAGCTCCAGGGAAAAAAACAACTTTAAGCACATGAAAGCTGTCATCCAGAAAAATGATGAAGAAACAAACAGTAGGACCTTAATAAACTTTAGCGTTTTGTTATAGTCTTTTCCCTATGTGTTTGTTCATATATCTTTGTTTTGGATAGAGTCTACTGGGGAAAAAAGATTGTCTTCTCAGTTATTTAAAAAATCTTTCTCTGTCTTTAACGAATGGTTGACTGGATATTTTGTTAGTCAGTTGGGTGGTGCACAGTTCTTTCATTTTCCCTCCTTAGGGACAAATGGTGGGGCTGTACTTCTTTGCCTCCTTGAAGTTAGGCATTAACCCTGTGAGTTGTTTTGTTCCCTCTAGCCAGCGTTTGATGCTCCTTATTTCTTTCTCAGTTGTGTTGATCACAGAAGCTGGTGACAAGATGGAATTTCAGTTATCCTGCTTCTAGAGATGTGAGTGAGAAATAAGCGTTTGCTTTAATCCACTGAGATTTCAGGTTGTCATTTTTTTTAACTATTTTCTGTCCCTGCCTATCCTGTCAGATGCAGCCCTTGTAGCAAAACAGGTGTTTTTGTTCTAGGACACCTTCTGCCTTTGTTTATGAGACACTAAATGCATAATTACATGCTTAAGAGGTAAGAGAGGCTAACAAAGTTAGGTCCCCTTTTTTTTTTTCCTTCTCCATTACATTAAGTTGCTCTGTAAAATCAGCCTCTCTGGTATTTATTCTTTGATATTTTCAAACCAGTAAACAATAGGGAATTTTCATTGCCAGGAAAATTCTTTTATATTCCATCTTAAGATAATTCCGTTTATATTTTGGCTTTTTACAATACTTGCTTTTCATGCCGTCTACCAAGGAGGAAAACTTTCTCACCAGCAGGAGTAGAACAATTATGGTTCATAGGGAATTGAATTCCAAGATAGTTGAAGAGATAGAAAAAGGGCACCTGGACATTTTCAATGAGTTCAAGTTCCCAAGTCCAGACAAATTGTGCTTCATTGAAAAGGTATGACCAGATTTCCACACCACTGAGAAGAGGAAAGCAGACACTGTAATAACACCTCTTTCTTTCTCTTTTTCTCTCTCTTTCAGCCTAGAGGAATGTGCGTAGAGGGAGCACCCCCACTAAGGGATTAGGTTTCCCAGTCTGTCTCAGAGATTCCTGTCTCCATTTCCCTTCCATTGAGGGCTCAGTCACCCTCGGGCTGTTTCCCACCAGTGTCCACTCTCCTCTAGATAGAGCCTACAGAAACTCCTGACAGCTGACAGACTCCCCGTTGAGGCCTACCCCTTCATGGAGCAAAAGGGGAAAAAAAGGGAAGAAAACTTGTCTTGAAAGCCTGCAGACTTTCACACCACAAGGAATGTGTTGACCATATGCATCTTAAAACCAGATGAACAATGTTTGTCCAGCCCCTCAGCTTGCCAGTGTGCAGCCCTATCTGTTCCATGCTCTAAAGCAAAAAACTCAAAACCAGATTTCCTACCAATTTCCTACCAATCTTTTGCTTGAATAAGAATGGAATTATTAATACTCAGTCTGGTACATGTTAAATTACATTGTTCATTATGACATAATTTATTCTCAGGGGACATTGATTTTCACAGTGAATTCCTTCGAAGTTTTTTTTGCCTTTATATGGGGGTATATTAATTATAATTATCATAGTCAAGGCCACCTCTGAGATGCTAGGGTCACAAAACAAACTTTTATTTTCCTGTTTTAATTTCCAGTAATATGGAGATAATGTGTTTATGTTTATTTCCCCTTTGCACCAGGATACCTATGGACTATTCCAGTGTTTGTTTTTCTATATGTTCTTTATACCTGATGGCAGACGTAGTTATCTCTTAAAACCTGAACATCAGAATAGTTAACAGAACTCTCAAAGCTTTTCCTACAGATAGCTTCTGCAGGGAGGATTTGATTCCTTGTGGGCCTACTGCCTACTGCCTACTGCCTGTAGTTGAGTGAATCTAAGAGAAAAACATCTGGCCTAATTTATCTTCAGGCATAATTTAATAATGCTGAATGGCAACCTCTGGGAAAAATCTAACTAAGACTTTATGTAACCACTAATTTAGAGTTGGTTAATAGGTAATTCTTATTTGTATTTCTTGAAGGAGTAGATATTTTGATCACATCAGAGCTAATCACTTTTCTTCATCCTGACATCTAAATGTGATATTATAATATAATGAGCTCCCAGCCTGGTCGTAGGCAGAACTTAACTGGTAGAATGGGGACTGAAGAAGGCTAGAAACCAATAGGGACTATCTGATTTCATAAAGAATCTTTTATTGGCAAAGGTAAGTTTTAATGCTCCATTGCCTCCTTAAAGAGACTCAGCCCATATTTCATATCAACAAATATCGGCTGATTGAAACCAGTTCTGTTTGCTTTGTGCCCTGATAAATATGGCCTTTATTCCTCTATATGGTTTAAGAAACAGGACAGAAAAGGAGATCTACTGGAGAGGGTTGGAAAACGTGGCTAATATTAAGGTGGGTAGTACATCAAGTAGAATATAAAAGTAATTGCCCCAAGAATGTATTTAGCATAAATCTATATGCCAATACTTAAGTTATATCTTAATTCCTTGAGTATAGTAAATCTGGTGGGAGATCTTTGACTTGGTTTTTAGTATAAACATTTATGCTAGATTTTTACTTTATGGCTCTAATTAGAAACAGAGATGACATATCACATATAAGCCTTTTGGCCTTTAGAAGGCCTCTAGGACATATTACGAAAATATTGAGGTACCTCCTTCATATTTTTAACATGTTGGCCTTCTTTCTGAAGCCTGGGATTCAGAAATTCTTTTAGCTGTTGCTCATCAAAGTTGTGTTCTAGGTAAAGACCTCTTACTGCTAGAATTATTTATAGCTTTCCCTGGCGAGTTCCCAATTTTATACAGTTTTTTAAAATTTTTTAACTATCTGCCTGGATGGATCAAAGTGTGTATTTGACAAAGGGCTAACACTCTGCATTCCCAAGTTCTATCTTATTAAGAATTTGGGTTGCCAATGGTGAAGTGTGAGCAATAGCTACTCTTTTATTTATCTTCTAAAGGAATAAAACATTAACATCAGGCGTAGAAACTTGTCTTTTGTACTTTTAAAATATATCCTGTGAAAAGAACCAACTAAGGGCTTGCTAATTAGTATAATACACACATTGGTCATGAACATGCTCATGGACAGTGACTAAAATCAAACTCTAACCAATTTAGTGAGAAGTTGAATTAATTGGACAACTTGTATAAACCCTAAAGCAGCATAGAACATAGATCCTTAGCAACACCTAGAAAGGAGGAGTGACTGTATCCAGGACTCCCTCATCTCTGCTTCTGTCCATACAGAAGTCTTATTTTCTGGACCGGGCTTCTTCCGCATGGCTAGAAACTTGGCTTCCAGCAAATATCAGGCTCTCATCCCCTGGGGTTATTATCAGACAGCTACTGAGATTTATTTTCTTGAGATTTAGGCCAATGTGTCCTGGGGAAGATCGATGATTGGCCCTCTTGTGTACCCAACCTCTGCCATCCCACCATCCCATCATTAGTAGAGAACTCTTAAGTATCTATAGGAGTATGACAGCTCCCATTCAAATCAAGGCAGGAAAGAGTATTTCTCAGAAGGAGAGAATAAGGAGTTGTGTACACAAGACAATAATTTCAGCACATCAGTTCTTCCTTGTCATTTATTCCTCTTGTTTTCATTCATTAGCCAAGTTTCTATTCAGTGCTTACCTTGTGCCAGGTACTAGAAATAAAGGACTAACCAAAAAAAAAAAAATAACATAAAACAATACCACGATGATTATCACTACTTGGATGGAATCTGAATGATAATACCATCCTCAACAATGGGGTAGGTAAAGGTTATTTCTATGTAGACTAAATTAGCATTTTGAATGAACATGAATGAAGGCATATGACCTGGTCTCCTTTCTTTTACTTTAAATCCATTTCTAAGTATAGCTGTTTGCCACCTTCCCCTCCCTAACTATAGTAAACCAGGGGATAAATGTCTCTAGAGATGTTGATGACATGTTTTATTGTATTTCATTTTGATGTGTGTGTGTGCTTGGTAAATATTTGTTAAATCAATGAATTATTGAGGAGGTGATGTTGTTGTCTAACTATAGTCAGGAGAAAAGGGTGACTATTAACTGTGACAAAGCAAGCATCATTGTCTTTGTCATTCTTCAACATTTAAGTGTTTGGGATCAAATAATTCCATATAACAAAGTCATTTTCTACAATTATCTCAAGATGTATTTTGCAACTAATTCCTTCTGGCAACTACATCTGGATGCTGTGTCATTTCAGACGAGTCTGTGAGAATAACACTGAAGAATTTTCCTGACTCAGATTGAATGATGAGTAATACTTGCTTTGGAAAAATTCAATATACCTATATTTTATTTTTCCCACTGTGCTTTACAGTATAAGATCTATAACTGGTTCTGTTGCTGTTTGAGTATTCATTTCTGTTTTGTTGGAAATGGATTGATAAATTATTAAATACTATGTAATTTAAATAATGCAGGCATAAATTATATAAATGACAATGTAGATATTAATATAAAATTTAAAGATTATGAAAGTAATTTGTGCCTCTAAATATGCAAATATTTAAAAAGCATAACATTTCCTCCTTGAACTTTTGCTTTTCTATGCCTCTCTAGGGTAGCAATTGCTAACTGCTAGAATATTTTTATATGGTGTGAATGTATGTGGGGGGCATGTAAGTGTATGGACAACACATACATTTGAATACATGCTTTCTCTATATATATACTGTCCTTCAGCCTGCTTATTTTTACTCATCACCTTCTCATGGACATCTTTCTCTGTCAGTGCGTATTTTCTTTGCAATAGTGGTATATTTTATGGTATGTGTGTGCCTTCATTTATTTAACTATCTCCCTCTTAGATTATCTTTTTAAAAAAAAATTCAAATAATACATCATTGAACCTGTGGGTTAGGCTGTAGATTTCTGTAAGAAAAATTCCTAAAGGTGAATAAATGGTTCCACCTACTTTTTACATTTTAATAGTACTGCCAAATTATCCTCCAAGTAAGTTGGCACCATTTACTACAAGCTGGTGTATTGTGATTGTGAAGCACTTGGAGTCTGAGGGCATGGCTTTGGATCCCAGGTTGGCTTCTTCTAGCCTAGTAGACGTGAATTAATGTATCTGTTTCTCAGTCCTCCTCTCTACAGCATTAATAATACCTACCTTGATAGGCAGTTGTAAGAATTAAATATGTCAACATAATTCAAGTTCTTGCAAAATTACCTAGCACGTTTCTATTATAGAATGCTTTCTAGCATTATGCACATACTACCTTCTATTATTAACACAAGCACCTTGTAAGAAAGAATTCCCGAGATATGGAAATTTGGGGTCTCAACCAATTGCTGCTTCAGAATGTTATCTTGAGGAGAATGCTGGCTTTGTCCGTAGGTCTCCATGTAGACAGGTTTTTAATTTCCCATGTGTGAACAAAAATACACATTAAGAACCTTAATTTTCATAATATTGTATTTTGCCATCTACAAGCCTGGTCTTTAGAGGTACTATATTCATAATAATGTGATATAAATAAACTTTAACTTGTTGTTAGTGTATATAATCCTAATTTGATTATATTGGACCTTGGGAATACTGTCTACTTGGATTGTTTTACCTAATTATTATCAATTTTTTTAAAATATTTTATTTATTTATTTGAGAGAGAGAGAGAGAGAGAACATGAGATGGGAGAGGTCAGAGGGAGAAGCGGGCTCCCCACTCAGCAGGGGGAGATGTGGGACTCGATCCCGGGACTCCAGGATCATGACCTGAGCCAAAGGCAGTTGCTTAACCAACTGAGCCACCCAGGTGCCCTCTCAATTTTTATATTTAGATTTTTATGCAACAAAATTTATAACTGTCCTTTGCTAGCTTTTGTGACACTCCCATTGAAGATCTTGTTCATAACCACCCAGTGCCACTATATGAATTTCCATAGGAGACACTTCTCTTACTTTAGAAATAGGAAAACCTTTATCAGCTCTGACAAGCTAATATTTCCTTCATTCAGCTCATAGGAGTTTACTGTTTGCTTCTGCATTTTAGCTGCCATGAAATTAGTATGATATTCCAGGTCAGAGTGGTGGCACCTTTATTACTGGGCATGATTTTTCAGTTTTGAAATACTTCATTACATTTTTCTCCTTTAAAATACCACAGGAAAAAAAATAAAGTAGTGCAGATTTTCTTAAGGAGATGTGATAAAGTAACAGAGAAATTATATCCACTGCATTTTAAGTGGGACATGAAATGATGAAATGTGAGTTTGATGACAAGACACTGAAAGAATCTGCAGAAATGAGGAGGAGTGCTGCTGATAATCAGGGGGAAATCACAGGGACGGAGGAGTCATTGTCTAGGAATTGAACTACTGGGGCTCTAATGTTGGCTTTACTATTTTGTAGCTGTGTAACTTTGGGGGAATTAAATGTACCCCTTTGCACCTTAGTTACCTCATCCTGTCATAAAATAAGGGTGATAATAGTCCCTAAATGATAAGGCAGGTTGCTATGAGGATTAAGTGAGTTTGTATACATGTTAGAATAATGCTTGATGCAGAGTCACTGCTGTGTGTTTGCTATTGTTATTATTATAAAAAGAGATATAAGAGGTGTTTGAAATCACAGATTATTGAGCTTTATCTCAACTCTCAGTGAAATTCTAGAGTGTCTTATTAAACATATGACTGTAAGCATTTAGAAATGGAAACAGTGATCCCTGGAAGGCATTATGGATTCTCTAAGTTAATTCATGTCAAACTAAATTAATTTATTTTTGATAGGATTATTAGACTTATATATCAGGAGGATGCTCCTGTTGGAGCTAAATTTCAGCCAGTCATTTGAAGTATAATTAAATGAATTTTTAGAAAATTGAATATCTGTAGCCAAGTATATTGATTGGCTAATCAGGATCCATCTGAAAGAAGATTCCAGCAGCAGCACACAGTTGGGGCTTTGTTTTCCATTGCTTTGTTCAGCTCGGTCATGAGTAACTTGAAGGAATACATCAAAGTCATACTGTCAAGTGTGTGGATATCACAAAATAAAAAGGGAAACTGGACAGTTGAACAAGAGAATGATCATTCCAAAAGAACTTTATAAAGTAGAACAAACAACCTTCACCTAAAAAGATGAAATTTGACTAAGTATTTTTACATTTGTGGATACCACAAAGTTCTCTGGTACCTGGAATAAAAAGATACTTGGAAATAATAAGATTTCAGAGCCCATAAAAATGGATTGAAACAAACGCCAGTGCATTGAACAAACATACATTTACATCCAGTAAGTTTGAAAATATGTACCACAGAATTACACATGTGATTTCAGAAACAAATGTTGAAAGTTCTGGAACGTTTAGTTGGTTGACGGTCTGAGGACTGCTAAGAAAGAGCGAGTGTCATACTAGGTTGCATTAATATAATTATATGAATTAGAGAAAGAGAAGTCATAGTTTTACTGTATTATGTTTCACTCAAACTACATTTAGAGTAATTATTAATGGTATTTAACTAAATTCAATTAGCATAATTCTTAAAGAATGTATTTTACAAGTGATGTTGGCAAACTCAAGAATGTTTGAGGAGTGTTTTGTGAGACAGTGTCTGCAAACTATTTTATGTGAGGGTTGATGGAAGAAACTGAGGATCCGTTAGCCTAGAGATGAAAGAAGGCTGAGCCCTTAATAGTGTAATCAAGCAAGTGGCAGTATATCATATGAATAAATGATTGGACCACATTTTGTAAATTCATATAACACAATCACTTTACCTTAAGCTTTCATGGTAGGGAAGTGCTTGTAATTTAATATTAAGTAATTATCACATTTAAAGGCAAAAAACTAGGACTACATGGTAGAAGTCATAGGAAAGTAGAATTTTTACTCAATGCACAGAAAAAGCTTATGTAATAATTAGTGGGTTTTAAATAGAGTACACTGCCTGCAGATTTCTGTGGGAGAAGTATTTCGTTTAAGAGATGTTTTACTTTTTAAAACAGTTTCATATGTATCATCATTTAAGTAGTTATTATATTTTTCTTTTACCCATTTTAGAACGTTGTAGAAATTCTGGATTTCTCTCACTTTGTTTTCTTTCTGTTTTATAAGTAATGGCAACTGTTTCAAAAAATTAGAAACTTAAGGAGGGAGAACAAAGTTGCCAAAATCCCACAGGAAATTAGAAGTCACCTCTAAGTGGCATAGAATTTTATCTACAAATTCAGGTAATGATCACTCTGAACTGTTCTAAGCCTCACAAAGCCATTTTTCTACTCTCAGCTGTGCTCTGTTGTATGAGGCTGAGCAATTAAAATAATCTTATGGACAGATTTTTTTTTTATGAGTATTCAATGATACTCTATTATAGTTGCTTGAAAGTTTGACTTGAAGTGTATATGGTTGGAAACAAATTGTTACTGTTGATATTCTATATTTTTACTTGCATCGTAACACAAGTAAAGCAGGATAATTTCTCCCTATAGTGTGTTTTCCTTTCTGGGTAACACAGCCGTATCTGAAAGAGTGCCATGTTAACCTTTTTTTGTTAAACACAGATAAAAGGACCGTTGAATGCTGAAAGTAGGCACCGTGTGTGCGGCTTTACCTGTGAACCTGTAGTAGAGGAAGTTTGGCCATGCTCAAGTGATGAGGGATGGCAGGACGAGGCTCGCCTCATTTGTAGAAGCTCGAGTTCCGTTTACACAGGAAATCTCAAAGAGAGACTCCATCGAATGCCCATCTTTTTTTCTTTTTTTTTAATAGCTCTCCTCATTTTCTAGGATGTGCTTGGAAGCGTCCCCACCCCCAAGCCAACAGTGTTAACTAATGTTTATTAGCACATACTGCTCCAGGCAGTCATTTTGCGGATTGGAATAATAAGCGCTTCACATTCATTATCTCATTTTGTCCTCACAGCATTTTTATAAATGAGGAAATGAGGAAACTGAGATCCAGGGAGGTTAAATATCTGAGACCAGACAGCTAGTGAGTAGGGGCTCTTGGTTCATCTGACTCCAGCTCCCATAACCTTCTTTATCATTCCGTAAACATTCCTCAGGTAGAGAGACTGGACACATCTCCCCAAATTATCTTGATCTCTGTATTAGCCTGCTTGGTCGTTCTGCAGTCTGGGGATGTGGACATGAATGACGACCAAAGTCTGCCATGTAGCAAGAAAAGCTTTAAACAGATACTACTAATTATCTATTTGACAGGTGCTACCAAGGGAAGGTAGGGTTTAAACCATTATCTGAGAATTCAAAGAAATATTTGATTGTTCTTAAGTGATAGATTGCTGAAGTGGGGATTATGAGGTAGATACTGTGTTTAATATCTTGATTATAGACCCTCCGTTTCTGCACAACCCCTGTGCCCATGAGGAGAAGCAATTTCATGTTAAGTAGAAGAAGCAGACTTTAGTGTCAGAAGGGCCAGACCCTTCACTTACTAGCTGCTGGACCTCGGGGGCACTTGATCCTGGAGGCTGCTGCTTCGGGGTGAAGTAGGCCTGATTCTCAAGGATATCAAAACAGAATTTCCACATCTTTTAAGTCACACATTCATAAATACTACGACAACATATAATTTGCCCCCATAAAATGCATGCAAGTAGAATAGAAAAATTGTATCATTTTTTACACCCTTAGCTAGCAGCCACATATGTTAGGAGCAGAGAACAGCCTAACTGAGCTGCAGATACAGGGCAGTCGGCAAGGTGCTGTCACTTTCTATATGGTTGATTTCCTCATCTGAATCCTGTCAGTGATCCAAATTCATGTTCCATCAGGATGACATGGACCTTTGAGGTTTCTCAAGAATAGTGGAAGTAGGGAATGTTAAATATATGAATCCCAGAGTCTACTTTAATATATGGAAAGCTCCTACAGACTTAGCACAGAATTACCTAGTAAGTATAAACTATTCTTATTACATTTAAATATTGTCATCAACAGTATTAGCATGTATACAAGTCCTGTCCTTCCACTTACTAGCTTATGATCTTGAACCAATTGTTTCAACTTTGTGCGTCGCTGAGAAAGTAATCCTGCCTCCTCAGTGCATCTCACTATGTTGTTGTAAGGGTCAAATAAAATAATATGTGTTGTATGAGAGCAAATAAACTGTGTTATGTGAAAGCACCCTTTAACCATACAGAGCTATATGATAGTTTATTGTTATAATCCTTAAACCATTTACCTAAGGCATGAGACCTTAAAGAGGTAAGTATTTGAATGAACTGCCCGCCTGGACTAAGGAAGACAAACTGGTAGAAAAGGGAAGGAGCTGGGTGCTGGATGCTCACTTAGGATTCCACAAATCTAATCATATACCATTGACACATTTTCAAATAGTGGAAATCTCTTTATTTTGCAATCTAATAAGTGAGCTCAGAAAATTTTATTTAGGACCTGAAGGACCAAGATTTTACCCATCAAATGAACATTGGTCCAATATGTTTATCTTAGGGATACTGGAGATGACATTTGTGTTTGAGAGACACCAGGGAAATCTGGAGTAAGCCTTAAGATGTTCGGAACCTTTTATTTATTAGATGAAAACGTTTGAACCTAAAACAGAAAAATGCATCCTTAGCTTGGCCTGTGCCCTTAATGATATGGCAGACCATCTCTGTTCTTCTCTTAACTATATTACCATCCTTTCTTTGCAGGTTTTGTCTTTTCTTTTTTCTCTTTTTTCCTCCTCCTACTGTGACTTGTAGAAGTGTGGAGGAGGAGGTTTCTGGGATGAGTCGGTCTTGTCTCAAAGTAGCATGAGTCTAGATGTTTTTGAGATAGACTCTCAGATAGTCACATAAGTAGAGAAGGTGAAATCTAGTGGTTTATTTGGCAATTCTATGCATGTGTTGAAGTCTTGTGAAAAATACAAGGGGCTCCATTGCTAGGGATGTGGCTAATTGTACACAAACGTTGGATCCCTGGCCATGGAAATCCCCCTTTTTGGAGAGCCACGTTAAATCTGAAACCTCCTGGGGAGTAGCACTGCAGAAGAAAGGGGGGAAGGGAAGATTGAAGGGACTTTGGTGCATCAGGTGGAAGCATGAAACGTGCAAGACACAGCTCTTAAAAAGTGGACTCACAGAGTGAGTGGCTTGAACACGGGGGACAATTTGTTTTTACAAAGAAAGGAAGGGCATCTTGTTTAAAGATTAAACATGGTGACAGACTGATTTGTGTAGAAGAGACATTGATATCTGGCCATTGGCTCTAATTACAGTCTTCCCTTGGCAAGGTAGTTCTGATTGTTGTAGCTGTGGGTATTTTTTGCAAAACTCAGCAGTTTTGGGGGCCTATTTTTGAGGAAAGAAATGACAAAGCAGCTTAATTTTTGGCAAAAAAAAATTATTTGAAAGGGACTAGAAAAGATCAGTTTTTATCCTGAGTAAATAATGTAGGAACAAGAGAACACAGAAGTGTTTGAAAGGAGACCCAATTCACATTTTTTGTAGAAAATATGATTCTGTACTTCTATACTGTTAGAACTATTAAGAATTCAATTAACTGTTCATATAGATAGTAATTATCACAATTCATTGGCTTTTGTATGTCTTAGCAATAAAACGTGAGAATATTATATGAAAAAGTGTATTCATAGTTGCTACTGAAAATATAAACAATAAAATGCTTATTACAGTTTATAAAACAAAACTTAAACACATGCAACATTGTGTAGATTGCTTAAAAATTTAATTAGATGTCTCATTTAATTCCAATCTAAATTTCATCTGGAAATATAAAGAAGTGAACAATTAAAAATTTAAGAAGGAATAATGAGAGCAGAGGCCGATCCAGATACTGAAGTGTATTATAATATTAGAGCAATTTAAAACAATGTGGTGCTGGCACGGCAGTTGAATGAAAGATCAGGGGATCTTTCAGGACCCTGGATGAGCCCCAGGGACAGTGGTTTACAGTTCATTTTTTAGACACCCTGAAAAGTCCCAGAAGTGCCTTTGGCCATTAGAGAGAATAAGGATGGGGCTCCGTGCATTCTCCTCTCCACCTTAACAAGGATTGTTCTGCTTTTGTACATTGTATATATTGGGTTCCCACGTTTATTTGGTTTCACATCCCAAAGAGTTTTCACTGCCCTAATATTAATACATGGTAGAGAATAGCTTGCTAACCGTGACTGGCTTGTGAAACAAATCATAGTGGGGAATCTTGACTTATTTATAGGTGGCGGGGCTTAAGTCAGAGTTTCACCTTGGTACAGAATGATGAGTTATAGATGAATTAAAAAGTGAAACCATAAAAATACACTTGATACAAAAGTTGGATATTCAAAAAATATTTCTACAAATATTTTTAATTTTTATTATATTACATTATTATTTTATTATTAATTTTATTATAATTAAATAATTATTTGCCTGCTCTGTGGGTAAAAGGAATTTCTAAACATAGGACAGAAGTCAGAATGGAAAAAACTGATGGAGTTACTCATGTGAAAATAGAAAACTTTGCATATCTCCCTAAAATAGCCCCCCCAAAAGCAACAAAAAGATAAATATCTATCATTTATTTATAAAATAACAAATATTATTTTACTATATGAAGAGCTTTTTATACATTAATAAGGAAAACAGAACTATCCTGTTATATCCCATATGATATTCATTTGAAAAAAAAAACTTTATCCTCATTAGTATTTACAGAAGTATGATTAGAATAACAAATGAGCCATTACTCTTTGACTTACTAAGTTGGCAAATACTACTTAAAGATAAGCTGAATATTGGCAAAATTGTGGTAAGAGAGGCAGATTTAGTTCTGCTTGGTGAGAGTATAAATTGTTGAAATCTTTTTGGAAGCAGTTGGCAAGAGATATGACAGAGCTCACATCCTTTGATTCAACAATACTCTAAGAAAATTACATTCGATATATTCTTTATTGAATTTTTAAAACAGTATAAATGCCTATCTTCAGTGAAATGTTAATTATGGTGCCCATTTTGAAGAATCCATATTGCATGGAGAAAATTAAGATGGCTAACAATATATGTACATAATTTATATAATTATATTACACTGATATGTATCGATAGGAAACACTAGAGGGAAAACACTAACATTAGCAATGGTTAAGAATCCTGTTTGTAGGCTGATGGGTACATTTTGTTTTCTATAATATAGGTGTGAGTTTGCATTTTTCCAATTTTTGCTATCTAAAAATAAAGTCATTTAAAATGATTATTATCCATGGAAAACTTTAGAGTTGTATTTTCCATTTTGTCACAATTAACGTCATTATTGCCCAAGCCAGTTTCAATGTGTTTTGATTTTCTGAAATATTTATTGGCCCTATAAAATCTTATTGTGATAAAGAGCCTTAAAAATTGTGAGTAATCCTACTCTCTTTCATGCTCTACTGTATCCTTGATCCCAATTTCTAAAGAGGTAGGTACAAGATGGGAAGCGAATCAGAGGAATGTGTTAAAATCAAAACAGGTATTACCTAACCATGAAAACATATTGGAATATTAGTTGCATTTGAAAACGTCAGGAAGGATCATTCCGAAAGTTTAATTTCGCAGGGTGTGTGGAACTGTAACACCTCATAGCCAAGAGAGTGTTGGGGCAAAGGGCGCTTCCTCAGTCTGGCGTTTGGGCCTGGGAGCATAGCGTGCTGCCCCGCTCCGACTGTGGCTCGTGCCCGCTGTGGTGCTTGAGTATGGCTGCCTGTGAGTCTGACTCGTGTCTCCGCCATGTGTCGCATTATTTTGATGGTAATCAATGTTTTGTTCTGTGAAGGTAATTTCTCTCTCTCTTTCGTTCTGTTCATGTTCACACAGCTAGTTCAGTGACCCTTGTTCACAACCAGGAACCTCTCCTTCTCTGTCTCCTTTCTCTGTCTTGCAGGAACTGAGGGTGGCTTCTGGTGTTTTGTGTGGCATCATTTCCTTCCTGCCTTTCATCCACTTCACGATGTAATTCTTGGCACTTTTACTTCCTTTGTAGAGTAGGATGTGATGTCATAGAGAAGGGGACAGGGCTATCCAAATTCTCTCAATTGCTGGGAGGAGCTGCCCAGGTGTGCTGAGGGGCCTGTACTCAGGAAGAGAAACAGGGAATCCTCCACAGTGAGTAACCCCACTTTTGAGTGCACCCAAATTTCCCTTAAAACGTTGCCCAGTACACTGGAGTTTGCTCTTTGGCCCTTTCTAGATTTAATCAGTTTGCCTTTTGGACATTCCCAGTTCAGCTCAATTTTCCTCCTTTCTCTCCCTTGTCCCTTCTCCCCCTCATTCTGCCATCCTGTGCCTCTCCCTGCCAGTTTCCCTCTTCCTTGCTTGCTTACTTGTGTCTGTCTGTGTCTTTTGACCTTCTGCCCATATCTCTTATGAGAGACCATGAGTGTCCCCAGCATTGCCTGTCATTTGGGGTGATGCCCACCCTATATAGTCCATGCGCCCATAGCATCTCCTTTCAGTAATTCATAAGTATGCACCGTTCTACTTACAGCACCGTTCTACTTTCTCGCCTTTTTGTTTTCATGTCTATTTCTTTTCCCGCCTTTCTCTGTGATCTGATCTTCCCCCTTTTCAGCTCTAAGATGCAGTTTCCTTCTTGCCTTTTTTTTTTAACCAATATTTTTTACACGTCAGTCCTCTTCCCTATACAGCTATGCCTATGTTTCTTTTTCCCCCTTCCCAGTTTTCAGGTGAGCTCTCCAGTGGCCTCCTCTGTGAGGACCATTTTCCTTCTTTCCTGTGGGCATACTCATTGCCATACCCTCTTTCTAGCGTAGCTCATATTGCTGGATTCTTTAAAGGACTTACCAACTATGTTTAAGGGACTAATCCGGACTGGGAAGAATGGGGATATTTCCTGGGAACTAGAGAGAGGGGAGAACAGGAACTTGGCCCTGATGGTGAAGGCTGGAATGGGGCAGGCTGTCTGTTAAGTCACTGGAGGGACCTGGATGAATAGAAACTTTGCCAGTGCTAGCTGCGATTTGGCCATGAGAGTTAGGAGAGATCACAGAGCTATTTTGAACAGGTTCAGAAGCCTTTTCAATTTCTAGTTTTTAAAGTGACCCTGTTAATAATTATGATTGTTCTAGTAAATAATCATAATTTAGAACTCTAGAATGTGCAGAAGCTCTGTACAGCATCTTCAAGTAGGTGTTGTCTACCCTTGGAGGAAGTCATTGTGAGGATGCGTGTAGACTTGGTTCTCATACCTGGAGGTGGCCCCTGTCTATAGTCCGTGCTGGTGAGCAGTGTGGGCACTGTTGTTGATTGCCTTCCCTACATGTAGTGAAATGCCTGGATAAATAAAGGAACTTGATTTCCAGGTCTGATGGTCTCATGCCTATGGAAATAATGAGCCATGGCCCATGCGTTCCCCACACTTTGTTTAAATCAACTCCCTTCCACTCAAAAATAAGGAGGCCAGAAGGGGAGAGAAAGAAAAATGGGACTCAGTTCATAAAACTGAGATGGGCTGAATGGGAAGAGGAAGGGGTTTACTTGAAATTAATTAAAAAAGGCAGAAGAAAGGAAACTGAGCTGAACTGGAACACACACTATAATGACTTACTTGGGTTTCTGTATGCTTTTTTCCCATTTTGGCCATGAAGGATTTTTTTACCCTCTTTTTTTTCCTTTTTTTTTTTTAATACAAAAGAGGTTGATCAAAATGTGAAAGCAGTGAGGGTATTTCTAACCAGCACTTTGTTCTCTGTTGTTGGTAGTGTCCAGGCTCCATGTTTCCGAGGTCCTAGAGATTTAGGAAACATTTTAATAGCCTGAAAATCTGTCTTTAACCATAAAATATTAGCAATTTTAATAATGGAAATGATATACATTTATTAGCTTGTTTTTTTCAGGTTTCACATTTATTTTGTTTTTTTGGTGTGTATGCCTTTGTGACATTTTTTTGAAGAATGACCCCCCATGTTGCAGAAATTGCCATAAATGTCCAGAAAAGATTTACATTCTCACTTTGGACACCCAAACTGTGTGATGGGACCTTGTTTTGACATAACAACATAACAGCCCCTTCCCCTTTACGATTTTAAGGGAATCTTGCATGATTCACACACATTTTTATTTTGTATGCTTCCATACAATAATCTAGGAATTTTATGTTTATTTTTATTTTTTAGGCACTAGAAAAACACCCCAATTCACCAATGACAGCGAAGCAGATATTGGAAGTCATTCAGAAAGAAGGGTTAAAAGAAACAAGGTCAGTATTCATATTTACATTTTCTGTTTTCCATTGCCACTAATGCAAAGCAGTAGATGTATTTAGATTTTGATATCGTAGTTAATTGTGGATTAATTAATTACCTGCAAATTCTTCTGTGATTGCCAAATATTTGGATGACCCAAGATTTCCTTGGAACTGCCTGTTGGCTTAATAAAATACATCAGACAGGTTAATATAGAATGTACTTTGTTAACAAAGAGTCTTGCTGCATGAATTAGCCCTTCTTTGGAGTTACTCCACTTTCTGTGTGTCTTGTAAGAGGAGCTTTTGTTTCTGAAAGTAAAGAGGAATACTTTTACAGGCTTAATAGATAGATCCCAGGTTATAAAGATTAGGTCACTCTGATAAAACTCAAAGTGCTAATAAATGTGGTTGAAAACTTAGTTGTCTTATATTTAGAATTCCTCTAGTTGGAGTGTCATTACTCAGCTATTGAGCCTTTAAAAAATAACAATTTTATTGAGATATAATTCATATACCGTAAAAGTCACCCCTTTAAAAGGTATAATTCAGTGGTTTTTAGTATATTCTCAGAGTTTTGCAATCAACACCACTATCTAATTTCAGGACATTCTCATAACCTTGAACAAAATTCCATCCCCATTAAGCAGTCATTCCCACTCCCTACTCCTTCCAGCCCCTGGTAACCACGATTCGACTTTTTGTGTCTGTGGATTTGACTGTTCTGGACATTTCATATAAATGGAATTATACAATATGTAGCCTTTTGTGTCTGGCTTCTTTCACTTAGCAAAATGTTTTCAAGGGCCATCCATGTCATAGCATGAATCAGTATTTCATTCCTTTTGTTGCCAAATAATATTCCATTGTATGGATATGTACTGCATTTTGTTTCTCTATGATGAGCCTTTATTTAGTAATTAATTTTACAGTTTTGGCTTTAGTCACCAGTTGAAGGCCATATTAATATTACTCAAGGAGAAAAAAGAAGTTTGTTACAAAATAAAATAAACATAGAGCTGTCATATGAGTGTGTAATCATCCATGTTACATAGAGTGAATTAACTTTTGTGTGAAGTTGTCTACCTATGAGCCATTGAGCATACAGTAGTTGCAGCTTGGTGAAAATTAGAGCTGTGGAGCTATCTTTTGGATGGTTTTACTGGTACCGAGATAGAACTGCTGAGGGAAAGGAAAATCCTCCTGAGGCCAACTTTTCCTTAAAAAATCGGTACCACCCATAACCCTCTTACTGTGAAGGGTGGGTAACATCAGCTTCTAGCTGTTTAAAATGCATCCTTTGCAAGTTTGATCCACAAACGTCACGATTTAGAGGGGTGTAGGACATCTGGGCTCAGATTTTCATCTCTGTGTTGGCTTTTGCTGCCTGTTCTGAAGACACAGCCTAAGAGAATGTAGCTACACCATTTGGAAGAGTCGTGTCCCCACCAAACTGGAGGCCACAAAGGGGAGAGAAGCCTCTGACAGAGCCTAACAGCTCTGGTGAGGGTGATCCTGTCCTTCGAAGCCAGATGTCAGTGTGCACAGTTAGGGAACAAAATGGGGACACCTGCAAATTAATTTTCTCCTTGCTGCCTGTCAAAAACCCTGAAAATATTTATGCCATTTAGAAAGCACTGGAAATGTTGTACAGCAGCCAAAAGAAAAAAGGAGGTAAAAAAAAAAAAATCTAAGGATATCAACTCCTGTTGAATGTGGGCTCTGTGCCAGTGGAATCTGCCAACGTAGACATAAAAAGCATCTCCTAGAAGCAGACATTTGAAATTTGTTCATTACAATATTCTTCTCAACAAGAGTGACTATGCTGCCATCAGTTATGTACCTTGAGATATAAAATTCCTGTACCCTGCCTCTGAACAGCATTTTAATTATACTTATTATTGTAACAGCATTATTTCCTATTTTTCAAAATGCTGGTCTTCCCAGAACGGTATATTAAAGGATTTTACGCATATGTAGTTAACAAAACAAAACATAAAACAGCTTCTTTAAAGAATACTGAAATGGAAAGATGTAACCTGCTATTTCTCTGAATATAACCCTCCCTCTCTGCTCCCTCCACCCAATTATTGTGTCCTTCCATAAAGAAAAAAACATGTTTGTTGTTACAAATACTGAGGAACCAGTATGGTAATATTGGATGTACCTGCGAGGAATTCACAAGTTGAATAGAAAAGGGAGCAGGCAAAGAAAGAGACCCTAGTTCTCTCTAAGTTCTATTCTGTAAAATCAGCTCTGCATTGAAGGGCCTCAGACTACACATTTTCATTCGTATTTCTTTCTGCTTTCTTTGAGTCTTCTCTCTCTTGCCTGTTGTGACCTGTTATTTATGGCTACTGTGTCTGTGACCACTCTTCCCTTGTTTCCTGGTTTGCTTATGAGAATCATCTCTAAAACAAAAGTACATGCTTCGAGAGAGTCTTGGGCTTTGCTACCTATTATATATGTTGTTTTAGGGAGCAGATTCTGACATATATTTTGCCCATGTAATGTGATCTTTTGCTACCTTCCAAGTTCCTAAATGTTTTCCAAATATTTATGGTAGCTGAGTAAATGAAGTGTAACCGTATCTGTTTTTCTTAAGTTACATTTAGAAATTCCACCATCATAAGGTCATACATGGCTGTTTAATTTCTGGGTATTTATTAATGATGTGTTTTCCAAGAAATGCGGGTTTTATGATATGCCTGATTAAATGGAGGGAGAGGGGAGTGATTGTGAAAGTTACCAAGGTGGTTGTGACCTACTGTTGGTGTTGGTGGGTGAGAGGTTACAGTAGTGGTACTCCCCCAAATAGTCCACCACTGTACCTAGCATTTCTAGAAAAGAGAAGATTGGATCTTTATCCATCATCATTCTGAACCTGAATTTAAAGTAATGCCATTTGTTTCAAGTTCTATGGTGTGTGTGTGGGGGGGGGTTCCTTCATTCTGTGTAGGACTGACCTCACTGCCCTGTGATTTTGTCCTTGTTTGCCTACCTGTGCCCGCCTCTGGGCTCTTTAAGGGCAGGGCGTCTAAGACTCCTGACACTTAGCAGATAGTCAATCAATATTTGTTGAGTAAATAATCTTCTTTCTCAAGATGTAAATTTTCTGGTGCTTAGTGACGACTTCCATTTGGTGTTA
Organism: Nasua narica; assembly: GCA_028533885.1. Taxonomy (NCBI): domain Eukaryota; kingdom Metazoa; phylum Chordata; class Mammalia; order Carnivora; family Procyonidae; genus Nasua; species Nasua narica. The sequence continues at coordinate 45,221,706 of CM052808.1, forward strand.
GAAGCTTCTTTTTAATGTTACATATATTGTTCATCCTATTTAATACTTTGTGTGTTTTAATCAAAAAGAACCTAACAGTTTTGTGGGAACCCTATTAAATACATGCATGCTAATAATCTCTGGCAGATAGTATGCGAGCAAGTAAGGCTATTGTGCTGTTGCCTGTTTTCAAATGCTCTAAGTGCCTCTGGTTTAAACTTGTAATTTGTAAAAAAAAAAAAAAAAACCACACCAATAACTTTGGCAAAGCTGATATGAGTATTTGAAAGACTTCAGTATATGTGATATTGTTAATTTATTTGCAATGAAATTCTTGACATTTAATGCTATCTTTTTCTCTTTAAAGTGACCCTTTAAATTGCATACTTTTTATGTAGACATGATAAAAAGAGGACAGCTTTTCTATATCGTATTTTTTGTATCTTTTTCATGTTATTGATGAAAATGTGTGTGATTAAATTCTATTTGGAAAAGACAGACTGAAAAAAGTACTTTCCATGTGGTTTTAAAAAAGGTCAGAAGGACATATGATTTTTGTTGGAAAAAAATAGTATCATGCCATGATTTGCTAGAATTTTTAATGAAAACATATTGGGTAGGTTTTAGTTCCCTTCTGTATAATAACATAGAATATTTTTATCAATGTAATTTTACTCTGGTCCATCTATGTATTTGCTTTACTGATTCTGAGTATTTCCAGGATTCTGTTACCTCGTGTTGATGAGTTGTGAACAATCAATGCGGTATAGCTGTTTGGAATGCTTTTCAGATGATCAGAATCTTATAATCAATCAAATAGCCATGTTGCTGTAGAGGTTATAAAAATGTGTGTATTTCAGTCTGCTGCTTTTGTGGATGGATATTTGATATGCCTGTTTGGACTGCTTGACTAAACATTCCCCCTTCCTCAGGGAGTTAGGGTGCTACTGCAGAATACGGTCTTGTCTGCAGTAATTTCAGTACATGTACTGCCAAAGTGAGCACTTGTCTCCAGTAATTAGAAAGATGTTCATTGAGAAAGAGAAGTAACTCCAGTTACCATGTTGGTTTGGATAACATTTGAGGTTGTTCTAATTCTGCTTTTCTGTTTTCGGTTTGCTTATTCAGAAGTTCTAATTGCTTTACAAGAGGACGGAGGGATTTTTGATGCCTGAGGTTACGTTTTTCTCTGCTCATGTAATTTTTAAAGAGAGATGCTTCCAAAGAAGCATGTGCTCTCACATAGGGACATATCCAGGGCGGCGAGGGCAAGCAGGGAAGCTTGCTGAACTTCGCGGGTGAGAGCAGATCAGTCATTCCTCAGTGAGGGGTAATTTCTTATGTGCTGGGCATTATCATTACAAGAGACCCATCATTAAGGTAGCATGAACCTTGATTTAGTTTTCATATTATTTGCTAATAGTCAAATGGTTCTCTAATGGAGATAAAGCAGTCATAAAATAAAGGCAAAAAAAACCCTAAGACACCCCATATATACAAAGCAATAAAAAAAAAAAACTCTGTTGGTTTGGGGGCAGGACAATATTTATGAGGTACATTTTTCCAAGATTACAGATGTCTTACTTTAAAAAGAATTTGTTAGATTTCATCAACCCTTTGCAGAGCAACGGCCTATAATTAGATAGCACAGTAGGTACATTTGAAAAGCTTTATAAACAGTCTCCGTCGTGTTTAGTGGTACTCAGAATATGGACGTGTTTTTGATTTTGCAATGTGGAACATGCAATTGACAACCCAAGATTTTGTAATTATTCTGGTATCAATGAGAACTTTCCCCCCCCACACTGATAATTCTTAGAATGAATTTGTTTTTAGCGACTTGCCTTAAGGTTTTGCGTGTTTTCTGTTCTGCAGTCTGTGTGTGTGTTATGATATGCTGAAATTAGGATCTTTGCTTCTTACTGTGGTTTATTAAAGATGTTGCATTTTTCTAAGGGGATAAATGTCAGAAAATTCTATTACCATGTATAGTGACAAACAATAAAATTTCTTGGCATTTCTCTTGGTGAGATTTACGTTTCTAATTAGTACTATAGGAGATGATTCTTTCTCGCTGCTGAAATGTTTTGTCTGGAGATAAGAAAGAAACACAAATAATTTCTACTGCAAAATCAATTCTTATCTCCAGACTCCATGTTGGCATCCCTCTTTTCACACTGAAATGGTGGTCTAGTTTTTGCTGAGGCATTTTAGAATTACAGTGTTAACCCACAGTGTCACCCCTGCCATTTGCTAACATTTAATCCTCTTATTGTGTAAATGGTGTGCACAGTCAGCTACTTAGAGGGGACAGATGAGACAATGGTGTTATTAAACAGAAACATAGGACAATCTGCATTTATTTAAGCATGTGTGTAGCTGTGTGAATGTGAGTGTATAAGTGAGCCTTGAGAATAATTTACCTCTTCGCTGATGTAAAATTTTACTTGTCATCATTACTCAGGGTAGAAGTCTGAATCAGTCATTCCCACCTCCCTTCTGTGATGCTCCATGGCCAGTTGGTTCTTGGATAGTGTTAGTTCTACTTCTTAATTACATCTTTCTTTCTTTGTATCCCTACTTTTCGCCATTCAATCTTTGCACTTACAATTTTTTAACTAGATTAATGTAGTATCTTCTTAGCTGGTCTCTTTAAACCCAGTCTCCCCCATTTTGAGTACATTTCTTTTCCCTCAAAAAAACACCACCATTTATAGTAGGATTTCTTAACTGATAATCCAAAATATTCCAGAGAATATTTTGCACCTAGAAAACTGAATCAATAGATATCGTCCATTGTATGTTTGGTGATAATTAGATGAAACTGGGTGTGGTACTTTTTTCCTAGTCACATGATACCTGAATAAATGCATGGTACTCTGATAATGTAGGGTTTATGATATAAATGATGAGTGCATACATTATATCTTAAAGTTAGAAGGGATTTTTAATTTGCAGTCTGGTCATTTATGCATATATTTGGTTCTTCCCCAAATACATCACTTAAAGTGTCATTCACTGGCATTGTACATAATTAATTTGTTTTAAATTAAATGATGTAAAATTGGTTAGATAAAAATTCAGAAGTTATACATGGATATCACTAATTGTTTAAAATAACTTTTTAATCTGTCACAAATTAAAATTTTTAAACTTTATTTATTTATTTATTTATTTATTTATTTATTTTAGTTTCAGGTGTACAATATAGTGATTTGACACTTCTGTACATTACTCAGTGCTCACCATAAATGCAGTCACTGTCTGTCACCATACGTTATTACGATATTACTGACTGGATTCCTGATGCTGTACTTGTAATCTCCAAACTTTTTTTTTTTAGATTACCGGCTTTGTGGGTTTTTTTTTTTCTTTGTGAAAAAGTGATTCAGGGGAATAAGATTATATATTCCTTTGGAAGCATTTCCTGAGTTAACTAGATTAACTCATGTGAAATTATCTGAAACATTAAAATTATGTGAAATCAAAAAATTATGTGAAACATTGCCCTACAAGGTAGGGTTCCAACTCCTAGTACCACCTAATTAAACTGGATGTGGGCAGTTTTAAAGCCTTACTAGCCAGCCATCTGCTCTTGTGGCCACAGGTAGCTACTTGCCTTCTGCTGTGACTTTTCCTGTGTTATCTTTTCATGATTTGGGAAGGTAGAAGTAGAGCCCCATGAGGTGTTCATGAACTGTGCCTTGTGTGTGCAAGTGTACTCACATACACTTCTAGTAGTTATCACAGTGTTCCATAAAATTGGGTTGCCAGAAGTCGAGGTAGCACTTATCAGATAGAATGCCTCATGCTAATGTAATAGTTTGGAACAGGACTCTTCCTAGTTCCCTGCCTGAAGCCACATTAATAGTGATTGGCTTAGTCTGCTTGGGCTGTCCTAACCAAACACCATAGACTGGGTGGCTTAAACAATAGAAATTTATTGTTCACAGTGCTGTAGGCTAGAGGAAGTCCCAGGTCAAGGTCCAGCAAGGTAGGTTTCTGGTGACAGCTGTCTGCCTGCTTTGCACATGGTCCCCTTTCCACCGTGTCCTCACATGCCCCCCCCCCAGGTGTGTGCATGCAGAGAGAGAGAAGGTGAGCTCTTTACCATCTCCTCTTATAAGGACACTACTCCTATCAGATGAGGCCCCCTCCTTATTAGACCTCATTCAACATTAATCACTTCCTTAGAGGCCCCATCTCCAAACACAGCCATACTGGGGACTAGGGCTTCATCATAAGAATTTTGGGGACACAAAAATTCAGTTCATAATAATGATTCAGAGTTTGGAACTTTAGATTGCCGGAACTCATGGCATAACATAAGAATATTTCTGGGATTTTGGATATCTGATTAATCTTGGAGGGTATTTACAACACCATGCTTAACATTGTACTGTGCTTCTGTTTTTATATACGCTTAATAGGTGTTTTCATATGTTATTCTTAACATATAAATCAGCAGAACACTCAGCTTAAGTTTTGTGTTCAGATACAATGTGTATATTCATATAACATAAATTGATTTGGATTTTATTTGAAACCTTTGGTAAAAGTAACTGTGCTGACTGCATGTAACCCTCAAGGCATCAATATTCACTAAGGAATTTGCAATTATAGCTATGAAATGGCCATTTCTTAATACATGTCTTTATTCTGTCAAGCTTTCTTTCTCCGTTCTTCCAAATAATTGAACAAAAAAAGGTAATTTAGGTGATTTCAGCTTTATCAAGATCTAGGTATAATTTACTCCAGAAATACTGAGCACTCTATAAATGTTTCAGTGCAGAAATAGAATCAGAAATGGATATAAAATTACATTATATGTGAGTCTAAGTATCCTATGCAGATGAAAACCTTTGGGAAGGAATAGGCATTAAACCGGGGTGATTTTATTTAATCTTTTTCTAAGTGGTATTTTTCTCTTTATCTCTTAATTTCATTGCTTGTGGTCTTAATTGCCACATGCCTATGATTTTAGTTTTGCCCCATTGTTTTGAACTTGACAACATAATTCAAATGCAAAACAGTTGATATGCTGACAAGGGGACTTCTTTTTATAGTTGATTTGTTTTCAGAAGAATGAAAATTATGACGTTTTGTTAAGCCAGGTTTTCTAAAAGCTACAATACGTAATTCCCAAGAACAAGTCTTGGTTCCTTCAGGACAGTTAAGGGCTATTTTTCCTGCAACTCCAGAGGTGCTTAGGTGCAGAATCAACTTGATAACTTTGGACTGGGATTCTGCCTGAAATTTGGGTGATTTTTATCGATTTTTTTTTAAAAAAGTTAAGATCTGTTGTAGGTGCTGCGCACGGCCTGGGCTCAGTCGTCTCTTCAGTCTGACTGTTGAAAGGCTTTGTCTGGTCCTTAGAGGACATCAGAGAAAAGGAAAGAAAGTTGTGGAGATGTCAGTACCATAACATAATGGTAATCAATTAGATACTTACTAAGCGCCTACTCAGTGTGCTCACTGTGTTTGACTCTGAGGTTTTGTAGAAGCTTTAAGGCATGTATTCATTCCAGTAACATTTATGAAGCACATGCTATGTTACTGAGAGGGTAGTGATTGCTGGATTAATGAATGAATAAAATGTAGTCCCTGCTTTTTGAGGATTTGACAACATGGTTCCAGACCATTTTTCTGTGTCATTTAATTAGGTCTTTTAATCTCTTCTCTGTGAAGCATATCTTCCTCCTAGTGTATAATGATTTATTTATATATATATATATATATACACACAGTTTTTAAATTTAGGAATTTCTAATTCTCTCTTGAATTCTTGATAAAATATATGATATTCCAACATGTCAAGCAGTATTGTCTTTCCATCACAAATAGAAGGCCATTATGGTAAAGAATTTACAGCTTTGGGGCGCCTGGGTGGCTCAGTTGGTTAAGAGACTGCCTTCGGCTCAGGTCATGATCCCGGAGTCCCGGGATCGGGTCCCATATCGGACTCCCGGCTCTGTGGGAAGTCTGCTTCTCCCTCTGACCTTCTCCCCTCTCATTCTAAGTCTCTCTCTCTCTAATAAAAAAAAAATCTTAAAGAATTTACAGCTTTGTATCCATTAATCTGTGTGGCATAGAGTTGAGATACTGTGCTTTATGCAAATTAATGAGTAGGGGCTTGATAGTTTAAAGGATTCCTAATTTTTAAAACTCATTTGCTTATATTAGGCTCAATGCTAAGGACTTTACATTAGTTATCTTTTTAAAAACTTTGAAGTGGGTTGATGATATTTTATTATCCATTTCACAGTTAGGGAAATTGAAGCAGGTGCGGTTAGGTAACTTGAGACCATTCACCCAGCTAGCAAGTGGCAAATCTTGGATTTGATTGTCTGATTCAGAACCAATTGCATTTAACCTTTTCTAAATATTTGTAGCCTGAGCCTAATAAAATTTCAATTAAGGAAAGTGTTGGTTTTGTGTTTCTATTAAGGAAATTACCACCACCCCAAAATAGCTCCTTTAGCAGCTTTTCAGGCTAATTGTTGAGTGTCTTATATATTACTTACTGAGGTTAAAGTCGAGCCTATAGATAGGTATGTTCAGACTCATGAAGTTTATAGCCTAATTATAAATAGGATTGAAGGGTGGAAAAGATATTCAATAATCTATTTAAATTTGGAGAATGCAAAGCCCCAGATGAGTTTTTAACTCTTATGCTTGCCCAACATGAAGATGACTTTGAGTGAACATTTGGGCTTACAGACAGCAGCAAGGCATATTTGAACATACCTTCTTACCGTTTGTTTTAGAAGGTAAAGCTGTGAGGATGGGTAACATGCCTCAGGTAATGGGAGGATCAAAGGCTTCATAGGATTCTTACCATATTGTTGTTAGTATTGCACTTATAGATTGAAACTTGTTTCTGGGGAGCTTGCAAACTGTGACCAGTCAAAGCATAATTGCTAACAAAATGTAGATAATGCAGAAGGCAATTTTAGAGGGTGGCAGTGACTCCCATTTGTGAAACAACTGAATGAAAATAAATGGGATTGACTAAACCATGCTTAGATAGGGGTAGGAGAGGCTAGATTATTAACATTGTTCTCCTTTTAAGAGGTGCATCTAGGGGAAGAAAAGGAGGCCCGAATGAATAAGTGAGTATGGTTTCAGAAGCAGCATTGCTGCCTTTTTTGGGGGGAAATTATCTTAAGCAGAGAATTAGCAGATGTACTTTACTGTCATTGGTAATCTGTATCGACCATTTATCCATCCTTCCTGATCTCATCCTTCCATTGTATTTCCACTGGGAGGTATAAAAACACTACTCTTTCCTTTTTATTTTTATTTTTCGTTTTTCAAAAGACAGATGTAAAATTTCTAAGCGGAGCCTGTTCTCCTTCAGGCCACTACAGCTAACCTGAATTCATTACTTAGTTCTTTTCTAGCATGTCTGCATGAAAGACAACAATTTGTACAATGATTATTTTTCAATTTGTTGCTTAATTTGTGTTTATTGAAGGTGACCTGTTGGTTCTGGATACAGAAAAATGGCATTCATGAGGATTTGTCGGAAAAAGTTGCTGCTGGTAGGAAAGTCTAAATGACTCCAATCTTAAATTCTGAAGTGTTAGGCTGAGCAGAGGTCACTTTGGAATCCCCCTATGCCTCCACCCTAAGAAGGAAAGTGCTAAACCAGGAATACATAAAGTACTATTCGGAAATTACTCAGAACATTTTTCACTGCTCACTTATTTTATCCAGCCCTTATATTAAAATTGTTAACTTGATTTTTAGAATTAGAATTTATATAATTTACTATTTTTAGTTCCCACCCTTTGGCTGACACCTCTAACTTAATTTTCAAAGTTTTATAAATTAGTTTGGATATTAGATACAATGGTACATTCTTCTTTTCTCATAAAAGTGATGAGGAATTGTGAAATAGTATCTGTAGAAATTTGAGTAGGAGCAGATAATTATCTAAATTTTAAATCTAGTCCTTTCCACACTCAATTTTCTTTTTTAAAAAAATATTTTATTTATTTGAGAGAGAGAGAAAGAGAACATGAGATGGGAGAGGTCAGAGGGAGAAGCGGGCTCCCCGCTCAGCAGGCAGCAGATGTGGGACTCCATCCCGGGACTCCGGGATCATGACCTGAGCCAAAGGCAGTTGCTTAACCAACTGAGCCACCCAGGCGCCCTCCTCACTCAATTTTCAACCACCTGGTCACCCAAGCAATTTCCAGTCTTTTTTAGAAGAGTTTCTTGGGATAAAAGAATAGTGGGCTGAATAATTCCTAACAGCTGAAGAATTAGACCCTTTGGTAAAGTCAGGACTATTTTACACAAGGGGCCATTTGCTATTGTCATTACTATCCCAACTCCAAGCATTGCTTTTGAAAATTTATTTGAAAGCAAGCTTCCTTTAAAACAGTGCATTCAGAGCAGCCTTTACTATATTAAGTTGCAATCTGAGATGAAGTTTAACGCAGTACCCTACCATTCTGTTTCTGGTAAGGACTTTGCAGATCATATAGTCTTAAACTTTTATTTTACAGATCAATAAACCAACGCTTAGAGAAGATGAGTGGTCTGCATAATAGAACTAATAAATACCTGACTCATCTTAAAACTTGGATGAGGCTGATCAGTTTTGAATTTAAGAATGTGCAAAAGAATGTGCAAAAGTAAGTGACGACAAAACTATATAAAGAAAAGAAGATAAATCTATTCTAAGGAACTATTAGAAGGGACATGTCTTTCAATTGATTTTCCTGAAATGATGGGTTTTCATTGATCCAGTCACCCTCTGTCACCTGATTTTATTTGCCTCCAGTAGTACATATTTGTAACACTGTTGGCAGGAGTTAGTGGTGCAGGAGAGATTGTACTGAAATTTATACTTCAACTAGTGATCTAATATTCTCGAATTTAGCCTCAGGAGCTCCTTGCTCGAAGGACTTTGGGAAGAACAGGGGAAGAGGTTGCAACCACCTATGTCCCTTCCTCTGTGGGCTGATGTAGCTAGCCAGTGAGCTCAGTAAAGCGCAACGCCTTAGATCATTTTATTGCATATTCTTATTCCAGTTAGTTTTTGGAATGCCTGTAATATGAGGTAATATGTGAAGGAAGGGTGAATAGAGTTGCGCACAGACTACTTGATGCAAACAGGTCACCCGGCAGCCATTCTTCTCTGTTCACATTTCCCTTGGGCTCTTACAGCCTGCTTGCTTTCCTCAGTCACACTCTGATAATGGATTTTTGTTTACTTATTAAATTTTCCTCTATTCACTATAAAAAATGGATAGCAATTAAATATATAAATGTAATCACAATAAAACTGAGTGGACTGAGAAGTCCAATGAGTAAACTGTCAACTTACAGCAAAACTCTGCTTTTCACTTATTGATTCTTTTTTTCTGGCATTGATAACTCATTTCACTTTTCTTATAAATGGATCTTTAGTATATCAGTGTAGTACGGAATATACGTCATGATTATTTTATGGATTCAGTGAGGTTAAACTCAATATAATTTGGAGCTATCAAATTCTTATGTATTCACGAAAATGTTGTCTTATTCTTCACTTACAGTATGATAATATTGATTTCTGACTTTTCCTCTGCCTAGGGTTGTTATATAGATTAAAATTTAAAAATAGATTTGAAAGCCTTTTATAATTATATGTTGCTGATTATATTAAACCCTTTGCAATTAACTTAAATATGTTCAGGTTATATTTCTTAAGTTCTGAGAATTGAGATCCAAGAAACTACTTTGATTTTGCATTTACTTTATAGCATATCCTGTTTATATAAGCTAGTGTATAATTTTGCATGCATATCATGGAATGCTAAAATAAGTGATTAAAATGAAAGTTAATTTCTCACCTTCTATTTGGAAGGTAGGTAGTCCATGGAATGAGGAGATAACTTTGCTACATTAGGTTATCCAGGGAGTAAGGGTCCTTCTCTCTTATCGTTCTGTTATCCTTAGGATTTTGTCCTCACCCTGATGTCTAACATGGCTTGCCACCAAATCCATGTTCCAAGAAGCAGCTAGAAGAAGGGACACATGCTGTCCCTTTATTGATACCTTCTGAAGGTTGAGTCTAACGGTTTTCCTCTTGTCCATTGGCCGGATATAGAGTTGCACTTAGCTGAATGGGAAGCTGGAGAATATAGTCTGTTGCAGGAGGCATGTTCCCAGCTAAAATGTAAGCGTCTTCACTGTAGGGAAAGGTAGTTATTGAGGAACAACTACCAGCCTCCGCTATATCTGTTTCTTTTTTTTTTTTTTAAGTTTTTATTTATTTGACAGAGAGAGAGAGAGATCACAGGTAGGCAGAGAAGGCAGGCAGAGAGTGGGGGGAAGCAGGTTCCCCTGCTGAGCAGAGAGCCTGATGGGGGCTCGATCCCAGAACCCTGAGATCATGACCTGAGCCGAAGGCAGAGGCTTTAACCCACTGAGCCACTCAGGCGCCCCTGCTATATCTGTTTCTAAATTAAATCTCATTCTTGATATGGGTTAAATATGTATTATCATATTTGACATTTGAAAACATAATTACCTATTTACTTGAGTTCATGCAAACCTTCCATATATTTTTAAGTCTCTTTAACTCTGTTCAGCCTGTAATGACCTTCACATTTCTTGTCCTCCATTCCCCTACCTCCAAAGCCCAATTCCAATGTCCTATACCACTTCCTCAGTAATGAATTCCTTAATTCTACCTCTAATTCATTATTTTATCCTTCCTATTCCATTATAACATAATATGTGTGTTCCTTTCTTGTAGCATCCAATAAACTCTCTCCGATTTTCTCTTGTTATAAGAGGATTGCAATTTCCTTAATGGTAGAGTTCATGTCTCATTGATTCGTCTCTTCCCCATGGTGCCCTTCATGTAATAGGCTCATGATATTTTCTGATTGAGTGAATGGAAATTTTAATTCTCTATTACTAGCATAATGTGTTATCCTGGATAAGTCACTCAGTCTTTTTTTTTTTTTTTATCTTTCCAGTAAAATGGAGGGGAGATTGCAACTCTTTATCTGCATCATAAGACTGTTATGAAAATAATATAATTTGGAAAATGTGCTGTCAATTGTAAGATATTTGATTAATGAGATTTCACTATTTGCTGCCTTATTAGGAATTTGGGGAAATTAATCAAGATCAAATGGATTTTAAGTCAAATTTGTATTCTAAGATTTTTCACAGTGGTATTTTTTGCACATTGGTGCCAAAAGTTTGTTTTAATAAGTATGTAATGTTGCTTAATACCCAAGTTTTTAATCTAAGATTTCTTAAGTTAGAAAAGGAATTTTTAGTTTATATTTTTAACTCAGATGCAGTGATAAGATTAAAAGCCATTATAACTAGATTGAGCAGATTCTGAGTTTTTTTTTTAAGATTGATTTATTAATTTTTAGAGAGAGAGAGCAAGCAGGCATGTGAGTGGAGGGAGGAGTAGAGGAAAAGGGAAAGAATCCCAAGCAGTCTCCCTGCTGAGTGCAGAGCCAGGTGCTGGGCTTGATCTCAAGACCCTGAGATCATGATCTGAACCAAAATCAAGATTAGACACTTAACCAAGTGAGCCACCCAGGTGCCCCGATCCTGAGTTGTTTTTAATACATCTGTCAATATCAATGTTGGAACTCTAGGATCAGGGATTTTCTCAATTTATAATATACCAACAAGTAAATAATTTTCCATTAAATGAGATGGTTTTGGGGGTGACCTATTTGTAACTGAGAAACTTTTTCTCTAGTAGCTTTCCTGTTTGGCCCACTTTAGCCTTTTAAAAAAATTTTCAAGATTTGTTTGTTTGAGAGACAGCATAAATGTATGCAGTGGGGAAGGGCAGAGGTAGAGGGAGAGAGTGTCTCAAGCAGACTCCATGCTGAGTGCTGAGCCCAACACAAGGCTCAATCTCAAGACCCTGAGATCATGACCTGAGCTGAAATCTAGAGTTGAACACTTAACTGACAGAGCCACCCAGGTGCCCTGGGCCACTTTAGCTTTTTGAATGGATGATATTGATTAGATATTTCCTGCTTTCCCCACCCTCCAGACTTCTATGTGTTAACATGGAGTATCCTGACAGTACCTCCTGCTAATTACCTAATTGGTATGTGTGTGGGGGGGAACGATGTGTCTCAGAGTCCTGTGTATTTGTCCTATCATCCAAATTCTGTTTGACATTTGATTATAAAGCTTCAAATATAACAAAATGAAATTTTGGAGTATAGATTTTAATTAAAAAAAAAACCCTTTGCTATCTCTGAGGAGGTCTCCATTTAAACATATAGGAAATGATCAATTATTTGGAAAATCTGTGTCATTATTTGTATGCTTCTGTCATTAAGGCTCTCACAGTTTTGGCTTATTTAATATGTGTTAAATGTTCATAGTATACTGGGAGTTTTCCAGTATACTGAAATGGAAATGCTGTCTTTTACATTAAATATAGGACAGAATATATTTTACTTTCGAGAAATGACCTGATTTCTAAGATTCTACTAAATCACATGTATGCTAATGCTTAGCTTCTGTTGATTATTACCATTACTCCTATCCTGCTCCCCGTTTATCATTTAAGATGCAAATTGTCACCTCCCTTGGGCAACTTTCCCTATGATTCCCAGGCAGAAAGATGGTTCCTCCTTCTATATTTCAAGGGAGATTTTAAATGTATCTTTATCACAGTTGTTTTTGTTTATATGTGTTTCTTCCATTTAAACTATAAATTGCAAGATAGCTAGTGGCCTACCTTACTCATGTTTGTATATCCTGTATAGTTCATAGATCATAGAAGATATCTCAGCAAACGTTTGTTTGACTGAACATATATAATTTATAGACATCTTTAGCTGACATATGTATAAGGGATGGTCTGAGAAGACTCTTATACTCACTGTACTTGGTCAGACCCTCAGGTTACACAACAGAGGGTCAATATGTCAAACAAGAAGACTTGAAACTAGGAGGAAAAGCATTGTGTATTGCTAAACACCAAGTGGACTGTAAGTTTGAGCTATCAACCAAGTGGTCTGTCCCTTTTGGTATAGAATTTTCTAGGTCCTTTGCCTAGGCGATCCATTTAGTTTTTGCATTTTCCTTATGAGAACTATGTCACTTTTTATGAGATGCAGTGGAGTTAGTGGAGAGTGTCCAGAGAAAAATGTATATATAATGAGTATTATGTTTGATATAAATCTCAGGTCCAAACCTGTCTAATAAATTTCTGGGTATTTGGTACCAGTGGAATAGTTGACTTGGGAACCAAAGTATATATGGAGTGATAAAGGAGGCAGTGCACTGGATGAACATTGCTGAGGTTCTTCATTTTAGTACAGCCTGAATGTAGCTGACAAGGATGGGATGAGTCTGAGTCTGGCCAGTAGAGCAAGTGAAATGGAGATTAGACACAGAGTTCTATTTTAAATGGAATTATATATGACAAGCTGTCCGATAGCCATTTGCTCAATGCGCATAATAATTTAGGGTAGGTACATAGGAAATAATGCTACAATGATTTAACCCATTTAATTTTATTTTAGGCACATTCTGGAAATAGAGAAACTTAGTAAGATTTTGTGCGGAGATTGAAAGTTTTAGTTTCAGTATCATATTAGTTTAGGAGAAAGAGGAAGCAAAAAGGAAATACATAGTCTTTAATATTGTAATAAAAGTCTCAAGTTGATAAAAATAGTGCATTCTCTGGTTTAACTTTGAAAACTCTATATAATGTCTGTCTCTTTGTTTCTTAAAAGCCTATTCAGCAGTGAGAGGAAAAATTGATATTTTAAATAAGTTGGTTTGTTCCGGTTATTTAACACATAATAGCTCTTGGGGCTTCATTGCTCATTTTTTTTTTTTATTTCTACCGTTTGAAGTTGATATTCATTCAAAGGTTTCTGGTCCTGTCTACATGAGGAGCAAGTAGAGTTCCTTGATCAGCAGAGATTCTGATAATGCAGTCAAGGCCTGGGTAGTTAGGATTATGCAAGTGGTGTCCACATAGGGGGATTCAGGAGGAAGATGGCGGATGTTTGGTAATATGAAACAGAGCTTCAGGAGTTAATCTGGCATTGCTTTCTCATCTCCCAAAAAAGCCCAGGTTTTTTGTTTTGTTTTGTTGTTTTTTTTTTTTAAACACCAGCATAGTTTGATCCTGTTTACCAAGTTTAGAAGATTAGCCTTGGAAACCAATATTGTGTTTTCTCTCTTCCCTTCAGGACAGAGTATATTCCATTTGGGACCACCTCAACTACCTTACCAGGCAGCTCCAGGTCTTCATACGCTCTCAGTTTACTTTCTACTATGAAAAGGATCTTTCCTTGAATGTTCATATTTCACCTTGAGAAGGCAATCTATATATATATACACGTATATATAGGATGGATTAAGCAGCTGTAAATAAATATGACATAGTAGAAGAGTGGTTTGTGGGAGTTTTACTATATATACACATATATAATATTTTCCAGTCTGGTTTCAGACCCCGGCATGGCTTGGAGACAGCGTTGGTGTGTATGAAGGATCTTCCTCGAATGAAGGATTTGGGACAACTTTCCATGATGATTATATTAGAGCCTCAGCTGCTTTCGTGTTGGTCATGAGGTGATGCTGAACCGAATGCTTGAACTAGCAGGAGTGGCTGGGATTGCATTGGAGTGGTTCCGTTCATTCCTTCCGGGTAGGTACCAGCTAGTGACGGGTGAAAATGGACATTGAGGGTCTTCCTGTGTGGAACCGCGTGGTTGTCACTCATTCCCCCGTTCATGTGTAGTGGGTTTGAGAAGACAACTGGACACCTGAAGGCCAGGCAGTGTGATCTGAATGACCGTGTAGAAGGTTATGAGGGTGATTATTCCCAGGTGGATGTCGCTCACATACGCTATTTCTGTTTTGTCAGTGTGACAGTGCAGACTAGAATCGAAACCGAGAAGTGTGACTTGTTGGAAAGGGAAAATTCAGGAGGCCCTGGTGTGCTTTCTAATTCCTCTGTCTGAGTTACAGTTTGTGTAAACTGTGGCCATATTTTGGCTACCAATTTATCTATACATGCAAATCCTATTGCAATGTCAGAGAGAAATGTTTTATTTTCCTTTTCGTTACGTATCTGAGCCTTCTTCCCTGTGAACATTGACTGCATCTCCATGATCTTTCTTGCTGAAATTGTAGTCTCCTTTTTCACCCTTTTGCTTGGGGCTCTTTTAAGCAAAGTAGCCTGACTACGTTAATAAATATTCTCAAGGATGATGGCTGATTTTTCCCAATAATGTTTTGCTTTATCTTCACTGAGAGCACTTCATTATTCTAACCCTGTTTTACTAAGAATCAAATTGGGTTGTACTTTTAAGGAGTTTTGCAGCATAAATTCTTTCTTTCTTTAAACTGCCTAGGCAATTTAAGTTTTTACAGAGAATATGCTAGACTTTCTTTAATTTTAAACATGTTCTTTAGAAACTTGGTGCCTTTTCTTGGCTATTATTTATTTATGAAATGTTATTTCGGTTATTTTCCTTTAGGGTAATGAAAAGCTTGTTGAATGTTGAACATGGAGGAAGTTTATTAGGCCTAATAGTAGAACACAGGTAAAGAACTGAAAAGAAACACAGATGTATGTGTCTGTAAATATCATTAGAACTGTCTCTTGAATGTCATTTTGGCAAAAGGGCAGGAAACTAACATTTATGCCGTAACTGATCAGTGTCAGGCACTGAGCCAAGCAGTTTCTATTTTTTAGTTCATTTAATCCGCACGGTAACATTGAGAAGTTAGGTGCTGTTTCTTCATTTTACAGATGAGGAAATTGGTGCTGAGAGAAGTTAGATATTTTGCCCAACTTCACACAGGTATAGGTGCAAGATCTGGTATTTGAGGCAGAGTCTTGCTGATTCAGAAGCTCAGTCTTTCCGTCACAGTCAAATGTTAAGCCACAGGCAAAATCAGACTTGAAGTGGGGGTCCCAAAGGGAAGGAAAAAAAAAAGAAGAAGAAAAAGGATGCCTATCAGAAGGCATGAGCAAACCAACGAGGAAATGAAAGACAAGAATGTATTCGTATCATGATTGTTTTGAAAATTTCTTGAGTTTTCTTAAAACTCAGTTTAACGAGCCAGGTGACAAAATGAACAATTTTAGGATTGTCAAAGATTTGCCACTTATGGGATAAATAGGTTTAGAATTTTGGATTTTATCTTTTTGTCCATTCTCTGTTTTGAAGATGAAGTAGCGATACCCCACATTGGATCCTTGAAAACTATAAGGATCAATGCAAGTTCAATCAGTTAGTTAGCAATTATTTAAGAAAAGACAGCAATTGAAGACCAATTCTCGGTATTTAGTGTTTATAAAAGCCTTTTTTGTTTGTCTGTCCTTTTAATGTGTCTACAAAACTTTGCCATTTGGAACCTCAGGTTACCATTGCCTGTCATGTAGAACCTGGTGCTTATGGTTGAAGACATGAGTTTCTGTTGTCTGCTTACTAGTAATATATCTGGATTTCAGTAAATACTTGTTTTCATCTTTAAATGAAGTTTAAATCAATATTATCAGTTTTTCTTTTCATATTGACAGGTAGCTTGCTCCCACCATCACACAATAGATTTATTTCAGGCACAGCCAGAGAGAACACTGTTTCTGTGCTTGTAAACTGACATTTGGCAATAGAAAAGTTCTGTACCATATATTAAAGTTGTTATTGGTATCCTAATGTGATATACTGTTATTAATTATGTTAATGGTACCTTATAAAACACCCCCCAAAGGAGGTAAAGCTCTTTAACTGTAATGATTTTCAGTTTCAATGATATGTTTGTCTTCTAGTGGCTCATGAAGTAACAGTCATAATTGAATTCAGCACCTTAAGACTTCCTGACTTAGCTTAAGTGAAATATTGATTTCATGGAATTAGGTGGCAGGTGCATCGAGGAACTATTTCCTGAAAGCTTTAAGTGGCTGTATAAAACCCCAAGAATATTAATTCAGGTTAAATGAATGGGTTGGAGTTGTGCTTACTTCAGATGTTTGCCAAATGGCCAGAAGCCATGATATGTCAAGTTTTGTTTTTTGAAACATTGAGAAATGAAGGAAGGCACAAAAATATTTCCCTTATTGTTACATCAACATAGAGATAGTTCTCTATAGTTCTGGCAACTGCTTAATCAGTTACCCTTTAGTTAGTTGATTAAATAGAGGTCCAGGTCGAAAATAATTTTTCTTGAATTATCATGGCTCACCAGTTCTCTTCCTTTCCACTCTAATTCCATTTACATATTTTTCTCCCTTTTCGTTACTGGAGTTGTTGTCAGGAGGATCTCTGTGCTTGACTGGAACATTGATATTGCTGTAAAACAATGTACAGGAAATCTTTTGTCTAAAGATACATTTCTCCCCATGGGTCATCAAAATGCGCATTTTGTCCTAAGGAAGATGTTTATGTCTATAAAACAGAGGTAACACATATATGACGTATTAGTAGCATTACTTTTTGAAATTAATATATGTGTGTGTATAATTTTATAGTTTTCCAAAACCATTAGCCTAAAACAGTATTGTTTATTCTCTTTTTGCATTGATCTTAGGCATTCTTATCTTTATCTTACTGGGTGTTTTTCCTGTATGGAAGAGTATTAATGTGGCTTGCAGGAGACATAAGCATTCTGCAATCCCCGTTCCCAACCTATTCCTCTCACGAATTATATTTTCCTGAGGGTGAAATTAAAACAAGAACTAGGTGTATTAAATTTCTTGTCGGCCTACTGCTAGACTCTTAGATGTAATTTTAAGTGTCAAATACTAACTTTGGGGAAGGGAAGGATGCTTTAGATTCACTAGGCTTTGTATTTACTCTTCCTTTCTCAGAGCATATTGTTTCCATAGGAGGTCTTGCCACAAAGTTAGGCCCTTTGTAAAAATTTGTTTTTACTTTATAATTCAATCTGAATTTTGTGGATGTATTTCATGCCCTCCCAAGTAACTGTGTTTGAATTTCACACAAATTCTGTTTTATGGCAGAAAGCTATGCTGACTAAATTTATTTCAATGGTAATACTTCTAATTAAAGCCGATAACTATCCCTAAACAAATTGCCTAAAGAATATACGTGAACAGAGAAAAACGAAGAGGAGGAGGAAGGAGGAGAAACCAGAACTCAGTTAAACCTACATTTAACTGTAGTGTGAATGCCCATCTTAATGGTAGTGGTTGAATTATATGGTAGTAGTTAATTTTAGACATTTCCTTTATCAAACATTTAAAGGTAAAAATTTCCCCATAGCCAGCAAAACCCTGAGCTGAATTCTTTTGACATTCTGCTGATCAAGGAATTACAGATGAGTAGTACCAGATTGTTCTGCAGAGAAGGAGTAGGAGCATGAATCAGAAATGGACAAGGAAACTGCTCTTATTCTTTCTGAACCATAAAAAGCCATTGAAAATGATAAATGTTTATTGGACATGTCATGTGTTAGTTGTGTTTTATATTGAGGAAGATATGTACGTGATTGAACACTTACATATGGGAAGTCCTACCATTGGGGAGAAAATTAGAAAAATTCAAATCCAACATTTGAATCCAACTCTGAGAAGGAAAAGTCGCTTTGCACAGTTAAAGCTGTAAAACAAAGTGCAAAGGAAATAATTGACATAATTGACTACCGAAATTTTTGTGCCTGCATATCAAAATATATTAAGTGACAGTAAATATTTTTAGTTAATATGCTAGAGATGTTATATAAAGAGATTATTAAAACAGTTAAGAAAATAAATGATTAGAGCATCATGGTCAAAGGACATGAACAGAGGAGCTCCAATGTATAAAACTAAGGATTAAACAAGTAGCTTTTGATCTTGCTAGTAGTCATAGAAATGCAAGGTAAAGTAACCATTGGAGATTGTTTCTTAGTTTACCTAATAATTTAATCAGTTCATGCACTTCACTCTGACTTCAGATGATGCTTCCTATTATATATTACCAATGAGAATGTAAACCAAAATAACTCATTTGGAAAACCAACTGGCATTATTTGCAAAAGGTCATATATCCTGAATTAATAATGCCACTTCTGTAAGCCTGTCTTAAAATATTCCAGAATATAAAAAAATATGTGTGCTAAGATGTTCATATTAATGCTATTTTGACTATAAAGGATATAATGTAAATGCTCACCAGTGGTATCACTGCTTTTCAAACTTGGCTGCAGATCAGAATCATTTGAAAATATGCAAGAAAATGCATGATGTTTGGACCCCACCCAGAGACTTTTACTTAATAAGTTTGGAATTGCCTAAAGATTTACATTTTAAAAATTCTAATGTATAGACAGATCGAAAATCATGGACTTGAAACAAGTTGATAGGCTATTTTTACCCATTTGATATATTTCTGAAGGCTTTAGGTATAGTATAAAAAATACTGTAATTCAACATTTAGGTAAATTATAACTTTAGAAACACACCAAAAAAATAGGCTAGAAGAAAATTTATAAAATGCTCAAAGTTGTTTTAAGTTCAGATTTTGAATGATTTTTCCCATCTTTTCATCCATTGACAGATATTTAGCGATGTTCTTGTATTACCTTTTAAAAGAAAACTATATTTAAAAGAAAGATTCCTGCTGGCAAGATCCTCTAGGTAATTTCCTATTTATAGGTTATTTCTACCTATGAATACAGAGATTTATTCTGACTTCTAAAATAATCATATCCTGAGGTTAGAGTTACACCTCATTATTATAATGAAATCCTTCACAGGATTCTTTCTCCCTTTTTGTCATCTCAGAAATATTTTCTCATGTAGTTTTCTGACTGTTGGAATATAATAAGCTCAAGTCAGTCATTTTTCTCTTCTTTTATTACTCTACATCTGTGCCTATCAGTTTTCACCTTTCTAAATACCATTCTCTATGCCGATGGCTCCCCAGTGTTTATCTCTACCCACAGCATTAACTCTGTGATGCATGTATGTATCTGAATTTTGGATGCATACCTTTAAATTAATAAGTCCAGAACTACATTCATCATTTTTTTCCCAAACCAATCTCTTGTATATTAACTGTCTTAACTAAGTATACCACCATATGCCCCAGACACCAAAGCAATCCTAAATTCCTTCTCCTCCCTTATCTCACACATCTAGTTTTTATGTCTTACTCATCCCCCCACACACACCGTATTTCTTCTCATGCAGTTCTTGACTCTTCTCTACGTCTCTAGCCTACCATTCTTGCTCTGTTGAGGTTCTTGTCATCTTCCCTGCAGTCCAGTACTGCAGGCTCTAATCCGTCTGTCTTCTAGGGATGTCTCATTTCAGATCTATCCCCATGCTAACAGAGGGACAAGGACATCTTTGTCCTTGAAATTTTCTAAAATATACTTTTTCTAAATATTTTTCATCTCTTTCCTGAAGACTAAGCTCCTGGCCATGGGATTTAGACATGTGCATGGCATGGTGCATATCTTCCCTCTGGAAAATGATCCCAGCCCTACCTTCCCTCCCCCTCACTCTCTGAAAATGTCTCATGAATAATCATGTTTCTGTGCACCACATTCAGTTCTGTCCATCTGTGCCTTGTTCATGCTGTTCCCTCTGCCTGGAATGACCTCTTCACTTCTGTTTTGGATAGATTAACAAAAATTTAAAGATTAATGCTGTCCACCATTGTCTGGGGTGGGAAAAATAGTTACTCTTAGGGGAAGGTAATTTGGAAGAAACTATCAAAAAAATTTTTTTTAAAGATTTTATTTATTTATTTGACAGAGAGACATCACAAGTAGGCAGAGAGGCACAGGAGAGAGGGGGAAGCAGGCTCCCCGCTGAGCAGAGAGCCCGATGTGGGGCTCAATCCCAGGACCCTAAGATCATGACCTGAGCCGAAGGCAGAGGCCTTAACCCACTGAGCCACCCAGGTGCCCAGAAACTATCAAAATTTTAAAATCACTCTTTTAATCTAAAAATTCTTTCAGGACTCTATTCTAGAGAAATAGGCATACATATTTTCTTAGTCCGTTTGGGCAGCTATAACAGAATACCACAGACTGGGTGACTTATAAACAACAGAAATTTCATTCTCACCATTCTGGAAGCTGCAAAGTCTGAGATCAAAGTGCTTGCAGATTTGGAGTCAGGTGAGGGCTCGCTTTCTGGGTCATAGATGTCCCAGATCACATTGAGTCCTTATATGGGAAGGGGACAGAAAACTCTCTGGGGTCTCTTTTATAAGGGCAAAAATCCCATTCATGAGGGCACCCCCCCATGACCTAATCACCTCCTAGAAGCCCCCACCTCCACATACCATTACCTGGGCGACTAGGTTTCAACATATGACTTTTGGGGGTTGGGGACACAGGCATTCAATCTCTAGCTCATATATAGAGATAAGTATATACCAGATTATTTATTGCAGCACTATTTTAATGGGAAAATTAGATACAAACTAAATGTTAATAAGGTAATACTTTAAAAATTTTGACATATCTACTTTATAGGATATTAAAAGTACTATATGAATATTAAGAAAATCTAATAATCTATACAATATTAAGAACAAAAAATATTCTGTGGGAAAATGTCCTGGTTGTGTCATTAAGCAAAAAAAAAAAAAAAAACATGTACCTACCAGTGTGCACTAACTGGTGTCATTTGTGGTGAAAATAAATTTAAAATACCAAACCGTAGATTCAGATACAGGAGTAGGAAAAGCTCTGGGAGAGAACATAACAGATCCCTTAGTAGTCATTACTTCTGAAGTAGTGGGTACAGTTAGAGGAAGTTGAGAGGGACTCATTACTTTCAATTCTGTGTAATGATGTACTTTTACACTTTCCATATAAATTCCATGTATTTATTTGCTTGCCCAAAAATCTTTAAACCATAACGTAAGTGGACACAGGGGAAGAATCTGATAGAATCAGAGAGAAGCCAAATTGTGGGTAAAAGAACAAAAGCAAGAGTGATTTTCTATTTTGAAAGTAAAATATAGTAAAATACTATAGACCAACAACCTTTGGCTGGACTTCACAGTTGTGGACATGTTGTCATAGTTGCTTTGGATTGTTTTCAATTTAAGTCTAGTAGGAAAAGCTGGAGTTTCTTTGATTTCTTTCTTTTCTCAGAGGTAATCTGTGTCATAGATTTGCTGT
Source organism: Nasua narica (assembly GCA_028533885.1). Taxonomy (NCBI): domain Eukaryota; kingdom Metazoa; phylum Chordata; class Mammalia; order Carnivora; family Procyonidae; genus Nasua; species Nasua narica. The sequence continues at coordinate 45,243,795 of CM052808.1, forward strand.
ATACTACTGTAGCTCAGAATTAATATAGTTTTACTATAAATATACATGTAAAAGTATATCTGTATTTGTAGCTATAATCTATTGGTGAATATTTAGTTTATGGACAGTTGTTTTTTCTTTTTTTTTTTTTTTGACAGTTGTTTTTTCTTAAAACAAATAATGTCCCTTGGACAATGTGCATGAGTTTTTCTAGGGTTTGTACCAAAAAGTGGAACTGCTGATCTATAGAACATGCATACTTCTGTTTTGTTTTGTTTATCACTAGATATTGCCAGGTGTCTTTCCAGATTGGCTGCGTCAATTTATGTTCTCACTAGAGTATTTCATACTTTCTATTTCTGGACATTTTCAACCAGTAGTTGGTATTGCCAAGCTTCAGTTTTGTTCTACTCTGTAAATTGTGAAATGTTACTTTATCAAGAGCCTCTGAGTGTTTCATGAGTGTCCAAGTCTGGCAGGCCCCTGAGGGGACCACAAAGAACCCTAAGGAAGTTGGAGTCTTAAGTTGCTAGCTGCTGTCAAGCATCGTGGTATTAGATGCACAGAATGAAATGCCATACTCATGGCACTAGTTCTGAAGCCTCTGGAAGTTCAGAGATGGTCATGGACTGGAGAGGTCATGGGAAGTTTTTCGGAGGTGAAGGTGAGGGGACATTGACAAATGAATAGGCAAAGAGAACAGAAGGCATTGAAGGTGAAGGGTGGAGGTAGGCAGGCCGCATAGCTGGGATGAACAGGAAGCCTATAGTCAAACCATTATTAACTGTCCTTAAAACCTTATCCAGAAAGGGATTAGCAGAGCTTTAAAGCCACACCTATTTTAGACTCACCACTTTACAGATGAGAATATTGAGGCCTAGAAAAAGGAGGTCAGCTTGTATAAACCATTTAGCCTATTTGACAAGTGTCAAAAAAAAAAGCAGGGCATATATTTGCTTATTTAACTTGGACATCTGATGGATTGAACTTCAACATGACTAGATAATTCAGGAGTTCAAGTGATAACATCTCTCCGCCCCCCTTTCTTTCCATGTTTTGCTCTGCTTTCCTCTGGTTAGCCTTATTCTTGACAGGCTCTCCTTGAGGATGCAGAGGTAGGCACCAGCTAATCATTTTTGTACCTTTACAATTTATGTTTCTACTGAAAATAATGTATGCTATTTCTCTTTATTTCCATATCAGTTCCCCAAACTCCCATGCTTTGACCATTTTGTTTAACCTTGGCTAGCCTTCCTGGTGGGGAAATCAGGACCATTTCACTGATAACTAACCTGGAATCCCATTACTGAAGAGGGGAAAGTCCCTGAGAGACAGGAATGCATGGCAGGTATCCATAAGATGGCCAGTCTGGCCCGAGTGCTGTGTAGGTGTTTGACACATGATTGGAGTCATCAATTTAAATAGAACAGAGATGATAGTCATTGCAGGTGCTTTATGTCCACAAACGCCTGATTGTAACAAGTTTCATAGCAGTGATCAAGTTCATCTCAACAAATATGTTTTAAGTGCATTTGGATTGTTTGTTGGATAATACAAAAATAAATAAATATAAGACGGTTCCCTAAGGAGTTCCCAAACTTGAAGTGGTATGGGGCAGGAAAGTTAAAAGTATAACAACTTTTATGAAACCATGAGAGATATGCAGAGTGTTGAGATTGTAATACAGGAGTGTCCTGCGTTCACAAAAGGTGTCACCATATAGGCCATAGTTAAAAGTTTTAAGTGGTAAATGGAGCAAGGAGTGGGGTGCATTTCCAGGCAGAGGGTTTCATATGAACCAAAACAGAGAGATGAGAAACCATGGAGACACACGATTTCCTGGTTTGGATCAGATTCTAGGAGAGGAGTCTGAGGAGTGAAGAGTAATCTGAGTGTTGGAGAAGATGAGGTAGCTGAACTTATACTATAAGGGACTGTAATTTTAGCCTTAAAGTCTGTGCTTCCGAAACTACTGATTTTAAAAGAATAAATACATAAAATCCAGTGTATGGCATGGCCTAGTATTTCTAAGCAGTGTTTTTATTTTTGTTTTTGTTTTTAAACAGAAACATTGCTTTGGCACCATTGGGTGGGCTGCATTGGAGCAGGGAGATATTGAAGGCAGGGTTGGGGCTATAGGACTGTCCTGTGAGGCAAACACTGTTTGAATTAGGATGTGAGGAAGCAAAAAGGTAAATTGAAAAATGTACCTTGTTGAGGCACAATGATTTGAAGAGTCTGAGAAATCCTTCAGTCCTGGGTGATGAGGAGGGGGATAGTACCCACCCCTGAGTGAGAGAAAGAGAAACAGGAGGAGGATCACCACTGGGAGGATGAGTAAGATGACCTTTATGTTGGGGAATATTGCAAATACATAGTATTTTCAATTACATGCGGATACTATTTGTAAATTCGTCAATGCTATTCAAAGTGCCTGGATATGTTTTTTGATTTTATAAATTTACCCAGGGAAAATTACTCACCACAGTGCATTACTTTTTCCACAGAGGAACAGATGTTTTGTATACCCTTAAAATAATATTTTAAGCATTTGGCTAATAAAATAAAACATTCCTGGGAGTATAACTGCTAGGTACTTTTTCCTAATGATCCTAGTCATAAATATAGTATAGCATTTCCTCAAGTATATTTCTTGGCATACTATTATAGGGGATGTTGCTAAATGTTGCGGTGGGGAGGATTTTTTTTTTTTGCTTATGCTTAGGAAACACCGAGTTAAGGAGGTTTCTTAAGTAGGATTTTTTCAGAGACTTTAGTATATATTGTTAATGCATTTAGTGATTTTGCAAAGAATGCAGCATGCTGCTTTTCCGAAATGATTTGACAGTTCTTTTGGAGCCTCACGTGGGACTAATATTCCATAGAACACATTTGGAATGCTGTAGTATTCGCCATTGCTAACAAGTTGGGGGAGGGAGGAGTATACGTAGAACGTAGAAATTCCCGTTTTTATATGAAACTAATCAATCATACCAAATATAATTAATTTCTGTTTCTTAATATACGAAATCCACCATTTTATTTTGGAAGATATATTTTTTGGCTTAATTAAAAATATTCTCTTTGAGATTGCAGTGATGGGGAAATAGTATAAAGGCCTGAGGAGCCAACAGTGGCCATGAGTTAGTTGCCTCTGCATTGGACTTGGTGACATAAGAAATTGGCACTTGATTCCATCTCAGTCATATCCTTGGAATAAACTAAGGATAACATTTAAATTTGAAATGATTTTCCTCCTGTTATGCCACATGCGTCAAGGCTCCTTTCTCCTAGATCCCTTGTCATTTTGTATGTATTCACAGAATTCACTTGAAGTCAGCCTGCATTTCTATTATGTGCAAAGCACTGTCATAGTGCAAATTTATTTCAAGATTAACTTGACATAGATAATGTGCTTAATAGATGTTTATTCAATTAATGGATTGTGTTATACTTTAATGATCCAATTCTACAAAGAGGCATCTCAGGTGTGGACCTGAATTCTCTACCACATTCTCTCAAAGTTCTTTCTTTTCTAATTTGAATAGGTAGCATTACCTGAAGAAGTTGAACAGCAACGTCGTCTTTGGCATCCTAGTTCTTAGAGTAATGACATCCACCCAGAGGGGCGTCATTGCTATAGGTGGCATTGAGGGAAGATGTTTACTGTTTGCCAGCATCTGGCTTTTCTTTGTGTGTTTCTTTCAAGTGCTAAATATTCTTTTTTGGCAACCAAGGTTAATTAAGTGGAGGAGGCAACGGTGAGAAGAATGTGGGGAATTGGAGAAAGCATGGGCTTTGGAATCAGAATAGAATTTGGTTTTCAGCTGTGTAACCTAGTTGTTCTTTGACTAAGATTCTTAATCTCACAGCCTCAGTTACATCTGCAAAGTTGGGCATCATGCTTACTTTTCATGGTGGCTGTAAGGAATATAGAGAATAGGGAGGAAAGCCCAATCCTGTTACAGATGCTTGGCAAATGGTAACCAGAATAATGTATTTATTATTATCATTCCTTTCCTTCTGCCTTTAATGAATAAGTTATTTTCAATATCATTCACGTTATAAGATATTTTCAATATCATCATGAAAAGCTGTAGGTTGGACTGAAATCTCTTATTTTTGCTCATGAAGTGAAAGTGAAATTAGACAAAATCTTCCCTGAATCAATTCTTTAGACAAGTTAGGAAATATTTAAATTCTTTTCACTTGCCATCCCTTGTACCTCTAGATGTTGTTTGCTTTGAGGAGGAGGAGCATTCATAACAAAAGAGCTCCCAATTTTCGAACACTTACGATATGTCAAGACAGATTTCTAAATGTTTTACGTGTTTTAACTCGTTGATTCTTCAGAAGAATCCCTTATGAAATAGTGACTTTTTATTATCCACATTCTGTACTCAAGGAGCCTGAGACCCGGAGAGGTCACGTCCCGAGTCACACAGCTAGTCAATGGTCTAGCCTCTGTTGAACTCAGGCTGACAGGCTCCGGAAGCCACAGCCTTGTTCATTGTGCTCTATTGCCCTTCCTGGAATAGCAGTAGTAACAGGCATGCAGAGAAACAGTTGCCGACATCCAACTCTCCTTGCGGTGTGCTGTTTACTCAGTGTCTAGTGGTAAAGCAAAGATTTATAGATGCCTCACCTCAGATTTTAGTTGGAGAGCTTTAAAAATTATAATCCGGATTATAGCTTTAGTTTATACTTTTATGGGCCCATTTCTTACTTTCTTATAGATACTGTTTTAAAATAATGCTAAGCAAGCTCTTGTCCCTGTTTTAATGTTTTGAGAACCTTGTCTCCTAAAACAAAAGGTCAATTTAATGAATATGGTTGTATGAACCCCTGTCATCTATCTGGTGGCAGCTTGGTACTGTCTCCAAAGTGAATGAAAGGTCTAAGTTCAAATCTCTGTTTATGTTCTAAGAAGACCATCTCTTTAGATTGTTCAAGCCCATCAGAGCCCTGTGGTTAGGTTTGGAGTCTGAAATTGTTTCTCTAAATTTAAGAATTAGCTTGCACAGCATATGTCACTTGGTAATTATTTCATGCCTCAATCTATCTACTTCATAAGAGTTCTGGGGCTACTTTTCTAATTTTACCTTAGAGATACGTTGAATATTGAAAATCATAAAGATATTCTCCACATGGAAATATGCAAGTATCTTCCTATTATGACCCATCTCTTGAGTTAATTGGTTCTTCCCACTTATTTTTATTTTTTAAAACTCTAATATTTGTTATTCCTTATGTCTATGCTGATGAAGAATTTTCATTAGTGATCTTAGAGGCACTACAAAGTTTGGGACACTGTTTTTTTTCTTCAAAATCAAAATTCAGGGTTGCTGTAGGTCATCTTTTTGGTTACCGTTCCATGTGCTGGGATTATTTATGTAACATTTTAAGCTTTTAAGTTTTTATTTTCAGTCATTCTCAAGAGTTCCAGACTAGTGGTAATTTTGTTTTGTTTAAAGATTTTATTTATTTATTTGACAGAGAAATCACAAGTAGGCAGAGAGGCAGGAAGAGAGAGAGAGAGAGAGAGAGGAGGAAGCAGGCTCCCTGCTGAGCAGAGAACCTGATGTGGGGCTAGATCCCAGGACCCTGAGATTATGACCTGAGCCGAAGGCAGCAGCTTTTACCCACTGAGCCACCCAGGCACCCCGAGACTAGTGATAATTTTTCTCAAAGAGTAGGAAGTTAGTTTGGCCTTGCCTTTCTAGAATGTGTTTTAATCATCTAGGTTACTGATTGATCAGTGGATGTCCACTGTGCAATATGTGCTAAGGAGTCATCCACACTCACCAGCAGAAAGTTTATTCTTCTCCACTAGTCATGACCTGCCCCCTTAAAGATGTAAATAAATAGACAAACCTAAGAATGCATTGCTCGTTTTTTTAACATTTTGAAAACATGTTGGTGAAGTGTAACATATACAAGTTAGATGCACAAATCCTAAGTAAACACTTTAGATTTTCCAATAGTGAACACAAGGATCCTCCATCAAGAACTAAAATATTACCTGCACACCAAAGGGCCACATAATTTCCTCTTAAAAATATATCCTTTAAAGTTATGGTATTTTCTCTAAGCCATCAACACTGGAAGTACTTGAAAGGAGCTATTATGAATTTTTTTTTTGAAAGGAGAGTGAACATATAATTGTTTCTATTAATTTATATTAATGCAATTAGCACAATAACTGTTAATAACACAATAAATGCTGCTTAACAGTTGCTTCTTGCGTTTGTCGAGTTTTTAGATTTACGTTGTTCAGGATTAATTTTTTGATGTTCCCATATTTGAAAAATGTGAATAAAAATGTTTTTGGGAAAAGCTTTCATCTGACATTTTTAAGAGATACTTAGTAAAATAAAGTAGTTAAAAATTTGGGTTACTTTAAAATATTGTACAGCATTATTATTTTATACATAAAGGAATGGAGGACTAGGATTATGGTATTTTCTTTGTCCTGTCTATAAATATTCTTCCAATTGCATTCCCTGGGTATTTTTTGTGGTTTTAAAAATTATTAAAATAGATAAGCCATCCATTCCCTTCACTAAGTGTGCCCTATTAGTAAAATTTTATGTGTTCTGTCAGCAATTTGATGTGATAAAGCAATGGTTTTTCTGTAGTTCACACAGCACCGGGGCTCTGCAAAGCATCTCTGGGGGTTCTTTGATGTCTAGACAGTTTAAATTATGCCCGCTCCCCTGCCTCCAAATTCCACCCCTGTTCTGCTTCAGGGGCTGTGGGAAATGAAAACAAACCAGAAGGGTTCCACAACCCTACAGTCTAGGGAGAAAAACAAACAAGTAGAATAAGCTGTATATCTACCCTGGCAGGTGTATAGGAAAGGGCCCAATTACAGAGAATGGTAGAAAGAAAAGAATTAGGGACAAATATTGTCCTTCTTGTTTATTTCTAATTATCTTCCTGATATAGAAATACATGTGCATTGCAGATAAAGTGAAAATGTGGTAGAGGCATTAGGGAAGGAAGTAGGAGTTGCCTTTTACCCCAGCTTCCCAGTTTTTCCTCCCCATTGGCAGCCAAATCTACAAGATTGGTGTGTTTCTTATGCATTGTGCTGTTTATTGAAACGGTAAGATGCAGAATTGCATTCTTAGTTGGAAAACTAACTTTATTTTCTTCCTTTTTTCTTGGTTTTCCTTTTAAAAATCGGACATCATAATTCTTCCAACTCATCTTTTTAGAAAGTAAGTAACTTTTGAAAGTTCAGAATTTTTTTTGTTGTTTTTATTAAAATGTTGATGCTTTACTATTTCAGGTATACATATATACATACACATATTTTATTACAGAATTTTTAACTTTTAAATTCCAACTGAGGTAATTAACCTTTGCCTTAACTGTAAATGAAATGTTCTTAATTCTTAAAAATATGAATTGCTACATAAGTGTTCATGCTATCTAAGAATACACTTTTTGCATGTATTTGCCTCACCTTTCACACACACAGTAAATCATTGTAATATGTATTCATATATAAACATATTTAAATATGTATGAATATAAATAAATTTTTCTTAAAGTGGGCCAAGGCATGCTTTCTAGTTTTTTTATATGAAATAATAAAAATATATAAATAAGACTTTATTAATATTCAATAATACTTCATCAAGACATTCATTTCTTCAGGAATAGCAATCCAAATTTTCTAGACTGTGTGGGGTTGTTGAGAATAATAGCATTAAGTAAATGGTATGAAAAACAAAAAAAATTCATTTTCCTATGTGTTTTCTGCATTGGATGAAACAGTTACCTTTTATTAAGCATTTAACTCTATTGATGATAATGTTTTATTTTTAAATAAAATAGATCATATGATCAGTTTTTTTTTCTGTTAAGAAATGCAGGTGATATGCTTACAACTAAGTGACTAATCAGCCAGTGATTTGAGATGTAAAATTTGCATTTCATTGAAAACTACTTTTTAATTCTTCTAAAATGCAAATGTTGTTTGGTTTTGAAATAAAAAAAATTTCAGATGTTTGTTTTGGGAAAGATTTGAGAGAATTATAGTGATCATTGAGACTTGGAGATAAACTGTCATGCCATTGCGAAGTACATATTTTTAAATATTTCCATAGTAAATCTTGAGTTTATGGAATTAATAAACAGTATAATTTAATAATATATTCATGCTCAACAGAGCTTATTATTTATATGAAACTGGGTGCTTATCATTTATATTTGCAGCAAGCATAGCATTAAACTGCTACTTAATATTCAATTTATCTTCTACAATTATCTTTCATTTACTGTACCTTAGAAAGAAAATGTAAATTATAGTGATGTTAAATTACATTTGTTCAGCATTTTTTAGTTGTCTTGAAATCTGTATTATTCTTTCATATTCTAAATCTTTAAGACTTTAGGAAAAAACAGGAAGAATGTGTGTGAGGTTCAATGTTAGGTGGACAATTTTATTGTTATATTTTTAAAAGCCTACATTCTTTCATTTTTATGTATTGGATTCTATTTTACTTGTAGTGTTAACATTCTCTTGCCAAGTCCCTACAGAAAGTCTGTGTTTCTGACAGTTTCACTAAATTAAAACTCCACAAATCTGGCATAATAATTTCCCAGCTTCAAATCGTCTGTGCTTTTATCTAAAGAGAAAATGACAAAAATAGGCATTTTGGAGTGCTCAGCATAACATGTACAGCATTATTTATCTGGAATTTGTTCATGGACAGAGATATTTCTGAGGGAGATGAATATATTTTATTGTATAAGGTATGCCTGGCCCATTTGAAATATGAGCAGAAAATCTTTTGCGAGGAAAAATAATGAAACGAGGTCTGTAAATTTGGAGAAGTTTCATGAGGCAAGATATTACATAAGCGCACACAGTGCAATTACTGTGTGTACTTTAGTGTTATCACTACATTGTTCTCTGAACACATTCAGATTAGGGCGCTTGCTTCCTGTCAGATCCATTGAGATCATATTGACATGTTGGCACAGAGAAGCTGCTTCCTAAAATAATACTGTGTTCTTATTATAATACTCATAAACCTTTATAACTTGATGGGTTTATGTGCCATATATATGGGTTTATATGCCATATATACACACACATATATGTGTATATGTGTGTTTCTGTATATGTATGTGTGTATATATATATTAAATATATAATATATATATATCTCCCCAACTCAGATTTGGCATATTTCATTTTATTGGTGAGTTTTCATAGTAGGTGAGAGATTTCTTTTCTTTTCTTTTTTTTTTTAGGTGAGAGATTTCTTAATTTTTGTTTTTAGAAACTCTTAATTTAGTAACATAAAATTATGTTTCTTTTTTTTTTCAAGATTTTACTTATTTGAGAGAGAGAGAGAGAGGGTGCACAAGCAGAGGGAGCAGTATAGGGAGAGGGAGAAGCAGACTCCCCGCTGAGCAGGGAACCTGATGCAGGATTTGATCCCAGGATGCTGGGATCATGACCTGAACTGAGGGCAGACGCTTAACTGACTGAACTACTCAGGCTTCCCTAAAATTATGTTCCTATCATGGAAATTCAAACCTTAATATCCTAAAGCTCCATAATCTTATCTGAGAATATTTTGGGTTAAATATCCAGAACTCCTCTAACACATAAATAGGGTGGAGGAGGGTTTTTACTCAATATTGGTTCAACCAAATATTGATCTTTTAGCATATTAGGAAGTAAAATGTACATGGAAGCAAAAGTAAATGAGAGTAATAATTCTGGCTCTAAATTCTAGTTTGCAAAAATATTAGTTTGCAAATAAAACCCAAAAAAGGTTCTAAAGTCTACACCAGAAAATACATAACAATACATTTCACAAACATCTTTCTAGGTATGATGAATACGTTTCAATAATGTTTGTACAAAAGTGCTTTGAAACTTTTAATCGTTATTTTAATGCCAGTTGATTTTTTTAAAAAAAAATCTGTTTTCATAATTCAGCCACTTGCATCTTTACTACAGAACATAAAGCTGGGCAGAATTCCCAAACACTTATTTTTTTATTGACAAATCTGAGAAAAGGATGTCATTGTAGAAGCTGTATCAGGTATAAACACAGATATAGATTTTTTATTTTGCTATGTGAGAAATGCAATCCTGTGGGTAACTTAAACACTTGTAATTTCAAATCAGTTCTTCCCTGGTTTCTTATTATTCTTTTGTTGCTTTTCAACCTATAGGATGGAGCTGTCCTTGAACTTGGTTTATTTGATCATTCAAGTGCAACCATCAAGTTGTCTGTAATATTTAAAAACTGAGGCTTCATGGTATTATTTGTAAAATAACAGCACATAAACGTTTGGGCTTTGGTTTCTTTGAAATAGAGTGTTGGTTGCTTTATGAATAAAAGCATAATTTCAATTCAGGAGACTTTTTGCCTGAAGCCTATAAGACAGATGCATCTGATTAACTTTGGCAAAACTGGACTGGCCTGTTATTGTAATGTAGATGTTTTCGGGGTTGGGAGGATATTTTAAAAAGGCATGTGAGAAGGTCTTTTTTTTTTTTTTTGGAGACAGCACAGTTTTGCTACAGAAACGGCATCTCCGATTGCTTCATTTTTGCACACTTTTATTTTCTAGTGGAACTTCTCCATTAGCCTGTCTGAATGCAATGCTTCATACTAACACTCGAATAGGGGATGGAACATTCTTCAAAATCCCTGGAAAGTCAGGCCTCTATGCTCTCAAAGTAAGTTGGATTGTTCTGCATATTATGTCTGTTATTACTGGGTATCATGCATTTTTTTTCAGACATGTGAAGGTAAACAAAATTAGATTTGGGTGAAGGGTAGAAAAATGACCCCTGTGCCTTTTAAATGTTTTCAGATGTCTTAAAAATGATTTCATATTAAGAGTAAACAATGACATTTTTCTTCAAGGAAAGCATATCCGTGGTTTCACTCTAACATATGGTAACGGAAAATAGTTGTGGCTTCCTTAAAATTCTTGATTCTTAAAAATTTACATGGAGGAGTGCCATGAATCATCAGCCAAGGACTTAAGATGATCACAGTTGCTGTAAACCATTTGACTTAATGGCCATCATTTGATATACAGACTTCACACCTGTATGCCTTTCTGTCTTTTATAAAAATAAATTTATCTATTCTTCTTGAAAAGTTGCTGGTTTAAATTAATCATTCAGTTTTAAAACAGCAGTAATATCAAGGGAATTTTAAATGATCCATACTTGTTGTGTGAGAAGAATAGAAAAATGAAATAAAAAACTTCAGAAAATGGAGTCTTAATTATTTTAGTAAAATTCCCAACTAGAATGGGAAATGTTATCTAAGGTGCAAAATTACAGAGAATAAAAGCTGATGATCTACACATGGTTGTGTAACTTGGAACAAATAAAATCAATGTATTATTTCTTATAAGTTAAAAATAAGTCACTGCTTTAATACATGATGGGTTACATTTAAAGTTCATTAATGTCCTTTGAGAAGGCTGCTAAAAGTTATACCTGGCAAAGAAGCAGGGGTTCTTTCTCAGCTCCTGAGCATTGCACCTTTCTCACTGTGTGTGTTTCAGAAAATAATACAGGTTAATTAAAAAGACTTGTATTATTTCAGTTGCTTTTTGTAGCTACTTGGATATTTAATTTACTGGTAAAATACTGACTTGTGAAGCCATTTCCTAATATAAGGAAGACTGTAGAATTGAAAAAAATAAGGAAACAATGTATGTCAGAAAGAAACTTTGTTTTGTATAGATTTTAAAAGGCCTAAAAAATCATCTGTGGCAGTGTGCTTTTCCCAGTGTTTTTTTTTTTAAAGAACTGATTTTACGTTAAGATATAAATCTACTGAAACTCCAAATCACAAGCAACAGTGGTAATACTTTAGGATCCTGAAAGTATTTTAAATGTTTTCAGTTGCCAGTACATCTCCATCATAAGTCTTCATTTTTTAAAAAAATAATATAGAAAGAGGAGTCGTCATGCCCAGCTGACGGAACATTGGATTTAGGCTGTGAGTCTGAACTGGATGGCGCAGAAATGGCGGAGGCCAATGCCAGCGGAGAAGGAGATGGAGGTATGTGTGATGAATGTCAAGATATAAACCTTATTCTCTTACAAGTTATATAGAGTTCCAGGAATTCACTGATTGAATTCCCAACCATTAGAGATACAATTCCTTCTCTAAGGCTTTACCACCTACATAGATTTATCATCAAATAATTTTGATTCAAAAGGTTGGCACTAAAGAAAAGTATGCGTTTCTTTGCTTTTTATTTTTATTTTATTTTTATTTTTTTTAAGATTTTATTTATTTATTTGAGAGAGAGAAAGAGAGCATGAACTGGGAGAAGGTCAGAGGGAGAAGCAGACTCCCAGCAGAGCTGGGAGCCCAATGCGGGACTCGATTCCAGGACTGGGATCATGACCTGAGCCGAAGGCAGTCGTCCAACCAACTGAGCCACCCAGGCGCCCTTTATTTTTATTTTTGAACAATATGGACTTTTCTGGATAATATTCTTGAGTATTATCAGTACGTTTCTCCTATAAGGTGAGACTGTTACTGGAGCTATGTAGTGGTTTTATTCTTCTGGGAGGCAGAGAATGCTAATGTTTTCTCTCTGATTGTGTTTCTTTTTCCTGTGATCACAAGTAGTTTTGTGATAGCTTTATTCCTGGGTTTGTCCTTAGTAAATGAAGCTTAGGGTTAATATTCCTCCCAATGAAATAAGGGCCAAATAAGTTATATTCTTGTGAAACTCTTTTGAAAAATGAGTGACCCTTTCAGAATTCTATGGGGGCATTTTCTCCCTCTGAATTCTATCCATGTTAATTAATTTTTATCTTTCTCAGGACATTTACATTGTGATTCCGTTGGTGTGTACAATTTCCATACCGCAGTTTTAACAAATCTTTGTTCCACCAACGCTGCTGGACTTTTTCCTACTCTACCCACTAGTCCCACAAAGTGGACTCAGATCATGATTTGGGAGGAAGACTGTGTCATTAAAGCCTCTGTTGGTGGACTCATAGAAATCAGTAAATTATCTTTAAACAAACAAACCTTAAAGGATCCTTGCAGAAATATCGTATTTCAGTAATAGCCCAAAGCCATTCATTTTATTAACAGCCATAGGAGACTCTTTGTATTCTGACTGGACACTTCTGCCCTTTAAGCTGGTCTGCTTTCTGATAGTCCCCATGAGACTGATTTTGCTTCGGTGCCTATCTGATCTGCAATAGAGGTTGTGAATTAAGGTAGGAAACAACAGATTCTTTGTAAAAAGAGCTGAAGTTGGCTCTGTAGCCTTTTTTTTTTTAAACCAACTTTCACTGAAGTTGATGTCCCTATTCTTATACCTTTTAAAAACTCAACTCTACCCCACATCATTGTTGTGGTAGTCCTGTGAACTTCGACCAGTCCTTGTGGTTACAGAGGGGACAAGGAAGATGCAAAGCAATTTCTGGCTTTCTGGAAGGGCTGGTAAATGGGGCAAACTATTCCTCTTTAGGAGGATGAAGGAGAATCATTGGGTCCTTCCTCTTGTTGCCCTGCCTGCTTTAGTGAGCACTTATGTGCTCTAGCTCTCTCTCTGTCTCTCTCAACCTCTATATTGAGCTTCTGCTATGTGCTGCGTACTGTTTGCAACACTGCAGTTACAGCAGTAAAAAACAAGAACAAAAAGAGACCTCTCACAGATCTTAGGTTGATAGAGATACAGATAATAAGCAAAACAAATGTGTGAAATGTATAGCTTATTCAGTGCCAAAAGTGATATGGGGCAAAATGAATGAGATAAGAGTGAGAGAGAGGAGTACATTTGAGAAAAGATCTGAAGGGAGTTAAGGGAGCAGGTATTTAAGGGGAAAGAGCTCTAGGTGAAGAAGCAACCATTACAAAGGCCTTGAAGCCAGAGAGTGCCTGGAATGTTCCAAAAACATCAAGAGGCCAGTGTGGTTGAAGGCCAGAGTGAGCAAAGGAGAGGATGGTGAGATATGAAGTCAGGGAAGTTCTGGGGTCAGATATTATAGTGCCTTGATCTTGCCTTTTGCTTTAAGCGAGATGTTCAGCTCTTATAGGGTTTTGAGCTAGAGACACAGTGATCTCACCTAGATTTTAGCAGAAGCACTAATTACAAAAATATTGGGGGGGGAGGAGAATAAAGGACAAAAACAGAGGGAGGGACCACTTAAAAAGCTATTGCCATAATCTAGATAAGAGGTGATGGTAGTTTAAAAAAAAAAAAAACGAGTAGCGGTGGATGTACTGAAAAGTGATTGGCTTCTGGATATGTATGAAGCTAGATCCAGTAGGAGCTGCTAGAATTAGCATGGTTATGAAAAAAAGAAAGGCGTTGGAGATAACCCCAAATTGTAAGTGTTATCAAATAGAAGAATTAGCACTGTCTTTAACTTAGATGGAAAATCTGCAAGTGCATTAGTTTCCGGGGCAAGGGGTATTGACCAGGAACTCAGTTTAAGTATTAAGTATGACATTCATTTTAACACCATAATGGATGTGTTAAATAACTTGGACTTATCTGTCTTGAATTTATGGGAAAGACTTTGCTGAAGATATACATTTGGAAATGGTCAGTTTGTAGACAATATTTAAACACAAGAAACTGGATGAGATCACAAAGAAACTGAAGGGAAATAGAAAAGAGAAGAAGCTCAAAGACTGAGTTCAGGGGTATATGAATTTTAAGAGCTTGGAGAAGGTATGGAAAATGATTACAGTAAATGAGACTGAGGATAAATGGATAGGAGAGCATGTTGTCTGTTCTGAAAACCAAGTAAAGAGAGTGTTTCTGGAGAGGAAACACCTCAGATGTGTCAGATACTTTAAGTATATCAACTTAGAATGAAGACTGAGAATAACCATTGGATTTAGTTTTGTGAGGTTGTTGATGAACTTGACAATGACAATTTCTGTCCAGTGATGAGACCACAGCCTGAATGGAGTGGGCTCAAGAGAATGGAAGGACAGAAATTGGAGACCCCAAATGTAGCCAATGCTTTCAAGGATTTTTGAGGTAAAGGGAAGAAGTGAAGTGGGAAAATGGCTAGAAGGGGAAGTGGAATCCAAAAAATAATTTTTTAATATGAGAAATAAATCGGAGATTAATTCTACACTGATGTGTAAAATCCAGTTGAGGAGGAGAATTTGATAATGATGAGGAAGTTGTCCTGTGGCCATGTGCTTGATTAGAGGAGAGGAAACGGGATCTAATAAAGGGATGAAGAGATTGGCCTTATTTAGGACTATAGACAGGTACTCTAAGGAAGCAGAGAGAAAAGTCAGGGTATCTGGATAGAAATGATGGTAGGAGAGTATATGTGGGAGGGGATTATGGAAATTTGCTTTTTATTGCTTCATTTTTCTCAGTGAAATCGGAGACAAGTTCTTCAGTTCAGGATGAGGACCAAGGAGGTAGTTTTGCAGATTCAGGGAGAATATATAAAATGTTCCTCTAGAGTCAGGCAGCATCAAGAATACTCCTAAGGTTGCTAATTCTGAATTTAATACAAGACCAGACAACGTAGGTTGTACTTTTTCCCAGTCATGTTCGTATCCACTGTTACAAGTGCAGAGTCGCTATAGAGCTGGGCTTGACCAGAGTTGGGATTTTGCCAGGTGTGAATGAAGAAGTGAGAGAGGGATGCAGGAGTTAAGGGCGCATGAAATGGAGTGGTTAGGATCAGTCTCCACGGTGTTTAAGGTGGTTGTGGAGGTGAGTAAGGACACGATTATGTGAGGGATGGTGTGAAGGGGGAGGTCTTCTTGGGGTGGAAGGATCGTTTGATTTCGTGTTCTAGAGAAAATGAGTTAGAAGGACAGGTGACTCGAGAGACGAATATATGAAATTGAAGTTAGGAGAAAACTATGGAATGTATGTCTGAGGTTAGAGGAAAGAAAGAAAGGAGCCTGGGTGTAAGGCTGTCAGTAACAGTTAGAGGGTTCACCCTCTCCTGAGTGACCTGACTGAAGGGACCAGCAGCAGCAGCTGAAATTCAGCAATCCTCTGTTTGCCCAGCCTAGTGTTATGGGATGGAGCTGGGCCTCCTTGGAGGAAATGTTGCTTTTTCTTATTTGCACAAAGATGTAAAGGCTGGTGGTGGCCCAAGTATAAAATATTAGAGGATAATATGTGCAGAAGTTGAAACAGACACTTATGTTAGAACTAGCATCGAAAGGGTGTGACAGTTAGGAGCTCAAATCTTCGAAACCTGCAGGGGAGCGACCCAGGATTTGGGAGGTAAGTGCAGGAAGGAGGGGTTTGGATGTGGTTGATGGAATGAGATAACAGACTGGGGGCATCTAAGGGGCAGCAGGGGAAAAGAGAGGTCACCTATCCCGTTTCCAGGCCCAGTAGTGCAAGATGTGTGGAAAAGAAAGGGGCTTCTACCTGAAGGGGTTTTAGGGGAAGTAGTGATCATTGGAGACAGCCAGGTTTTTTTGTAGCTCAAGATGTGAAGGGAAGTTTTCAGAGAAAAGATGGGGGCTACTAGATTTTGCTAATTGACTAATCTTGAATTTCAGAGGAGACAGTGGGAGGGTTTTAGTGGCTACAAGGGGGTGGAGGACCAGGTGGGAGCACTCCGCCAATAGCTAAAACAAAGTAGGGAAAGGAAACTTCCCTAATTTGAAATGTGAATAGGAACTTCACAAAATAATGCATACCCCACACATCTCCAGCTAATGTGACCAAGACTAAATTTTCTGGTCTCTACTTTGAAGTTGCATTAGAGAAACTGCTTTGGGGGAATCACTGAATGGATAGTAAATAGCTAGTTTCCTTGAGTATTCCTTAACTTGCCCTTTTGTTTGCATCTTAGGGCAAACCACAATTGCTTCTTTTTAGGACAAGTATATTTCCTATCCATGTAAATACCATATACTTCTGTGTATAACCCATCAACCTTGCCACACTTACCTTATTGAAAAGGTAACCTTTTCAATAACCTTGCCACACTTATTGAAAAGTGTAACCTTGCCTGTAACCTTGCCACACTTATTGAAAAGGACTGCCTCCACTGCCCAGCCTTTGTAAGCCGTATATGTTTTAATCCTCATAATATTCCTTATGAGATAAATAATCTTTCTAGGCTCTGTTATTTTTTTTAATTTTTCTATTTTTAATTTTTTTTCTTGTGAGAAAACAAACTTTGATAAATTAAATATCTTATTCAAGTGGCAAACACAAAAGCCAGGCTCTAACCACAATGATCCTCCCTTGGAATCCCAGGGGACACTATTAGCCAGGCGTCATTGATATAATTTTGCTTTTCCCACATTTGTGCAAATCTGTTCTGACTATAGACTTGAAAATTTGACAAAGAGGAACCCCTAGCTTATCCGAATTAAGGAGTGGGATACCACACGACCTCTTACAAATCGATAATAAAGTCCATGACGCTGAAGCAGTTAAGGTGATTTCCTTGCTGATTTTGTTTCTAATACATATTTGAACCAGAAGTTAGAATGGATACAATTTCTGCACTTCTAACAGCTGTACAAATACACTTTGAAAATATAATCAGAGAGAGAGAAGGTGGGGGCTGTGTGGGGTTGGGTGGATCTGGGAGCCAGGGCAGGGGGAGAATGAGAGGGGAAGGAAATGGGGAGGGTCCCACCATCTGTTTTTTTCCTTCTCCTCGCCCATTCCTCCTTTGGGATAAAAAGAGTGGGAAGTGCGGAGGTGAATGATAACTATCAATTGGTAACATACCCTTGTGGCAATCCAAAGAATAAGTCTCTGCTACCATAGAGTTATTACAAATTAATAAAGATCAATGGACATTCGCTGTACCATTAAATAGGGTAAGCAAAGAAATATTTTTTTAAAAAAGACACTTTAATGGTATATGCAACCATCCAGTTGCCTTATATTTTTAATAATATTCCTTAATACAACATAAACAATGATTTAATAGTAATAAAAAAAAGACACTTTAAAAAAACTGGTAATAGAAAAATCTTAGTAGCTTGATTCCAATCAGTAATACCTGAAATTTTAGATTCGAGGTAATAATAATAATGCTTTAGTCCTCCTCTTGCAGTCAATTGGCCAGAGAAATATTCTTATTAAATGGGTGATCTTTTGCCAAGATACTTTGTTTTAAAGTGTTTTGAAAGTTTTACCATGTGGGGAAGGTGGCATATTATTGATTATAGGGTTTACGAGACACAGAACTGTAGTAACGCGTATGTTTCTTTGACTCCTACCAGTTTCTCAAGTTGGTAAGAATTAGACATACAGACTCCAGAAAGTAAGCTCTTCAGATTTCATAGACTTTAGCTCTAGAGATTGAAGAGCGATTTAGGTGAATCATTTGATATATCTTTGTTGACAACCCATGACCATTTATGCCAATGTAAGTATAGATCTCTGTCACCCAAAGAAAATATTTTGGATTTTATGGGCTATTTTAGTCAGAGATTTATGGGTATATTTGTGTCAGAGTTGTTTTCTGAGCATAATACATTGGTGTATCATGAGTTTGTTCACACATATTAAGTTGACTTACAGTGCGTTTCTGGCTGCAAAACCCATACATATTTTATATGAAATAATAGCTTCACTAGATAGTCCTCACCCTCTTCACCTTCTTTTTATAAATTATTATTAACAAGAAAAAAAATTAATTTCTCTTTTCGTGGCCCTGATTTATATTGCATGTTTAAAATCAAAAGCAACCATCCTATTTTTTAAAACGAAGAAACTGGAGAATGTACAATTTTCATCCACAGAGATCAAAAAAGGTTCTGCTTGTTATTAACCCTAATGGCTTTCAGGGAGGAAGCTGCATTCTGGCAGGGGAATTAGTATTTTAAAAGTCTCTATTTAGGGGAAAAATTACAGAGAACATATATCCTATGTTTTAGTCCTTAGATCCCAGGGTAAATAATGATTCCAACATTTGAAGAATTTTATATGGTCCTTTTTCATTATTCTTTACGGCCAGCTTTATAAGTGGGTTTCTGATCGTATGATTCTTGGCAGGGTTGTGTTAACTTAATGAAACATTATTCAGCTCACTCTTTGTTTTCGTTGGCTTGGAGGCTGCAGTTTAAGGGGTCTTTTTTCAGAAGTGAAAAGTGCCTTAAGATGGCCTGAAGTGTGTGGATAGGATCTCTGTTGAGACATCAATTACGCACAGATGAGGAGCCTCCTGGAGGAAGTGAGAAGTGTACTAATGAAGGTTTACATGCCCTCCGGGAGTAGTCACACTGACAGTTTATCAGTGGCAATTTTATAGAAGGGATCAGGGAAAAGAAAACGAGGGGACTGTGGAGTGTGAAGGCAGTGTTTCGAGTAACTTTGGAGGACGTTGCTAACCTCTTCGGTGTTTCTTTTCTCGTGGCGGTATCGGTCTCGTTGGGCTGGGGGTTTTTCAGTAGCTAGTCTGTGGTTGCTTCCGGGTGATGGTACCTAGGACGGAACCTGTGCCTTCATCTGTGTGTTCAGGATCCACTTCTACTTGCCAGCCGCTCCTTAGACTCTTGCCAATGAGGGAAGGGAATTCTTCCGGTGGTGGGAC
Organism: Nasua narica; assembly: GCA_028533885.1. Lineage (NCBI taxonomy): Eukaryota > Metazoa > Chordata > Mammalia > Carnivora > Procyonidae > Nasua > Nasua narica. The sequence goes on from CM052808.1 coordinate 45,263,308, forward strand.
TGGGTCCTCTGATTTTCTTAGGTTAAGCTAATCTGTCTTTTCTCTAACATTTCTTTCTCCTTACCAGCTTTGTTAGCTCATGGAGACACCTGTTCTACATTGGTGGCCTAGAGAAACTTAAGTATGTGAAAATTATATTGTTTTAGTTACACATGGAAGAAAATATGGAGGAAAGAGAATACTCTTCATAGTCAGAAATGACCATTGGCAGGATGTCAGACCTCTGCCCACTCTTTCCTTATTCTTCCTTCTTTCAACCCAGCCCACAGCGTTCATGAGAAGTACGAGGGACTTCAAGTTCATGTGGGCTGGACCCCAAACCAGTATTTATTTGACTTAAACCAGTCAATTCAGCTAGATATGATGCTAATAGTAAATGTCCAGGGGGATAGGAATCTCAGGCTCCTTTATATTTGTCTCTATGTTTTGATAACCTTTATAGTCAAGAATGCTTTCCTTATGCTGAAATCTTTTTGTGTGTTTAATTAAACTAATTTTCTCTTTTCCCCCACTGTCTGATGATGAGGAACAGCTGGGCATCATCTAGATACCACCCCTCATCTTAACTTCTTCAAATGACTTATCCCAGCTCTTTCATATATTTTTGGTTTACTATTTTCCATTTCTTTTACCCATTAGGGACCTCTTTTTCTTACATAATTCCCCTTGAACTATGAACTTTCTTCTTGAATAAATGGATTTTCGTCAGTTTTAATAGCCTGGAGTCATGGAGGAAAAGAAAGTTTTCTAAGTGCAGATAAAGTGACCCATTTAAGTGTACTTTTCCGGTCTTTTCTTGTGCTCTGAGAGAAATATTTCATAATATTGAGATAAAGATTGCAAAGAGAATATGATCTCATAATAAAAGCAAACTTCCTCTCAAATAAAACCAGAATTAAAGGTATTCCTTCAGTTACTCATCTTAACAAGCCAGCTTTCTGTTTGATTTATTAGTTTATAATTAGTACATATGAACAAAGCACCCATTCTTTAAAGAGTAAAGTACTTTTTTCATGGATGCCAGATAATCCGTTCTCTCCTTTTAAAAGTGACAGTGTATAGCCATTTCTCAGTTAACCACCTCAGTACCTTATCTAACTCTCTTTTATTATATACTAGAGTTATCTTTTATGTGTCAGAGTATAAAGTACTTGGTAGTGATGCCCACAAGTGGGGGAAGCGCTCACCCCTGACCTTATACCAACCTTTTAATGATACTCTTCTTGCCTGCTTCTTGTTGTCTCTCGTTTTCTGAGTGGATTGCTGTGTTTCTGTGTAGATGTTTCAGGAACCTACTACAGTATGGAAGATCACAGAGATTGGGCAGTATAGCAGAAATAGCTTCCACTGTTCTGCCCTGTGCAAGCAGTTCATCGTGCCATTGCTCTCCCTAATTCTGAGAGGCATCCGTCGCTACAGATCTGGTACCTGTAGGGTGTGCTTTTTCTATTAAATACTTTTATTTCTGGTTTGAGTTTCTCTTTTCTGACTTTAAAGGGATATTCGTATGGATATCCAGAGATATTAGTATAACTGAATGGCTCTGGTGATAGAGTGCCTGTAGGAGGGATTCCTATAATTGTACCTTCAATCTACAAATGTTCTTCCTAGTTAACTAGGGAGCTTCAGTGTCCTGTCCGGGGCAAACCAAAGTGTCTGTGACCCATTTGGGGACTCTGCAATGAAACTGCAGTCCATCCAGTTCCATGATATTGGAGAAGCATCACTTGTAGCCTCTGAGATCAGCCTGATTACATCTTGTTAGGATCATGTTCTTACTGATAGAAATTGCTAGTATAATTATCATCTGATTGGCCATTCCTCTTGTTTTATTTTGCTCCCTTTTCTGCAAACCTCTTCTGCCTAAGAAGAGGGCTTTATTGGGCTAATAAAGCAGGATATAAAATACAGTAAAATTTTCAGTTGTTTTAGCTATATTTTATTCATAGATGATACTCTAAATACTATCAAGTATCAATAGTTAAAATGTTTAGACAATTTCTCCCTTGACAGTTTCTTAGGGGGAAATCGCTATTTTCACTATTTTATTGCCAGTATTTCTCTATGTAATTGCTGGCCTTTCTTGGAATCTCATGTGCTTTGAATGTTGTCTTTTATAGCAGTGAGGGAAGTTGTTTAAATTCCAATATCTGTACCTATCTTGGAATAAGGAATGCTTTTAGAGAAGCTAGTTCTCCTTAGTCTGGATCCAAAAAGGATTAAGGAGTTACCATTTCTCTGAAAGAAATGGAGTCCAAGAAAGATTTTTGGGGTCAAATGGGGTTTGCCTGGTCCTCACTAAGTCATTTTGCACAGTTTTTGGCATGTATTTTGTTACTGTGTATATCCAGAACATCTGAATTGAACAATTTCAATGTAAGTATGATACATAAAGTGTGTACAATCCAAATATACGCTTCTTTGATTATTTGCCATGTGGGGATACTTTTGAATTATGTGCTTATCGATCTTTCAGAACAAATTTTAGTTATCATTAGTAGGTTTTCATACACTTGGTTTTCCTCAGATAGAATTAATAGTCCTATACCATAGTTCTTAGAAAAAATACATTTTAAAAAAGCTTTATAGGTCTTGGGTTTTATTCGCCGTTGTCCTCCAGCATTTGATGCAGTGTTTGGCACAGAGGTGCTCAGCAAAAAAGTTTTGCAACTGAATGAATGATATTCACAAATAAACAAGCTTCCTCTAAGACTCAGTTCTCTTTTAAAATGTGACTGAACTCTGTGCACAGTGTTATTCCTAATACACTCTGTGCTCTTCAATTTATATCTTTTATTTATAAAAACTATATTAAACTTACCATGTATGTCAGGATTATTTCTACAGAAAACTATTTTGATAGCATCTAGTTTGATCAGAAAATTGAAAGGGAGTAATTGGAGGGAGAACTGATAGAAATGAAATGGATCAAAGGCTGTTCTTCTTCCTGCTCGGATTAGACCTGGAAACACCAGTTACCTCTGATAGCCTATTACTTATCATGTGGTTTAGTGGGACATACGTCAATTAATATCTTTGTTGCAGTGACTCTGTTGTGTGCAGATCCTGTTCTGTGGTGTGGTTCTGCCCTCACATAGCTGCTGCCATTTCAAATAAGCATTGTGATTTCTAATTTTGGATTTTAAATCCAAACTGACTTTCCTCTTAAAATGAGGCAAGAAGTCAGGATGGCAGAAGGAAGTTTATTTACATTGAGTGGCAGGTCATGTGACTTTCCACGGGTATGCATAGGATGTTTTGTGGTTTGGTTTTCATATTTTCCCGAACTGATTTTAGGATGATTTAAAAAAAGTTTCGTAAGATAGAAAAAAAATTCACATTTTATGTATGCTTTTCCATAATAATTAAACTCTGCTTTGCTGAGTTCCCCTTCCTTGAATTCTTATTAAAAAGCAGTCATTGAACATTGATATTAAAAATAGACATTTTAGATAAAATTCATTAAAATCAAATTTGACAATTTTGCTTAATAAACATTTATAGATCAACTGCTCTGCACCTATCTTTGCACCGAAGTATAAGTCCCTGAGTGGCTGGACTTGTGGGTGGTGAGGCAGACAGAAGCATCGTTTGCGGAGAATGCCATGAATTCATATACTAGGTTCCAAGGAAACATGGCAAGAGAAGGAGTAAGTCTACTTCAGAGATGGGCATAGTCAGGAAGGCTTTGGGGGAAGCTATTCCAAGGTGGTCTGCCAAGATGAATTCACCAGGCAAAGAAATGGAGAAGGGTATTTGGATGAGGGACAGTTGGAGCAAGTACAATAAATATAGCAGGTCACTGTGTTCAAGAAACACAGCAGGGTCTTGGTTGGTTGGATCAGAGAGGATTGGGGAGGCAGACAAGACATAAGATGAGAGAGAGACAAAGTCAAGGTTGCATTCAATTTCTCCTTTCTTTGTGTCTTGGTTTAAAGGTCAAAGCCCTCTTGTACACTTGTCCGTGGTTTAGTAATTACACTGGGGGGAGTGGTGCCCAAAGCTTCTGTCATTCAACTTAAAAAAATATGAGCTCTAACCCGTATTTTCTAGTTTGATCTCTTTTTGAAGTTGAAGGCTGAATGAAAGAAAGGAAAGAGTAGGACAACATGGAGACTCTGAAAGTCAGAAATCCAGTCTTGCTGGGCAGTCACCAGTTTCTTTAGCCTTTAGGACTGTCTCATGATGATGTGGAATCTTCCATTTCTTTTTGCTCCTGAGCCTTTCAAATAGAATATTTTGGATGGGAGGTTTGGGAATCTGAGTGTGAGTGAGAGTGGAGGTAGTTGAGTGGCAAATATTGAGAACCTCATTACCTGTTTGAATATAAAACAAGCAGGTTAGCTTTTAGCTCTGTCTTTGGCTTTGCCTACTTTTGGCAGCCAAGCAAAAGGTAGACAGAAATAGCATTTCTGTATCTTTTATAAAAAGTGTTTCCTTGTCTTCATTTTGTCCACCTACAGAAAGGGCAGGCAGTCTTGTGGGGTTTTGAGGTGTAATTCCTGGCATTCATTTTTGTGATCATGCCAGTGGAGGCAGGAAGAAAAAAAAAAGCCCCATTCTTGTTTGAATGCCCAAAACATATCGCTTTCTAAGCTGACTGTCAGTGTTTGATATTTATTGGATAAAACATCTGTCCCGATTCTTCAGTTTCCTGGTTTCTGTTGTAATTTCACATACAGGGGATTTCCCTTGGTCCTTTCTTTAACATTAATTTTTCTTTGGCTTGTATTTCAGAGGCCAAATTCAGTCCCTTCTATAAATATTCAGGCAAGTGTTTAAAATGAGCCCTGAATTATTTATTTATCACATCTGTTATTAAGAAAGCTGCAAGAATGAAGTAGAAGTGAAAACCGTATATTTTGTCAGAATATGAATCTGCAGCATGAACCTCCCCAGTCCAACTACTTGGTGTTTTTCTATTCAGCTGCCCTCATCATATCTCTGGCAAAAGGGTGAATAAAATCACTCATACACCTGTGTTAAGGGTCAATTTTTGTCTGTATACGCACACACACGCAAACACATGCACACACACTACGTGCACATAGTCGGCACACACACAGATGCACTGTTTGGAGCTTATTGATTAGATTGTGCATTTCATTATTTCTTGACTTTTTCCTTAAAAATAAGGTATTTGGTTTTAACCCAAAGGAACACTCATTTATAGATTTCATTTTCTATTACATTTACTTTTTGTAAAGAGTCCATAAATATTTTATCAGAAATAATGAGGGCAAAATGGTTCGATCCAGGGAAATAGGACCAATTTCCAGAGGGGGAAATCCGGGAGGAAATTGACTATGTAGGAAGGAATTCTCATGATGCTTCACTTCAGCATAGGATAGAATGTAAGATATATCAACATAGAGGTAAAAAAAATGATTCATCTTGAGAAAAAGCTTCATAGGATTGCTTGATGCTGTTTGATTTTATTGTCCTCCCCTCCATCTGAAGTTCTGGGCTCCAAATGGAACCAAATCTTCCTTCTGGAAACACTAAATAACATGTGAAGCACTATTAACTTGGTGGAATGGTGAATTTAAATGAAGTGTGCATTATATCCTCTGATACCTAAACAGGTATCATGATACCCTGTGGCCTCCTAGGTCAGAGGGAAATAGAGCAAGTTCTAAGATATCTGTCGTGCTCAGGAAGGAAGGTTGACTGTGTACTGCTTACTGTTGCGGTCAGATGAATGCAGGGGGGACGGAATGAGGCTTTCATTCCACACAGTCTAATTCAGCATTGGTCGTTTGGGGATCCTACTTCATTGGAGTTTACCTTTGCAAGGCTTATGAATACAAGCTCTTCCTAAGCAAATGGGTAAATCTGTTTAGATGCCCAGTGTGTAGAACTCTTCTCCTATTTTCTCTAGGTTCCCTAAAATCCAGGGTGGCATTTGGTTCTCCTTTTTAACTAATCAGTAAGTTTCAATTTCTCAAGGTGGAAATACTACTCTAAGAATGTTAAATAATAAAACATATTTGCTAAAGCACACTTTGGTTCTGGCTGGGCTTCTGTTGCCACATATAGGTCCAATCAATTGGACTCACTTGTCCCCCCTGCGACCTTCCTCTCAGTTCTTTGGTTTGTCTCACTTCATATTGACTCCAGAACATTAAAAAGGCCATCTGTGTAATCACTGTAAAAGTAAATTTATCTTTGAAATATAAACTGATAATTAATTTCTGATATTTCCTGATGGGGAAGATTTGGCAAAGTATTATAATTTACTGTAGTGATCATTGCAAGAGGAAAAGCCTAGGAGCCATAGTCCATGGGGGCAGGGTCATGAGGTATTTCTTAACCACAACATTTATTAAGGAAAAGGATCAGATGGTATCAAATAGAAACAAGTCACCTGATCTTTAATTCCAGGATGTCTCTGAATTTGTCCATGGACAAATCCTTTGGCTTCTTCAACCCTAGTATTTCCTGGGCCAATCACTTTCACCCATAGTTCTTAATTTTTTCATGTCTGTGACTAAATGACTTGATCTCCCTGCCCTTATTAACTTCCCGTCTCAGTATCTTCGGGATGCAACTAAATTAAACTTTGAATTAAACATTGAATTCTCTACATCAGTTCTGAGCTTTGAGGCCAGATATTTCAAATGGGAAATTACGGGTCTGGCCCTGACTCCCAGCTCTGCTATTTTGTTGACTGTGTTACTGTAGGCAAGTCATCTTGCCTTTCAGAGCTCTAGTTTTCTCTCTCCAAAACAGAGGCAGTACCTTTCTGTCTTGCAAGGAAGCAGCAGCGACATGGCAGGGATGAAATGAGATCACATAATAACTAACAATTATTGCCTGAAACTTGTTCCTTTTGTTTGGTCCTCAGTAACTTGATTACTTTCTGTCTTAAAACAAAACCTGACTCTTTTTCCCCAACATACTCTTTCATGAGCCACATTTTTATTTCAAGGCAACATGTGCTTGAGTCTATCTAAAGCAGCCTGAGTGTTCTTAACACTGTGCACGTGCATATGCTTCCATTTTTGACTCGAATAATTTTTACTCCTCCACCTGTCTGTAAAGCTCAGGTCAGAATCCTCTCAAGTTACTGGTTCCTTCGAAAATATTCTTGGATTAGTGTTAACCCTGGTGCCCTTAAGAAGTCATATTTTGAGCTTTTCCAATATGTTCTCAAGTTATTTTTTTTTCCGTCTAGCTTCCTCTTGCCTCTTGCCTTTGACATCTGCCTTCATTCTGCCGCCCATCGCAGTGCTTCCTTACTTTGATTTGCCACATAATGCCTTCCCCTCTGGTGTGCACAGAAGAGGGCCTGCATCCCTCTGCGGCCAGAGTCCAGCCTCTTCTCTTTGGTGGAGGGTTTGAGGACTGAAGATGAGTGCCAGCCATAACCCAAGTTCCACAGAGCTGAGGGTGAATGTGGCCTCTTGTCACCCATGTCAGTGAAACATTGGTTCTTCTAAAAAAATAGCTTTTTGAAGAAGATGTCCTCCGCAGAATAGGCAACAGGAAAGCTTGATTCTGGCAAAAATCTCTGTAGATTATATCTGCAGAGAGCATGATGTTCTTGAAAATATTTGCCTTAAATTGACATGCAGCATCTTGGCTTTTATTTTTCCTTCTCCGTGATAAATGACTTGGCCCATAGAGTCAGATAAACATGTCCCAGTAGGCTAGGAGGTCTACAGAAGGAAGGCTATTAAATGGAAGAACACCATGGCCCTTGGTAGATTTGAAACACAATTTCATGAATTTACATTGTTTCTTCAAAGGACTATGCATTGCTCAATCTGCATATTCAGATTTGGAAAGCATCTACTGACTCCCAAGTCTTAAGACAGATATTATGCTCTTTTTTTATGTCCACACAATAGCCCTATGACATAGGAATTATCATCAATTAGTGGGTAAGGACACCGGGTGTAGAGAGGTTACGTGTAACTGTGACCACCAGTTATTAAGTGGTCTGTTCTCTCAAATCTAGATATTCTTCTTTTCACTGTGCTATTTGGCTTTATTTTAGGTATCCATTTTCAATTGGAGAAAAGCTCCAAGTGAGTTAATTACAGTGGATATAAAAAAAGGAATTCAAATTAGTAATATCATTATCTCTCTCTGTTTCTAGTTTATGCGAAGCAGGTAACTGATGAAGCATCTTCCACTCGAGATTCAAGCCTTACAAACACAGCAGTGCAAAGCAAGTTAGCGTCTTCCTTTCAGCAACACACCAAAAAGGCTCTGAAACAGGTAAGAGAGCAGCCATTCGTTCTTTGTTCAACCTCCTTAAAGTAAAGGGTATGAGGTGGAGAAGGTAAAATCCATAAGAACATAGCAGCCAGAGAGCAACAGAGATGTCCTGAATTCAACTGCTTCCATAATATTCATACACTAATTTTACTTGGCTAAAAACTAGGAGAGGCTTGGCTGAGAACTTTGATGTAAAATAGAAGAGGGAAAATGTGCTTGGAGCCATGAAAACTTATATTAAGATTTTCTTGTGTGAGATTTATAGTAAACATTTTAGGTTCATTAAATGCATTATGTATTTTGAAAATACTGTCTCTGTGATCTCATGCTTAATGAATAGGTGATGTAAAAAATAGATAATTTGTTCCTTGTGATTGAGATGCATTAAGTTACAACTAGGAAAAATAGTAATTGTGGCTTACTTTTATCAAGAATGTCTACCGGTGAGTGGTGCCAAATGGAGGCTAATTGTGCAATATCATCTTGATACTACGTAAGCGGTCTTGATCTCTGTGCCCTTGCGCCAAGATGGCGATAGGAGGGAATGGTTGCAAGGTTAGCCTCTAGGCTCTGAAACACCCCGGGTTGAATTCCTGCAACTTTAGGCAAAACACTTTTCTCCTCTGAATCTCGAATTTCATGTCTAGAGAATGTGGAAAATAGAAGTACCTTTCACATGAGAATGATCTGAGAGAAGTCTGTGAGGCGAGATGTCAGAAGCACACGGCAGAATGAGTGAGCCCCGATAGCCACTCAGTAGATACTGGCTATTGCTGCCACATGGGCAAATTCCAAACTGGGCGTGGAAGAGGAGAAGATGCTGTGGTTAGATGGGGACATTGCATGACCGTAATGTGCTCGATAAGTGGGAAGCTTATATATGTGACCGTTCACGTGAAAATTCACGATTTTCCTTTGTTTAACTGCCTTGCTCTCCCATATTTATTTCGCTCTTTCTGCGACGTCCCCCCTCCATTACACCTCCTGCAGACCCTTACCACGTGTAGGAATAGAAGTATCATTCTAATAATATATTTGTAACAAGGAAGAGAAGAAATGTTTAAAAAAAGTTAATTTTTTTTAAATTTCACTAACCTGTGAAGCCTCTTAATTAATCCTATCCAGTTTCCTAGACTTAGAATGTCTGCCCTTACCTTCCCCTCTACTTCAAACAAGGAAACTTAGGAAAGAAACTCAACATTTTTGTACTGAATTACATTACTTTTCTATTCTGTATTAATTATTGAAATTGTAGTATTTCCTTTCATTGGTATTATATTTAAGGTAATTAGTGTTACATTAAATAATCTTTGATGAGATTGCCGTTTATATCTTGTACGATGTTTTAGACCAAAGAACAAATTGAATTCAGTGTTGAGATCCCTTTTTAATTAATCAAATAAAGGATGGATGACAGTAGGGAAGTCCAGGAAAAGGCTTATTCAGGTGGCAAATGGAATGCAGAAAATAAAATGCTAACCAGGAGAGAACAAAGGATACAAAGCTGGAAACCGGTACTCGTAGCATTTAAGAAACATAGATGTAGTCATAAATGAAAGTCATACTTCTGAAGGGCAGTGATTTAGAAAATATGTACACCATGAAATATTCCTGTATGTGAATGTAAAGATAAAAATTCAGATTGATGTCTTGTCGTGTCTCACTATTTTTTACTTTCTCCATTTTGGTTTCATATCATTTGAACATTTTTTACAATGACTCAATCATTTCACAACTTTGAGTTGGTGTTTTTGTGTTGTTGCAGAGAATGTGTTCACGGAAAGTGCCACTTGCTTGCTTAGGATCTAAGCCTCGTCTTAAGAAACCTGTCCTATAAGTTTCTTAATGTCCCGGAAGAGCTGTGTAGTAATTTCTTAAAACTTCGTATCGTAGAACCAAATAGCAAATTAGCTACTGTGGGAAGATGGCACAATATATAGCAGATATGCTAATATTTGATTAATAATCAAATTCATATTGGAAATACATTAGAAAAAAGCTGCTCTTGCAGAATTTTGCCCAGATTCCCTGTAATTGCTGAATTTCTTAAGACGGCATTTCAAAAATTGACTAAACATGAGGCATTTTAAATTGTAGCAGCCTCAGCAAATCTGCAGCTTGCTTTTCTTTTGGGTAGTCGTTTGGCTATGACCATGTAGAATTCTTTGTAAGTATATATATATGTATGTGTACATACATGCGTATGTGTTCTGTATTCATAAATACATGTTTTGTGTGTATATATGCTTCTATAAATCATCTAATGAATGTAGGGCCAGCTGAATGACTCTAATGACAGTTACATTAGCTGACATTTACTTTTCTGAATTCTAGACATTATGCTCTATATTTTATATATATTGTGTCATTTAATCCTCATAGAAATCCTTTGACGTTTGTACGAGTATTCTCATTTTTCAAGTGAGGGAAATAAGGCCCAGAGAATTTAGATTACTTGCCCACAACTGTTCAGCGAGTACATTTTGGAGCTGACTCTTGAACCCAGAATGGTAGTTTTAGATTCTTCCCTCTTAACTGATAGTGCCTTTTAGCATATGGTATATAATATGATAGATGAATTTTTGACATTATCTCTAGAAATTTACATTCTTCAGTATTTGTATAATGTAAGGAAAGCAACGTAGCATAATCATTAAGAATATTATATTTGAATACAGACCGTTTATGTTTGGTTTCAACACATACTACTGGCAGACCCTCAAATATATCAATTATATAGCTCTTATCATTTTGCTAGAAGTATATTCTGGGTCAGTCGGCCTTTAGTAGTTTGACTGTTCATTGGGCAGTGTAGATTCTTACAAAGAGGTAGGTGGAGCTATGGTGAGAAAAAAAAAAGAGAAACAAAACCCAGTAGCTTTGTAAGCATAAGTGTACTAAAAATAATAATAATAATTTAAAATGAACTCTCACGCAAAATAAGCCAGACATAATTTCTCAGATCTGAGGCCTCCATACTCACCCAAAACATGTTGCATAGAGGGTGGGTCCTTTTATTCTGTGATACTGCTGATCACGGTATAATTACAGGCTGGGCACTATTGAGGCTAGAATGTCCCTTGACTGCTGACATAGAATATTTTCATTGCTTCTAAATATTTGGGTTCATTTTGCTTTCTGGTCATCAGAATGTTAGTTAACATCCTATGTTGGATATAATTGCATGAACAATATATTGTTATCGTAGTAGATATTTTTTTCTGAATATGCATATTCCAAATAAACATATTCAGAGGCCTCTAGAGAGTAGCAGCTTGCTGATTATTACCTTGTTCCCTGTCTTCTTTCTGCCTTGTTCTTTTAGTTATAATGATCCTAAAAAATAGGAAATGAATAGATTTTGAATTTTAAAGAAGGAGAATTAAGAAAGATTAAATTTTGGAAGTTTTGAAACCGCAGAATCAAATGAAAGATTGGGGAAGGATGAGTTCTGCGGCGATGGGCTGTAACATGGTGTAGAACAGAACCTTTCCATGTCGTTGCTGTTGTTTTGCTTGACTTCCTTCATTATTTATTTAGGGTGGTAGAATTTATTCATAAAGTTGCAGGTATTTGACCCCCTCCTCTTATCACAAAGCAGATATAGTGTTGGTATTTTGCTTTAGCTTTATGTGTTTGACCAATATTGTGAAATCCCAAAGACTATGTTGCATGAGAGCACTTTCTTGAACATGGGCGTTGACATTTAGCTCGAGAGCAACAGTGCAAGTTGGTGGTGCTTGACTTAGCCAGCTGTTTCCTATGTGTGTATTTCTAATTATTTTGGCATTCACAGCATGTGATACTTTCAGATTTTTCAGTGAAGGGCTCATTCCATTCAGTGTATTCTTAAGTTACATTGTTAGTGTTGTTTTTCTGTTACAATAAAACAGGCCTTACTTGTTTATGCAAATTCTAAGTTAACACAAAAGCCTGTGATTTTAGGTTTTATTTTATTTTTCATTAGAGTAGAAGTGAGAAACCATTACTTTTTTTTAGAATTATCTGACAAGCTTTTTGTTGAAAAAATAAAATGTTTATTAAAGGGTTGACTTTTTTTTTTTTTGGTTTCTTTTTACAAGAGACTGTCACAATACATCTCTAGAGAAAAGCATGCTCAGTTCTCCTCTTGATTTATTTCCTTTTACTTAAAGCCAGAATTGTCACTGATGCATGATAGGATCTTCACTTTTCCCTGACTGGTTTAGCTCTGTTATGTGTTTCCTTTAAAAAATGAGTTTATTTCCAAGTTTAAGCCTATAAATTTCTCTCATACTGAATACTACCTGGAAGTGTTAAACTTGGTTAGTACCATGTACTCTGTGGAGCTTGGTCGTGTTGGACATTATATATGTGGGCACTTTAAAGATAAATTCCTTCACAGTAGACTGCATTTAATACTTACCATCTTCCTGTTTAAGTTTTTTTTTTGTTTTTAAAGATTTTTTTGTTTATCTGAGAGAGCGTGAGCTGGCACTCGCGCAAGGTGGGGGAGGGGCAGAGGGAGAGGGAGAAGCAGATTTCCCACTGAGCAGGGAGGCCAATGTAGGGCTGGATCCCAGGACCCTGACATCATGACCTGAGCCAAAGTCAGACGTTCAACCCACTGAACCACCCAGACACCCTTATTTCAGTCTTGATGGTGTCTTTCTGGATTTGAAATTATAGGATTTAAAGTTGTTCAATAAGATATTCCATTAGCATTTCAAACTATAGCTAAGGCTTGAGTAGTTGGAGAGTACCTCATTGATATCATCCCCCTCAGATTAATCTAGACTAATGCGGTAGGACTTACTATGTAATGTCAGTGTCAAAATAAAACCATGTTACAGATTGAGCAATAGGGCCACCTCTGGTTAATTGAGACCTTTGGTGTGGAATAGAAAAAGCCACCTCTTATAATTTGTCACAACAAAATAAAATCTCCCCTTTCAGGGTAGCCTTATGCAGAGCAAACCTCCCACGACCATCCAAAGTGACACTTCTAGGGATGCCTTGGTGGCTTGGTCAGTTAAGCACCTGCCTTCAGCTCAGGCCATGATCCCAGGGTCCTGGAATCGAGTCCCGCATCGGGCTCCTTGCTCATCAGGGAGCCCGCTTTTCCCTCTGCCTGCCTCACCCCCTGGTTGTACTCGCTCTCTCTGTCTCAAATAAATTAATAAAATCTTTGAAAAGAATAAAGTGACTCTCCTAGTCTTATTTTCTTAATCTAATCATGGCTTTATATTTTCCAGGCTGTGGGATATCCAAATTTAAATAACGTTAAGTTGCATTTAACTTCTATTATATTTGTAACATATAATGTCAAGTAGGAATTTTCTTATTCTTCTGGAATTTTAGCTAAAGCTGAGGATAGTGGGATAGAAGTATACATGTGGTAAAGAGAGTGTTAGATGCAACATCAAAGGACTTAGTGAGAGAGACCGATGGCCCCGGACTGTCCCCCAATACCCAATATAAAAAATAGTTCAAGATTCATTTGAAGGAGCATTTATTGAAGGGATTTTATAAAAGCAGATAGAGCTCTGCTATATCCACAGTCGGTGAAAGGAGGTACAGTCTAAGTGAGAGGAAGACGCAGAGAGAAATACTCGTGAAGGGTGGATTTTTTCCCAGGAAGGGAACCTGTTGTCTCACACACTGTTAGGAGGCATACACACACACACACACACACACACACACACACACACACACATGATATATACTCTATATATAGTTATAACTAGATAATATCCATGTATATAGTTATAACTAGATAATATATGGTTAACATCATCTGTATAACTAGATAATATACACCATACAAATCTATCAGCTGGCCTTCTGCCTCCCCAAAGATTGTGATGCTTTGACTATGATAACACTAGGTAAGACAACCTTGACCTTTTTGTCATCCCTTATTTTCAACTCTGATCCTGGGAAACCTAGAAGAAGAGAAAGGAAATGGAGGAAGAGTAAAATCAGGAATCTCTTTGTTAATGAAGTTTTTTTGACCCGAGACATAGGTGTAGCCTGGGGAGAGCAGAAAGAAGACTTCATATTAGACCTTATGTTTTTAAGCCTGAAAATGAGACTGTATAAATACTTGAAGGAGACCCAAGCAACTATGTGTTCTAGGTAAAATATTGTTCAGAAATGAGAAAAGGAAATTGATCTGAAATATGTGAAGGCAGTATTAGGAGAATAAAGTTATTTCTTGATTATTTCATGCTGATTTCTTTCTTTTGAATATATCAGTTATATATTTTATTTTTTTAAGATTTTATTTATTTATTTGAGAGAGAAAGAGATCACAAGCAGGCAGAGAGGCAGGCAGAGAGAGAGGGGGAAGCAGGCTCCCTGCTGAGCGGAGAGCCTGATGCGGGGCTTGATCCCAGGACCCTGAGATCATGACTGGAGCTGAAGGCAGAGGCTTTAACTCACTGAGCCACCCAGGTGCCCCCAGTTATATATTTTAATGAGCAAAGAGGGCTTTTCTATTTTTATTAAAATTATTTTTAAGAGCTTTTATTTATCCTTAGTAATTATTTACTGAACACCCAGTGTAGTCTAGGTAATCTTCTAGGTGCTTGGAGATATGTCAGTGAACACAAAATGATGAAAATCCCTGTGTTTCGGAATCTATATTCTAGGTTGGGGAAGGGAAGAGAAAATGACATTACACGGTATGATGTATTTTCCATCCGGGGGGGGATAAATTAGAGTAGATGGTGGGGATAGATATATGGCGGAAAAGGCAGTAAAGAGTGTGTTATTTGAATGTTTGTGTCCCCTCGAATTCTATGTTGGAATCCTAAGGTTCAGTGTAGTGGTGTTGGGAGATGGGGTCTTTTGGAGGTGCCTAAGTCACCAGCACGGAGCCATCATATATGGGATCAGTGTTCTTACAAAAGAGACCCCACCAGAGTTCCATGTCCCCTGCCTGCCATTTGAAGGTATAACAAGGGAAAAGCCCGTAATCCAGAGGAGGGGCCTTCAGACGGTCACACCAACACTGTGATCGCAGGCCTCCAGCCTCCAGACCGTGGAGAATGAATTTCTGTGGCTTACAGGTTCCCCAGCCTGGGGTATTTTG
This sequence comes from Nasua narica, assembly GCA_028533885.1. Taxonomy (NCBI): domain Eukaryota; kingdom Metazoa; phylum Chordata; class Mammalia; order Carnivora; family Procyonidae; genus Nasua; species Nasua narica. Next base: position 45,278,609 of record CM052808.1, read on the forward strand.
TTAGAGAAGCCCCAAATGGGCTAAGGCCATGAGTAAAGTCTCAAGTGTATGAGGAAGTGAGCCACGCCGTCGTCTGAGTGAAGAGTGTACCACACACGGAAGAGAATTCGCGCAGAGGCTCTGAGGCAGAAGGCTTCCCGGAGTGTTTCAGGAACCCCTTCCCTAAATTGCTCCGAATGCTCAGAACTATAAAGAAGCTTGTTCTGGTGTGAGGTGCAATGTACTTCATTCGGTGGAGCCTGGAATTTATTCTGAAGCAGCACATGAAAGCGAAGGGCACTCGTTTGGTGGAAGACACCCTGTGCTTTCTCTTCGCTTGGCCTCTGTGGCGTGTTTGGGGCAGAAGTGCTGGAGTGGTCCCTGTAGGCTGTGGGGAGAGACTGGGCTTGTAGAGCGGCCTTTGCTTTGAACATAAATCTCCTGTTCCTAAAAAACCCATGGCAGCCATTTCAGGGAATTCTTTCCGCTTCTGTAATCTTCCTGGTCCTTCTTCCGACCTACCCCAGCTATTTATTCCTTGAACCACCAAAGACCTTTTGTGAGAGAGGTCTTAATACTGTTTCTTTCCCTGACTGGAGATTCTGCCATCGTCATGTGGCCAGTTCTCTTTGTCATTTGGGTTTTGTCTCCACTGTCACCTGTCAAGAGATTTTTCTTCCCACCCCAGTTACTGTGCCTCCTCGTCTTGGCATAATTTTCTTAGTGCTTGTATGTGTGTAAAATTAGTGTGTTTATTTTATGTGGTTTTTTGTCAGTCTTTTGCCAAAATGTAAAATAAAACAATTTTTTTTGTCTTGTTTGTTGCTGTGGATCCGCAGTGTACCACAATAGAGTAAGTCCTCAAAGAGCGCATTCATTGCCGAACGGGTCAATTATATAAGAAATAACATTTATTGAATATTTACTATGTGCTACAAATAGTGTTACATACAGTTCTGTGGATTTCCTATTTAAAACATCTTACCAGCACCATTGTCTTTGCTTCATAGGGACATTTTAGCTGAGTAATTTACCCAGCATGTTCAGCTGGTTAGTTCCTTCTTTCTCTGACTCTGCAACCTTGCCCTTACGCATCACCCCACACTTAATAGTCATTAAGATGGCTCTGCACTGGTCCCCAATCTTCTACAGGTCAGAAGAGGGGGAGTTAACACTTCTGGTGGGCAGTGGTCAGACTCATTTATTTGGGGAGGTAAGGGGCATTGGGAATGGTGTGTAGTAGGTCTCAAAGATTGGTGCCTTCAGGCTGAATTTAGCTCAGAGTCATCTTTGTTTTGCTTGGTACTTTAAAAACAGGAAAACTCACCTAAAAATTCAGTTGTGTTGCACCTCTTGAGTACTTAACTGCCTCCTCCCGGGGGCATGTGCTTTTCTCATTCACTTCAGCCTCCCTCTCTGTCATTGTCTTACCCCAATGTCCAAAAAAACATTGCCCATTTCTTAGGGGACTGTGAGGAGACCTGCAGCATATCTTTGAGCAGTTGATGTGCATATAGTTGCAGAAATAGAGTTGCATAAACCAAAACCCATGACAGCCAACTTCTTTACTTGCAGGAGGAACACCCTCCAGCAGGAGAACAGCATTCTCTATAACACAGGGGCCACTGTACCGCCCGCCTCCCGCACATGGCAGGTGCCAGGGTTCTCTTGCGGAGCCTGCTGTGTCCCAGACAGCTCAGTTACTAAGCACTGTTTTCTCCACCTCCACCCACATCCTGATCAGCTTGGAAATTGTCCCTAGTGTCCAGAGTCAGATAAATCCTGCTTTCTGGGAAGTGAACTGGAACCTGCAAGTTAGCCCGAAGTGACTGTGGGTCTAGTAACTGTGATCAAGATGCCCCTTCAGATAACTGACCTGGGACACTCCTGGGTTTGCTGAGTAGCTTTCTACTTGAACTGCTGTGACTAGTCTCACGGGAAAAAAAGACTTCCCGTTTTTGCTGTCTGACCCTAGAAATGTTATTCAGGGTCAAATATAATGCATGTTTTTCAGAAGTAAAACAGAAAAGTATGCATATTTTAAATACACTTAAGACATTTTTTTTTTATATATAGTGGGCATTTAGTTCTGGTCACTTATGGCTACGTTGCTTCATTTCAGCATTTTAAAAATATTGTATTCAGAAATATTTGTCCAAATTTCTGAGCAGGAAATACATATTGAGAAAAAGATCATTGAATGGTCTCAATATTGTTTAGTATTCCTTTATCCCGACCTTGGCTCCACCTTGATGCTATGGGTTTTCATTATTGTTATTATCATTATTATTATCTCATCTCTGTCTTTCTGTCCAACTACTAGTTTGTCTACAGTACAGTCCTCTCAGCTCTAAGCGTTGAGGACAAAATTTTTATCGCTTTAATAATTATTTACCACAAATGCTATAAAAAGACTTGTCGTCTTTATGATTCCAGTTTCTAGGTAGGCCCTTTGTTATTTCACCTCTTTTTTTCTTAACCCGTATTTTCAAATATATACCTATCCACCCCAAGATAAAACAAATGCTTTTAAAATAACTACTTAGATTGCCAAGGGAAGTAGTTGAAGTGTATGATCTATAGACTCCTAAAAATTAATCATTCTTTGTACAAGTTTTATTGTCTTATGTAGCGGGCAAAAATGGACTTAATCGTAATATAAGGCACCGTGTTGCCTCATTCTGTTTTATTATTGGATTGATGGGTTAATGTCTATAAAGTGCTCTGAGCTCTTCCCCCAGGCTGCAGAGATTTATGCAGTTGTGTACACCTTGAGGAAAGAAAGGGTAAATGTCTTAAATATTTTATAGCACGCATGTGCTCATTAAATATGTTATTGACAGCAAGCTGAAGGCGAGGAGGAGGGCATTTCGTTCATTTCTGTAACCCTTGTCCCCCACACAGTGCCTGCTACTTTATAAAAGTTCAGCCGATGTCAGAATTGAAGGGAAGTCGCTTGTGTTATCATTTAGCCAACAGTATCGTTTGTAATAGATTTCCCAAGCCGTCCACTTTTCCATCCGGTTCTAAATCTCATCTGAATAGGCCTCCTCTCATTTAAATGGCATTTAATTTTTTACTTCTGTAATTATTTGATTGCTAAATCTTACAACCTACAAGTTGGACATTCAACTAATACCCTTTGCAAATAAAATGACATTGTTTCTGACAGCAGGGGATAAACGGGCAAGGCAGTATTTTAGCGGTTGTGACAACTTCTAGTCGAAGAACATTAATCAGGTAACTGAGTTGTTATAAAATTGGTAGAAATGACACAGAAGCCAGGAATAAAAACGTCTGAGGCTGTCTCTGGTCAGCCTTTTAACCTTTTGAGGAGTTTTAGCATCCCTGTAACTGTGAATTTAATGTCTCTTCAGCTTCGCGTGCTGAAGACCCTTTTTATTACAGGTAATTTTCTGTGTAAAGCGATCCGCCAGATAAGCTGTATTTCAAAACTTTTAAATGTCTTTTATTACATTATCATCACCGTGGTTGATTCATTTATGAAACACAAAGCACTCCCATTTGGAGAGATTTATTCCCGTCTCGGTTTTTTTTTTTTTTCCCTTCCTGAATTTGCCAGAACGCCGTCATGTTCGTGTTCTGAAGGTTAATGCCCAAAGTCAAGCAGACAGAAGCCAAGTGCTGCAAGGTTTCCAAGATTAGGACTGATTCCCTTCACAGAAATAAATGATTCCTGCCATGTTCAGTGATTCTGTGCAGCGCTCCCCACGGCTGAGTGAGTGCGTCAATACTGTAGTCCGTACCTGCCGTACATACTGACGACACTCGGTGTTAACTTGATTGACCGAGCAGTGCACTGGAGAGGACGCACCTGCAAGAGAAGTGCAGACACATCTATTTTTATCCCGGTCTCGAAACATTTATTTTACATTTCTTTCACTTGGGAGTCATGATTTCAAGTTCCATGGGCTGCCAGGCCGCACGGCTAAGGTAGAACAAACCTGTAAGCGCTGCTTTGTTTTCAGAATTATACTCCAAATGGTCTCAGGTTGCTGCCCTTTGCCAAAGCCTGAATGTCTGCTTCTGAGGGAAAATGACGTGAAGATGACTATTGAGAATCAGGACAAATTAGTGACTCTGTGGAATTTAAGTCTCTTAAGAGGTTGTATCTAATGATGGGCGAATGGATCATTTAATTCAATTAGGAGAAATCTTGGCTATATTTTTACGTTACATTTTATTATGTTTCGTAGGCTTTGAGGCAGCAGCAGAAGAGAAGAAATGGAGTCTCAATGATGGTAAACAAGACTGTTCCTCGTGTTGTTTTGACACCATTAAAGGTGTCTGATGAGCAGTCGGATTCGCCTTCAGGTAAAGAGCTAATATATTGTATGCTTGGCCAGTTTCTTCCCGGAGGCTCTTCTTCACTGAGAGAGATGTCACGACTTTTCTCTGCAACCGAATAATATTTCTACTTGAGGTTTTGGTTTAATTTTTTTTTTTTTTATACTTTTGACTCTTTCAGTGAGCCCAAAATAATAGGGCATTTCGCTCTTAAGAAAATAAAAGGCACCAGCTAGCTCATCATCAAAGGACTTCATTTGCTAATGTCAGTAGGTGTAAGGAAATGTGTGGTACTGCTCGGTGGATTTTTTGTTGTTGTTGCTTTGGCTTTTGTTTGAATGTTGAACTTTAATGGTGGACCACATGCTGATGTGTAATGCCATCAAAAGAAGTTCTTCTGTGAGTGTGAATTTGTTTTTAGTCTTCTGCTGCAAAATCAGGCATCCTTTATTAGTTTCTGTGTTCCGGGAACATTCTTCTCACCTCAGTGCAACCCTGACCTTTTCTTCTAATTTACCTTCTGTCACTTTATCAGCTGTGTACCATTCTATTTATTATAGATTGATGTTTGTATTTTCTGGTCCTATTTCAACGTTAAGTTATTTCGAAAAGTGTGATCTCTCCTTCTCTTCAAGCTTTTCTTCTTCCTTCATGTTTCTATCTCTGTCTTACATCATCTATAAGTGGTATAGAATTGTCGAAGCTTATCCGTGTGTTTTTACAAAAGATCTGAGTGTTTCTTTTGAAAGCTATCAGATCAGTGAACGTGCTTTTGACTTCACTATTAGGCCATCTGTTCTTGCTTTTTGTTCTTTTGATTGATTTATTGGGCTTTTCTCTTTATATCCAGCAGAGGAATCAGATTGTGGCCAAAGGTAGTGAATTAACTTATAGAAAAGGAGATTATATCTATGGTTTTGAAATAATTTTAGATTTTTTCTTTTCAAGGACAGCAAGAGGAAGATAATGACATAATAACTATTTCCTTTTTTAGGATCCGAATCTAAAAATGGTGAAGCAGACAGTTCAGATAAAGAAATGAAACATGGGCAGAAATCTCCCACTGGAAAACAAACAAGTCAGCACTTAAAACGATTAAAAAAGTCTGGTTTGGGTGAGTGTTCAATAGACTATGACATTTCACATTTTAGAGATTTATATCTTTTTCAATGAAATGATAGAAAATTCTTAAAACATTTTCTTAACGGTTAAACAGGGAAACTGAAAAATCTTTCCAGTTTAGCTAAACCAGAAAGGATACAAAATAAGAAATACAGTTCTGACAGATTGGGCTTAAGCATACTGCTGAGTTTGTAAATGATATTATTGGGTAAAGAGAGGAGATTTAAAGTGATCAGTGTGGTGGAGAAATGATCTGCCCAGTCACGGTTTTACCTACCATGCCGTATTTTGTTGCTGCAACTGGGTGTCAGTTTATCAGAATACACTGTATTGGGGGGAAATATGCAACTTTTGGGAAGGAGTTCATTCAGCCATCAAGAACATTTGGTCATTGGGAATCTGCTGCAGTGAAGCTGCTCCGCTTTGCTTGTCACCTATGCCGCTTGAAATATTCAGTAGTGCTTGTCGGCCAAACAGTGTAAAATCGCTGAGAAGGGTAGGAGGCACAGTCCCTGGGTCCTGGAAGGCAGCACCAGGTTTTCTTCTGCAGATTTCCTTCCGGGTCATTTGCCTCAGGAACTCAACAGCAGCACCCAGGCAAAACGGAGCATGCGAATTAAAGAGACAAAAATAAACATATCCAGGGCTGAACCTTGTCGTTCTCTCCTGAACCTGCCTTGTTGGAAGTCTGGACCTAATGGTTTCACTTCTCTCTCTGTTATTTCACCTCTGAGGAAGGGTAATGATAATGACCGGGATCATTGTAATGTTTTGTAAAATGGTTGCTGGGAACTACAAAGTTACTGACCTGAACTTTATCATTGGTTCTGCCACTTAATTTCTTGGCAACTTCGGGTTAATTCTTACTTGCAGTTCATCTGTTTATAAAATTCAAGCAAGAGCTTTACTTAATTTCTCCCTCTCTATCTCTCTTACTCTCTTCCTCCCTCTTTCTCTATGTATAGTAAAGGTTTGCTATATACTATATGTAAAAGTTTACTGATTGCCTATTGTATACCAGGAATTTTGCTAAATCCTGGACGCATGCTTTTAATAAAAAGTCTTTGAATAGGATTTATATATCCTTAGATAAGATCTCTTTAGGAAAGCAGAATTTATTTTTGTTTTACATTCTTAGTGTGTAGCATAATTACCTCTTTTGCATTATTTCCAAGGCTAAATAATTTTATAATTTTTTGTGTAGCCCCAAATGTATGAATGTGTGTTTGTATATAACTTCATTTATACATATGCTGTTATTTTTTTTCTAGTCTTTTGGGGAGTTGAAAACTAAGTACTTTAATAGGAGTAGCTTCTAAAATAGAAAACTATAATGGGAGAGTGATATGTAAAGAATGTACTAAAAAAATGCCATGTTATGATACCCTAAGTAATTTAAAAGTCCGCGACCTTCAGTTAAAAATGGCCTGCTACCAACTTCAGTAAAGTCAATGGCATATCATGAGATTAAAAAAAATTCAAAGCACAGGGGCCTCCCTATGTAATTACTTGGCTAAACTTCAGGACTGGGAGTAAAGAAGAGGGTGTATTATGTCCTCAGGATCCTGTCAGGCGTTCAGGTCTTTAGTTAGTGCTCTTGAATCCTAACTGTTATAACCTAGAAGCCCTGCGTGGCAAAAACTATCTTACATGTTAACAATTGTATTATCAGATTAGTTCAGCTGACTAGTTAGCAAATTAAAAAGTTGATAAAGGAGACCACTGTGTTCATTTTAACCTACTTAAAAAAAAAAGACTGCAAAGTAATAAAATAATGAAGGTACCTTAATGAAGGGACGTAGACGTGAAATCATATTTGCTGCTCATATTTAATGCAGTGGTCTAAATGTCTCGACATAAGTTATCTCATCTAGTACTGCTGCAATTATGTACAGTAGCATTATTGCCACTTTTCAGCTGAAGAAACCGAGGCCCAGAGGATGTCAGGGAAGTTTCCCGTAAATGACATGGTGAAGGTACTAGCCAGGGTATAGCTGGCCCCAAAGTGTAACCCGTTACCTTGGGGTTCGGGATGTCGTGCATCATCCAGCCCTGACTGCGGACCTGTGGTCACCACGGGGGAGCAGCAGGGCACTCTGTCACGTTATGAGTCCACCACATGTGTTAAAATGCAGGTTCTCTAGTTACACGGAGAAGGAAGAGCTAGCAACTCTAAGATTTCCTGTCTGATCCTATAAAATTAGGCAGATGGAGGAAGAAGATGTGACTTGAAATAAGTCAATTAAGGTAAAAAAACAAACATCAACAACAAAACTGCCAAAGAGAAGCTGAAGGTGATTACTGGGAAGGCAATGGGACCCCTGCCTAAGCAGCAAGCAACTGGGGGAGTGGCTTATTCTGCACCAAGGAAGTCCGGAGTGCTTAGGAAGCTTCCAGTAGAGGCCCAACACTGTAAAATAGAAAGTGAAAAAATGGAAGAATGAAATGAAAGAAAGAGCCTTAAATGTAACCATTTCTAGACAACACCCCATATCTCTTTTAGAAAGTAATGTTTTCCATGTTCTGTGACCTTAGGAATCTGACAGAGTAAAAGAATCTCAGTGCTGTGAAGCATTTTCGAATCGGAATGGTAGTTAAGATTCCTTAGGCATATTTATTTATATTTTGCTCTCCCCTCTTTGCCATTAAGTTGTTAATTCCTTGGGTACAGTGACTTTCCTGTCTGCCTTTGAGGTCCTCCCCACACCCATTATGTCCCTCTCGTTTAGTAGGCGCTGGATGAGTTTTGAATGAATTATGTTTAGGTAGCTGAAAGTGTAGTAAGTTTGGATGAATGAAGCATCCTACAGGTTGCAACATGCTTACATACTCTTGAATAAAAATGGTCCTGTGCTCCTAGGGAGGGTCATTCTTGTATAGCTAGCTGCAAACACAGTACAAAGAAAAATGAACCCAGCTAACACCCAGTAGCCGGATGGAGAGAGCTGGTTCTCCCTGGTGTTTTCCCCATCAGGGTTCAACATCTAATTCATACAGTTTTAGAAATGTGCTTTGAACCATCATTGCCTTCTCTAGCTAAAGGTAACTGTGTATAGCTCCTAACCTGTTGAAATCACTCTGAATTAAAACAAATGGTGAAGATCTTTTCTAACTTAAATTAGTAATCCTGAAACTAAATCCAATCAAAATCAGAGGTTCAGATGTAAGTCTAAATTGTCATCCTTATTGCGAGATTTCCCTAACAGGATATAAAATGCTTCTCATTCTCATGGTCTGTGGCAAGTATTCAGTCAAATTGCAGGCTAGTCACCTTATTCAGGTAGAGATTTCACTTGGATCTTGGAATCTCATTCATTGTAGCCCAGGGCCTGGTGCGCCTCCTAGGGGGCACCGTGGGAAGAACACTCCTAGACCTCCTTCAGGTGCCTTCATATGCCAGCTTCCCTGGAGAGCGTGAGGAACACACAATAAAAAATTACCGGGGGGGGGGCGCCTGGGTGACTCAGTTGGTTAAGCATCCAGCTCTTGGCTTCAGCTCAGGTCATGATCTCCGGGCGATGCACTCAGTGGGAAGTCGGCTTGAGGATTCTTTCCCTCTGCCCTCTCTTCACTTGCTCTCGCTCTCTCTCTCAAATAAATAAATCAATCTTTTTAAAAAATTATTGAACTTTTGTATCTCTCAGTCATTCCAGTTCTTCTGATGGTGATCCTGAAACTCTTATGAGAAATATATCACTAAGCATGGGAACCCATTACTTCTAATGTGTTGGTTTGGTTGGTTTGGTTTGGTTGTTCTTATTCAAGCTTATGTATGAAAATTATGAGACTATGTCTCCGAGTGGCTCTCTAAATGAATAGACATGGTAACAGAGTTAGTGGGTGCAATTGAATAAAATAATGGGTCTAAAAACTGTTTCTCTAATGATGTTAAAATAAAAAATGGGTCTGTCACCCATTTTTACATCATACATGGTAGTTCCACTGTTCTGATAAGCATACAAACAAATGCTGACAATATCTGCTCGGCTCTCTTATTGTCAAAGGTCTTACAAATTAGTATCACAGTAAATATTAGATCACCAAGTAATCAGGCAGTAGAATCACAGCTAGTGAGATGAAAGGTTGGTGACAACTGAAAATTGGGTTTGAGGTACAGGTTTTCTTGCCTCATCAGTTGTTTCATAGCCTCTCTCCTGGCCTGAGCAAAAGATGGAGGTCATTTACAATCTCCCCTGTGGAGCTTTCTGGGCTAGCCCTGGGTCCGTTATCATCTCTCGGTCTTCAGGGCAGTTAGAGGAGGGGTTGTAAACATCGTAAAAAATTGTTTAATTGTATTCTCTCCTTCCACTTATTTTGTATTAATTTCTCATATTTTCCCCTAACTGAAATAGAAGTTCCTTAAATTAGGGGTCATTGACCTAAACCAGTTCTTAATTGTACTTCTTTCTACCTAATCACACAGTAGGAGTTTAAAAAGTACTTGCTAAACAAATCTAAGCTTCTAAAGGATTATCTCTGAGGGGTTTTTAATAAATGTCTTTACTGAGCCCAACTCCTAGGATTCATTCCAGTGTATTTTATTGGTTTAATCTTTTTGTAGTGAAGAATTACAACTTTGCTGGTTTCATAAAATGTTATATACTTTTAAAATAAATTAATGCAGGAAAATTAAAATAAAATTTGAATAATATCCCTAAATCCTGTTATCCAAAATAATTTTCCCAGTGTTGTATAAACATGATTTGACATCTTTTTTTTTATAATCACGTGCATATAACTCTCGGTGCTCATTACAAGAAGGGCCCTTCTTAGTAACAATCACCCAAGCCCATCCCCCTGCCCACCTCCCCTCCAGCAAACCCTTCCAGTTTGTTCTTTATAGGTAAGAGTGTCTTGTGGTTTCCTTCCCCCCGCTTTTTTCCTTCCCTTACGTTCATCTTTTTTGTTTCTTAAATTCGACATATGAATGAAATCATACAGTATTTGTATCTCACTGACTAATTTTGTGTAACATAATACACTCTGCTCCATCTGCGTCATTGCAAATGGCAAATCTTCATTCTTTTTGGTAACTGAGTAATACTCCATTATATATACATACCACTTCTTCATCCATTCCTCAGTTAACTGACATTTGGGCTCTTCGCATGTTTTGGCTATTGATAATGCTGCTACAAACATCGCGTGCATGTGCCCCTTTGAATCAGTATTTCTCTATCCTTTGGGTAAATACTTAGTAATGCAACTGTTGGGTCATAGGATAGCTCTGTTTTTAACTTTTTGAGGAACCTCCAAACTGTTTTCCAGAGTGGCTGCTCCAGTTCACATTTCCACCAACAGTGTAAGAGGGTTTCTCATCAGCTATGGCCGATGTCATAGAGATTGCTGCCTGTGTTCTCCTCTAGGATGTTGATGGTTTCCTGTCTCACATTTAGGTCTTTCATCCATTTTGAATTTATTTTTGTATGTGGTGTAAGAAAGTGGTTCAGTTTCATTCTTCTGCCTGTGGCTATTCAGCTTTCCCAACACCATTTGTTGAAGGGACGTTTTTCCATTGGATATTCTTTCCTGCTTTGTCAAACATTCGTTGACATTATAGTTGTGGGTCCATTTCTGGGTTTTCTATTCTGTTCTATTGATCTTTATGTGTGTTTTTGTGCCAGTACTGCACTTTCATGATGACTATAGCTTTGTAATAGAGCTTGACGTCTGGAATTTTGATGCTTCCAGCTTTGTTTTTCTTTTTCAAGATTACTTTGGCTATTCAGGGTCCTTTGTGGGTCCATTCACATTTTAGGATTGTTTGTTCTAGCTCTGTGAAAAATGCTAGTGGTATTTTGATAGGAATTGCATTAAATGTGTAGACTGCTTGGGTAGTATAGACATTTTAACAATATTTTTTTCTTCCAATCCATGAGCACGGAATGTTTTTCCATTTATTTATGTCATCTTCAATTTCTTTCGTGTTATAGAACACTTAGTTTCTGTAGAACACTATACTTTTTAGAGTACAAATCTTTTACCTCTTTGTTTAGGTTTATTCCTCAGTATCTTACTGTTTTGGGTGCAGTTGTAAATGGGATCAACTCTTTGATTTCACTTTCTGCTGCTTCATTATTGGTGTATAGAAATTCCATAGATTTCTGTATATTGATTTTGTATTCTGTGACTTGACTGAAATAATGTATCAGTTCTAGCAATTTTTTGGTGGAATCTTTTTTTGAAGATGTTATTTATTTATTTGAAAGAGAGAGTGTAAGAGGGGAGGGGGCAGAGGGACAAGCATAATCCCCCACTGAGCAGGGAGCCTGATGCAAGGCTGGATCATGGGACTTGAGCCAAAGGCAGACAGACACTAACTGACAGAGCCACTCGGGTGCACCTTGATGGAGTCTTTTGGGTTTTCTACATAGAGTATCATGTCATCTGTGAATAGTGAAAGTTTGACGACTTCTTTGCTGATTTGGATACCTTTTATTTCTTTGTGTTGTCTGATTGCTGAGGCTAGGACTTCCAGTACTGTGTTAAATAACAGTGGTGAGAGTTATCCAGTATAACTCTCAGGAACATCCTTGTGTTTTTCGTGACCATAAAAGAAAAGTTTTCAGTTTTTCCCCATATTAGGTGTGGGTCTTTCATGTATGGTCTTTATGATGTTGAGGTATATTCTATCTGTCCCTACTTTGGTGAGGGCTTTTATTAAGAATGGATGCTGTACATTGTCAGTTGCTTTTTCTGCATCTATTTAGAGGATCATATGGTTCTTACCCTTTCTTTTATTAATGTGGTGTATCACATTGATTGATTTGCAGATATTGAACCATCCCTGAAGCCCAGGAATAAATCCCACTTGATCTTGGTAAATAATTCTTTTAATGTACTGTTGAATTTGATTTGCTAGTATCTTGTTGAGAAACTTTTGTATCCATGTTCATCAGGGATATTGGCCTATAATTCCTTTTAGTGGGATCTTTGGTTTTGGAATGAAGGTAATGCTGGTTTCGTAGAATGAGTTTGGAAGTTTTCCTTCCATTTCTATTTTTTGGAATAGTTTGGGAAGAATAGATATTAATTCTTCTTTAAATGTCTGGTAGAATTCCCCAGGGAAGCCATCTGGCCCTGGACTTTTGTTTGTTGGGAGATTTTTTTATTACTAATTCAATTTCTTTGCTGGTTATGGGTCTGTTAAAATTTTCTATTTCTTCCTCTTTCAGTTTTGGTAGTTTATATGTTTCTAGGAACTTATCCATTTCTTCCAGATTGCCCAATTTGTTGGCATATAATTTTTCATAATATTCTTTTATAATTGTATTTCTGTGGTGTTCGTTGTGATCGCTCCTCTTTCATTCATGAATCTATTAATTTGAGTCCTTTCTCTTTTCATTTTGATAAATCTGGCTAGGATTTTGTCTATTTTATTAACTCAAAAACCAGCTGCTAGTTTCATTGATCTGTTCTACTGTTTTAGTTTTTTGTTGTTGTTGTTTTTATATCATTTATTTCTGTTCTAATCTTTATTATTTCCCTTCTGCTGGCTTTAAGCTTCATTTGCTATTTATTTTCTAGCTCTCTTAGGTGTAAGGTTAGTTTCTGTATTTGAGACTTTTCTTGCTTCTTGAGGTAAGCCTGTATTGCTACATACTTCCCTCTCAGGACCACTTTTCCTGCATCCTAAAGGTGTGTGACCATAGTGCTTTCATTCTCAATTGTTTCCATGTATTTTTTTTTTTCTTCTTTAACTTCCTGGTTAACCCATTCATTCATTCTTTAGCCTCCATGTATTCGTGATCTTTCCAAATTTTTTCTTGTGTTTGACTTCAAATTTCATAGCATTATGGTCAGAAAATATGCATGGTATGATCTTAGTCTTTCTGTATTTGTTGAGACCTGATTTGTGACTCAATATGTGATCTCTTCTGGAGAATGTCCCATGTGCACTCGAAAAGAATGTGTATTCTGCTTTTTTAAGATGAGATGTTCTGAATATGTCTTTGAAGCCCATCTGGTCCAGTGTGACATTCAAAGCCATTGTCTCCTAGTTGATTTTTTACTTAGATGATCTGTCCATTGCTGTAAGCAGGGTATTAAAGTCCATTATTATAGTATTAATATCAATGAGTTTCTTTATGTTTGCTATTAATTGATTTATACATTCAGGTGCTCCCACATTGGGGACATAAATATTTACAATTCTTAGATCTTCCTGTTGGATAGACCCCTTTATTATGATATAGTGCCCTTCTCATCACTTGTTACAGTCTTTAGTTTAAAATCTAGTTTGTCTGATGTAAGTGTGGC
>CM052808.1:45292776-45391886 GCA_028533885.1 Nasua narica
ATCTCCCAATTTTGTTCTGCATTCATATCTGTGTCCCTATGGTCTGTTAAATGACTAGCCGCTGAAGAATATATACTGTGTAGGCTTTTTAAAATCCTATCTAGCTTTGTGCACTTCAGGTTTTTTCACTCACTGGCAATAATGCACATAATTTTAACTGTAGAGAATGTCATTAAACTAAAATGGAACATTTACACAGTTCCTTTCACAGAGAATTTTGGACTAGGAAAATGAATGTGTGTGTCAGACATTTTACAGCACACGAGAATGTGATTTATTGATTTCTGATGGCTCTGTTGGCATCAGTGTATATATTTAAAGAAGTCACGCAGCCTTTATAAATGCAAATGGGAAAGGGCTTTCCATCTTTTTCCTCCATGGAAATAGCTCATACATTTGCAATAACTCAGGCTCCTCTTAGAGATTGCTCTACATACTGTATATATTGATTTAAAAATTATACCGTTATTTCATTCTACAAATAATGTTTATAATGAAATGTCAATTTACCTAACAGATTATGGAAATTCAAAAGTATTAAAGATATGAAAAAATACTAGTATCTTAAGCCTTTAGGTAAAAAGTAAGTGTGTACTTGAGATGTAATTATTTTAATGGAACTGACACTGGCTTTTTCCCTGCCTCTGAAAGCATATCTTAAAGTACTTAGGAAATCCAATATTCCTTCTAGCCTAAGTCACTTACTGGTGATAGTAAATCATACATGGCCAAAGATATCCTCGCAGACCGTGCCAGATATTTCCATGCTCGCCATTTGAGCTTTATGTGTATGGAGGGAAGTAATGCTATCTGGATATTATCCATTTCTTAGCTAACTGGATAGTTAACATCAAATCCTGTTTAAAAATATCTGCTTCAAAGTAGGTCAAATAATGTATAAGACTGGATTGAAGTACATATGTGCAAGTAATTGCATGTCATAGGCAATCTGACAAATGGAGCTTATTTCAATCCTTTGCATAAGGAAGTTAATTGAGGATCCTGCATTCATTTAGCCTGGAGAACATCCCATTCTGTGCATGAAACCACTTTCTTCCTCCTTTATAGACTTTACAAAGTGGCAACCTCATGGCCTGAGAGGCTATCTTTGGCCATGTATGATCAACTATGTATGACCAAGCATACTGGATGATTAACTACTTGGTACTATTATCTAATATTTACATAATCACCTTTGTTGTCATCTTATGTAAGTTTTAAGATAATATGTATATGTGTAATACTTAACTCAGTTTATATGAGAACAGAGAGCAAGGAACTTTAACTTTGTTTTATCACACAAATGAATAGAGCTTGAGTAGGGAAGCCATGCAGATGGCAGATTACACATTAGTGCATGCGCCTGTCATTTTAATAAGAGACATTCTAATGTCCAGGTCGCCACGGACCATCATGAACAGGTGTCATATGGTGACTCGCCCCTAAATTAGGCTCACGAGTCAAAGGAAGAAAATGAATTTCACTCATTAAGTCACCTTTAGAACTTGTAGTAGTTACTAAACCCCATTCAAAAAATAGTTGCCTAAGAAAACACTTTGGTTCCATTTGTGAAATTTATTAAAGGTTGTTATAAAGAAATAATCAATTATAAGCAAGGAGTGAACAGTATAGTTGTGTTCACACCTCTCGATTAAAGTGGCAGCATTATTTAATTCCCTTCCCTGCTTCTAAATTCCATTAAAATGACACTGGCTTTTCTCGCTACATTTCTTTATCAGTCCTAAAACCTAAGGGAAGAGTGCCATCCAGATGCCAAAAACTGTGCGGAATTTCTGCAGGAGATAATGAAGGTGAGACTAGATTGAGCTAAGAGATCACTAAAATGAAAGGGGCTGCCTGGAAAGGAACACTCTTTGTGGGGTCTGACTGAAAGGGAGTGCAGATTTCTCTTAGACACGACCAGCAATGAGTGGTCCGGCCAGAGGAAAGGATGGAGCATTCCAGAGGTCTCTGTACTAACTCTTACTTTCTGAGAATGTTTGCTAGCATTTAGTCTCTGAACAGCAGGGTATCCCTGCAGAAAATGTTTCCAGGCTGTGCTTGCTGAGGGGTTGCCTTGTGTTCTCTGTCCAAAAGCTAGCTATTTTGCTAGTTAAGAGGAGGCCTCATCTCACTGATGTATCCTCAAATATATGGTTAAGGCATTCTTTATTAAGGAACCAATCCCTTTCTTCACAAGTGCCAAACCTCTCCTTGAGGAAGTATCAGCAGGGTAAACATGTACTTTTTCCTGATCCTTTTCTGAGCCTGAGAGATTTATACCAAGTCCAACAAAGTTTCTGACGGAAACCATCTCAGTAGCTAATCCTGATCCAATGCCCACTGACCTCTCGCTCGGGATGAAAAGAGAGAGATCAGTAATGAGGCATAGGAAAGATTTAGCAGTTCAAAAAAGAGCCCCAGTGTGACAATTCAGAGAACAAGAATATGTGTTCCTAAAACAGGATAAGACAGGATAAACATAAAACAGTATCCTAAAACAGGATACAAATGGTTTTGAGAACACTTGTTAATAAACTGAAGGAGATTTATGAGAATTCGGTCATTTTTACAAGTATTAATTCAAGTTTTACAGTGGGCCATGCAGTGCGCTGGCCGGTGAGGACACCACGTTACACTGTGTGCATCTGCCTTCACGGAGCTTCTGGTCCAGCAATCCAAGTAGTCCACGTTCACAGAGCCCCGTGGGAATATCATTTGGGAGACCTGAGAAAAAGCTTTTGAGGGGGCATCTGAGTGAGCCCGATCCAGTTAAGTTACATGAAAGCAGTTCGATGCTTTGAAATCTTAAGATGTCTTTGGCAGAACCAGAGCAGTGCTCAGTCTCTGGCAAATTCCTTTCATCACTGAGGTATGTGTTTTTCTAGTCTGACAGGTGGAAATGGACACTGTGAGCACTGGGCTCTGTTACCTCTATTCATTTCAAGTAGTTCTTGCCCGGCCTCTGGTAGTTTCCTCACATATATGCACTGATAAGGACTCAGTGGAAGAACTCCAGAATTTTCTCTGTTTCATGCTATGGTTCACTTCCTGTGAACAATAATTGCCTTGGTTTCTTCTGACTCTCAGCTTCAGTGTCTTGTTAGCCCAGTAGTTGGATGGTGGTGCCATTTACCAAGGTGGGTAAAATTCAAAGAGCTTGTTTTCTGTTTTGGACATGTTGTCTCGGAGGTGTATTTGAATAATCTTGAATAATGTGGAAATTTTGAATAAGAAATTGGCTGTATAAGTGTGAAGGTTAAAGTAGAGTTCAAAGCTGGAGTTTAAAGAAAAGAATTGGCAGCTGCCAATATCTAGATGTTAGTTAAAACCATGGATATAAATGATATGTAATATAGACCAGAATGAGAAGAGGGCCCAGGACCAGAGCTTTAGATTTCCAAATCTTAATGGCTGAATAAAAGAGCTTAAGATGGCAAAAGGAATGGAAAGTAATAGCCAGTGATGTGAGGAACAGGAAAACCAAGTGTGTATCACCAAAGTCAAGGGAGTGAATATTTAAGAAGGAGGGTGTGATTTATTTAACATTTAAGTGTTGCATAGGTGAGGATTGAGAGTTAACTATCGTATTTTGTATATGCTGTTCACTGCTGATCTTGACAGGAGCAATTTTGGAGGCATAGTAGGGAGGATATACCAGTTTGGAGGGGCTTCTGAAGAAAATGGAAAGAGGGAATTTGGACAGAACGCCATCTTCCCTTTATTTGTGAAGTGAATAGAGAAATGGAGCAGTAGATCTTAGAATTACTTGTTGACTACATTGAGGCCAGTGTGTTTTTACAAGATTGCTGTCATAAATGAGATCTTTTCTGCCATAATCGAATTGTAGGGTTTGCTGTATTAGAAAGCTATTTTTTTCTTAGCCTTCTTACTCAGTTGAGTGTTTGATAATTTTGAATTGCTTTTCGTTTTATGCTCTTGAGTTTCCCAGATAATCATATCACATACAAAGGATAGTGATTTTATCTCCTTTCTAATTAATATACTTTGTAGAACCATTTCATTTATTTGATAGGTAAGAAGGCCAGATTAGGGTTTGATGAGGATTGAGTGAAAGAAGGAAAGAATATAGACAGATGTGTCTTTTAAAAAAAAATGGTTATAAATGTGTAAGCCTGATGATTCACAGACATGTACCCTAGGGCAAATAATACATTATATGTTAATAAAAATAAATAAATTTAAAAAATTGGTTATGAAGTGAAATAGTCATAAAGATAATGGAAACAGCATAATTTAAGGATAAAGGTAGGATTTTGTTTATTTGACTTACTTGTTCAGTTGGGAGAGGAGTTTGAATGTTTGGTGATCAAAGAGATAGAGGTCCCTTGACAGGGAGCAGTTAAATATGATTTTATTTATTTATTTGACAGAGAGGAGAGAGATCACAATAGGCAGAGAGGCAGGCAGAGAGAGAGGGGGAAGCAGGCTCCCCGCTGAGCAGAGATCCTGATGCGGGGCTCAATCCCAGGACCCTGAGATCATGACCTGAGCCGAAGGCAGAGGCTTTAACCCACTGAGCCACCCAGGCGCCCCTAGCAGTTAAATAATCAAGATAAAAATGGAAGTTGGTTGCTTACTATAATGATTCCTTAAAAGGCAGGGGTGGAGAAGGTAGCAATCAAAGCCTTAGTGGAGAAATTTTCCTTAGAAAGGAGTCAGGGCACTACTTCAAGGAATACTGGAAGAAAGGAAGGAAGTGGGTGAAGACCTTGGGTGTGAGGTTTGGTATTGTAAAGCCTAGGGATTTCCTATATGATTAGTACAGGTCCTTTTTTTCCCTACAGAAGTAGGAGTCAAAACCATGGACAGGTAGTGATGGGTAGGATGAGGATAGGAAGGAAGGTAAAAAGCTTGAAGTGAATGGATTTTGGAAAAGTCATTGAAGAGGGACAAAGTGGAAAAGCACAATAGGCTAGCAGGAGAGTGGTCAGTGACCCAGAGCTGAAGACTTAATTATCAAACCTGTTTGCTGAGAAGAGCAAATTTTTACCAAAAGTACTGGATGTAGACTGGTATGGTCCACCATGGATTGGGCCTTTGACATATGAGTGTATCCAAATGGTAAGAAGAGCAAGAATCTTAAGAACCTTGGGGCACCTGGGGGGCTCAGTGGGTCAAAGCCTCTGCCTTCAGCACACGTCCTGATCTCAGGGGCCTGGGATCAAGCCCCGCATCGGACTCTCTGCTCAGCAGGGAGCCTGCTTCCCCCCTCTCTCTGCCTACCTTTCTGTCTACTTGTGATCTCTCTCTCTCTCTGTCAAATAAATAAATAAAATTTTTAAAAAAATCTCAAGAACCTAATAGATCAGAAAAATCTCACTTGGAAAAGGAAGGAAATGATGCAAGAAGAGGGAAAATGGACTGGGTGGAAGCAAAGGGATGAGCAGACCGAAGGTCTAAGTCAAGATGTGTAGAGTAGGACCATGTGAACAGGCAAGCCAGAAGGAGCTAGGTGGGTCAGCATCATAGTATATGACTAAAAGTTATAATGATGGAGCAGTTTGGAAGATTTTTTCCATTTCCCCCCCAAACTTCTATAGTCTTTTGTCTTTTTTTTCTTAGTTCTTAGTAACTCTACAAAAAAAAATTAGTTTTTATTTATGATATGGAGTTTGATGTCTAGCTTAAGCATATTTCTTTACATCAATATAATACAGATATTCTCCAAAGTATTTTAATTTTTTTTCTTGAACTTTTCCCTTTGAATTTTTAGAATTGTGAGCCCTGCAATTCTGTTTTTCTTTTAAAATTGTGTTCTCTATTCTGGGACCCTGAATTTCCATATGAATTTTAGGATCAGCTTATCAATTTCTGTAAAGAAACCAACTAGAATTTTGATAGGAATTGTCTTAAATCTGTGGATCACTTTGGAAAGTATTAGCATCTTAATATGAAGTCCCATGATCCATCAACAAAGGCTGTCTTTCCATTTACTTGGATCTTTAATTTCTTTCAACTTTTTGCTTTGTTTTATTTTGCGTGTAACTTTTGCATTTCTTTTGTTAAGTTTATCCCTTCCTATTTTATTCTTTTTAATGTTATCGTAAATGGCTTTTTCTTCATTTTTTGATTGATGAGAAGTCAGCTGATAATGTTACTGTAGTCCTTTTGGACATAAGTCAATTTTTTCTCTTTCATTTTCAAAATTTTCTCTTTGGCTTTCAGCATTTTTACTCTAAGTGTCTGGGCATGAATAGCTCTGTATTTATTCTAATTAAAGTATATCAAGTGTCTTTGATTTGTAGATTAATGGTTTTCATTAAATTTGGGGAGCTTTAACCATCATTTCTTTGAATATTTTTTCTGCTCCCTCCTCTTCCTTGCTTCTCTTTATGTTACTTCTATTACTCATTTGTTGGTACCTTTAACTGGGTCCCACATTTCTTTGAGCCTCTGGGTTTTTTTTGTTTTAGTTTTTTTTTTTTTAATTCTTTTTTTCACTTGGTTCTTTAGAATACATAATCTCTATTGCTCTGTCAAGTTTGCTGATTCTTCTGCCTGTTTAAATTTACTGTTGAGGCTCACTAATGAAATTTTCATTTTAGTTATTTCAATCCAGAATTTCTAATTGGTTCTGTTTCATAATCATTATCTCTTATGAATATTTTCTATTTGATGAGACATTGTCATCATACCTTCCACAATGAAACCTTAAGTGAGGTTTCATTTAGTTATTTAAAGATATTTGCGATGGCTGCTTTGCAGCCTTTTTTGTTACATCCAGAGTCAGGGCCTCTCACCAGGAATTTTCTTTTCTGATTGTTTCCTATGCCAGTCTCCTTTACCTGTTTCATTGTGTCTCTCTCCCTCTCTTCTCTCTCTCTGGACATTGTAAGTTATATTTGTACAATCTGTAGAGTGATCCCTCCACCCCTATCTCCAGGGATTGTTTCTGTTGTTGTTTTATTATTAATTTGATTAGAGACTTGGCTAGATTATTTTATTTAAATTGATTTTCCCTGCAGTGTGAAACCTCTAATATTGCTTCTCAAAGAGCACAGCCTTGGCCAAAATTAGTCATGGTCGAATCCCCTTTGTCCCTTTCCCTAATCTCTCTGTTAAACCACTATAAATACCTATGGTAAGGTAATTTTTTCCCTTAAGGATGGAGAGTATTTCTTTGGTTCATACCTTTATTTTCTCATTGTCGTAGTATTAAGGAGTGTGTTTATATTTGCTTTGTGGAATGAGATAATTTTTCAATGGTCACAATGAAATTACATTTGCCACTCATAAGCATTGTGAGTCTGTTTCTAAGTATTCTGTTTCCCTGGTAAGCAATGGGGATACAATTAATGAGTAAATACAGACAGTGCTCAAAAATTTTACAATCCCATTTGGTATCACACCCAACCCCTGGGCTCCATTAATTGCTGCCTAACTACTGTACTGTTTTCAGCAATGCCCTGGGGCATAAATTTCTCCAGAAATTTCTGATCCAGTTAAATTAGAGCCACTTTGCAGGGTTAGTTTTGAGACCAGTGTTTGAGGGTTCTTTGGCCCCCAGCAGGGCTCTTTTTAGCTCTTTCCCTGGTTCTTTCTGGTAAATTAGTTGGCTTTGGTTTATTTAGCTCTCTTAGAGAGCTGCCAGTGTCCTTTAATCACTCACCAGCAAAATCTCCATTGGTTTCAAGAGCTCCTTTTGGCTTGAACTTCTCTCCATTTTGTTTTAAATAAAATTGGTTCCTTTTGGGAGAACCTGGAAACTCTCAAAATCTACAGCCACTATTCCAGAGGTGGGAACAGGTGCAACTCTTCTGCTTCCAGAGCTGAGGAGCACTGGGCAGGGCTGGTAGCCTCTGGTCTTTCTCATCTTGCCTCTGCTGGGATAGAACCTCTACCCTCTAAGTGAGCTCAACTGAAGGCATCCAGGGTCCCACTAATAATGGCCTGCCATACCAGGGGTAGAGCCACCACCCCAGAGTGGTCACTGGGCAGTGAAAAAGACCTGCTACTTCTTAGCTACATTTGCCAGGAATCTAGCCTCTGCAACTCAGGGCTAGAGGGGATGAAAGATAAAATTGTCCTGCCCCTTTCACTGAGTGACCGTATACGTTGACTGAGCTGAGAAGAGAGGCAATCTCTCTTTATTGGCCACAGACACCTGCAAAGGAATTACTCACAGAAACCTTTTGAGTAGAGGGAGTGGGCTGGGGCTTAAGCGGCATAGACTTTTGCTGTAGTTACAAAGATTTAGTAGATTTTTTTTTTTAATAACTGTTTCTTCATTTGCTGCATGCTCTTAGGACAAATTCCAGAAACTTCAGATTTTTTTAAAATACTTTTCACCATTATGATTGATTCACTAGGGAACAGGTTCACACATTCACAGCACCATTCTGGAAATGGAACTCCACTACCTATAGATTTTCAATGTAACATTTATATACAGTAACAAATACTGATTCAAATTGTTTTTCTCTGCTGGGTTACCAAGTATGCCAAAGTCATTCATTCAGTAAACCACCCTTTTCCAAAAGTGACACATTAATAATAGATGGATATTTTATATATGCTGTACTGTAGTAGGTACTCAATAAATATTTTTCAGCGAAATTCATATTAACATCTTATTTCTATGAGTAAAAATGCCTCAAAAAACCTGCTCTATGTTCTTCCTATCATCTTAGATTACATTTCACATTTATACTTCAGTAAGAAGTTGCAGTTATGATAAGCTTTTTTATATTACAGAAGCTTGTAAAGAGAGAGTTGTATTAAAGCATAGATTATCTGCAAACAATGTAGAGAGCTTGACTGTTACCATTATCAATACCTGTATTAACTACCTTTAGTAATTGTTTAAAGTACTTTTCCTAGGTGCCTGGGTGGCTCAGTTGGTTAAGCAACTGCCTTTGGCTCAGGTCATGATCCTGGAGTCCTGGGATCGAGTCCCACATCTGGCTCCCTGCTCTGCGAGGAGCCTGCTTCTCCCTCTGACCTCTCCGCTCTCATGCTTGCTCTCTCTGTCTCAAATAAATAAAATAAAAATAAATTTTAAAGTACTTTTCCTTAAAGAAGGAAACTATTTCTTTTAATTGTACCTTTAACCTATCATTATTTTTCATGATTTTGAGGAGTTTGTTTATATTTGCTTTGGGGAATGGTAAAATTTATAGTAGATTTTCAGTGATCACAGTAAAATTGTATTTTGCAATTCATAAACATTGGGCCTATTTCTAAGTATCCTGTTTTTGTGGTAGGCAGTGGGGATAAACTTATTGAATAGATTCCTGTACAGGATTTACAGTCTTCAAAAATAATGTGATAAGTTGTAAAACAGAAGTATTCCATTGAACTGTGGAAGCTCGGAGGTGATAATGATACTAGAATATATGTTTCATTTATTTTTCTTCTTAGAGTAATTTTGCATCAAGTCTTTATAGATCTGTTTTTATTAATTGGTGTTTTATTGCCAAGATTTTGGTTACTTAAATATGGTATTTTGCACGTAGAGATATCATTAAATAAATGGTGAGTGAAGGGGAGAAGGAAAGAATGCATTAATGGATGGTTGAGGAAATGCTTCACGTGGTTCAATTTCCCCATTTTCTTTAAATCTTCTCTTGGGATAGTTTCCAGAATGTTACTTTTTGTACTCTGTGTTCTCATTTAAATTATTCATCTAATGTTTTTATCTATTCAGACATTCCATTGAAAGGAAAGGAAGGAAGCTAGGAAAAAAGAAACTTTGTAAAACAACATCGAATAAACTCTTCCTAATGTTCAGATAGTATATGTTTGATAGCTTAGATATATTAATGTATTTCAATATATTCACTATACTACATATTTCAGTATATTAATATATATTTGATTCTTAATAAATAAGGAATATTTTTGCTTTCTGGATGTCTTACAATACATATGTAGACATTTTATATTACAAAAGGTGAAATAACTTTATAGTAATATGCAGCTACCATTTATTGTGTTTTTTTTTTTAATATCCCTTAACAGTATATTTCATTTGGGAAGAAAAAGTATTGGGAGTCCATCCCGCCATAGAGATCCACTTCCAAAGCTTGAAGATAATGCCACAATTTTTTTATATGACTGAAAATATTTTTCTTATGCCACATGTGATTGACATCAAATTTAAATTTAAAAATGTGATCAGTTAATGATTAGAAGCTTTTACTTTTATATAAAAGGAGCCACATTCAGCAGCAAAACTGTTTGAACTCTAGATTTTTTTTTTGTTTAAAAAAAAATCCAAACTACAGATAATTGTAGAAAATGTTAAGCCTGTATTATTCTAAGCAAGCCCCCAATGTGCTTTGGTCCTTTCTCATTTTATCAATGCCAGGTCTTCCACATTTGCCCCCCTTATCTAATCCTGGCTGCTCTATAGATTAGTTCTTCCTAAAACTGAGGGAGTAATAGAAGAAAAACATAATTATTCCTTTATTTTTATGTAAACATTTTATTGAAGTGTGACACGCACACATATAAATGCCCGTCTGATAATTGTGTCATTTCATGAATTTTTAAAAAAATGAGCACACCCTCAAATTGGCATACAGATTTTTTTAAAAGAGCAAAAATATTTTTACACTTCAGAACTCTTTTTTTTTTTCTTTCTTTAGTTAACACTCACTCAGAGAAACCCACTACCTTGACCTTTGTCACCATCATTTAGTTTTGTCTATGTCCGTACTGTGTATGTATGAAGTCACTCAGTACGTACTCTGTTCGTTTAGGTAAATACTGCGTTTGTAAGGTTCATACTTTTCATTATGTGTAGCCGTAATTAATTTATCCTTGTGGCTGTGTAGTATGCCATTGGGTGATTATACCGTACTGTCCTTATTGATTCTCTTGATGGACATTTGGGTTGTTTTCAGTTTGAGGCTTTGAGTAATACTGCTCTGAGTACTTTTTCATCCGTGTTTTTTGGTTTGTCTAAGTACAAAAGTCTTTGGGGTATATGGCTGTGGCCTAACTACTGGATTACAGAGTTTACGTGTATTCAACTTTTTAAAATAGTAACAAACAATTGCGCCAAGTGGTTACTGTAATTCCACCAGGAGTATGTGAGCGTTCAGGCTACTTCACATCTTTGCGGTGATGGGATATTGTCAGCCTTTGTAATTTTTTTTTTTTTAAGATTTTTATTTATTTATTAGAGAGTGAGAGACTGAGAACGAGAGGGGAGAAGGTCAGAGGGAGAAGCAGACTTCCCGCAGAGCCGGGAGTCCGATATGGGACTCGATCCCAGGACTCCGGGATCATGACCTGAGCCGAAGGCAGTTGCTCAACCAACTGAGCCATCCAGGTGCCCCCAGCCTTTGTAATTTTATTTGTGGTTTAATTTGCATTTTTCTGATGACTAATGAGTTAAGTAACGTGTTGTATGCTTTTGGGTATTTGGATATCCCCTTTCGTGAATTACCAGTTCAAGTCTTCAGTCCATCTTTTCTGTTGGGTCATTTTTTCTTATTGATTTGTGGCAGTTCTTGGTGGTATCTCACATTTTGGCTTATCTCTAAATGATGATTCTCTAAATGATGTCCTTTGATGGAGAGAAGTTCTTAATTTTAATGTACTGCAATTTGTTGATTTTTGTTAGTAAGCCTTTTTAATGTCATGATGAAAGGTTTCCTTCTGATACCTTTAGATTTAGAACTTCAGACCACCTGGAGTTGAATATGTGTGTGATAATGAGGTACAGATTATTTTATTTGTTTTATATGATACTCAATTTGCCAAACATGTTTTATCAAAAAGGGTATCCTTCCTCCCACGGCAATGTAATGTCATCTTTGTTTAAAAAAAATAAGTGATCAGATATATGTGTCTGTTGTGGACACTTTTCTTTTACATGGATCTTTTGTCTATTCTTGCACCAAATCATTTTATTTTGATTATTGGTAGCTTAATATCTGATAGAGGCAGTCCAACAACTTTCTTTTTTTCCATAAGCTTTCAGTGGCCCTTTGTGTTTTCATAGAAATTGTGGAATAATAGTATCAAAAGTACATGGATTTTGATCAGGGATGCATGTAAGATATAGAACAATTTGGGGAAGAATAGAAACCTTTACCACATTTTGTCTTTTCACCCATGAATATAGTTTGCCCTTTTATTCATTTAGGTTTTCTTTAATTTCTCTCAAAATCATTGGTAGTACCCTTAGGAAAGGTCTTATACACCTTTCAATAGATTTGTTCCTGCATGTCTGCTGTTTTTTGTTGTTGTTGTTGTTGGTATTCTAAATTGTTTCTCTTTCTTGTTGGTAATATAGAAATAAATTTTTGTGTATTGATTTTTTCCTAGCGAAAATACTAACTCATTAATTTTTTAAAGTGTATAGTTTCTTTTGGATTCCCTGAGTATACAGTTATGTTGTCTATAATAATTACAGTTTTATTTATTCTTTTAAAATACTTATGTCTTTATTATATTGTTGTGCAGAATAATCTCTTCAGTATAAGCGTTGAATAGAAGTGGTGATAGCTGCCATCTGTTTCTTGCTTTCAATTTCAGGGACAAAGATTTTACTATTTCAACTTTATGCAGGAAGCTTAATGCAGATTTTTAAAAGAAGCTTTTTATCATATTAAGGATGTTTCATTCTTTGCATAGTGTTCTGGGTTTTGATCATAAAGAGTATATTTTCTGCATCGAGTAAGATGATTGTTTTCTCCTTTATTATATCAATGTGATAAATGACCAATTGTTTTTCAGATATCAAACAAACTTTGTATTCCTAGAATAAACAAAACACATACACATATAAGTGCAATTTGCTAATATTTTGTTTAAGATATTTACATTAATGATCATGGGAGAATTTGGCCTATAATAGTCCTTTCTGGTGATATCTTGGTCAGTTTTGCTAGTAAAGTAATTCTGTCCTCTTAAAATCACTTAGCATATGTTCTATTTTATTAACAGTCTGTGTATGATTATCATTTCTTTTTAAAATATTTGGATAAAGTTATGTAGATCTGGAGATCTCTTTGTGGAAGACTTTAAATTACAGATTCAATTTCTTTAGCAGATGTACAAATTCTCTTAAATTTAACCAGCTTTTGCAAATTATGATTTTTTGAGAATGAAAAAAATTAAATT
Organism: Nasua narica; assembly: GCA_028533885.1. Taxonomy (NCBI): domain Eukaryota; kingdom Metazoa; phylum Chordata; class Mammalia; order Carnivora; family Procyonidae; genus Nasua; species Nasua narica. The sequence goes on from CM052808.1 coordinate 45,305,878, forward strand.
CTATTGAAATATAATTAACATAACTGCACACACTGACAGTGTATACGTTGATAATTTGACATATGTATATGCCCATGAAACGATTACCACCGTTAAGAAAATGAATAAGTGATATTCACGACCCCAAAGAATTTACTCATACTCTTCTGACATTTGTACAATAGCAAATCTTCCAATCCATAAGCATTGCATATTCCATTCGCACCATTTACTTAGATCTTTATATTTTTTAATGTTCTGTTTTTAGTATACAGCAGAGCTTTAAAACCTTAGCACTAAAGATATTTTGCACTGGATCATCTTTTGTTGCATGGCGGGGGCAGGGGCACGTAGGGAATAGGCTTAGAGAGGACTGGCTTGTGCGTTGTAGGATGTTTGTTAACATACCTGGCCTCTATCCTACTAGATGTCACTAGGGTCCCCTACGTCCAGTTCTAATAATCAGAAAATTTCTCTAGATATTTCCCAGTGTCCCCTGCAGAGTAAAATTCCCAAGGCTAAGAGGTTGAGAACCACTGGTATAGAGGTCTCACACATCTTTCATTTGGACATATTTATCCCAAAGTATTTTTCATGCTATTGCATATACTAGTATCTTTCTAAATTTTTACTTTCTCTTTGGAGAAGTCATTTAGTGATGACATTGATTTCTACAGATTATGATCCAAAAATGTCACTAAATTTACTTTTTAATTCTAATAATTTTTATTAATGTAGGCAAAAAACTTGAGCTGGCACTTCAAAAAGTATGTTATGAAGAAAGCCCAATAAACTTTTAAAAAGGTGCTCAGCTTCATTAGTCATCAAGCTAATGACAAATGAAGCCGTGATGCAGGACAGCCACATACCCAGGAAGATGGATAGTGTGACTTACAAACAAACATAAAAATGAAAAACACACATAGACAATTACAAACATGGATGAAAAAGTGAAGCACATGGAACTACTGTCACTTTGATGGGAGTAGACAACCATTTTGAAAAAGCGGTTTGAAAATATTTATTAAAGTTGACTGAGCATTTAAATCCCCATGTTTATATCTAATGGAATCATCCATACGTTTACCAAAACACATGAGCAAAAACGTTTGTTATAGCCATCCTGTTCACAAGATTCAAAACCTGGAAATTACTGAAATACCCATGAACAGCAGAAGAGATAAATTTCTACATGGTATTTCAGTGTTTGAATTTACCACAGGGCCAGTGAGTGAACTACTGCTACCTATTCTAGAGTGGGTGAACCTCACAAACATGTGGGGCAGGAGTCCTCAACACACAAGTGTGCTAAGTCCATTACTATTAATTAGGGTCAAAGACAAGCAAAAGTAATCTATGGTGTTACATTCTCCTTGAAGATTAGTACCTGGGAGGTGGCACTTCTGAATCTTGTTACTGTTGTTTCTTAATCTGGATGCTGGTAACATGACTGTGATGAGTTTGTGAAAATGAATCAAGCTATGTAGTTGTGATTTGTTCACTTTCTATATATGTTACAATTCAATAAAAAGTTGCGAAAATTAAAAAAAAAACACTATTCTTCTTCCCATAATTTCGCTCTGCATAAGCCCATCTGTTCTATCACACAGGCAGCTAGAGTCACCTTGGTTTCCTTCCCACTCCTACCTCCCAATCACCTCCATCCCCACTACTGCCCCTCGCCCGTGATGTCTTGAGGTTGGTAGGTCTGACTTAAAAGCCGAGTCATGGCTTCCGATCTAGATGTAATGTCTTATTTTTCTCTTTGCTGTACCTTGTTTCACTGGTACTTCATTAAGGCCAGCTAGGAAACTGTAATTAGCAATAGTTTCTGTTTAAAAAATTGCATCCGCAATTGGAATGTCTTGACTAGAGTTTTTTCAAAATTAGTGTTTTTTTTATTTTTTTTTAATTTGTGTTTTCACTTTCATCTGATCATAGTTCACTTTGAAAGGGATGCCTGTGAGCTTCTGAAAATATGTTCAAAGACACAAAAAGTAGATCTTTCCCTCTTTGTCTTATTAAAGGTGTATATTTCTGAAGTTGTCTTTTTAAAGAGTATTGATTCCAACTAATGTAAATTTTCTTGAATTTTTGTCCTTAATTTGATTATCTAATTAGAATTCCATACATATTTAAGTATGGATCTACTGGTAAAATTTATCTTTCTCTCTTTTTTTTCTTTCAAGCATAAGAGGTCTGTGCATCAAGTTATTGACTTTAACCATATAGTGAAATAAATGAATTTGCAGTTTATCCTGAGCAAACTGAAATTTTTTTGAATTTTTTTATTCTATTTCTTTTACTAAAGACTTGGGAAGTTTTATTTGATTTTTTTAAAATATTTCACCAACCCTTTATTTTATAAAATGATTTTTAAATTTTATGATAAAGTTATATGTAAAACACTATCAAATTTTATGTATATCATTGTATTTTTTTCCATAATGTTGTTTTAAAATGTTATACTTTTTTCATTTTTTTCAGATTTATTATTTCATTTAGATTTTCTATTTAGTTTTCTGTACTTTAGCCCAACAGAGCAATTTTGTCATTTGAGAATGAATATGTAGATATCATGGTTTTCTTGAATTGATTTCTAAATTAACTAAATTACATCTTATTTTGTAAACAGATGTTTGAATTTACTTTATTGCCATAATTTCTCTATTCCTTTTGGCAAAATACATCATTTTTTATTTTCCAATCTCAGTGGCATTCACATTTGCTCTCTTTTTTTGTCTTTGTAGACAAATTGGATGAATATTCTCCCCATCTAACTTTTAATTTGATTTTGTGCCATATGCCTCAAACAGACTTTCAAAATATACATAATTTTCTTCTACAATTTAGTTTGGCTTCCTTTCCCTAATTGTATACAATATTTATATAGCTGCATTTTATTCCTGGTTCTGAGGTAGGAACCACATCATGGACTGTCTGAATTCCCAAATGACTAATTGTTAACTTGTCAGTGTACGGTTATTATTTAATTAGATGGCAACACTTTTCAGTTATTATGATAATGAATTGTGTCACTGGTAACTGATTTTTAAACAGCTTAGAATTGTAAAAGCCATTCCTCCCCTCTATCATTTCAATAAAATCCGGTGGTTGACTTGATTGTTTGCTCATAGGTCATACATGTCCTGTGAGTGAGAGCATACGGCCTGATTGGATCACTCTGTGTCAGGGGTGGGGAGCTGGGAATCTTGTGGAGACAGCACTGAATTTTTACAGTATTGCTTCTTGATGAATTCTTCGGGTTCTCACATTCTCACATTTGTGGCCTAGTCACTTGTGTATCATTCAGCAATGCAAAACTTCTGTCAAAAAGATTAAAATTCTAACCATTCCTGCAGTTGCTGAAAAAAACTGACGATACAGTCATAGGATGTGCAATCCTCCTCCTTATATTTTCGTGCGATATGAAATTAATTCATTAGTTCCACACACTCCTGCAATTTCCAGTTTATGCACAACAGATTTTTCTGTAGGTATTATTACTTGCTTACTGAGATGAGATCTAGAAGAAAAATACAGAAAGGGAAAACAAACAATCTTGTTTTGGCAACAAATTTGAGAACTAATGGTGATTTTACGGTTGCTATTATTTTGCTAAAATTCTTCTCATATTCTTTTTAAAGGCTATTTGTTTATAGTAGTTAATCATGAAGTTTGTTTTTGACTCTTTGTTTTCTAGTTCATATATCTATCGCAAGATGTTTGCTTTAGATATTCACCCTTTATAAATGAGCAAAAAAGACATTTTAGTAATTTCCCTCATTTAAAGAAGAATTATATTACAGTTGTAGAATCAAAATGATTATTACTCAGTATGTACATTAACACAGCTAAATATGCTTTGGCATTCATTAAGATTTCTTTTTTTTTTTTTCTTTCTTTCTTTTTTTTTTCATTAAGATTTCTTGCTTGCAGGCCTGAAAATAGAGATAAGAGATTTGAAAGAATTTAGGTTACTGGGGAAGGAGCCAATCATTTAATCATACTTTTATATTTCAGAATGCTCTCCTAGCGCACCTATAGATTGCAGTACCAGCTGACAATATCAGTTTTCTTGTGATTGCTCCAAAACAAAAGCTCCTCTGATGTTTTTTAGGCTGGTTTTCCAATGAGGCTCTTAGCTACCCAACCACTGCAAAATTTGCTCAGTTTTTTGGGCTCAGAGCACCAAGAAAGGCTGTAGGTTCTATAACATTCTGGAGTTCTGTGTATCATTTTGCCGTGTGTGTGTGTGCACGCATGCATGTGCATTTGTCTATTGTTTATTTCCAAGATGTATCAGTCAGGGTAGAAGCTGTGTTGCTGTGACAAAGAGTTCCAGAAAAGGGCAGCTTAACCAGGGCAGCAGTTTTTCTCTTACATCACACATCATTTCTCACATCACAGTCTACGAGTAGACAGTTTAGTTGGCTCCTGGTGATTAAGCCATAGCTCATTCCCAAGGCTGAAGCTGACACCTTGCTGTGCTAGCTCCGGGGTTGTGGAGGGCCAGCGTACAGAAGAGGTGTGTACTCACGTGCTCAAGTTGAGAACTTCATCCTGTGGTCACAACCAACTGTAAGAGAGTCTCAGAAATATTATCTCTCATGCAGCTGGAACTCATGGGAGGTGTCTGTAACCGTGCCAGAATGAAGGGCAGAAGGGGTACTGGCAGACGATTAGCAGTCTGCCACACAGAGTTTTCATCCGCAGCTTTCATCAGATATATCAAAGTCACTGGAGACCCAACACACATAAAACCACTGATAGAGAATCAAAGTTCTAGAAGTAGTGACCCTATTCTAAAACACATATTTTGTAAAGCCCTTTTACAATCTTTAAAGCCACAGAAAATGTAATTTTCCTACACACACATTTTAAAATATATAAGTAATATACAGTAAATAACATAGCACACAAGAGAAATTTAAAAAAAAAAAAAAGATGATTACTCAGACCTTCTGTGTTCCTGTGTGTCGGCAGTCAGGCACAAGCATCCGTGAAGGCATGATGGGGAGTGAAACTGCCACACACACGTCCGATGGCTGTGGTGGCTGGGGCTGCAGTTGGAGACTGATAGGTTGTTTAGAAATTCAGAGTTAACGTCAGTAATGCAGTTTTCTGTGAACAGTCTTTATAAATGTTTTGAATACAGCAATTTCAGTATTCTCTTAAATTACCTCTTAGGTACATTCCTAGAAAGAAAATACCATGCATATGAAAACCCATACAAAAAGATACAATAATATTGTCATCTTGGTTTATCCTTGCAGGGTTTTTTTTTAAGATTTATTTATTTTAGAGAGAGCACAAGTTGGGGAGGGACCAAGAAGGAGAGAGAGAGAATCTTAAGCAGATTCCCTGTTGAGCGCAGAGCCTGATGCAGGCCTCAGTCTCAAGGTCCTGAGGTCATGACCTGAGCCAAAACTAAGAGTCAGACGCTCCACTGATACCCACCCAGGCGCCCCCCCCCCAAGAGTTTTTATAGCAAGTGCTCCTTGCATGCATGGCCTCTAAGTCATTCATAAGGCCTGCAGGTATGGGGAAATTCTCCACTGTGTATATGTCACTGTGTGCACACTCCAGGACCTCTGGATCTTTCCTCTTTGACTATTGAACACCAGAAATGCTTCCCCCCACCCCCGGAATTGCTAAAAATACCCCTTCCCCCCACCAACACACCCACTTCAAGTGGCAGTCTTAGTTTTATAAAGTTTTCCCCCTACGGGCTCCTGGGTGGCTCATTCGGTTAAGCATCTACCTTCAGCTCAGGTCATGATCCCCGTCCTGAGTTCGAGTTCTGCCTTGGGCTCGTCTTCTTCTCTGCCTGCGGCTCCCCCTGCTTCTGCTCAATCTCTCTCCCTCTCCTTGTCAAATTAAAAAAAAAAGTTTTCCCCCTAGAACTCTTCCCTGCCTTCTGCCCTTCCAGTCCTTCACACACGTGCACACCCACGTCCTTTGCCTCTCAGCAGGATCAGTTCCCGGGTTTTAGCACAGCCACCTTCCAGCTTCCAGATTCCCTTCAGTGCAGGTGGCCACCAGCTCAGGGAATTGCACCACTCTTTGTCCTCGTGGGTGCCCGCTTTCTCCCAACCCTGCTTCACCCTGCTGTTGTTGACTCTCCCTTCGTTGGGCTTGATCTTTGGGGTCACTGCTTCCCTTGGTTCTACCTATGTCATTGAACATTGGATCTGGAAAAAAAAGTTAATGATCTTTTATTTTAATCACTTTATTTTACAAACCTTTTATGGAAGTTCCAAATGGATACAGTAACTTGCCCAAAAACATATGGTTACTTCTAACTCTAAAGTGGGCCAAGGGTATTTCTTATTGCGTGCATATTTCTCTTGAGAAGCAAGCATCCTTTTTATTCAGTCCAGGTTTCACCCAACTTGGCTTTAGACCACACTTGTTTCAGAGTTGGTAGGTAGATACCAGAAGGAACTGTGTCAGCTCTACTGTATTTCTGTTTGTTTCAATTTGCTCGTTAATGTTGAATCCATTTCTGGCAGGGACCTTTTCAAGACCCTTGTCCATTTTTGGATAACCAGTTAAGATTTATAATTAGCAAAGTTACTTAACTAGGAAGCAGTAGAGTGCAATTCTTTTTACTTTATTCCTGCTTCTCAGTGAAGCACTTCATGGTATCCACACGTTGGAGCTGAATGATACTTTCGTCATGAGCAATGATGTTTCTATGTTTATGTGTGGTTTTAGGAAGGATACTTTAAGTTTTTCATATTTATAAAATATTTACAGAAAAATCAAGAATGTTAAAACTGGCTTTACTTTTAATGATCTCTTTACATTTAAAAAGTATTGGTATACATAGTATTAAAACGTGAAATGTGAGTTATAGGTAAAGAGACACATGGGAGCTAAGAAAGAGGGGATAGATACAGAATGGTCATTATAGAGTCTCTCTTGAGTGAAGGCCCTGCCTTTGAGCACACAACTTATTTCAGATATTTCTGAGATCAAAGGTAAAAGATAAACACAAAAAGTCATGTAGACTTCATTTTTTGAAAAAGGTGTCGTTGTTTTGCATGTAGGAAGTACCAAACAGCATCTGAATAACGTTTCAATGGCAATTTTGTGAGAATGGCAAGGGCAGAGTACACAAAGGCCCTTTCTTATTCTGGCCTTTGACAACAGATTGAGAGTTCATTAAACTGGAATTTATGAAGATGTGTCACTTCGGGGATATAGTAGTAGAGTCTATTTATAGATTCTCTAGTGCTCCCGCCGGCTGTACTTGCTCCCAGAAAGCAGTCTTTCCCAGAGTGAACATCGTCAGTAGAATATCCGTCCCACAGAATCATCCAACAGAGAGCTGCACTCTGCATTTTCAGGAGTCTCAGAAATGCTTTACTCATGTGCATGGTTCAAGTCTCCAAAGTTCCGGAGTGGATAAAATTGTTGAACAGAGTGGATAAAATTGTTGAACTTTGTGTCAAGCAGTGTTTCTTGAACTTAACTGGTGATAAAATATTTTATTTCCCTAGGAACTTCTCATGGATTACTATCACAGAGAGTCTTTTGGGAGGTGGAGAAGTAAAAAAATGAAGGTTTGGCATGTAGGTCATTAATCTGTGACATAAGTATTTCAAAGATGAGGTGATGGACAGGCATTCTCTATCACTAACTAACAAGTGGAGAGTTGTGTGTCTCGGGATTTTCATCTAGGTACTTGGTGTTAGTATGATTTAGGTGGCACGTTTGGATTCTGTTAGGAAATTTTAAAGGTTGATTTAGAGCCTTATCTTTATGAAACTCTACCCTCAGAATGTGCTAAGTTGAACTGCTGACTTGTTATTAATTTGCATTGCAGTCCAACTTTTTTCATGGTCTTTGGCTTTTTTTGCAAATGGAATTTCCTTCTCCAATGAACTGTACACTCTCTTCAAAGTGGAAAATGTTTAATAGATTACTCAGTGTAATACTTTCTACTTATGTTAGTTTGGCCTTGCTCAGGTTCCAAGAAATAGAGATCTGTTGGGGGCAGTGGGAGCTTTAAGTAAGTGCAGGGGAGGAGGAGGGAGTTAAATATGCATTTGGCCTCTTTTCTTTTGCTATATGATTTTGGGGTATCTTCATTCTTCTTAAGGGTCTCTTCTGGTATTTCGGACCTAATCTCTTTCCTTTAAACAAGGAGAAGGTGATGATCTTGTCATGATATGTCTCTCTGACAGCTTTGTCTCTGGCCCTGGTCTCGTGGCCAGTCAGCTACAGCCAACAACTATCAGCTTTTGATTTTGCCCCCGGCTAAGAAGCTGATTTCTCGGGGGATAGTAGAGGTTAGGTGACAAGCCAGCGCTCGGGCAGCAAAGCCTACTCAGTAAACTGGAATCTCCACATATGACACCTCATTTCAAAGCAGATAGTCCCCTCCAAATGTTGCTTCTTAGATATCATGGTATCAGGGCACCTGGGCCGCTCAGCCGGTTAAGCATCTGCCTTTGGCTCAGGTCATGATCCCAGGGTCCTGGGATTGAGCCCCCCATTAGGCTCCCCGCTCAGTGGAGAGTCTGCTTCTCCCTCCTTCTCCACCTGCCACTCCCCCTGCTTGTGTTCACTCTCCCTCTTCCTCTCTCTCTCTCTCTCTGACAAATCAATCTTAAAAAAATTAATAAAAGTAAAAAAAAGGTATGATATCTGTGTTCAGGTGATATAAACTTAAGAGGACATATTCGAGAATTTTAAGATTTGGAATATCACAAACTAAGCACTCAATAAACAATAGTTGGTGTTATAAATTTCAGAATCTTTCAGAGTCTTTAAAAATGTCACTCTTCATATGTAGTATCTTAAAATTCCTCATTGCTAAGTAGTATACTGGGTTCTTTACACTTCCTACTTGTAATTTATCTAACAGCTTTGAAAGTATGTTTGATTTTCTCATTGAATAATGAGACAAACAGAGACCCAAAGCTGTTACAGAACGGGGACATCTCAGACAACTATGAAAAAAGCAGAGTTGGGGTCAGCAGCTCCATTTTCTAACTTCACACCCAGCCTGCCCTCTCTCACTGTGGCATGTCGTGTTGCTTACCAGAGGAGAACATCAGGGAAATGTCTTGCAAGGTTTATTTTTCTTTAAATTAGAAATTAAAGGAGATATTAGAAGAACCAGGAAACACATACAATTAAATGCCTACCAGAGTATTTCTTCCATTTTCTGGTTTGCACAGAATGGATAGATTTAATTTGAAGAGATAAATTGTTCACACTCTGGAATGTTATGTTACATTAACGCAACTGTGGTGTTGATAGCCTGTAGGCAAAAACTGAAATCCATTGTCTGCTTTCTTCCCTCTTTGTTACTTTACATCAAAGACAGTAACTAAAAGTATCTCCTGCTACCTGTGTGTTTCCTACAAACTCCCTTGTTGATATCCCCTAACAAAAGTGTCTTTTGGGGACTGCCTCAGCAAAAGACTGGATAGGGTTACACAGATGGGTTAAAAAATGATACAACTAAACTGCAACAAAATTGGTTTGTTGCATGATGTTTATTAAGCACCCCATCTGTCATAGCATGCCAGTCGCTGCTCTCATAGTTACAGGCTGCTCTTTATAATCTGTCATCTTTGATAATCCTGCTGGTATTCCTGTGTTCTCTCTTCCTCTGCCCTAGTCACACACACACACACACACACACACAGGCACACTTATCATGGATAATTTTCTCAACTGATAAAGGAGAAGAAATCAAATAGATTTTGTTCACCTCCTCTGTATAAGTTCTCTGCGCTGTGTAACAAAATACCACAAAGTTAGCAGCTGAAAATAGCCCATATATATAGTATGACACAGTTTCCATGGGTCAGGAGTCTGGGAACCACTTAGCCAATTTCTCTGTTCAGGCTGAAACCAGGGCTTGGCTAGCTGCATTCTCCTTTGCAGCTTGGAATCCTCTTCCCCCACTCAGTTAGGTTGCTGGTAGAATTCATTTCCTTACAGCTGTAGGGTTGAAGCCCTTCACTCTTAGAGGTCACCTCGCTCCAGAGGCAATTCACAACATGGTGGTTTCTTCAAGTCCAGCAGGAGAGTCTTTCTGCCTCCATTGGTTAAGATCGAGTTCTTGTAACATAATCAAAAGGGTGGACAGCCCATCCTCTTTCCCATTTTCAATTGGCTAAAAACAAATTACAGGTTCTTCCCACACTCAGGGAAGGGGATTATACAGAGTTGTGACTCCCTGGGGGTACCCTAGAGTGTGTCTGTCACACCTTCTACCAGATAATACTAATAATTATTACAGCTGCACTCCTTGAGCTCTTTCCCTAAACCAGCACTGTTCAAAGCATTATACATATATTTATTGATTTAATAATCACAAAAACTCTATGAAGTGAAGAGTTTGTTATTCTTAGTTTACATATGATGATACTCAAGCATAAAGAGGTGGACCTTCTCAGCTAATCCTTATCCATCAAACAAAAAAGGTAAACAAGCAAAGATGATAGCAACACATCTTGGTGTCACATACTCCTTCATCTGCCACCACTCACTGTACTGTCCTTTATAACATGGTTCTTACCTCCCTTCCCAGAGTTTTGGTGGCCTCTCTCTCTCTCTCTTATTGAGGTAAAACTGGTGTTTAATATTATATAAGTTGCAGGTGTACAACAGTATAATATGACATCTGTGTACTTCACTGATCACCGTAACGTCCCGTTACCATCCATCCCCGTACAGTTTACCCCCAATTTCACCCACCCTGACTTCCTTCCCTGTATCTATGAGTTTGTTTTTGTTTTGTTTTGTTAGATTCCACACATAAGTGAAATCATTTGGTATTTCTCTCTCTCCACCAGACTTATTTCTTAGTGTAATATCTTTAAGGTCCATCCCTTCCGTTGCAAATGGCAAGATAAAACTTTTTTTAATTGTTGAGTAATATATATATATATATATATATATATATATATATATATATATATATATTAAATACCATATCTTCTTTATCATGCATTGATGGACATTTATGCTGTTAACATTTCTTGGCTATTATAAACATTGCTTCAATAAATATAGGGGTCTATATATCTTTTCAGATAGTGTTTTTGTATTCCTCTGATTGATATGCAGAAGTGGAATGTCTGGATCATGGTGTAGTTCTACTCTTAATTCTTAATTTTTTTTTTAAAGATTTATTCATTTAAGAGAAAGCACATGCTAGCAGGGGAGGGGCAGAGGGAGAGGGAAAGAGAATCCCAAGCAGACTCCACACTGAGCCCAGAGCCCAACGCAAGGCTTGCCAAAACCAAGAGTTGGACATTTAACCAATTTCTCCTACCAGGTACCCTCTATTCTTAATTTTTTGAGGAACCTCTGTACTGTTTTCCATACTGGCTGTACCAATTTACATTTCTCCCAGCAGTGCATGAGGGTTCTCTTTTCTCTATATCCTGTGGACATTTGTTATTTCTTCTTTTTTAATAATAACCATTCTACAAAGTGTGAGATGGTATCATTATGGTTTTGATTTGTATTTCTCTTACAATTAGTGATGTTGAGTACCTTTTCATGTGCCTGTTGGCCATTTGTATGTCTTTCTTAGAACAATGTCTATTTAAATACTCTGCCCATTTTTGAATCAGGTTGTTATTTAGTTGTTGTTGACTTGTATGAATTCTTTATGTATTTTGAATATTAATTCCCTGTAAGAGATATAATTTGCAAAAATCTCCCATTCAGTAGGTTGCCTTTTGTTGTGATGATGTTTTTTTTTTTTTTCCACCAGGCAGAAACTTTATTTTGATTTAATTCATTGTTTGTGTTTTGTTTTGTTTTTAGTCCCCCTTGCCTTTGGAGTCAGATCCACAAAAGCATTGATAAGACTGATGTCTAGGAGCTTATCTTCTATGTTTTCTTCTAGGAATTTTATGGTTTGGGGTCTTACATTCAAGTCTTTAATTCATTTAAATTTAATTTTTGTGTATAATGTAGTGGTCTAGTTTCATCCTTTTGCACATGGCTGTCTGGTTTTCCCAATACCATTTATTGAAGAGACTGTCTTTTTCCATTGTATATTCTTGTTTCCACACAATTTTAAAATTATTTGTTCTAGTTCTATGAAAAATGCTATTGGAATTTTGATAGGGACGGCATTAAATCTGTAGATTGCTTTGGGTAGTATGGACATTTAAATAATACTAATTCTTCCAATCATGGGCATAGAATATCTTTCCATTTATGTGTGTCTTCTTCACTTTTTTCATCAGTGTTACAGTTTATACGGTATAGATCTTTTACTGCCTCAGTTAAATTTATTGCTAGGTATTTTATTCTTTTCAGTGAAATTATAAATAAGATTGTTTCCTCAATTTTTTTCTGATAATTCATGGTTAGTGTATGAAAATGCCACATATTTCTGTATATTGATTTTGCCTCCTGCTACTTTATTGAATTCTTTTATTACCTCTGATAGCTTTTTGGTGAAGTTTTTTTGTGTTTTCTATGTATAGAATCATGTCATCTGCAGATAGTGACAGTTATACTTCTTTCTTTCCAGTGTGGATGACTTTTATTTCTTTCCTTTCCTTTTTGTTTGTTTGTTTTAGATTTGCCTAACTGCTATGGCTAGGACTTCCAATACTATGTTGAATAAAAATGATGAGAGTGGGCATTCTTGTCTTGTTCTTGATCTTAGAGGAAAAGCTTTCTTCTTTTCACCATTGAGTATATATTTTTTTTAGATTTTTTTTTTTAATTTGTCAGAGAGTGCGAGAGCACAAGCAGGGGGAGAGGCAGGCAGAGCAGGCAGAGGTAGAAGCAGGCTCCCCGCCGAGCAAGGAGCCCGTTGCGGGGCTTGATCCCATGACCCCGGGACCATGACCTGAGCCGAAGGCAAAGACCTTAACCCATTGAGCCACCCAGGCACCCCTCACCACTGAATATTAACGTTAGCTGTGGGTTTGCCATATATGCTGTTTATTATGTTGAGGTATATTCCCTCTATAGCCACTCTGTTGAGAGTTTTTATCATAAATGGATGTTGAATTTTGTCACAAGCTTTTTCTGAATTTATTAAAATCATCATGAAATTTTCATCTTTGTTTTTGTTAATGTGCTGCATAATATTGATTGATTTGCAAATATTGAACCATCCTTGCATCTCTGGAATAAATCCCACTTGATCATCATCTATGATCCTTTTAATGTATTTTTAAATTCAGTTCGCTAATAGTTTGTTGGACTTCTCCTTTATTCGCCTTATAGCTCATCCTTCACTTAAACATCTCTGCTTAGATATTAAGACCTCAGAGAATCCTTTCTGCACACAATTGCAGCCAGAACATTGTATTAGAGTATTTGCTACTTCTCCTTCAGGGACCTTAACACAATTTGTCATTACAATCTTATGGGACAGGAGCTGTATATTTTTATCATTATATTCCCAGCACCTAGTATATAAAGATTTTGACTGGAAGAATGAAATCCTGCATGGTAATTAAAGGAAGCCATATAGTATGAAGAGGTATCATTTTAGGGGATTACATCCTGCTTTCCCACTTACCTACCTTCAGGGCTGTTGCAGGTACAAAATTAAATATAGTTATTATAGTTATTGATTTTAGTTTTTATTGAACAATAGTGGATTGGGGCCATTGTTGAACTGTAGAGAGGAGGAAAGAAGTATGTACAGGCATGGATATAAGCAGACTACAAAGGAGGAATTAAAAGCATTCCTGATACCCAGTCGTGGGGGGTTCTCATAGTGTCCTTTTCTTCTCTGGATACTTATCATACTATCTGTCTTACTCTAGGTGCTAGGTTTTTGTGGTAGTAAAAGTTGTCCATTTCATGGTTCCTGGCATGTAGTAGATGCTTATGAAATGTTTGTTAAAGAAATGAATGACTATAATAGATAGTCACTTAAACACAGCTGTTCAGTGTATTACAAGTAGAAACAGTGATTCATTGCTTCCCACTACATTATGACATAATCTTATTTTATCTACACAAGAACATGAGCTTGATTTTCACTAAATAAAGCATTAGTATTCTGTTTCATGGCTGAATACATTGAAAGTTTTCTTTATTTCCCTCCCACAGAGGGAACATTGAGGAAAATGCAATTATAAAAATAATTTTCTTTTAAGACACATATACATTCTCCTATTTGCTAAAACTTATTCAAATATTACTTACTGTATTTGTATAAAAAATCACTTTATATAAAAATCTATCAAAATGTCCCAATTGGCCAGGAGTTGTCTGCAATATTAAATAAAAGAGATGAACCATAACCATCAAAACACACTTTTCTAGTTTTGAGAAGTTGATCAAAGCTTGATCTGCCAGTGACTTTATTTTTGCCTTTAGGTGTCTTTATTTCATGTATTCTCACCTGTTTCATCACTGGCTATATTTCTTCTGAGGAAACTGCTAAAACATTGAAGACAGTATAGCACTTGGTTTTTTTTTTAATTTTAAAAAATTTTCATAGTATCATGTGCCGTTCTTAATGCCCACCACCCAATTACCATCCCCTCACCTACTTCCCTCCAGCAACTCTCAGTCTGTTTCATAGAGTTAAGAGTCTCTCATGATTATTCTCCCTCTATGATGACTTCCCATTCAGTTTCCCTTCCCTTCCCTTCCCTTATGATCCTCTGTGCTGTTTCTTATATTCCACATATGAGTGAAATCATATGTTATTTGTCTTTCTCTGGTTGACTTATTTCACTTAGCATGATACCCTCTAATTCCAGTCACATCATTGCAAATGGGAAGATTTCATTTTTGGATGGATAATACTCCATTGGTGTGTGTGTATGTATGTGTGTATATCTATCTATCTATCTATCTATCTATCTATCTATCTATCTATCTATCAAATCTTCTTTACCCATTCATCTGCCAATGGACATCGGGGCTCTCTCCATAGTTTGGCTATTGTGGACGTTACTGTTATAAACAACAGGGTCCAGGTGCCCCTTCAGATCATTACATTTATATCTCTGGGAAAAATACATACTAGTGAAATTGCTGGGTTGTAGGGTAGCTCTATTTTTAATGTCTTGAGGAACCTCCATATTATTCTTCAGAGTGGCTGTACCCCAACAGGGTAAGAGGGTTCCCCTTTCTCCGCATCCTTGTCAAAATGTGTTGTTTCCTGTCTTGTTAATTTTAGCCATTCTGACTGACGTGAGGTGGTATCTCATTGTGATTTTGATTTGTATTTCCCTGATGCCAAGGCATGTGGAGTATTTTTTCATGTGTCTCTTGGCCATTTGTATGTCTTCTTTGGAGAAATGTCTGTTCATGTCTTCTGCCCATTTCTTAACTGGATTATTTTGGTTTTGGCTGTTGAGTTTGATAAGTTCTTTATAGATCTTGGATACTAGCCCCCTATCTGATGTCATTTTTAAATATCTTCTCCCATTCTGTCGGTTGCCTTTTAGTTATGTTGACTGTTTCCTTTGCTGTGCAGAAACAAAGGTTTCTTTGTGTTGATTTTGATGAAGTCCTAATAGTTCATTTTTGCTTTTGTTTCCCTTGCCTTTGGGGACATGTCTAGCAAGAAGTTGCTGTGGCTGAGGTTGAAGAGGTTGCCTGTTTTCTCCACTAGGATTTTGATGGATTCCTATCTCACGTTTAGGTCTTTCATCCATTTTGAGATTATCTTTGTGTATGATATTAGAAGATGGTCCAGTTTCATTTTTTTGAAGAAACTGTCCTTTCTCCATTGGATGTTTTTTCCTGCTTTGTTGAAAATTAGTTGACCATAGATTTGAAGGTCCATTTCTGGGTTCTTTATTCTGTTCCATTGATCTATATGTTTGTTTGTTTTTGTGCCAGTACCATATGAGAGAGTATAGCACTTTGAATAGAGATTCCTCCCTTTAAAATCTGCAAATGGGACAACTCTTGGAAAAGGTGGCAGAGTGTAGAAACATAGAATAATGTCATTAGAGAATGATTATTGGGGTGCCTGGGTGGCCCAGTGACTTAAAGTCTCTGCCTTCAGCTCGGGTCATGATCTCAGGGTCCTGGGATCAAGCTCTGCGTCAGGCTTTCTGCTCAGCAGGGACTCTGCTTCCCCCTCTCTCTCTGCCTGCCTCTATGTCTACTTGTGATCTCTCTCTCTCTGTCAAATAAATAAAATCTTTTTTAAAAAAGAAAATGATTATTGTTGCTAATGAGATTGTATAGAAGATTGAAAGAAATCTCATGTACGTATGGTAATTGAAACTCAATAATTGAAAATTTTTAAGAATATAAAAAATTTTTTTCATATATTTATAAAATACATACCCCACAAATGTGGTTTTCTTTATTGTATATGCTGAAATTCATAGCGGTAATTATGAGAAAATTTTTATTTTTATCTTATTGCCGGGGAATTCCTTTCTCCCATTGCTTGGGGCCTGAGAAATTGCCTGCCAACATGTCTTACTCTAGGAAATGGCCTCCCTAACCTCTGATTGAACATTTCCTCTGTGGACGTGGGAGCTTAGTCAGGTCATCCGGTGGGAGAGAGAACAGTTCTCTTAGAATGTACAAGAGATCCCATTTTACACTTGATCTTAGCCAAAAGGCCGAGAGGCGATAAGAGATCCCATTTTAAAGAAGACCATTATCTTAGCCAAGTGGTTGGATTGCTTACAAATTTTATTTCCAGAGGAAGGAGAAAACTTGATGTGCGTTTGGTGTATGCATTTATGTGTGTGTGTGTGTGTGTGTGTGTGTGTGTGTATACACACACATATACGTATATGCATGGATACACATACATAGATAGATACAGATATATAGATTCATACACATATATGTTTCTATGCATTTTTAAATGAGAAGGCAATAAGCAGTTCCTATAGGACTAGTCATGATTATGCCACCTTATAATCTTCTTTAGTATCAAAGCCCTCTACAATTTACATACACAAAAATCTCATTGAATAATTAACTGTTGCTATGTACTTCTTTTGCTCATATCTCTGCTTGAAGAACTTCATTCTAGTTAAGCATTACACCTGGCATCATCCAGAGTATGGGGGAATTTCCATCTCCCAAACCCTTCCATGCCGAACTTTATACCTTGTGATTTTCGCCTTAGTGCTCAGCAGTGATCCCCCAAGGAACAAGTAATAGAAAGAAAATGCATGAGCTCAGTTCAGAAGAGGGACTTTTGTGATAAAAGCCCTATCATAACAGTGATATCACAGAAGCCTCCTCCTTTTCCATCTCGCTATTGATTTGGGGGATAATATATTCTCTCTGAGATTTCCCTTTTGTTTACTTTAGCTTATTACATGCATATTTTTAAAAAATTGGGTGAAAGGAGGATGAGCATAGTATAACTTTTTTTTTCTTTAACCTCCATGTATAGTCTTGGTTACAGCTTTAAAATTACAATCTCTACTTTTTATTATTTAAATTAGAGAGAGAGATGAGTGCAGTGGGGGTAGAGGCAGAGGGAGAGGGAGAGAAAGAATCTCAAGCAGACTCCCTGCTGAGCATGGAGCCCAAAGTAGGGCTTGATCTCATGTCCCTAAGATCATGACCTGATCCACAATCAAGAGTTGGATGCTTAACTTGACTTAGCACCCAGGGGCCGCTAGAATTAGAGTCTCTACTTTTAAAAAGAAATGTTATATTTGCTTATATTTTGATGTATTTTTAAAAAAGGAATGCCAAATAGTTGCTTCCTCAAGTGGCCTTTGAACTTGAAGTTGTTTAGGCCAGTAGACTAAGGTGTATTACATCATCCTTTACAAGTTTTCACTACTTTTAAAAATCATTGCTTGGGCGCCTGGGTGGCTCAGTTGGTTGAGCAACTGCCTTCGGCTCAGGTCATGATCCCAGAGTCCCGGGATCGAGTCCCATATCGGACTCCTGGCTCTGCGGGAAGTCTGCTTCTCCCTCTGACTTTCTCCCCTCTCATTCTCAGTCTCTCGCTCTCTAATAAATAAATAAAAATCTTTAAAAATAAAAAAAAAAATCATTGCTTAACTATTTTTTCTTGTTGAGGTATAGTTGACAAACAGTGCTATTTCACTGAAGTATAGTTGACATACAGTCCAATTTCAGGTTTCCAACATAGTGATTCAACAATTCTGTGCATTACTCAGTGCTCACCACAGTAAGTGTCGTCACCGTACAATGTCATTACATTATTGACTATATTCCCTATGCTATGCATTTCATCTCCATGACT
Source organism: Nasua narica (assembly GCA_028533885.1). Classification (NCBI taxonomy): domain Eukaryota; kingdom Metazoa; phylum Chordata; class Mammalia; order Carnivora; family Procyonidae; genus Nasua; species Nasua narica. The sequence continues at coordinate 45,324,032 of CM052808.1, forward strand.
TATTTATTTTATAATTGGAAGTTTGTACCTCTTACTTCCCTTTACCTATTCACCCATCCCCCCAACCTGTTCTCCAGCAACCATCAGTTTATATTTAAGACTGTGGTGATTTTTTTGTTCTTGTTCATTTTGTTTTTTAGATTCCACATATAAGGGAAATCATATGGTATTTGTCTTTGACTTATTTCACTTAGCATAATATTCCCTAGTTTTATTTTCACTATTTTATTTATTTATTTTGAATGTTTGATTCTTGTGGTGTAGTGGAAATGATCTCATGTCTGGATCTAAGAATATTTTTTTGTTCATGTGTTCACCAAGGATTTAGTATCTAGCATGTGCAAATTCACTGTGTTTTGATTTATTTCATTTGATTGCTTCGTACTGATTTACAGCTCTTAATGCATCATTTCCCAGATTTATATTCTGGAGAATACTTGTTCTATGAAATATTGGTAATTGTTCTGTAAGAGGATTACAGGGTTAAAAAATTGGAGAAATACTGCATGATAGATATATTATTGGGCATTAAAAATAAATTATGGTATATTAGAAGATATAGTAAAGAAAACTATTTTAAGCATATTTAGTAAATACAAGCTCTATTTATCGGATGGCAGAATCAATTTCCTTGTAGATGGAGTACCCATTAAAATTAAAATTACCTATTTAAATTCTTGTTTTGCAAAGTACAGTTTGAGAAATATTGTCTTAATGTAGTTTTGGAAATAGCATTCAAAAGTAAGTGGCCCAATTGTCCTTAGTCTATTGTCAGTCCTATCTCCCCTACTGATCCTCTCTCTCAAGAGCCTTCTTTAATTTTTATGCCTAAGTTTATGCTTAAAGAATTACATTTTCCCTTATGGAAAAACCTTGAGCATATTTGTGGAGTCCCCTGAGCTACCTGCATCCTACGAAATAAGATAAAAAATGAAAAATTACCCATTAGAGAGAATGAATGCCCTGACTTTAATTCTTACTGGGGTATATGGTACAAGAGCATGGGGTGCTCGGAGTCTAAGAGGGTCAGTGATGACAGTGTATAGTTCATCTGCTCATTACTCTTTTGCTGTTGCATTCATCTCCTGATTGGTCTCCCAGTGCCTGGCTTGTCTTTGCTGTAAAGACCCTATGGACTTCTTTTTTTTTTTTTTTTAATTGAGCACCACAACTTACATAGTGTACTGCATATACTGTTGACCTAAATAAATCCACACAGCTTGATAGATACCAGCACACACACAGTACAGATCACTTACTTCCCTTGCATCTCTGAGGCCCCATGCTCTGATTTTCTTCCTACCTCTGTCGGAGACCTTTTTGTTGAGTCTTCCTAGTGGGACCGAAATTTTCTGCCTGTTCCTTCTAGATTAGTGTTTCTAAGGCTCTGCTTTAAAGCCGTCTTCTTTCTGATAAATTCTTCTTTTGTGTTCGTATCCATATCCATGTTTTTAACTATACTTTCTTTACTGAAAATTCCTTGTTTTTTTTTTTTTTGTTATCTCCCTTGCTGTTGAGCTTCTCACCCTGTCTTGGTTATTGATTACACATCTTTATTTGGATGCCTTTAAGATATCCTTATGTCAGCACATCCAAAACAAAACCCAGCACTTCTTTGTCCAGTCTACTGTTCCTCCTCGTACCTTTTCCTGTCCTGATTTCTGCTCTCTGAAACCACCAAATTATCCCAGCTCTACACTTGAGACATCATTTACGCCTCAGTCTGATTCACCACCCACTGCACGTGCACTCAGCCCCATCAGTCTGGTTCCTATACCTCTCTGGAAAAGCTCCCTTCTCTTTACTTCCATTGCCTAAATAATCTTAAGACTTCTTGTCATTTATACCGTGGCCTTCCCTTGATGATTTTGGACAGGAGTCCCTGTCACTAGTCTTGCCTGGGTCCAGGGCATCCCCTACGCTATATGCAGAATGATCTACCAGAGGCATCTGCTTGGAATTGTTATTAGCATCTCAACCTTAACTGGTTTAAAACCAAACCTCCTCTTTCCATTGTCGTCTTCATTTTAGTAAATAGAAATTTCATAATTATAATCACCAAAGCCAAAAAAAAAAAAAAAAAAGGTCTTTGGTGTCATCCTTACCAGATCTTTCTCTCATACCACACATCCAATCTGTCATCAAGATCTGTTGGTTCAGCCCTTAGGAGAAACTCAGAACCCAAGCACTTCCCACCATTTCTACTGCTGTCACCATAGTCCGAGCTACTATCATCTTCTTCCTGGATCATCACTGTAACTACATACTTGTGTCCTCGTAAGTCTTTGTCACCTCAGACTATGCTGTTCTGTCCAGTACCTGTGAGCCACCAGGGGCTGCTGAGCAAAAGAAATATGATTGATCTGAATTGAGATGTTTAAAAATTTATACCAGATATTGAAGAACTAATACACAAAACAATGAAAAAACATCTTAATAGCTCATATTGATTGTATATTGAAACTAACATTTGGGATAGGTTGGTTTAAATAAAGGGTGTTATTAGAATTTCACATTGGTTTTTTTTTACTGTTTCAAAGTGACTCCTAAAAAATTGCAATCACATCTGTGGCTGACATTTATCTTACTGTTAGATGACACTACTCTAAAGTCTTTCTTAGACACAGCAGTCAAAGCTATCCTTTTGAAATGTCAGAACTTCCCATTCCTCAGGCCAGAATCCACCAAAGGCTTTCCAGCTCACTTGGGGGGAAGCCAGGCTGTACAGTGGGTCTACGGCCCAACATATTTCTGTCTCCTCAGCCTCCCTTTCCGGTGTGCCTCTGGGGCTGCAGGTCTCCTCATGGCCCCACCAAGGGTCTGTCTCTGGAGTGGCATCCCTTCACTCCGCACACTCTTTCCCAGATGATTTCAAGACTCCTTCCTCATTTCTTTCCAGTGTGTCCATGAACATCCCTTATCAATAGTGGGCATTCGAGAGAAAGGCCCAGCCTGACCACCCCGTCTAAACCAGCAGCCTGCATACCTGCACACTCTCAGTGTGGGGTGGCTTCACTCTGACTGGCTCCCCATTGTCTATAGAATGAAATCCACATTGCTTAGTATATCTAGGTGTCCCATTATCGTCAGGCTATTTTCAAACTCTCCAACACATCTCTCACTGTTCCGCTTTGCAGCCCACATGTCATGCATTCTGAATCACTTACAGGAAACCTAAAATAAGAAAAAAGTAATAAAGAATATATTAGAGGTTTAAAGGATTATTATTAAACATAGATATATTTGTGTACAGAATTGAAATTCACTGGCCTTCAAAAACTGGATAAGATAATGGGCTGAATTGGCATTTCAACCCTTTGAATTCCATAGACATCCATCCCATAAAATGGATCTTATAACCAATACCAAAGACAAATGATAGACTCACCAATAAGGAGTTTAAACCTTTGTGAAAGGATCTCAGCATGAACGAATTTCCCTTTACTCATATTTATTTTCCTCTGTAACAACTAAAATGTTCAGGGTTTTTTTCCTCCTAATTAAAGAGATAGCATAATTTATCAATAGGTTAGTTAGACACTTCATTATAAGAGAGTTAAGGGAGTCTTTAGAATGAACATTTCTAGCATGGGTAATCTGAAAAACAAGAATTTATAGCTCAACAATAAATAAATAAATAAACCTTTCAGAAATGTTTATTGTTCCAGCTCATTAAAATGTTATGTCTTTTGGACAGTATTTCTTAAAGGCCATAAAATTAATAGTGTATTTTAAAAGTTTTATTGGCACGTATTTCCTAAGTCCAATTTAGCTCTAGTGTTTAATTGTGCTGTCTCATACAGGCTGGAAGTCTGGCAGTTAATATTATTTTTCTGTTTTAAAAGAAAAACATTTTCCTTCAGGGCTAGCTTCCATATTTTTGAATGTGTTTATTTCACACTGCCTTGCATTTTCATGTGCTGAAATCTCGAGACTCTGACAGAGCTAATCTGGATCTGGTATTTCTTTGTATCTTAAAATTATGCTGAAATTTCAATTAATAACTAATCACGCTCTTAGCCTGAGAGAATACACGAAACAAAAATTGTGCATATCGGCTACTGAAGTTAAGTTTTAAACCTTTCAATTACACAAAGCAAGGGAAGCAATAACCATTTATTGAGTACCTGTAATATGTTAGGTATTGCATGGACTATGGAAGATTATAAGGCACCATGAAGTCCTCAAATACAGAAAAATTCCAACCTATTCATTGCCTTCTATAAATGCACTTCATAGCAAACAAATTTCTTTACTTCTTCAGGGAACTTGCCTTCCACCTACTAGTCCTATTTAAAATCTACACAATAAGAATATCTCTTCCCTGTTAGTCTTCCTAAGTGAAGTCACTTTATCTCAAGGCTCCCAAACCATGGACGGACATTCAGACTCAACATTTGCAGGAAATCTCAGACTTCTTAGAGGCATATCTTTTACATGGACTGGCTTCTCTTCATCCTACTTGTCTTTGCTAGATCCTTTTCATAATGCTTCATGTTTAGTGCCCTCTGTCATTAACTCCTTAAGGAGTTGCCAGTCATGATATTTTGGTGAGGAAAACAAAACAAACAAGACATATGAGGAGGGGGTTAGTGTAGCTACAGACTCTGCTAGTCTCAAGCTGGTCTTAAGGCTGTGATTGAAGTTCATCATTTCCCTTCTCTGTCTCCCATTTCTGAATACCCTCACACTCAGCCAGGAATTCTGCTAGTTTGCCTGGTGGAAGTGGCCCAGACCGTCATCCCTGAGGAGTCTAAGCCTTTGGCTCCCTTGCCCTTTCTGGCTGTCATTGCTGTGATCTGTGTTCGCTGTTACTAGCAGACACAGAAGCACCCAGAGGTCCCAGTGAAGCTCCAGTGTTCCCTACATTCTTCTCTCTGCCTGAACCCTACGATAGCGGTCCTCTTTCCTCAGGACCATGAGCGCTAATTATCCCACTGTCCAGTAACCCCTCTCTTGGCCCATTGACACAGCAACGTGAGAGTCACATAGGAACCAGACAGAGCTGCAGCCACCGTGGAGCCCTTACCATGTCCAAGAGTACGATGACTGTCCCCTGGGGATGATTTTGCACCAAAGGGACATTTGGTAATATTTGAAAACGTTTACAGTTGTCACATTTGGGAGAGGGGTTGCTACAAGTATCTAGTGGGTAGAAGCCAGGGGTGCTGTTCAACAACCTACAATGTACAGGGCCGCTGCCACAATAAAGAACTATCTGGGCTTAAATGACAATAGGGCCAAGGCTGAGAAGCCCTGCCCCAATAGAAATGATTCACCCCCAGGGACTTGGACTTTTAATCTCACATGGTCTCACAGAACTATGGGGACAGAAGGGATACAGTCTGCCAGTGGTTTCCTGAGAGAGAGAGTACAAAGATTCACTCACTCCACCCCTTGGTTCCCAGGTGCGTGTATTCGGTCGGGGACGCAGGACCAAATAACAGCCATTGGTTCAGTGCGTGGATTGCATTCCAGAGGACAGAGTCCTAGAATTGTCCAGTCGGAAGATAGGGAGGCTCCAGTCTTGGGGCTGTGGTAGGACACTGAGGTGGGATCCTGGTGTGGTGATAGGACTGCGTTACAGTTGTGCGGGTAGAAGAGATCTACAGGGACCAAAAGCTTCTGCTGTGCGTAGAATATATTCAATATAAGGGCAGGGGCTTTCTCTTTAATGCCACTGTATACACGTGCCAGGTAAATGGGTTCACATGAGTAACTTAATAAGGGTCTCGAATAGAGATGAAATACCTCTGGGTGAGTAAACAATGATTCAATGAATGAATGAAGCCTTGCCTGAAGTTTTCCATGTGCATTGAATATTTTAGCGTGTTATCCACAGCTTCTTAGATGAAGAAACTTAGAATGTCAAGTCTGTGGCTTCCCTCCGGATGTCATGATGGCAGCGTTCAGCATACCTCATGTTTATTCACAGCGTCTCTCTTGTGAATTAGATTAGCATTATTCACTGTAGAGAAGTTGGTATAGTTGGTATAACACTGACTTTTAGATTCAGTGTTCTCCTTTGCTCCTGAATGATGGTTCTGCTGACACGTTCATGAAGGCGTTGAGTGAAATTTTAAAAGAGGAGGAGTATTTCAGTGGTGAAAATGGAATGTGGAAAAGACCACAAACAAACAAGCCTGGCGATGAGAAATCTCCAGGCATGTTTTCAGGTAGCAGCAACAATTAGAGATTAGGACATATGAACTGTGTGTACGGGAGTAAGAGGAAATCTCTGAAGATGTATTCGAAGCTAGAGTTTGCCAGGCTTCTAACCAGCAGCTTAAAGCACCTCTCAGTATCGTAAGCTGGGCGGTTACTGCTGCTCGGTGATGTGCCTCCAGTGATGTGCCTCCACGGGAAAGCTTCTGAGCTCTACTGGGCACTACATGCTTTATCTCTAAAACTGTGCAGTCCAGATCCTATCTTGCAGGACCTGGCTTTGCCTCTGGCATCAAGTTCTTCCAAGCCACTCATGTCCCGCTAGATAGCATCCCCCAGCTTTTATTTTATCTATCTATCTATCTATCTATCTATTTATTTATTTATTTTGCACTTCTTAATTCCCATTGGCCCCATGCTTGACACTGTTTGATCTTCACTCCTCCATCATGTAAGCATCCAGTCAAGGACGAGGCCAATGCTTTTATCTCCTGTGTCAGCAAGCAGACTGCATGCACATAGGAGGTGCAGTAAATAATTGGAAAGTTAAAAGCATCCGGTTGGATGATGCTTATCTGAATCCCTTCTATATGTGAGTTTTTGAAAATTAGTATGTTTGAGACAAAAGGTCGGTAGCTTAAGGTTGCATGGATTGTACACCTTACTATTTGGCTGTTTTTTGTGTGCATCTAAATTAGAGAGAAGATGAGGGGGTATGTATGACAGTGTGGGGGTATTCCTTTTAATGTTTCAGAACTTTTTCTTGTCTAAACCTCAGCCAGAGAAAGAACCCAAGTGATCAGACTGGATTTCTTTAGCTTTCACAAATCTTAAAAAATTTAATTTACAGAGTTAATTGAAGAGTGTCAACATGGTGATTTTTAATGTGTTAACCATTTACGGCATAGTAAAACAGTAAAGATTTCACACTGTTTTGATGAAATTCCATGCATTTGTTTTACTTACCACCAATAATGGAAATGCCTAATAAAGATTCCCTTTAAATTGATGTATTTTTGTCATTATAGTTGTCACTATAAAATACACTTTTCCTACTGGGAGATTCCCCTTTTGCTAGGTTCCTTTTCTCCCTTTCTCCTACCCCACACTTTCTTTCTCAGGCACACACTCTGTTTTCACTTCTTTCCTGTGTACTTTTGCTTTGATTTATCCTTGATGGATCTTATTTTTGTCGACTTATTTCCTAGATGGGAAGCGATGGAATTTTACGCCTCAGTTCTTCAGCACTAAATAATGAATTCTTTGCATATGCAGCTCAAGGATGGAAACAGCGACTGGCAGAAGGTAAATTTCTCTTTTCCATTATTCTTTGGCATATCTGAGTACACACAGTGTACTGAGCTTTGCACCTTTATCTGATTTCCAAGTCTTTTTCTCCCTCTGAGGTATACTTTAATTTGGTAAAAACTGCCATTCTGTTCCAAATGACTTCACTAATTCTTTGTTATACTTGGCGTTTTTGAGGTCCAACATTTTTGAAGGAAGCATGATATCTGGATATCTGGAACATAAAAAATTCTGATATAGCTAGATTTTCTTTGGAATGGTAATTTTAATCACTTGCTTGAAGCATTATGTATTCTCTTAATGTCCGAGAGTCTACATAATCTTCTCTTAATACTTTCTTCCCTTAAAGCCATGATTTCACCTTATTCTTCCTTTAGCCATCAAGCTTCTTGAAAGACTAAAAATAACCAATGCTACTACATTTTTACTCTCTTACCTGCTCAAATTGTTATGGTTGGGTGTGACCCCAGTATACACAACTGAAATAATGCCTCCTGGAGAATATTAATGGCTTTCTTTTTTTTTTAAGATTGATTATTTATTTGACAGAGAGAGACACAGTGAGGGAGCACAAGCAGAGGGGAATGGGAGAGGGAGAAGCAGGCTTCCCGCTAAGCAGGACCCTGGGATCATGACCTGAGCTGAGGGCAGACACTTAATGACTGAGCCAGCCAGGCGCCCCATTAGTGACTTTCTAATGGCAAAGCCTGGTTTCCTATTTTTGCTCCTTACATTTTATGTTCCTTCTGCAATATCTCATTTTTTTTTACCCCATCCAATTTGAAACCATGTACCTTAGACATTCACAATATATTTTAAAATTATTTCCTGCGGCTGCATTGCTGATAGCCTTTCCTCAGCTTCCGTCCCAAGCTTCTGTTTTTCTATCTGATGATACATGGTGATGTCTCCACCACTCTCTCTGGTGCTTTCTCCTGTATCTATGCACATTCACTAAGCAGCCTCTTTCACCGCCTTGGTATAGCTTCTATGCCAAATATTCCACATCGGGCTCTAACTCCTCTTTCCTAACCCTGTGTTCTGTTCCAAATGCCTGCTGGATCTATGAGCTGATATCAAGCACCTCAAAACCATAATGTCAATATTAACCTCACTGTTTTCCTCCCCTTCACCTTGCCGTCCCTTCTGGTCCCTCTCCATTAATGTCACCACTGTCCACAGAGCTCCTCACTTTGAAACTTGATCTCTCTTGTCCTCGTCCATTCCCTGATCTGGTCGTGACCTGTCCATTGTGCTGTGACCCTGAGTGCCCTGGAACGCTCCCCCAGCCACTGGCCTGACTGAACTGTTTCTCATCTGTGTGGGTCAGCAGCCTCCTGGCCGGAGTCCTCCCATGTCTACACCTGGTTTCTAAGACACTTGTTGGGCCATATTCTTCCCTGAGTGAATGCCATCAGGACCTCCCTCAGTCTCTTGTAGGAAAAATATCGAATTCTCTTCAAACCATGCATTTGCTAATTGGCCTCAGCCTACCTTTCCCGTTTCATTTCATCCTACTCCTACATTCTCACAATTGGCCACTAAAAAGAACATAAATATACATATTCATATCTCTGTGCCTTGTGAGTTAATTACTTTATAAAAGCTTGGTCATCCTTCAAAAGCTAACTCAAGTACCATTTCCTGTATGTGGTCTTCCTTAATCGATTCAGGCAGAATTAAGTGCCTTTTCTTCTGTGCTCTCACTACCTTTATTCATACAGGGCTTTCAACATTATATTATGGGCAATTGTGTGCCTTTTCTCCCACCAGACTGATTTCATTAGGGACACTGAATGTACGCCATTTCATTCACAGCCTGTAGCATACACTTTATTTGCTGAGGGTTTTAAAATTCACCTACGACTAAATGACTATTTGAGTGATGTTCATAAAGAGGGAAGCTGTAGAAATATTGTCAGTACTCAACCTTATCCTTTGCAACATCCATAAAAGTTTACTCAAATTAATTACGTTTTCTTTATTAACTGGCAAAAGATATGACCGCTTTTACTCAATATCTAAGCATTTGCTTTCTAGGAGAGTTTACTCCAGAAATGCAGTTGCGGATAAGGCAAGAAATTGAGAAGGAAAAGAAAACAGAACCTTGGAAAGAAAAATTCTTTGAAAGGTTTTATGGAGAAAAGTAAGTACTAGAGCATTTTTTTTTCTCATTTCTCTCAGAAAGAAATGAAAATGTAATTCTCTGCTTCACATAGCACACTCATATGCTGTAAAACTTAATAAACCAGCGATAAAAGGCAATAGTCCCTCAGTGTAAGAAATTGCAGGTAAAATTATATTGGCATATCAGCACTTAAATTTTTAAAAAATGCATTTTCAAGGGTTTATAACTTGTCCATGAAAATTCATTTTGGACTGAAAGTAGCACATGAAATCCTATAGAAGTCAATTATGGCTCTCTTAACTAGATTTTAGTAAAAATCTCCTGTCTTTAATCCAAGTATATTCATTAAGGAATACTCGAGAGCTAAATAGTTTCAGACACCCTTAATTCTCATATTTTTCTGAAAATGTTGACTGCATATACACTTGTTTAGTCCTTGTTTGGGGAGAGCCTGGGGTATTACTACTCTTCACTCTAGCCATCTTCCCCTTTGAGTGTAACTGGTTTTTAATTTATTATTTTTCTTCATGTGTGTTTCTTTTTAAAAATAACACAAGCCACACATAAGCGTGGTAGCAACTGAATTACATTGAAAGAACTTTCCCTTTTGCCTTACATTTAGAAGGGACATAGTGTACTTGAGCAGAATTAGAGTCTCAGAGACCATCAGATCCCCAAGGAAGAAGGAAGGATTTCGGAGCTGACAAACGACAGTGACTTTAGATCCTCCTCAGAAAGTAATTTTTCCTGGAACTTCCACGTACATAATTAATGCCTGGAAGTAGTTTTGTGTAAATGACACTGAGGTGGTTGCAGGTAACAAAATCTGTACCATTTATTTAATTTCATAAAATTTCTCCCTGTAAATAGGGAAACCCGGTGTCGGGAGTCTCACGTGAGTGCCCTTCTTGAAAAGGGATCACGTGATTAACAGCCCGCTTACCCAGAGCAGGCTAGCAGTGTCTAGAGGAGTGTCCTAAGTAACAGTAGGAGTTTACTCTCACCAAGTAACAAGTTACTTGTTATCAAGTAGGAAGGCTTGTTTTCAGTCGCTATCCTAGGAACATGGAAGCATATACATTTTTAAGCAAACCTAACGGGAGATAATTAATGTGTTTTCTCAAAAATTGAAAATGTAGCAGGCCTCTTATATGCCTTCAGATACTGTCACTGGCAGTATTACTCAAGCCTGGCTGTATCAGAATCCTTCCTGGGGCTTTTAAAATTAGCTGCAGATTTCCAGGACCCAAGCCAGACCTACCAATTGGGAACGTCCAGGAGGTGAGCCCAGACGTATGTGGTTTTAGATGCTCTCCAAGTCATGCTGATGCCCAGCAGGACTAAGAACCCTGGAGAATGACATCGCAGACCCCTCCCCCCGCCAGGAGGTTTCCCCCACCTTGTGTCTGACAAAGGGAGTGTTGGGAGCACCCTTTTCCATGCTGGCAAAAGCACAACTGAGCTAGTTACCTCCAAGGTACTGGTCCTTAGTTGTTCTCGAGTGTTGTCCTCCCCCCGCTCTTTTTTTTAATTCAGCAAAATTGATCCAACATCTCATCTAGATGCCAGAGGTGCAGACATTCGCAAGGCTTCCTAGTCTCTGCCCTCAGAGAGCCTGTACTACCCCAGAGACCACACACTACAGAGGGCTTTCCCTCATTCAGCAAGTCGTGATTGAGCATACTTGGCTCTGATAAAGTGTGTAAGAACTTTGCAAGTCTTGTTTCACTGACCCGCCCAACAGTCCTCTAAGATGGACACCCTTATTACTTTTACGTTAAAAAAGGGATTAGGAAACTGAGAGGCTGTGAAACTAAGTAATTTTTCCAGGTTTACACAGTGTGTTTAAATGATTTGCTCAGCATCCTAGTGCCGCAATTCCTTCTCAGAAAAAGTCACACCAAATAATTTTTTACATAAAATTTGAGGGCTTCCAGACTCCCATACATATCAGATTAAAGGGCCCTGCCCTGAAGGGTAACGGCTACAATACTGTGAGTAAGCATGATTCCCTCTTACCATCCCTTAGCTCTGAATACACATACTTCTTTTATTTGACCCTTTTCTTGCTGTAGTTTATCCATAGAGTTTCTGTCCCCTTATGTCACTGGAATTCTTGCTTTTCCTTTTCCGTCTTCGATTACATATTGGGTAACAGTTATATTTTGGACATTTCCATGTCCTTCTAATTTTGTTACTTCAAGGTTACTTAAACTACCCCAGTGTGTGAAAGATTGTTTTCCCTAGCATCAGATAATTTTCAGTTGACATGTGCCTTTTCACTGCTCTGTTTTCCCAAGAATGTTGTCATCCAAACTCCCCCATTGTTAAGATCTGTCTGCTCTAGTTTTCAGCTGTTTGTTTGAGCTCTTTATTAGGGTTCTGATTGGCTTACTCTGCTTATAACATAATACTGTTCTGTATTTGCTTTAGTCACTTAGAGATCACCCATATGTGTGATAACTCAGAATGATAGATTTCTGGACTTAACTGTTTTCCTTTGTGTTGTTATGTGGTGTGCTGTGAAAACCAACCTTCTATGCCTTCTGCCATCTTAAATCCATTTTTAATTTAAAAAATATTTATTAAAATAATTTTATTTAATAATTATTTAATTATTTATTATATTTATAATTATTTAATAAACAATTTAACAAATAATAAAATGTTGACATAGGCATATTCTCTACAGTGCTGTTCTCCATATATACATATATATTATAAATGTACACACACATATATAATATGTACATTTTATATATTCCATACATTTGTGATATTTAATAATATTAAAAATATTTAATATGAATTAATAAATTTATTATATCCTTATTAGCCAAATAGCAGGAATTGGGCTGCCAGTGGATAGTTACTGTATATTCTACACTTAACCTAGTATCAATAGTATCTCAGCTTAGCCTAGCCCCCAGGGACCGTATTTCTAGTTGACTATTCTGCTTTAAGTTTATTTGTAATGTAGTTTTGTTCCTCTCAGTGTAGGATAGTTATAAATTGGAGCTTCGTTTGAAGCCATCTTAGGGAAAGTTGAAAGAAAAGAGGCTAATTATAAGGGCAGTATTTCCAATTTTCTTTTTAGAGCCTTCTGAATGTTAGTAAAGAAGGCAATGAATACACCCCAAAAAATGTATTCAATTTTATTTCCGTTTTGTTTTGAGAATTTAAGTAAAAGGTTGAAGAAGATTTCACTGGTATTTTCCTGCACCTATACTTTTAGCTGTATTTCTTCACTCATGTATGTTTGAGAATACTTCTCTCTTTGTAAATTGTACTCTAACTTCTATTAGAACAGCTTTTTTCTCTACCATGTGATACGGATGTTGTAAGTTAGTATGACAGGAAATAGTGATTAACAATATCCTTGTAATTCTAATGAACTTTTCCTTATGACATGAACATTTGGTTACATTATTTCTTGATACTCTCTGTTATCTTTCATGGAATATCCTTACAGTAAGAGATCACATGAAAGAATTTTAAGGCCTTGCCTCATACAAATGTAATCTAGTAGAATCAACTTTGTTGACCCCAAATATGTTTGTTATTCTTTAGTGAAATTTCCATATTGTCCTAAGTTAGACACTTAGAGACTAAAAGAAGGTTAGTAACACACCCCTTACTTTGGTTTAAGAGAACTTAATCTTTGGAACTCATTTCAGTTTTAAGATTTTACAACATACCCATATTCCATTGAGCTTAATTTACTTATATTGCATCCTTTGAAGACTGTGTAATTTTCTATGATAAAGATATATTGCTACTTTTTGAATAAAAAATTTTAGATCTTATCCGTTGTTTTGCTTTTCTGACCATATTTTCTAATCTTTTGTAGTATGTAATTTTTTAATTCCTTTTACATAACATTTGACAGAGTTCATATCTCCTTGCTTACAGAATAAAAATATGTACCAAATAAGTAATAAAATTAAATTAAAAAATAAATATAAAAATCTGTACCTTTCTTAACCAGAGTAGTTTATTTTAGTTATGATTATAAAAGTAGAAGAACTAAGTCATCATAAACTAGTTTATATAAATTAAACATGTTACTTAGTGATTATAAAGTTAATTTGATGCATTTACTTTTGTCAAATACACATACACACACATATTCAAATTGTACCTTTCATGTTTTGTGGTTGAACAATAATTTAATATTTCTAATTTCTGTTCAGGTTGGGCATGTCAAGAGAGGAATCGATAAAGCTCACTTCTGGACCAAACAGCGATGGAGCTGAAAGTAGTTCATGTGGAACCTCTGGCCTTCCAGGTCTTTCTGCACAGACTCCCTTAGAAGAGCAACAGCCAAAAAGTATGAAAAGTCCAACTTCTCCAGAGCCTGATTTCTGTGCTACGCTTTGTCCTATGGTAGATGTAGGTAAAGATGTAATGGCAGAATCAGATTCAGAAGATATCTTGATTCCTGAAGAATCTGTGATTCAGGAGGAAATTGCAGAAGAGGTAGAGACTAGTATCTGTGAATGTCAGGATGAAAATCATAAGACAATACCTGAATTTTCTGAGGAGTCTGAAAGTCCAGCCAACTCTCATGAAGAGCCTCAGGTAGCACCTCCCGAAGATAGCGTGGAATCTTGTGTTATGATGAACGATGTTTTAGAAACTTTGCCTCATATTGAAGTGAAGGTGGAAGAGAAATCTGAATCTCCCCAGGAAGAAATGTCAGTTGTTATCGATCATCTAGAAGTCTGTGACACTCTTGTTCCTTCCATTTCAACTGTGACTCATGTCAGTGACACAGAACATAAGGAGCCAGAAGCTGCAATAGAGACCAATCCTCCAAAAATAAAAACAGGGTCATCTTCTTTAGAAGACCAATTTCCCAGTGAAGGGATTGCTGTAGATATGGAGCTACAGAGTGATCCTGACGAACAGCTTTCTGAAAATGCTTGCATCTCGGAAACCTCCTTCTCTTCCGAGAGCCCAGAGGGAGCCTGTACCAGCCTGACATCCCCAGGAGGGGAAACCCAGTCCACCTCAGAGGAATCGTGTACTCCAGCCTCCCTTGAGACAACGTTTTGTTCTGAGGTGTCCAGCACTGAAAATGCAGACAAATATAATCAGAGAAATCCCTCTGATGAAAACCTTCATACGTCTTTGATGTCAGAAATATCTCCAATATCCACTTCACCTGAAATATCAGAGGCATCTCTGATGTCCAATTTACCTTTAACTTCTGAAGCATCCCCAGTATCAAATTTACCTTTAACATCAGAAACATCACCCATGTCTGATTTACCTTTGACATCAGAAACGTCTTCAGTGTCTTCCATGCAACTCACATCTGAGACCGCTTTTATATCCAGTTTGCCACTTCCTTCGGAAACATCTCCAATTTCTAATTCTTCCATGCATGAAAGAATGGTGCATCAGCAAAGAAAGTCCCCTTCCCTATCTGAAGAACCACTCTCCCCACAGAAAGATGAAGGCTCTGCCCCTGCCAAGCCCCTGGGAGAGAGCCTTCTCTCTCAACAGAAGACTCTATCAAATACTCCTGAACCCATCAAAATGGGTTCCATTGTTCCTGAAGCATTTCCATCAGAAGACTTGCACGGTAAGACTCTGAATCAGCTGCCTTGTAAATCACATGTCGAAAGTGAGAAGCCCTATCCTGCTTCAATTCCAGAACTTCCTTCTATAGAAATGATAAAAGTGAAAAATCATAATGTCCTGCAAAGAACAGAAAAGAAAGGGGCGTCCTCACCATTGGAGCTACCTGTATTTTCTGAAGAGACAGAGATTAAGGGAAATGAGCTTCCATCAGCTAAATTACAGGACAAGCAGTATGTCTCCTCAGTGGATAAGGCTTCATTTTCAGAAGGCTCTAGAAACAAAACACACAAGCAAGGGAGCTCACAGAATCGGTTGGAGACCTCACATTCTTCCAAGTTGTCAGAGCCCTCCAAGTCACCGGATGGGATAAGAAGTGAAAGTAGAGAATCTGAGATATCAAAGAGGAAAACTGCAGAGCAGCACGGCTTTGGAATCTGTAAGGAAAAGAGGGCCCGGATAGAAGATGATCAGTCAACCCGGAACTTACCATCTAGCAGCCCACCTGAGAAAGAACAGCCTCCAAGAGAGGAGCCCAGAGTCCCACCTCTCAAGGTATGGACTAAGAATAATAACATTAAAGACAATTCTATAGATAGGTTTTTCCTATTTAGAGGCTTAATTTTCAGAATTAAATAAGGTTTTATTCCCTCCAGGTTTTATGTAGCAGTTGATGATCTAATACTCTCAGCACTAGTCTAATATTAAATGATCCTTTTTAAGGATTGCTGAGCTCACAAGATAATCTTAGATACATGTATATATTTAGACTCAGCATTTAAGGAAAGAGAAATGGGGAGGGAGAACAGGGCCTGGAGGAGTCTATACACCATGAGATAGAAGATCTTTGGGGACTCCAAGGTATAGGACGAAGACCTCCATGCACTTGGGGAAAGTTGAAAGATAATTTAGCCTCCTAAGTTCAGTAGGTTTAGGGTAAGTAGTCAAAAGTCAGAGGCATACATAAAGGAGGAGAAGGTGCAGAATATCAATTCATTTATTTTCCAGCAATATTCACCACCACCATTCCCTAGCAGAAAGGACCTGACTTATGGAAGAGCCTCATTAAATAGTTCTTGAGTGTATCGATGAAATTACTTTGCATACTCTGAGGGAAAATGCTGTAGATATACAGATATATAAATCTTTTTTTTTATTTTTGAGATGGTAAAGAGGCAGATAATAAAGCCTGTAGTGAAACATTCCCATTTATATATTCTCTTTTGATCCCAGGTAGGTATTAACTCTCAGAAAACAAACCTTTTATATAAATGGCTCTGCGTACGTAAACTGAAAATTAAGGTTAATTCAAAAGAAATACTCTGTTTAATAAAAAAAAAAATCCTAACCAATATAATCTATCTTTATTTGGTGCTTTCATCTCAGTCCACTTGTACTGTCCAATAGTAAAGTGGATTATTCCACCACAGGTTTGGTCTAGGATTGTAAATGTGTTCAAGCTGTGCTTCTCTTAATCTCTTCCTCTTTATCTTCCTCTGCTCTGACATCTGTTTTATGTACGTGTCTCACGATATCCATAAGGCTGACTTTTAAGTGTGTAGCTATAGTTATTCTACCTAATAAAGTAACCCCTATTAAATAAGATTCTAAAGATGTGAAAGATGAACATTAAGCTCCAATTAAAGCCCCACTATGCATTTTAATTTCTCAAGCAGTGGAAAGAAAAATATAAGCATGCTTTTCATAGGAAATATTTTTGAACATAGCAGTCTGATTTTTCTTGTCAAAAGCTTGTTTTCAATGTAGTATATTCTTCATGGTAGAGGGATAACATAAATAGATTTGCTGTTTGTTTGGCCTGAGCTCTTGCTTAAATATATCTAGGTTTAATTTTTTAAATGTTTTTAGTTGGTTTTTTTTAAGTAAAGAAAATATTTAAAAGGGAAAATTGAATCTCCTCTCTAAATTAATTTTTTTTTCTTTGAAGCCTTTGGATTAGAAGAGAAACATCACAGGTTGGAAAATGAAAAATGATATAGCTCAGAAAGATCATTTCATCTACCAAAGTTCCAAAGCATAATTCCAGGTTGATATGATCCTGTAGGATGTGTCAAGCATTTATAGTGCAAATATACCTATGTTAAGAAGGGAGATATGTTTCCTAGGAAAAGTTCTTCCTAGAGGGAGGAAAACAAGGGAAGCATAGTACTTGTTAGGAGCCCTGAATGGGGAATCATTCTGTTACTCCGTAGTTATATGATCCCAGGGCAGCCTATTTTCCCTACACAGGCTCAGTTTTTTCAACTGTAAAATGAGGGGCTTTAACTAGATCCCTTCCAACTCCCCAAATCTATGACCCTAAGAACCATGACTCTCTAATCTGTGACTAATGCTTTTAGTGACTAGGGCATTGCTACGAGATGTTGGTTGTTAAGTCTTGTGCCTCACGAATTTGGTGATGACTGTGAGTCTCTTAATTTTGCATGACTTAGATAGACAATGTGGGTTGGGCTATTTATGAAATTCAGCAATTTGTAGATTACCAATATCCAAAGAAACTGCCCAACCCATAGTTTCTTTTCAAGGCAGAAAACCAGAGTTGCCCTTGCTTTCACGAAAAGATAATGATACCAAATCCGTTTGGAGAGCAGAGGACTCTCACAAATATAGTCTCGTTCCATCTTCATAACAGCCCTGTGAAGGAAATAGACCAGAAATAACGAGTCTCATTTTACAAGTGAGTTTACAAACTCACATTGTGTGCTGATTATACAGGTATGAGCCAGCGTGCCAGGTAGTGTGGGAGTACAGAAAAACCCAGTCTCTGGCTCACGGAGGTCCCTGGAGAAAGTGAAGTACATGATGATTTGCCCAAGATTACAGAATTTCTTTGACTGAAGGCAGGATGAAGAATTCTAGTCTTCTGACTTCTGGGCTTTTTTCTTTGTGGCAAATGAAGAGATAAACTTGTATAGAATGAAGGTCCCAGTTTTCCATGCCAGGAAGGAAGATAATTTAAAAGCTAACTATCTGTAAGTCTTTTTTAGCTAACCTCATTTTAAGAAGCATGGATTTTGTTTCCATTTATATGAGGCATTAAGAAGATGTTTCATTTCCATACCAAACGAAGTCACCGGTTGATGTTTCTGAAGATGAAAAACAGAGATTAAAATTTTTAATTTCACATTCGTGCCACATCAGTTGTCGCTTTATACCCTAAAGGCCCATTCGGGGATTTAGGTGTCATTCATGCCACATTATGAGAGGATGTCACCCGTCTTACCTCTCTTACGTCATCACGTGCCACCTGCATCCTCTGTGATCATGTACCAAGCGCTTTCTCTTTCCGTTCTCCCCTTCCTGTAGATCCAGCTTTCCAAAATTGGGCCACCTTTCATTATCAAGAGCCAGCCAGTCTCCAAACCAGAGTCCCGCGCATCCCCTAGCACATCGGTTGGCGGTGGGAGGAACACAGGAGCCAGGACCCTTGCAGACATCAAGGCTCGGGCCCAGCAAGCAAGGGCCCAGCGAGAGGCGGCCGCGGCAGCTGCTGTAGCCGCTGCCGCGAGCATCGTCTCGGGAGCCATGGGGAGCCCAGGAGAGGGTGGAAAGGCGAGAACCCTGGCACATATCAAAGAGCAGACAAAGGCGAAGCTCTTTGCAAAGCATCAAGCCCGAGCCCACCTCTTCCAGAACACTAAAGAGTCCCGGTTGCCTCCGCTCGGATCAAAGGAAGGGCCTCCAAGTTTAGAAGTCTCTTCTACCCCTGAAACGAAAATTGAAGGGTCAACCGGTGTGATTATCGTCAATCCAAACTGCAGATCTCCTAGCAACAAGTCTACACACCTCCGGGAGACCACCACTGTATTACAGCCGTCTCTGAACCCAGCTAAACTTCCAGAAACTGCCACGGACTTATCTGTGCATAGTTCTGATGAAAATATACCCGTGTCGCATTTATCTGAGAAAATTGTTTCATCTACCTCTTCTGAAAATAGCAGTGTGCCCATGCTTTTTAATAAAAATTCTGTCCCTGTGTCTGTTTGCAGCACTGCTATGTCGGGAGCAATTAAAGAACATCCCTTTGTGAGTTCTGTTGATAAATCCTCTGTTCTAATGTCTGTTGACAGTGCAAATACCACAATTTCTGCTTGTAATATAAGCATGTTAAAAACCATCCAGGGAACGGACGCTCC
Source organism: Nasua narica (assembly GCA_028533885.1). NCBI lineage: Eukaryota > Metazoa > Chordata > Mammalia > Carnivora > Procyonidae > Nasua > Nasua narica. The sequence goes on from CM052808.1 coordinate 45,343,376, forward strand.
GTGCATAGCCATTATACCAAAATGTATTGAAAGCACTCCTGTCCCCGTCCCAGCCGAGGGCCGTGGTGTCTCGAGCCCCATGGACGACAAGCAGTTGCCACTGTCCAGCAGCAGCGCTGGTAACCTCCTCTCCGGTCATTACACCTCCGTGCCATCTCCCTCCATTGGAAATAACTTGCCAAACCATCTCTCCGCGAGCTCGGTCTTGATTCCCCCGACGGGAATGAACAGATTTCCTTCTGAGAAGATAGCCATGCCTGGGAGTGAAGACCAGGCCCCCGGGCCCCTGGGTACCACTGTGAGAGCCGCCCTCGGCTGCAGGGAGTCAGCCGCGGCCACAGATGCTCTGGCTGCGCGCCCACCTGCCGCCATGTTTACCGGAAGCACACTGACCATAAACTCTTTCGAGAGTCCTCCCAAGTTAAGCGCCGAAAGCTCGGACAAACATTCAGGGCCCCGAAACAGGGCAGACAATTCCGGGAAACCTCAGCCACCTGCGGGGGGCTTCGCACCAGCAGCCATAAACCGATCGATTCCGTGTAAAGTCATCGTGGACCACAGCACCACGCTGACCTCCACTCTGTCTCTGACCGTCTCCATCGACAGCGCAGAAGCCAGCTTGGACCTCCAGAGCAGGTCCGTGAGGACAGAAGCCTCCGTCCAGCCCATGGCGTGCCCCCAGGTGTCTGTTATCAGCCGGCCAGAGCCCGCGGCCAGCGAGGGCGTGGACCAGGGCTCCAGTTTCGCCAGCGCTGCGGCAGCGAAGCAAGAGTGCACCCCGATGCAGGCAGCCTGCTCAGGTCTCCGAGAGGGACCCCTCGTGGGTCCGGACAAGCGCAACGAAGTGCCTGCTCCTAGTCATAGCTTTGCGGAGCAGGCACGTGGCCCCACCGCTTTCAAAAGCGAAGCCGACACAAGCTGTAGCAATCAGTATAACCCAGGCAACCGGATTTGCTGGAACGAGGAGGGGATGCGGGGCGCGGGACAGCCTCTGGTGAGTCACCCTGCTTCAAGTAAGCCGAAGGAGTATCTGGAGCAGAGCTGTCCGAAGGCCATCAAAACGGAACACGCCAGCTACTCCCACGTGTCAGAACTTCACCCCAGGAATCTCCTAACGAATGTCGCTCTCCCAGTGAAGTCCGAACCTCACGAAGTGGACAAGGCCTTTAGGATGGACACCGAAGACTTCCCCGGCCCCGAGCTGCCCCATCCGGCCGCGGAGGTCGCCCCTAGTGTGCAGCAGGCGCAGAACGTGAAGGCTCCCACCTCCGGTCCCATGGAAGAGGTGATTTCCTTGGCCGCAGACCCCCTGAAACGAGTTCCCAGCGCCGGCAGCTCCGGCTGCCGTCTGTCCTCTGTAGAGGCCAACAATCCACTGGTGACCCAGTTACTCCAGGGCAACCTGCCTTTGGAAAAAGTGTTGCCTCAGCCCCGACTGGGAGCCAAGCTCGAAATCAACAGGCTTCCTCTGCCTCTTCAAACTACCTCAGCGGGGAAGACAGCACCCGAGCGGAACATCGTTGAAATGCCATCCAGCTCACCAAACCCGGACGGGAAGGGCTACCTGGCAGGGACCCTTGCGCCCCTGCAAATGAGGAAGCGAGAAAACCACCCCAAAAAGAGAGTCGCCAGGACTGTGGGGGAGCACACTCAAGTGAAGTGCGAGCCAGGGAAATTGTTGGTGGAGCCAGATGGGAAAGGGGTGCCTTGTGTCATCAACTCGGGCCTGACTCCGCTAGGACACAGCCAGCCCTTCAAGCAGGAGTGGCTGAACAAGCACCCCATGCAGAACAGAATTGTTCCCAGCCCCGAGGTCAAACAGCAGAAGCGGCTGCTCCCCTCCTGCAGCTTCCAGCAGAACCTCTTTCACGTCGACAAGAACGGCAGCTTCCACCCTGACGCTGGTACCTCACACAGACAGCAGTTTTACCAAATGCCGATGGCTGCCAGGGGCCCCATTCCCAGTGCAGCCCTGCTACAGGCCTCCGCCAAGACCCCAGTGGGCTGTAACGCGTTTGCCTTCAACAGGCATCTGGAACAGAAGGGACTGGGAGAGGTGGGCCTTTCTTCCGCACCCCACCAGCTAAGGTTAGCCAACATGTTATCCCCCAACATGCCCCTTAAAGAAGGTGATGACGTGGGAGGGGCTGCACATGCAATGCCAAACAAAGCCCTTGTGCACGCCCCGCCCCCACCCCCTCCGCCCCCTCCGCCCCCGCCGCCCTTGGCCCTGCCCCCGCCTCCCCCGCCACCACCACCTCCGCTACCTCCACCTCTTCCTAATGCAGAAGTCCCATCCGATCAAAAGCAGCCACCGGTTGCCATGGAAACCACTAAGAGACTTAGTTGGCCACAGTCCACGGGCATATGTAGCAATATAAAATCGGAACCTCTTTCTTTTGAGGAAGGTTTAAGCAGCAGCTGTGAACTGGGCATGAAACAAGTTTCCTATGACCAGAATGAAATGAAAGAACAGTTAAAAGCATTTGCGCTAAAAAATGCAGATTTCTCTTCCTATTTGCTTTCTGAGCCACAAAAGCCTTTTACCCAATTAGCTGCTCAGAAAATGCAGGTGCAGCAACAACAGCAGCTCTGTGGAAATTATCCAACAATACAGTTTGGGAGCACAAGCTTCAAAAGGGCAGCATCTGCAATTGAAAAGTCCATTGGGATTTTGGGAAGTGGCTCCAATCCCGCCACGGGCCTCCCTGGTCAGAACGCTCAGATGCCCGTTCAGAACTTTGCCGACAGCAGCAACGCGGATGAATTGGAACTGAAATGCTCTTGCCGGCTGAAAGCCATGATTGTGTGCAAAGGCTGTGGGGCCTTCTGCCATGACGACTGCATAGGTCCCTCCAAACTCTGTGTAGCTTGCCTGGTGGTGCGGTAAGAGCTGAGGAAAGATGCAGTATCCCTTTTCAACACGGAAAAGCCAAACGGCATCAGCAGCGACAAATTGAGTAACTCAGTGGTTTATATCGTGATAATTTATTTTACTCTGGAACAGATTCTTTTCTCTCTGGGATTCTTTACTTGCATTTCCCAGAAAGGGGAGATCGCACCCCAACCGAGTGGCTCAGCGGCATGTCCTTTGCATATTAAGTTACCATTCCCAGCTTTGGAAAATTTCTGTCCAAGTGTACACAGGTCACTACCCCATTCGTTTTTTGGGTTTTTTTTTTAAATCCAGGTGTAGATAGGAAAAGGACATTTTTAATTACTTAATGCTAACCAGAAATGCAGAATGTAGAAAGAGAATGGTAAAAGTGATTTAAGGTGGTTGGTTATTCGTTCTTCTGTAGATTAACCATTACAACAAGGGTTTTCACAGTTGACTCTTCTGGACCTACCCTTACCACAGTGATTAAATCATATTTGGAAAGGGGAATCTGATTTAAATGTATGATTCCTTGTATTTGCTCATATCATGAAAGATACATTAAAGGAGGTATGCCATTAATGAACTCCACTGTCCTTATTCTCTTCCCTCCCTTTTTACTCTTTTCAGAGGCTGGGAGAATATCTGTATCTGCCTTGGACATTGTGCACACATTGTAGTGAAATGTGTCTTATACCTGAAATTGCAGTGTGGGCCTCAAGGCCAGTAATCTGGTTCGAGCCCTTTGACACCTGATACCCTAAGGTCAGTTGACCAAGAGAAGGCCAGAGGCCCAGAGGCCCAGAGGATTTCAGGACGTCATGTGTAGCTTTTAAGAGCAAGTATGAAAAAAAAATGCCCTAAAATGTAAAAAGTCAGCGAGTAAAATGCTGTGTATGCAAACACATAGAAGTGGGTTGATAATGTAAATATTGGTCCATTCTATTTACTCTAATACAACTACTAGATATTAAAATTGAGGGGGAGATAATTGTACCCTTTATTGATGAAACCAGTACATTCTGACTTCTGACCCTGCAGAGGTTGGCCACCTCTCTTTTAAAACATCATTGATGATAAAAGGAACTACAGAAGGCTGACATGTTGATCTATTTCTGAGCATTTTTTTCCTCATGATTCGCAATCTATATAATTAAAATTATATCTGACTCCGAAATAGTCCTTATTTTAAAACTCTTTCTAGGTATTGCATGTTTTGTTTCCGCTCCCCTCAGGTGAATTCGGTAGATTCTTCGTATTTGGAGTAGAACTGCTTTTGAAAATGGGATACTGCATCTTACAAATATTGTCGGTGTTTATCCAGTAAAGGCTGAGTGTTGAGGATTTGAGCTACATTCCACATACTTTGGCTACCCTCATGCCAGAGAACAGCTGTAGTTCAGGAGGTTCTGTTCCCCAAAGCAAGTTCAAAAAGCACATGCACACTGTGGGAAGATGAAAGACAACAGAAGCCACGCCCATTTAACTTCAGATTACAGAGCACAAAAGGTGGAGTGCCATTAACCCATTGATTGATTGTGGCTATAGAATTCAAAAAAAGGAGCAAAACACGGGTGGGAGATGGAAATCATCTGTATCCAGGGTATGAATGACAGACATTCTCACATCAATGTAAACTTTAGACATTCCCTTAAAACATGTCTTAAAAATTAACTGGAGTGAGCAGAGATTACATTCCTGGAGGGGAAAAAAGAAAAAAGCAAAACTTGTAATTTTTTTTTTGTACTAATCAAACACGATAGGTTCTCCCCCCCCATATTTATTATTGCGATGTTGCCAAACTTTATTAGGTGATACAGACGTCATTTTTCTTAATACATTTGCTAATAGCGAAAGCTACTTAGAAAAGCAGAGAAGGGTCTGCCTCTGTGGCTGAGATTTGGTGCTTCGGTTAAGATCACTTGGGTTTTTCATGGTGAAATTAACCAAGTTAGTGATGGAGAAAGTGAGCAGCACACCTCACCGGCCCCTCCCAAGGAATGCGGCGGAAGTCCGGGCTCACTCTGCATCAGGTTGTGTTGGGGCGGTGTCCTCCCTGTGGTCTGCTTGGCTACGGTACCACCTCGGTTCAGAAGAGCCTGCTCTAGTCTCACAGAGGAGAACCCCTACAGGTAGACACTTGCATGCCAGCTCCCTCCAGATCTACCTGCCGCTCGACCAGTGTCAGGTACTGTCCACACCAGCAGATTCAAAATCACTACATCAGTAACTGACACGGGGTGTTGAAGAAACGCTGGTCCACCAAGCTTTGTACTCTGTATATGAGGTACAGTCGAGGCTGAAGTGATACTGAGCTCGTTATCAGTTCCATCATTGTGGAGTACTGCCTGCAAAGTACTTACTGGGAATAACGAAAAAGTGTCCTTCCGTATGTTTTGATTTTTCACAAAATGGGTGACTTTTCACATGATTTTGGAGAACCGATTGTTAATCGTGCGTGGATTCTGTCACCCAGGTCCAAAGAGGATAATTTTTCGGTGCCCTTTCTCTTTTTTTTTTTTTTTTTTTTGCCCCAGATCAAATTCCTGGTGTTTGCATATGGTTTATATTAGTGAAAAATTAATATCTTTGGGCTAAAAAATAATGGAAAGAAAAATTCAGAAGTAAAATATGGGTCAGATGTTTTACAAGTGTCCCCTTAATATATATATATATATGAAAGCCAGTATATTTGGATTAGGTAAGTAGGTTCTTAGTTTCCTGATTTCCATAGGTATCTGCCTATGTGCAAATGCAGTATGTTATTTACTACATGGTTATTGTGGTGTAATGTGCAAATGTTAGTGTGTGCATTATCCTGATGCCTGGACATTATGATATCCCTATCAGGAATAGAACTTGCACATGTAACATGTAATTTTTTTTTTTTAATCACAAAGGATGAATTTCCCTAAGTAGCACTTTTGGAGCAGGGGAAGGAAGAAAACTGCTATTCCCCCATCCCCCTCCTCTATGATATGCATATGCCTGAAGTGTGTAAAGACATTTAGGTAGTTAATGGGCATGTTAATAAGAACGTTCTGATGCAAATTCATTTTCAAAATGAAAATAGTTTTCCTTCCCCAAAGTGAGAAGAGCAGAAATGTTGGTGAACCGAGCACCATAGTTATATATAATATTTCTCTGCTAAGGTCTAGTTTGAAGAAAAAACTTGAAAACAAACCTTTGAGGTTGAGCCTGGTTGCTATAAAGACTTTACGGTGGTATGTGTTTCTGGGATGAGCTATCTAGCAGGTTTAGGTGACTCTGAGACCTTGGATGTTCTTAGTCGTTCAGAATAAACCTACAAAACCCAATGGGCTGGTGCGTATGGCGCTTTATCACGCAGCCGAGAGTAAGAATATGTGATGTTGTAGCCCCATTTTAAACACTCACACGATTTCCAGAAAGGAAGTCACTATGGCCTTGGGTTCCCAGTTCCTCCTTGGTCTGGTGAGGCTCCAGGTCACAGAGGCTGAAGCCAAGCTTAGGGTTGTCTCCTCTCTCCCATGGGGAGGCCAGCACCGCGCTAGCTGCCTGCTGGGAATGAGCCCGCTGAGCATACAGAGCCCAGAGTCACTGTCTTTCTGTGTTTCTAGAGAACAATGTGAAGAGTCCTAGAAAAGGAACTCGTCAGACTGTCAGGGGCCTATATAGCCAAAATGTCACTGAATATAAAAATCTTGTCTTCAGTCCTCATGCTTTGTCACTGTAAAGCGAACAAAAAGCATTTTTACTATAATTTAAAGGAGCTGCTTTTTTATAGCACATACTATTTCGCTTTGTACTATATTTGATAGTTGCAGAATAATTTAGACTGTAGAAAAACTTTGTTGTATTTGTACTGTTCATGAATGTTTCAAAGAAAGTGCTTTACTTGGTTGCCATAACTTTCTTGTACTGCTGTATTTTTCCCCCTGCTTCCTGGAAACCTAATCTGATTCATATTTTCAGTACAGTCTTTTTTTTTTTTTTAAATATGTGTGTGTGTTTTGTTTTTTTGTTTTTTTTTTTGGGTCAGTATTCTGAATGTTTACATCTGTTTGACATTAGCCATTTAATGCCTTTAAAAAAAAAAAAAAAAGGCGGTATTACTCCTACAGCGTAACAGCAAAATGTGAAATCAACCCAAACATAACATGCATGACAAATACAGATTGGGGGCGAAAGCCCTGAACGTCCAGACATTTTCTATCAGCATACAGAAAAGTAAAACCCTCCTTCAGTCCTCTACCAAAGAATATATTATTCCCACAGGAAAAACTCAGAAAAGGTGTGTAAAATCCTCAGAAGGGGGAGCAGTTGATTCAGTAAGACTGCTACAATTTAATACTGTTATGCTTGCTTTGATACCTGACTAAATGTGACTGAGTGCAAGGAGCATTTAAACAATTTTTAGACAGTGTTTTGTTTAGAATTCAGGGATCATGCATTCTTTAATGGTGCTGTTTGTTTTTTATTTCTTTTCTACAAAGAAAAAAAAGTGTTGCCTACAAAAGTGACTGCTCTCACAATACCATAAGTTAAATGAAATGAAATGTTTGTCTCTTCATGTTTCTCTGTTTTTCCCTTTCTCAAAGTAACAATTTGGGTTTCAATATTAAAATATTCTGGAGAAAATAAAGAAATTAAACATTAAATAATTGTCATTTTAACTTTTTTATGAAATGAGGTAGTTCCATAAATGTGTTAATAAATTTGTTGAAAATTTTACTTAAAAAATTATAGAGAGAAAAAAAAAACATATACTGTTAAATTATCTATTCTTTCTGGTTTGGTGAATTGACAACACAATTATAACTACTGTTAAAACTGTCAAAAAAGCTCTTTGAAATTAACAGTATCTACTGTGCTTATCATTTAAAAAAATTTGGAAATTGCTTTCACAAAGATCTTGTTAATTCTTTATACGAAAATACATTCGGGTCAATTTGTTAAGTACCATATTTAATTTTAACTTTCCAAATGAATTAACTTTTAAAATTCTTTTTTAAAAGAATAGATTTGGTTGTTTTTTTTAAATCTGACATTAAATATTACACTAGAGTTATTTGAGGAAAATGCTGTGAGCCATTAGAACGAAGTTGCATCAGTTATATTTACATTGATTAAAAAATACGCATATCTTTAAAATGAATCAGAAAGCATTAAACATAACAGTTAAATCATAGTTCAACTGTTTTCATCTAAATGGACAATGCTGTCTTTGGCCACCAGATGGCGAAAGAGGATGTTTACTTTTGGAGGGGGGAGAAAAAACAAAATAACGAGGCTTCCTCCAAAAACCAAATTAAATGCTTATAGTAATGAAAGTTCAACTTACCCAAGTAAGTCAATGGAAAATTTATCCTTCTAAGTTTCATTAGGCTATTTTTGCTACAATGATGGCATTCTCTTTTTGTCCTATTTTTCCTATTAAAATATTTACAAACTGCTTTAATTTTATTTAACATAGAACTTATTTATTATTGTTTTCAATGCATTACTCCACAGGCATCCTTTATTCCAGAATTCGTTAGAGGAAGTTGAACAGTCCAGTGTTCTGTAAACCAACATTTATGGAAACTGATCTGAATGTTTTATGATTTAATTCCTATATTCTCATGAAATAGGAACAATTATACAGTTTTTATATAAATATTCAATTATCCTTACTATATTAATGTGGCCTTACTTGAGTGAAAATTTCTCTTAGCATCTGAAGTATTTATTTGTATCCGTCATAGGCCTTGACTGAGAACAAGTAATTTACCCAGTGATTCATTAAGTTTCATGTAGACACTTCATTGTCATCAAAGGTAAGTATTTTGTTTTGGAAGAACCTAGCCAGGAGAGCAGTTGACTCAACAGTTTGGGCATTTTTTTTTTCCTGCAAAAGACAATTGGACAGAAGTCCTAGAATGTGTGTCTCACTCCATAAATTTATTTGAAGAATTTAATTATAGGTTGCCTAGATTTAATGTTTCAACAAATCATTTCCAAGTCTTTACCTTCATGATCTGAATAGAAGGAGATTTTATAAACTATGTTCACATAAATAAACTTTGAGTTTAACTTTTTCAGTTATACTATAACTGAACTATACTATACTATAATTGAACAGTTATATTAACTTAACTCTTTTTCAGTTATACTTCAGTATACTAGGCAAATCAGCAATTTCCCAGAGTTGTTCCCAAAAGGCAGACTGTATTGTAAAAAAAAAAACTATATAGTAGAAAACACTTGTGAAATGCTAGTACAGAGTGCTGCAAAACATTTCACAGGTATTAATGATTACATTTGTCCTTAGAAAAATCCTGTGAGCCAGGCACTGTTATTATAGCCATTTAATAATTGAGGAGCCCGAGGCTTAAAGAGTTTAAAAGAATACATGGCAAAGTCTAGAGTATGAAAGAATGTTTTTCAGAGACCAATGCCTATCCTCTTATTTGCTACAAGATTGCAATGCCTACTTCGCAGACTATGTACTGGGGATTCTGAGGAAGAATCAGAGGGTCCCAAACCTTGAAAATCGCTCAAGCTAGTGGGAAAGATGATAAAATAATTTTGATATAACAAGAGTATAATCAAGATATGTGCAAGGTGCAGTGGGGAAGAGAGACACCAAGTGGTTGTAACCATCTAGGACTGCCACCGGGTGAGAATGAAAACTCCAGAGGTTTCTAACACAGTGGCAGGGAGGCCATGCTTCCTCCTGGCAGCTTCCCAATCGTTGCCCTTGAACAGGGCCCATTGCTAAAGACACATTCCTTCCTGATAATGATCTTGGCAAGGTGTATGATCTGTTGGACATGTAAGAGCTCTGTCCCCAGGCCCTTCTTAGGTGAATATAGGCATTTGTTCAAATATCAATAATGTTGATAATTGATTTTGTAAAAGTTAACAGCATATTAAGAAGATGTTTATGGTACCAGATGTCCTTGGTGGTCACTGACTTCTTAATACTTTTTAAGATCAATGTGATACGTGTTTCTAGACATTAAAAAATCAAACCATATTACAGAGGCTATAGCAAAAAATAGCAGTGTCCTGATAGAAGTTGCAATGTGGGCTATTCTTAAGGGAGAAGACATTGCTTCTGACTGTTTCTGTTATTCAGTAGAGTTCAGATAGCACAAAGATTGAGTCTTGCACATACAAGTTGCTGGTTTGGACTTAAGTCAGGGAATTCACAGTGCCTCATTCAATACTTCTAAGAAATAAAAGCTTCCCCTTTTGCTGGTGATCACAAGAGAGAAATGTTCCAGTTGCTGGGGAAAATGAGAGCATCGATGGAGCAGCCAACAGGTAACACCAGGATATGTAGCACCAGAGGTCAACTTAACCTGCATCTTTAGCAACTTAACCTACACTTTTCCAAGCAAACCCTACCTGGGTAAGTGAATCCTACTGCTTTATTTCTTCCAGCCCAGTAACTGGGAACACAAGTGGGAGAAACACAGAAAAGCTTATTCAGTAGCGCCCAGTGGCCTTTGCCCCCCCCACCCCATGCCGCTAGGGTAAGAGCAAGACTTGGGTCTACTCACATTCCTATTCAGTGTCTGACTCACCATCTTCCCCAGAGGACAAAATCATCTTTTATCAACTCATAACTATTTTTCCGGAAGCCATCTGGCAAGCTCATATTTTAAGTATTTTAATAAGTAATTATTTGATGATATATAAAGCAATAGTAAATTTATAAGGTTAGATTATGTGAGAAATTTGTTATTTCCCAGAAGAGATGCCTTAACTTTCTTTTCTACTGAAGGAGAAAAAGGCATTTCACTGAATACATGCAGAGCATATTCCTTGACCCTCAATACTAGTAAGAGGCTTCCCACAACTGAGGCATTTTGGATGCCAAGATTTATCCAACCTTCAATGGCCAAACTAGTTTTGTTTTATCACCACGTCTATGCTAGAGGCTACATTACAGGGGCAAAAGATTTTAATGGTGACTTGATTCCTCAAGAAAAATAGTTACCAAACATTTCTTTAGTGTGTTTTGCTTCAGAACTGTACCACATAACACTGTCATAAAATGAAAGGAATTTTCTCAGAAAATTCCATTTAAAAAAAAATAACTTTAATTTCAATAGAAAATGCCATTTAAATGTACTTCTCCAGGAAACATCCTATTTCCAGAACAGCTTGGGTGTGGATGGGGAGAATAATTGAGGGGATGGAAGTTTTGGAGAGAAAAATCTCCCTTGCCGACATAATTTAATTTGCTTTATCTAGGTTCGGAGTCAAGATATTTAGGCACTATAAGAAGCAAAACACTTGTCTGCATCTTTTACTGGAGGAATTAAACTTTCTCACTTAAAATAGAAAAATAAAAAGAAAGAAAAGATCCTTTGTATGGAGAATGGTTTGTCACCCAATTTGGCTCATCTGGAGAAAACAGCACAGATGGTCTGGTTTGCTTCAGGACTGTGGTTTCGTGCCCTGCATGATTCACCAGACAAGGCAAGTCAGCACCTCCTCATTTCAGTCTGGTTTCCACTAATGCAGTAATAGGTAGCAATGTGCATTAACGTTGTTTTGTCACTAGAGCTTAGCAGGAAAATGAGTGTTATTTTGTAGCTAAACTAGAGATTATTTTTCCTATAGTTTTACATCCAAATTAATGAGGGGGTGCTTAAAAAATACATTTGCAAGCTTAATAAAATTTTGGATGACTTAGAAAGCTCTCTGGCCAAGACCTAGTAACCTGGTAAATCATTTCTTTTTTTTTTTTTTTTTAAGTGAATATCAAACTAATTTATCGGAAAGGAAAACCTGGGCTTTACAATTGACTATTCTTACAAATGATCATTTATTAAACAATTGTCAAGGGATATTTCTGTGTATAATTTGCCTATGAGGATGGATATTTAAAACATACTTCAGCACGTAGATTTGACCTGTTCTTATGGTTTACATTTCGCTCGTATAAATATTACCAAGGAAGAATGATAACTTTAATAATGGGAAATCTGATTTCCTGACCCATGGTTCAGCAAATAGATTTATGCAAATCTGAAGAGGTTAGCTCCTCAGGAGAAGCAAATGTCTTCCTTGACTGTGCACAATACCGATTTCTACATTCCTTTTCTATCATTTCCTGAGGTATAGTTTATAGAGAGAGCTACCATTCACTTACAGCAAGCCTTGTCTATGTAAAAGGGCTGAGACCTTTTGAAGAGCTGGTGTAGGATCTCATCTATTTTGGTGTTTCTAGCAGGTTCCATCATGCATAAGAGAGGATAGTTCATTCATGTGCACAGCAGTATTTATACTGTTGGCTTCCACTGTACCAGGCTCCGTCATGGGGGCTATGATTACCTGAAATGAACAGTCAAAATTTCCTCAGTTCTGAGAAACATTGTGAGACAGGTAACAAGAGATAAATACATGACATATATAATATGTTTGAAAATTGAAAGTGTTATAAAGGAAAATAAATCATGGTAAGGGCACAGAGTGTATTGTGGTGTGGAGGTTGTACATAGATGGGCTTCCCAGGGAGGGGCTCACTGAGAAAATGCTACGGGCTGACCTGTGTCTCTTCCCCAAATTCATAGGTTGAAACCCTAACCCCAAATGTGACTGTAATAGAGATAGGACCTATAAGGAGGTAATTACAAGTAAACGAGGTCATAAAGGCAGGGCTTGATACTATAGGATTAATGTTCTTGTAAGAGAAGGTATCAGAGTGTTTTTCCTCTCCCCTACCCCTCCCCGCACCACAAGTAGACACACAAGACGGTGACATCTGCAAGCCCGAAGAAGTCTCACCAGAACCAAACCAGCCAGCCCCTTGATCTTGGACTTCCAAGCTTCCAGAACCGCGAGAAAATCAATTTCTGTGTTTAAGCCACCCAGTTCTTGGTCTTTTGTTATGGCTTCCCAAGGTGACAAACATGGAAGGTTACTTTTAAGTCGAGAATTGAAGAAGAAGAAGGTGTGAGGGTACAGGAGTATGCCAAGTGGACATCTGATGGAGAGGTAAGAATAAATGTAGGGTCCTGGGTCTCAGCGTACCATGGGTAATAATTTTACATAGAATTACCTCTCATTCTCCAAAAAACCCTCTACATAGGGGAGGTTAATACGGAAGGCAAAATAGTCAACTTCCTAGGCCTTCCCCTTACCAAGATTCTTGCAAGACTGATGGAATCAGCTATTTCCAAAGGGCCAACTTGAGAAGAAAGGGCAACTTTCCTAGTAAATGATTAAAATCAGGTTTTTTTTTCCTTGGCCCGTGTTATTAGGCTTCTGATAAAAAGTTGGATTGTTTATTCACCAAGCAAGACATGAAAAGGGTCTCATGTATAATATCATTCAGTGGCTTGCTCAGGCTTAAGCCATCTCTGAGAGCAAAGACAGTAGTATGATCCCTGTTTTCAGATAAGGAAAGTAAGAGTCAAACCTATTAAGTCACCCAGAAAGGGCCCTCTATCTCCAAAAACCATGCCCTTTTTAAACCATGCAGTTCTAGTTACTTGTCAATCTGCATGAACTACTTCAGAATTAGCTTCTCTGCCCACAGCCCCCTTGTAGTTGTGAGTAGCTATACATTTTAAAGAAACTGTCAGCAAGGATATGTTTTTGTTTATGTTATTACATTGTTTCCCAAAACCTCTGAACAACCTATATACACTTTCTAACCTGTAGTTAATAATTGCACCTCTAAAATGAAAAAGTTTAAAATAAAAAGAACAGGGACGGGACGCCTGGGTGGCTCAGTTGGTTGGGCAGCTGCCTTCGGCTCAGGTCATGGTCCCAGCGTCCTGGGATCGAGTCCCACATTGGGCTCCTTGCTCGGCGGGGAGCCTGCTCCTCTCTCTGCCTCTGCCTGCCTCTCTGCCTGCTTGTATTCTCTCTCTGTTAAAATAAAATAAATAAAATCTTTAAAAATAAAAATAAAAAAATAAAAAGAACAAATAAATCCAATTGCCTCTCAATGAACTCCATGATATATCACAACATCAGCTCTGAAGTATTCTCTTGCCATTTGCAAATAGCTAAGGGAGAGTGACAAACCAGTAGTGGTATAATGACTTCCTGTCAACTTAACAAGCCAGGAGGAAACTTGATTTGCCTACCTCTCCATACACCTTTTTGTGTGTAGCCTGACAGAGTCTTAGAGTTGATGAACATGGGTCATAGCACCAGAAAGACTTGTTTGAATTCCAGTCTTGACTTTGACCAACAGTCACCTGCATTGATTTACCTAACCCATCTGAACCTCTGAGCTTATCTGTTAAAATGAAATTATAGCAACCTGGCAAGATTGCTTTGAGGGATAGCAGTACATGTAAACTGCTTAGCATAAAGTTTGTTGCATACGACAGTCACAATAAATGATCTCTGGTATTCAAAGAAGCCTATGCTTGCCCACAGTGTCTCCAAAGCCTGCATTTTAAGGTTGAATTCACCAGTATTCCCTTGACATCAACCTCACCTTAGGATACATCATCATTTCCACAAAATAAAGGAAGAAGTGGAGACAAGTGAAAAAGAAATGTTTCTCCAAGTTTGTGCATTTCCTATTAACATTATTGCTGCTGTCCTCTTACTGTAGTTTGAGTCAGAGAGTTGATAGTTCTAAACTTGAGTATGCTTTTAACTAGCTCTGATAGGTTGTTAAAATGTAGAAGTCTGGGTCATACTTGATGTTCTGATTTAGGATCAGTCCATCCAATTCTGATCAGAACGTTTGGATTCTCTCTCTCAGAGAAAAGGTCAGGATCTCTCACTATAGAAGGTATTAATTTATACTCAAAACATTGGAAGGCTGAAAACCATCAGCTATCTTGACTCAAAATTAGTAACAGTTGTCTTAAGAATAACTATTAGAAAAATTGGTAATTGGTAAATAATACTTAACCAGAAGGAATTGCTGCTTATATTCATGTGAGGGAATATTATTCTATTTCTAATATAACATTTAAATTGCTATTTAATGAGATGGGCACATAATTTACACTATATTAAATTTAAAACCCCAGTGGTTTAGAGCATTATGTAAAAAAAGACTTTATTATTGAAAAAAACCAAGTACACATCAAAAATTATATATATAATTACATGAATTGATTGAATGAATAAATTATTCGTATATATATATGTGAAAGTAACTATGTTTAATTTAGTTTGGAGATTTTGAGTAATACTATTCCTTGTCTTTTCTAAATTCCTCGGCATTTCTTCTTTGAATATGTAAGGCTTCTGTTAGCAGATTTTTAAAACTATTAAAAGTAATGGAAGCTTTTAATTATTAAGAAAATAATTTATATCCATCTAAGTCATCCTGAGTCGTATTAAAAATGTGAATTCATAGAATATTGGGTCATGAGGTTTAATGTTTAATATATTATTGTCATCAGTTGAATTTGGTAGTTTACATTAGAGAGATAAGTTAGTGAATATTATCTGTCAAAAGACATTTTGTTGAAAATAATGTTGTCTTATAGTATGCTAAACAATAAGAGATAGGATAAAACAATAAGAAAGTATATTCATGCTGTATATTTTTCAAATTTCTGCTGCCACCCAGTGGCTGCCCAGTCTGTTTTACATATATCATTCACCTAGCTAATTGAACAGCAGAGTTGTACTTGAAGAACACATCATTTGTGAGTGAAAAGCAGCCTGTAGTGACTTTCTAGCTCTAAGAAATGACCAGTTAAACCATATGAATTAACAGAAAAAAACTGTGGAATAGATCAGCACTGAGGTGTTTTGAGTCCACATGAGTAATTTGCCAATATGCCCTGTTTGTGCCATAAATTCTAGAATCCCTTTCTTGCTATTGCAGAGTCCCTCTTAAGTCAATGTTCCAGAAGTCCTACATAAGGGACAGTTGCCCCACCATAGCGATTATTAACACCTGCTCATTGAATTGGATCCAGTCACTTTAAACTCCCAGAGAAAAGAAAAGCTGAGGATGAGGCCAAAGGACACTTAGAGATCCCAGAGAGCAGACAGCTGCGGTTCAGCAGGCTCATAGCTCCACAGGAAGGCCCTGGCAGGTCAGCTAATAGCTGAAGCAAAGTCCCCGGGGTACAATTTCAATGAAAACATGCAAAAGCATGAAGAGAAATAAGAAAAAAACAGTACTTGAACAAGTTCCAATTCTAGTTGCAAATAAATTCTAGAAAACAAGCCACATCTAGAAAACCACGTAAGAGTAAAGGTCAAATATATAAATCAGTATTTGCAGACGTTTGCCAAAGCCTGGAGGTAGGAATGGAGAGATACACACTAAAATGTCATCACTGGTTACATGATGTGGTTGGAAGAAGAGGAAAATTATCTTTCTTCCCTTTCTATTTTTTTAATTGTTATAGTGAAATACATAACAATAATTATGATTTTTTAAAAGCCTAGAAAACAGATATTGTGAAATGAAGGAAAATATAATAAGCACTGGTCTAGTGGCTCCTTCTTGTATTTCTCTGGGTCAAGAGGGAAAAGCAAAGTGGAATTGTCTTCAGGGCTCAAACGGGGTTGTTTTTCCCAAAGAAGACAGGACTGTAGGAAAGGATAAAGGTTGAGATGCCTCAACACAAGGCAAGGCAATTTGGGGCCCCAACCGAACCAGGTCAAATAAATATAAAATGGAAATATCTTTTGGTTGGAAGGTAACTCACACAGTTGAAGCTAATATTAAATCAAGTTTTCGAAAGGGCAACGTCAAGAAGTAATTTAGGAGCTAAAGGGAAATGAAGGAAAAAGCACTCATATGGAATAATGGCGCATTTCAAATTCTGAATGAGGCCCGGTGACCTACAGCAGTTGGAAACAGGGCAGACAGAAAACCCTTCAGTAACTGTGAAAATCATACTCATGACTGGCGCCTATGGGTTATTAATTCTAAAGCAGGGAAATGGACTTTGGAGGATTTGGAGGGTAGGGCAAGGATTGGTCAGTGGTAAAGATTGGGGTCTCAGAGTCTTTCACTCCTGCATAGATCTTTTTTGGACGAGACTGTCACTTAAGTTTAGAAGAAGAGGCATGATTCTCAATCAATTTGTGTGTGTGTGTGTGTGTGTATGTCCTGGGATTCTTGTTTTATGGCACCCTTTTTGTTTGGCTTGTTTCTGTCAGACATTGATTTTGAAAGGCTCTGACCTCAAAGATATATGGAGATCTGTTTTTTATTTCTTTCTTCTGGAATAATTATCTCCTTATGAATTGAAACGAGGTAAACTCTTGAGGGCCTACTAGTGACCACTTTAGAAACGTGTGATTTATATTTTAAAATTAAGAAGATGTAAAATGACAGCACATATTTGTTTAAATTATGTTTCTGAACTGTTTGAAAATCAATTCATCAAAATTTATTAGTTTCAGAATGCTAACAGTTGATATACATTTGTAACACTGATGAAACTACCAATGTTGAGTAAACAACACAGGAAATGCATTAAGACGAATTAAAGGATTTATTTCTATGCATTTATAAGATTAAATACTTGCTGACCACCTACCTGTATAAAATAGACTTCCCCACTGACCTCTTTCTCTTCCCCTTACCTTGCCTTATTTTCCTCTGAATAATTATCATTACCAAAGACAAAGCTTGAAGAATGGCTTGGGATAAGAATAAAAGGAAAGCAATCAGTTGTTTAATATAGACATGGTGCTTTTATATTTTTCTGATCTCAATGTCAGTTCAAATATGCGACTGTTTTGCTTTTTATTAAAAAAAAAAGGAAAGAAGGATATTTTCAAATGCAGACTATCTTCAACGAATCTAAAAAAGTTTGGGATTTGATCCATATCACTATTACTTAATTTGTATTGTGATGTTCTTAGACATAATCTCATTTAACTTTCTGAACAAACAAATGCAGGTGTCGGCTCATTAGACCTTTATATTTTATTTGTTACCACTTTTAGCTCCTATTCAGTAGTTTAATATCTTTTTTCAAAGTTATTATTTAAATTCTTGTTAGTTAACATATACTGTCATATTAGTTTCAGGTGTACAATATATGATTCAACTATCTTACACTATAATCAATTATATTAGCTTGAAGCAAAGTTCATAAATATTAGTGTGCTAAGAATCAACTTGGATGCTCATTGATAAGGTAGATTCTGGGCCTCTGCCATCAGAATTGGTATATCAAGAATGGAACTCAAGAATCCATACATGCAATAGTCAAGCCAGATGATTCTGATATACATAATCTAGAGATTTAAAGTATGTGGTGGTCATCTGCTTTTACTATAGCCTGACATGTAGTGAAACTCTAATAATCCCTTTTAG
Source organism: Nasua narica (assembly GCA_028533885.1). NCBI lineage: Eukaryota > Metazoa > Chordata > Mammalia > Carnivora > Procyonidae > Nasua > Nasua narica. Next base: position 45,361,504 of record CM052808.1, read on the forward strand.
AAGTTAATAATTCCTAGAGAAAAATGGACAGTGAAAACCATAAGATGAGTACCTCTGGCAGTTTAGCTTACATTGAGGAGGATAATTTGTTGAATTTATGGGAAAGTGTATGGGCAGGGACTTTCCAAATATATGAAATGAGTTCATTTCACAGTGGTACACATCGGCAAATGATATTTTCCCTTTTCCCTGATTTTTTAATTTAGTTTCAGCTCCTGGGTTTCTGTGTCTCCATTTTACCTTTAAAATTTATTTGACTTTTCACCCCATAGTCTATTTGAGTAGGGAGATACAAGTAAGTTATTGACAAATTAAAACTGCTGAATGAGTTTTCTTGGACTTAATATTATTTTCTATTAGTCTTTTAACTCGATAGCATCTTACTTGAAAAGCAAATGTGTTCTATTAGTTAAAAACCAAGTCTCTTAGCTTTAATTTATTTCCACCTTGTAATCAGCCCTTATACTAAATCAACTAGAGTTATGTAATTATTTATCTATTTTCATAAAAACCAGGAAAGTGTATTTATTGAAAGGAAATTTCCATCATTGAGTAAGTATTTTTCTGAATATTTTGTACCATTTTTGTTTACATATATATGGAATCATATACTACAAGTTTAAATTGGAGTTAACTTTATTGCACTTCATTCATAATGTTAATATTATTGTATTCATAATATCCTCCAGCTAACTTTTGAATTTGAATAGCTACTCACTAAGCATGGTTTTGGCTAATTGTGTAACACTTGCCTTTGTATATACTAATAGGCAATTTAACAATTATAAGTTTTGTCTTCTCTATTTTTTCTATTCATTCTCTGAAATAAGTACTGACAGAATTTGAAAGAAAGAGGATATTTTAGATATTGGATAATTAACTGCTGTAGTGTTAAAAATTTACTATTGTAAAGTGAACTAATTACACTTTTCTTAGCCTTTAGATTGTAAAATAGTAACAAACCATAACAATTTAAATTACCGGTGAGACCTTTAAGCTTTTGATCCACAGTGACCAGAAGACCCTGGACAAAGCTCATAAAAGACACAGCAATAAAGATTCTCTTGATGTGAATAATTGAGTTCACATTGTTCTCATTTCATTCCTGCATATGGTTCTTTGAACCATTACAGAAATGAAATTGACTCATTGTCTTCACTATATATATTACATGTTCTGTGTCCACGCTATGGTTCTCTGTACCATCCTCCTGAAATATATGATCTGGCTTTCTCAGACTATCTGAAATTTACTATTTCACATATTCAGGAGGATTTGTTATAAGCATAATGTAGCTTGCTTGGAAAAAGAGTGTGTTTTATTTTTGGTAAAAATGTATCATCTTTATGTTCTAGCTGAGGACAAATGAGGAGAATTCAGAAATTAAATTTAGTAAAATATAATATCTTAGTCTGATCTAGTTATTTGGAGTTTTTTTAGTAATTGATTTTATTTTTTGAAAAATAGTTAGTTAGTTAGTTAGTTAGTGATCTCTACACCCCAGTGTGGGGCTCAAACTCATGACACCGAGATCAAGAGTTGCATGCTCTGCTGACTGAGCCAGCCAGGCACACCAGTAATTAATTTTATTTTTTAGAAAGGCTTTAGAGTTACATAAAAATTGAATAGGTTATAGAAAAAGTTAGCGTATACCTTGTGTTCAGTTTTCCCTACTATTAACATTCTACTTTACTATGGTGTATTCATTATAATTAAATAATATGTACTATTATTAACTCAAGTCCCTAGTTTATTCTTATTTCTTGATTTTTACCTAATGTCTTTTTCTGTTCCAGGCTCCTATCTAGGCTATCGCATTGCATTTAGTCATCATGTCTTCTTAGGCTCCTGTTGGCTGTGACAGTTTCCTGGACTTTCCTAGTTTTTGATGACTACTAGTATTGAGGAGAATTGGTAAGGTATTTTATAGGATTCCCCACTGCAGGAATTTGTCTTATGTCTTTTTCATGATTAGACTAGTGACATGGGTTTGGGGGAGAAAGAACAGAGGCAAAATGCCATTCTCATTACACAATATCAAGAGTTCACACTATCAACATGATTTTATCAATGTTGATGCTGACATTGATCATGTGGCTAAGGTAGTGTCTGGTGGGTTTCTTTACTGCAAAGTTACTCAATTATTTTCCCTTTCCCTACTGTACTCTTTGAAAAGTGGTCAATATGGACATGCAACACTAAAGGAGCCTCCATCTATGTTAGTTTTCAATGTTGGTTTCTTGCTAAAACAAATTATGATGAGTTTGGTAGCTTAAAACAATAGAAATTTACTTTCTCATAATTCCAGAGGCCAGATGAAATTAAGCTTTCAGCAGGGTCATGCTCCCTCAGAAAACTCTAGGGGAAAATACTTTTTCTTTTTTTTTCATCTTCAAGCTCTAGGCATTCCTTGACTCATAGCAGCATAATACCAGTCTCTGCTGTAGTCTCCATAGAGCCTTCTCTGTCTTCTCCTCTTATGAGGATATTTGTCATTGTATTTAGGGCCCACCTGGAAAGTCTAGGATGATCCTATCTTAAGATCCTTAATGTAATTACATATTCAAAGACTTTTTTTCAAAATGAGATATCCTTATGTGGAGTTCCTCTTGCCTTTAGTCTAACAAACCACTCATTTCCTAAGTTACTTAGGTAAATTCCTTTTCCTAAACCCTTATCAGTGAAGTGGTTCACATATTTATAATATCTTGCATACATTATATATAATTTTATGTTTATATATTAATTACATATATACACATATCCCATTTCATACATTATAATATCCTGAAATTCGCTGGCCTCAAAAATTATTATTTTGTAATTTGCTTACATTAATGTCACTCTTTGTTCTGTGCATTTTGACAAATGCCTGTTATGTATCTGCCATTATGGTATCATACCATACATATACATATATATGTATGGTGTCATATATCCAATACATATATTCAATACATATATTCAACTTCTTTTCCTCCCCAAGCCCATAGAAACCATTGATGTTTTTACTGCCTCTATAGTTATGCCTTTTCTGGAATGTCATGTAATTGGAATCATATATGATATAGTCTTTTCAAAATATCTTTCACTTAGCAAGATGCATTTATGTTTCCTCCATGTCTTTTCTTGGCTTGATAGTTCATCTCTTTTTGCCACCAAATAATATTGCATTGTATGGATGTACCACAGTCAGTTTATCCATTCATTCACTAAAAACCATCTGGTTGCTTCCAATTTAGGTGATTGTGAATAAAGTTACTACAAACATTTGGGACGCCTGGGTGGCTCAGTTGGTCAAGCGTCTGCCTTCAACGCAGGTCGTGATCCCAGGGTCCTGGGATAGAGTCTGTATCAGGCTCCTTGTTCAGCAAGGAGCCTGCTTCTCCTTCTTCCTCTGCCTGCTGCCCTACCCACCCTGTGATTGTACCCTCTCACTCTCTCTCTCAAATAAATAAGTAAAATCTTAAAGAAAAAATTTATATGCAGGTTTTTGTGTGAACCTGAATTTTAAATATCAATTGGGTAAGTAAGAGCGTAATTGTTAGATTATATGGTCAGACTATGTGTAACTTCATAAGAAACTGCCAAACTATCTTCCAAAATCTGGTACCATTTTGCATTCCCACCAGTAATAAATGAGAATTGCAGTTGTCCTGCATTCTCATCAGTATTTGGTGTTGTCAAGTTTGAAGTTTAACCATTCTAATATGGTATACAGTGGTATCTTGTGGTTTCAATTCACAATGTCCTACTGTTATTTGATGTTCATATTTTTATATGGTTATTTGCCATCTCCATATATTCTTTGGTGAGTCCTCAGTTTATATCTTTTGTCCATTTTTTAATTGAAGTGTTTGTTTATTGTTGAGGTTTAAGTGTTGTTTCTATATTTTCAATGCAGGTACATTGTCAGATTTGCATTTGGAAATATTTTCTCCAAAACCATGGCTTATGTTTTAATTCCCATATAATGTCTTTTGCAGAGAATGAATTTTTAATTTTAATAAATCCAATTTTTTTCTTCTATTAATTGTACTTCAGTATTGTACATGAAAACTCACCTGCAAACCAAAGAATTCTTTTCTTCTTCCTTCTCTTTTCTAAGATAGCTTCTGGACATCTAGGAGACGGGGTATATGTGATCCTATAGTGGAAGGGTAGAATGGAGTCCTTACATATGTTACCAGTCTTTTCTTCTGCTTTGTGTCTTACAGGGTCTTTCCAGAGGTGTCACCAGCAAACCTGGTTACTACGTGCTCGGCAAGTGTCAACAGCTAGGTCTGTGCCTGGTGAGTCTATGACTTTCCCTCCCCTGGCTCTGATAGCCCTCCCTGCTGACCCAGCCCCATGTTAACCTTGCTAGAACTACAGAACTGCACAGCCTATGGAGTCTGAACCTAGCTATCCTTCATGTAGCACCATATTAGGGCAGAGGTTCACCCAAGAGACAGTTCTTTCTCACAGTCTCAAATAGTCAACGGGCCTAAAGCCTCTCCACCCCTGACTTTTCTCTCAATTATCTCACGTTTTTTCTTGTGGAATTTTAGTACAAAAGAAGGAACGCCATGACAGCCTGGTTTCTTTGTCAGCTTCTGCACTGTAGCTCTTCCTTATCCCAGGAATTACTCACATCCAGGAAGGATGGGCTCTTCTCTTGTTCAGTCGTTTTTGCTGTGGCTTCACTCCATGGCATGGCCTCTTTCTTCCCAGTGGGTCATACATCCTTTTTCTTTTCAGAAATTATAATTGCATAATACTATGTAGAAATATGACTAAAGGGATGGAATAAAATACATTGGCTTAATATCCTCCATAGATTCTCATCTTTGCAGCTATAAAATAGGTATATCACTATCTATTTAAGGACTCTGTTAAAGATTGGGGTAAGGTATTTGCAAACCACTTATAAAATTCTAATCATTACACAAAATGAGGTTTTATTGATAATGAGTACTAAAATTCAGGAGTATATATTATGTGTGTCTGGGGCATTGAATGGGAATCTTTTGGCAAAAAAGTAGATACCATCTGGACCTCTAGAGATTATTCTTTTTTAAAATATTTTATTTGTTTATCAGTGAGAGAGAGAGAGCTCAAGAAGGAAGAGTAGCGGGCCGAGGGAGAAGCAGTCTCCCCGATGAGCGAGGAGCCTGATCTTGGACTCAATCACAGGCCCCTGGGATCGTGACCTGAGCTGAAATGAGATGCTTAACTCACTGAGCCACTCAGGCATCCCTGAATTTCTAGAGATTCTTAAACTTGCTACCTTAATTATGAAGTAAAAGGATCATAGCAAATATTAGAGAGCTTTTTCAATAATGTTTTAACCTAGTACTCAGTATAAAGATTTTTGTTTTCCCTCAAAGCATTAATAATGGATAAAATTCTGTGGTTGTTTTTTTTTTTTTTCCCTCTGAGAAGTATGCCATAGGCATCTTTGGGGGCATCTCAAAGTAATCCTAAGGAGGAGAGATAATAGAGATTCCAAATAGGAAACTCATAGCAAACCAGCTATGATGTTTTTGATTATCCAAAAGTAATCAAAGGAACAGTATGTTGTTTTAGGAATGTTGTGACTCTTCCATTTGGTTCAGTTAGACTGCAGAACTAGACTTGTTTCTAACAACAAAAAAACAGGAGAGCAAATTCCTCAGGACCAAAGCTGCAATGGACATTTCAGCGAAGCTTTAATGGATTGTTCAGCATAGAGTTCTTATTACAGACAAGCCCTTGTGGTAGGCTGCAAAAATAAGCAATTAATTAAAAATAGTCAGTGTACTCGGATCTTTTAGTTCAGACAGAAAGATGACAGCTAAACAGAAAATTCAAAATAATGTGATAGATATTATGATAGAGGTAGCTATCGAAGCACAGAGAATTATCACTTAGGTCAGATTTGGGGTTGAAAAATGGCTTTTGGAAGAAGCAATGCTGAATCTGAATCTTGAATATTGAGTAGGGCTTATCCAGGCAAAGAAAATGGAGATAAATATTCCAAGTAAAGGAAGAGTATAAAGATAGATGAGAGTGTGGCATAGGCAGGAAATTTTAAGTAATTTTTTGTTGCTGGAGCATAAAGTGTAAGTCAGGATAGTGATGGGATGGAGGTGGGAGAAGGATAATGGGGGCAGGGCATGGAGGGCCTCCTTTGCCTCATGTGGGAGTTTGGGCTTTATCCCATAGGTAGGAGGAAGCTGGTGAGGGATTTTCAGCAGTGTTGAGACATGGTTAGTTTTATGTATAAACCACTTTCTTGTCACTTCAGAGAACCAGGACAGAGGTGTTCATGCAGAGACTCTTGTGGTAGCTCAGGAAAGAGGTGATCAATCCCAGAACTAATAGGAGATAGACTGGGGAGATGTTTGAGAGCTAGAATAAGCAGAATCTTAGAGGATGAGTGTAATGGAGAGGGGGTAGAGAAAGGACAGGGAGGGATGAGACCATGATAACCCTAGGTTTTCAATGTTGAGTCCAGAACCACATGGGTACCTGAATTATCAAACAAAGAGGAGGAGCCCATGTAGGGAGATGGTATAGAATTCAACTTGATGCATATGGACTTTAATGAGCTTATGAGACATGAAAATTGTCATTGTAGTAGGCAATTGAACAAATGACTCTGAAGCTTGGTAAAAGCTAAATATTAGAGTGTCTTCAAGTTATAATTATACATACCATCAGAATCAACGAGCACATTCAAGGATAGTGTATAGAGAGAAGATACTAAGGGCTTGAGAACTGAACTCAGGGAAGCCCTACGCAAATAGGGCAGGATGCCTAGGCTCTCCAAAATATGGTGACAAAGTAATGGTTTGAGTAAAAAGGGAGCAAAAGGACATGTCATGGAAGCAAGCAGCAGCAGGATGGTATGCAGGAAAAAGCACCAGTAAAAGTCAGGAGCTAAAGATGTTTTGTGCACTTGAAGTCATGGACCTGAGATTGTCCAAAGCATTTTGTGATACTTTAAATACACACACATAAAGAGTAGATGAGTAAGTAAATAAGTAAAGAAAAAATTAAGTTCTACCATGATTCAGAGGGCTTTTTTTCTTTTTTTGAAGATCCAGAGGCAACAACACAAGTAGGTGAGAAGTGAATTAAAAGTGAGAAACTAAACACAGGATATTCAGGCAAAGTATCCCAGAATTGAGGAACAAAAAAGGAAGATAAGCAGTAGAAAAGGAGTGATAGAAAGATAAAGAGTGTTTCGTTCTGTTTCTGTTTTTGCTTTCTTTTTAATTTTTATTTATTTATTTATTTTTAATTTTGTTGATGTGTTATGTTAGTCACCATACGATACATCATTGGTTTTTGATGCAGTGTTCCGATATTTGTTGTGTACTTAGAACACCCATTGCTCCCAGGCTCACCCATCCCCCCACACACCCCCCCCTCTAAAACCCTCAGTCTGGTTTTCGGAGTCCACAGTCTCTCGTATTTCACCTCCCCCTCTGATTTCCCCTCTTCACTTTTCCTTTCCTTCTGCTAATGTCCTCCATGTTATTCATTATGTTCCCTAAGTAAATGAAACCATGTAATAGTTGGCTTTCTCTGCTTGACTTGTTTCACTCAGCATAATCTCCCCCAGTCCCATCCATGTGACAGAAAAGTTGGGTATTCATCCCTTCTGATGGCTGACTAATATTCCATTATATATATGGACCCTATTATCTTTATCTAGTCGTCTATTGAAGCGCATCTCGGCTCTTTTCACAGTTCGGCTATTGCGAACGTTGCTGCTATGAACATTGGGATACATGTGACCTTTTTTTCACTACATCTTTTTTATTTTTAAATGGAAGAGACTTTGGTTATGTTTAGGAATCGAATTTCCTGCAGCCGGCCAGGGGAGGCAGGGAGAAAGGTGTTGAAGATTCAGGGAAGTGAGGAGACACTAGATGAACAAAGAATTGTCCTCCAGTGGAGAAAATTGGAGTAGAAATGGGTTGAAATGTTGGCCTTTGAAGAGACTAGATCAGGAGAAAAGAAGCGAGGAGAGCACAAACATGGAAGGCTCACGGGCTGGGGAGAACATAGTCCATTTGCTCTCAGAAGAGACAGGATCTGCTGGGAGTGAGGGGGTGGGGCATTGATGGCATATGTAAATTTTTCATGAGTCTTACTAGGTAAGGATTGCCTATTAAATCATTTAATTAGAAGTGCTTATTGAATCAATACTTCAGAGCTCCAAGGCTTTGTGTTCTCAAAGATACTCAGAATTAAAGCCTTTTATCTGGAATGTCAGGGAGAAATATAAAAACAAGCAATCATAATATTGACTCTCCTTCTGGTCAACCTGCCTATACCATTTTAGAGGGAGGAAGATGAAGTGCATCGTGCTGCAGAACTCTTTCTGTCCATCTCCCCCTGGGCTGCACCGTGCGGTGTGTCACACCTGTCTTCTTCTAAGACTGTGTGACAGAGTGGGAAGAGCATGCTTTGGAGTCACAGAGACTGGGTTGTGTCTTACCCTTTCCAGTTAGTGGGTGAATGTCCCCAAGGAAATGCTTCATGTCTCTGAGCCCTACTGTCCTCACTTATAAAATACAGTTCAGAAACCTTCTGCATTCATTTGTTGCAAGACATGATCTCTGAATGTTGCCTAGGGCTTGAAACTCACTAGGGCTGTCCATTGGAGTTCCTTTCCCAGGCTGTGAACCCTAAAAGGCAAGGAGTGTCCTAGTCTTGAAATTCTAGTTCTTAGCATAGTGCTGGGTGCATGAGAGCACTTCATTAATGTTGGTTGATTGGATGAATGAACAAATAAATTAAAGATGTTCTACAACTGTTATTATTTTATAATTTAAAAAAATCTTAATGAGAACAATACACACCGATTTGTTTTAAACAAAAGCAGAGGCTTTTCAGGTTCCTGATCTTCCCTCTCTGCCTAATGCAATGGTATATAGTAACTTTTTTTCAATATGGTAACTTTGTGCTAAGGACACCTCGGACACCTAATGAAATATAACCCTGTCCATTTCATTTCTTTTTTAATTTTAGTATAGTCTCTGGTAGAGTAGCTAATGGATAGTGTAGAGTGAAGAAGAAAAGCGCAACACATACTTTGTGCAACTGTATCCCTAAATAACAAGAAAATGACAGTTGACTGTATGTCTGTTTTCTGTGTAATTTTATCTTTATGGGGTTTTCTTCCTTAGCTTACTGATTAGACCTAAAACAACACATACTGAGATAATGTGACATTCCCTGCTTTGTTTTAAAAGTTGCTCAAACACTGTAAGGGCACCTGGGTGGCTCAGTCAGTTAATCATCAGACTTGCAATTTCTGCTCAAGTCATGATCTCAGGGTAGTGAGGTCGATGGCTGCCTCAGGCATCACACCGAGAGCAGGGAATCAGCTTGAGATTCTCCCCCTCCCTCAGACTTTCCCTCACACATCTCTCTCTCTATGTCTCTTTCCCCATCTCTAAAAAAAAAAAAAAAATTCCCAAACACTGTAAGATAGGGCTCCCAAGGAAATCCGAATAAAATCTAGCTTGGTTAAAAGCTCCTGTTCCTGGGCTATCAAAACCAGTGGAGGCAGAGGGTGCAATACATGCTATCCCCCGTGCATGCTAACCCTTGCAGAAAACAGACTTTTTTTTTAAGGTATCAGGCCATATTTCCATGGTTACAGCTAATTTATTATTTATTCTTCATGTACAGAGAAATTCTGTAACAGCACGGTCACTGAGTGGCGGTTGCTGTGTTTGCGGCACAGAGAATGAGGCCGAGTGGGAGGGATCACGACATTGCTTGCAGTGGCCAAGTCGGCACTGCCGGCTCATTAATGGGTCCTTGGAACACTCCCCGTTCTTCACGTCGCTGTATCTGGAGGTGCAAGGGGAAATTTGGTGAAAGTAGAAGGCTAGATTCTGATACCCCTCTTCTGTTCTCCCTAAAGGGAGCTGGGGGGAGTTGTTACCCATATTCTTTTCTGGGTAGCTGAACCAGAGCTCTCGGGTTCAGTTTGTCACCTCCATTTGCAACTAATTAGTCTGTTGGTGAAATGCAAATCACAGCTCAGCCTCCTAGAGGACAGCAGAGTGGGAGGCAGGGAAGGCGGTTACTGTATGTCCTTAGAAGTCCTCGCTCCCTTCCTTAGCCTTGGTGCAAGTAGTTGAGGAGCACGGGCTCCCATGGGCAGAAGCCAAGAGCTGAAAATCTGAGGTATTTTCCTTACCTCAGAGGGGATGGCCAGTAGGTGAGGTGTCTTCCCATCTCTCCTCGTCATCCGGTGTCCCAGGGGAGTGTTCCCACATGACCTTATTTTAGGAAGTTCCATTTCTCGCGCCCTTGTGATTCTGCTCTCTACAGGAAGACTGAGCACTAGCAGTTTTGGCAGAAAATTACTATGAATTGGATTTAAATCTGGGTCTAGTCTACATCATAAAACGGAAAAAGAATGCAATTTGTTTGTTTAGCCTTGTTTTCTGTAGCTTAGTTGACCAGAACAGTATGAAAATGAGGTTTGTCGTTTGTTGGCTTTGATATTTAGTGAACGAAACTACCCCTGTATTTAAGGACATTATTGCTTCTTAAATTGTCCACTGTTTTGCCAGCCATCAGCTTTCTATGAGACCAAAAGCTTTATTTTCCTCCTTTGAAAGTATATATATTTTTTTCTAAAACGTCTTTTCTTTATCTAAGCCTTTAAAAAATTGTCTTCTCTATCCAGAAAGGAATGGATTACCCATTTTTCCAATCCAGTTTCCTTGCTATTGATTTTAACCACTTCAGAAATGTGGAAGTAAAACTGGCATTTCATTATCTTGACATATCCTTCTTACGTATTATGACACTGATTTTTTTTTGAAGATTTTATTTATTTATTTGACAGAGAATGAGAGAGAGAGAACAAGTATAAGCAAGGGGAGCAGCGGGCAGAGGGAGAAGCAGGCTCTCTGCTGAGCAAGGAGCCCGATGTGGGGCTTAATTCCAGAATCCTGGGATATGACCTGAGCCGAAGGCAGCTGCGTAACCAACTGCGCCACCCAGGTGCCGCGATTACACTGATTTTTATCTCTAATCATGTGTTAGTTGTTAATCATTAATTTTTTAATTTAATTTTTTTTGGGTCTTCACCCTCTTTCCATTGGGATCAACATTTCCAGAAAGGTAATGATAGTTGCTACAAATTACCGAGTATATACCTATGAAGGGTCCAAGTGCCTTGCAAACATTCTCCTTTTATCCTCACAACACCTATGAAGCCCAGATTTGTCACTATATCCACGTCATGTGCTCAAAGAAGTTACACACATGGTGCATGGCTGACCTGGGGTTCAAGGCCGTAGATGCTTCATAATGGCCCTGTTCTTTCTCTTGCACTTGACTGTACCATTTCAAGCATTTCGGATTATGTTTTAAATATTTTAGAAACCAAAAATTTTGGTTAAACTGAAAGCTTAACTGCAGGCATATAAACAATTATTAAGGCATTTATATGAATAACTACTAGGTAGAAAACATGAAAGCCAGAACATTATCAAATGCAATAGCTTCATCTTTTTCCTTGAACTTATGAAACTGCCCTTTTATCTGTTAAAACCTATATTTTACATCTTAGAAAACCTTCTTTTAAGAATGTTTAAATATATAATTATAAGAATATTAAATGCAGTGAAAAATGGAAGCAATATAAATGGGTCTCAGTAGAGGACTATTATAAATTATGGCTTGCCAGTGCAATGGCAGTCTCTGCAGCAATTAAGAACAAAAATCTATGTATTTTGATTTGGAAGGGTGATAGTGAGCAGAGCAAGTTAAAGAGCAATATGTGTTGTATTATTCTATTTTTTAAATAAAAATAGAGATGTGATTATATGTACATATGGCTATGTCCATATAAGAAGTAGCAAAAGCAAAATCTAGTGGAGAAATATCTTAAATTATAGTCACCAAAACGTCAATAATGATTACCTTTGGGGTTTTAAATCAGTGATAATTTTGCTTCTCAGTATAAATGCTTAAAAAGGAAGTAGGGAGATTAATGGTGATTTTTATAGCTTTTAGTTTTTAAAAATTAATTTTTATTAATTTCAGCATCTGACCTTTAATAAAGGTATTTCTCTGTGGTTAGGCATGGATACTCCATATCTATGGGCCAGATATAGTCTTTTTGGATAATCCTCATTCTCCCCGAAACCATAAGAAATCTCCAGGCAACAACAACAAAAAGATCATAAATCTCTTTAAAACTAGTGAAGATCTTTGGGGACGCCTGCGCGGCTCAGTCATTAAGCGTCTGATTTTGGCTCAGGTCATGATCCCAGGGTCCTGGGATCAATGCATCGGGCTCCCTGCTCTGCAGGAAGCCTGCTTCTCCTTCTCCCACTCCCCCTACTTGTGTTCCCTCTCACACTGTGTCTCTCTCTGCCAAATAAATAAATCTTAAAACAAAACAAAAGAAAACTAGTGAAGATCTTTGGATATCAAGAAATATAAAAGAACTACAGTCCAAGGAAGCTTTCTACACAAGAAAGGAACAGCTCATATTTTTATACTTAGAAGAGTTGCTGAGGGTTGCAGCAGAGCTGGTAGAGAATGAAGCCTGCACCCTGTTTGCTTGAAAAAAGAGGAAACCACCTACCTTTTAATAAGTCCAAGAACTGGCAAGCTGGATTTGAAACTACTGGAGTCTCAAAAGCAGAGACAATTCTTTTTGCCAAGTATTGTTCTTACATAGCAATTCTGATGAGTGGGAGAAGCTGGGGTGGGGCTGGAAGGTGGAAAATTTCCACAGCCTTATGATCTGCTTTCCTACTGTCTTGAAGTCTCATGGTCTCACAATCTCACAGATATGTGGTCTTCATGGTCCTCCAGCCTTGTGATCTGTGGGTCCCTACTGTAGGGAGAGAACTAACTCAACGCAAAGCTAGTGGAAGCCAGAGATGAAGGGAGTCTAATCAAAGTCATAACCAACTACTACCCAATTCAAATTCTGATGACATCAAAAGTATCCCTGCTTTCACAGTACATGCATGGGGCTGGCAAACACAGAGAGATCCATTAAACTCCTGGTATTCTAATTCCGCAGCTCTGCTGGAGGAATTAAAGGCACCTCCTTCCAAACCAATTTAACCTTTGACCAAATCAAGTTGAACGGCTTCTTACCCCATTTCACCCTAGCTATCTAACCTTAACAGAAGTAAGTAGTGTTCTTTATGCTAAAAAAGGAAGAACTAAAATACACAGTCTTTAGATGCAATGTTCAATGTACAATAACAAATATAAAAGATACGCAAGAAAGGACAGCTCACAGTTAAAGGGAAACGTCTATCATAAAATACAAACATATAGATAATGAAGATGTAGGAATGATCAAACAAAATTTTCAAATAGTTGTAATAAATACATTAAGAAAATCCTTAGAAAAGCATAAATATAATGAATGATGAGATGGAGAACTATAAGAAATAATATGAAGCCTTTAAAAAAAGACCAAGTGGACAACCAAGAACTCATGAATTGGTACCTGTAATAATATCTACCGGGGTGGGGGTAGGCAGGGGGGGTTAACAGAAAACCAAACAAAAAAAAAGGACCATTGAAATTGTAAGCAAGTCAATAGAAATCATTGAAATGGAAGCAAAGAGAAAAAGATTGAAAACATGAGAACAGAACCCCAATGGGATAATATCAAACAGGTTAATATTCATGTAACTGGAATAGGAGGAAAAAAGAAGAGAGAATGAAAGAGAAAAGAATATTTGAACAAATATGGGATAAAAATGACCTGATCTGGTTTAAAAAGAATACAGCAACTCACCTATTCAGGATAAATATGTAGAAAACCACATCGAGGTGCATCCTAGTTAAATTGTCAATGATATAGAGAAAAATCTTAAAAGTAGGCCAAGGAAAAAGGACAAGATGTCCCCAATCCTTGCCTTTACTTCCAGAATTGTTTCATCTGTCTAGTTCCTTCAACTTTCTATATACATTTTAGAGTAAGTTTATTAATAACTAAAGAAAAAAAGGGATGGTTCTTGTTATGCCTCGTTCTTAGGCAGACACTTGAATGCCCTGGGTGTGGCATTCCCAGGGCACCTGTCTCCCTTTAAGCTATCATTCTGGGCCTAGAATTGTTCAGCTAAAGAAGAGAGGTAACTTTTATTTCCTTCCCCAGCTACAAGTTTCTTTATAGTGCCCTAAGTGTGTCCGCATTGATTGCTCCCCATCCAACCTCATTTAAAGTTTTGGTTCAGCAGGGAAGACAGGGAGAGGAGGACCTGGGTGGGATCTCATGCCTTTATTGTTCACAACAGCCTTTGCTCCCTGTCACAATTTCTTCCCCAGACTCCTTGTCACCAATTTTCTAACTCTATTTCTTCCAAGTTCCTGATCCTTAGCCAAACCATTAGCAGCTGCCCAGGAATCACAGAGGTGTGTACTTCTTGCCCTCTTAGGCCAGAGTACAACCAGATGAATTAAGCAGATCCTGCCCACTAATGGCAATCAGGGCTACCCTGTGGGACTCTGGTACAGTATTTATCTACTTTCATTTAGAACTGTCATGTTGTGAAGACCCCCTTGGAAACCAATTTTGAGAGTTCTGTTTTCCTAAGACAACTGGTCATTGGAAATACCCCAGGAGGTCATAGGTATGAATCTGAGAGGCAGTGCAAGATTTCTCGATGTTGAAGGCTCCTGCACTTATTCCTACCTTGTAGATCTGCCCAAACATTGTCCCTTATACACAATTTTTATATCATCTCCATATGATGATAGGTTGCTGTGGCTGCTGCTTCCCCTCTGAGGGCTGTGTGGCAAAGACAACACAGTTCTTGAAGGTATACTCAACCCACACGGTCACCTGATGGTCCACTGTTAGGTGCTCAGTCTCTACCAAGGCCCAGTAGAAAACCAGAACAAGAGGCTGTTTCTTAAGAGGAGAGTAGTTATCTGTATTAGATATAGACACAAGTATATATAGATGCACATATATGGAGATGGAGAGATTCCAGGATCTTAGAGATACACACTGTGATTTTTCCCTGTGCTGCTTGCCAGGGTCTCCATGCAGCTTCCTTATTTGCTACTGAGTATCATCAGATAAGCTTAATCATAAAGCCAAAGTGACAGAAGAGCTTGTGCTACAGACTGAACTTGTTCCAGAGGCTTCTCTTACTCTGGTCTTTACTAAACACTAGCAGTCTCATATACGGCTCTTTGAATGGTTGAAATCTGTGCTCAAATGCAATATAAGTTACCTACAAAATCTAAAAGAGCCAACCGAGCATTTTTTTTTTTCTTGGTGGATGACATAAGTTACCACAGTTTATCTTTCATCCAGAAGGAGATATCTCTACGTGCTCCAAACCATTGATCCCTAAGACATTTCACTGAGGTGAACCCCTACATTTCTATATATCTGGCACCTTCTGGCTCACATATGTCTTACTAAGGCATTTAAAATCCTTGCTACTCCCAGTTGACTATATCTAATAAACAAATATCATCAATATAGTAGACCAATACAGGTATTTTACTGAATGTCTAAAAGATCAAGGTCTTTGCAGACCACACTTCCGCAGAGAGCAGGAGACCTAAGAGATGTCTCTGAAGGTACTTCTGGCTCAGCCAGGAAGAGCTGTATGTGAAGGGACAAGGCCCATGTTTTTCCAGTGAAGATTTTACATCTGGGATAGGAGCTTCCCTTGAAATAACCACTTTATTAATCTTATAGTAATATATGTTAATCCTCCAGTGTCTGCCTGATTTTTCCACAGGTTGAATCATTGAATAGTATTTGGATATTCTAGGTTTCACCACTTTTGCTTCATTCAAATATTTAATGATGGCATAAATTCCCCCTGTGATGCAGTATTGCTTCTGGTATCCTATCTTTGTAGGGAGGGAGAAGTTCCAGGGGCTTTCTCTTGGCCCTTTATATAAAAATAGTATAAACCTTATGAAACAGAGAGCCAATATAGGGATTCTGACCTGTGCCAAGTCTACATTCTAATTATACATTTAGGAGCTGGGCACATAACCACAAGGTGGGTCTAGGGACTAACTTGGCTCATTTAAAATTGGACTTGAACTAATACTCCATCTATCACCTGACTATATTGGCATTTTGGGTCCCCAGGAATTAGCTTCAATTCAGAGCCAATGTCCAGTAATTCTCCAAAGGTTTGGGTATTTCCACTTCACTAATGCACAATACCTCTAGTAAATGATCATAGGTCCCTGTAGAAAGCCTTTGGTAAAGATTTACAGAATATAGCTGTGACAATTGTCCTTCTTCATGGGGACCAGAATTTTCTTCAGTCAACGGGCTCTGGGTCTGTGAATTAGCTCAAGTCAAGACCCTAGATTCGACAGGATAGTAAACCAAGTCATATTTCCCTCCCTGACCTAGAGGTGTTTTTTTTTTTTTTTTTTTTTTTTCTGGTGCAAAGTCTATATTATTACCTCTAACTGAAAATGGAGCGAGAAGGGATAGACTAAGGAGAAGTAAAACGAACACTTTTTTACTTAGTCCATTACATTTCGGGCTAAGATAGAGTGCCCAAGGAAGAACACCCACTCCTGGAACCCAGCTCCAAACTCGTGGTGCATGGCCCGGCTGTAGCTCATTGGAGGACAGAGAAGTCACCACGGTGTTGTGCAGATGGAACTTGCTGGTACTGTGCCCTCTGTTGTGATGGGATAAGCTGCCCTCAGAGGACTGACTATTGAACTCACACAGAGCTTGCTGTGGAGGGTCAGGGGACCGGGGAGGCCCCAGTGGGTGGAAGTCCAGAGGGAAGAATACAGCAGAACCGGAAAGAGAGACCATCGCTTCCATTGTCTCTCCAGTCCCTAACCCCTGACAAAACCTAACGTGGTGTCAATGCACACAAGAAAAATATTTACAGTTCAGCTTTATTATCACAGAACAGGAGAAGGAGGGTGAGCTAGGAAGCAAGACAACACATTGATAATCAGCACAGGAGGAAATGGAAAATTCTCATTTCGTATATGAAATAGTAGATTGCGATAGTTTCCTCCTCTGGTGACTCAGAAAATTAGCCTTTTGTTATTTGAAAACCCTTTGATAACCTTAACTAGAGTAAATGACTTAGAGATATGAACTCTGGTTCATCCATTAAAAAACAAAAGTAAACAATAACAACAAGAACGAAAGCCAAGCAGACAAACCATTGAAACTGATAAAATTCATAATTGAATATTTAGAGTCTAGTATGCATAAGGCAAAATTCGGGCTATAAAACCTTAATATACCATTTCATGTTACTTATGAGAGGTGATCTTTTTTTTTTTTTTTTTTAAATCAGGCTCTCTCAGGTTCCCTGCTGAGCAGAGAGCCTGATGCGGGGCTCGATCCCAGGACCCTGAGATCATGACCTGAGCAGAAGGCAGTGTCTTTAACCCACTGAGCCACCCAGGTGCCCCTGATCTTTCTTTTCTATGTAGATATTAGCCTCTCCTAACCCTGTTTAGTGGTCCCTCCTTCCTGTCCTCTACCTTTTTTACCCATCTGCAGTGTCACTTATCTTTGTTTTTTTTTATTTTATTTATTTTATTTTAAAGATTTTGTTTTTAAGTGAGCTCTACACTCAACGTGGGGCTTGAACTAACAATCCCAAGATCAAGAGTCACTGCTCTTCTGACTGGCACAGCCAGGTGCTCCAGGTTTTTATTTTTGTTTTGTTGAGACTAGTTTGATATAAGGAAAAATTTGATGTTTATTTTATCTGTTTTGCTAGTTTTGAGAAGATAGAGCTGCGTCTATGTTTAAAAAATCAGCACCCTATGGAGATAAACAGGTAAGCATCCAACTTTCATTGTCATTCCTACCAGTTATTTCTTCCTTTTAAAAAATTAGTTTATTTGAGAGAGAGAAAGCGTGAGCGAGCTTGTGGGGGGGGGGAGGGACAGAGGGAGAGAGAATCTTAAACCGATTCACACTGAGCACAGAGCCAGATGCGGGGCTCGATCTCACGACCCTGAGATCAGGGGCCTTGAAATCATGACCTGAGCAGAAACCAAGAGTCAGAGGCTTAACTGACTGCACCGTGCAGGGTGCCCCCCTCCCAACCACCAAACAGTTATTTTAGTTACTTGAATGTTGATTTATTATTGCCTTTGTACAGATGAAAACTCTAAATTGCAGGCCAAATAATATTCTCAGATTCATCCCAAGACACAAAAACACTAGAATACAGGTCCCATAATGCCCTCCTTTTATATGTATGAAAGATTAGTTTTCATTGTATGATTTTATTTGTATACTTCAAATATTGTCAAGTATTTCAGGAATAAACAGGGCTACTCTTGTCCTACTCTAATCCAGATCACGAACCTGCCCCCCTTTATATCTTAAATATCTTTTTCCTTTTGATGTTGCTGCAGATGTTAAAAGGAGAGATAGAATAAGAAAAAAGTCGTAGTGATTTTTTTCACTGTTTTCTTAACATTTCATTTCTATAACCTATAAATACTGGATAAAATCATCTAATTGTTCTTTGGAACGTCAATAAGTAGATTCAACAAACCCCTAGAGCTTTTCCCATAATTTCTGGGTGTATTTCTCTCCATTTGTACACTACTAGTCTTCTAGTACTTAGTGTGACCCAACAGGTAGATCAAGCATGAAAATTTACATTCTTATCATTATGCTTCATTTATTATATATGAGGAACATAACCTGTATGTTATTTTATTTAAAATATATGAATATATGTGTGGAGATATAGCAATTGGACCAACTGCTTTAAGCATGCTATTAAAAAATTATTGTTTGGTTTAATAACAACTCTGGGGAGTTGTTATAAGATTCTTAGAAATGTTAAAGTGGAAGGAGAAATATACTTTGATTTTGTAGAAATGTTCTCCCAAATCAATAGTAGTAAATAATTAATCTCATTGGAAATATTCTTCCACCTCAGACTAGTTCACAATTGCATTATTCTTTTTGATCAAAATGCATAAACAAGCTATAGGCAAACACTTTGTTGGCTTTAGGCTCTGAAACAGACATTTGCCTTGGGGCCCATCTGATCTTTGTTCTAAGAGGTTGAATTTTCTGTGCGCTTGTGATGAAAATGAGAGAATCGAAAACATTGCATGTTCCTGTGTATTTTCACTCATGCTTCACAATACTCCTTTTTTTCCCTCAATCCTTCTCAAGGCTTAGCTTCTGTTGTGTTTCACTTGTTGGAAACGTCCTACCTCTCTGATAAACTGAAGCCTTTTCCTTTACTGTTTTGCGAAAGCAGTCAAGTTGTAAAGAGATAAAGCATAAAATTGTCCGCAAATACTTTCCACAGCTCAATCCATCCTCGTAGGCTGAGTGTGAGAAAAATCAAGTGAAATGCCCTGGGAATTAGTCTTACGTAATTTGTCTTTTTGCCCCTAGAAGTGCATGTGTATTTCAATCAACTCCAGGGCTCCATCCATGAAGAGAGACTTCTACCGCTTACAGAAGTTGTGAACAAGGAGGGAAATTCTCAGACACACCTTGGTGCTGGGTGTCTCCATTGCCTCTTTGTGTGCCATTTTCTGGCCTGGATTCCCTAACACCTATGCTGTGGTTTCAATGAGCCTTGGGATAGATCTGCTAAAAACTTCAGAATAGTAACTGTGTGTATGTGGAGGGGGAAGGGGACCATCTAGTAGGAGGGAGAATTAAACATGACTTCACTCTTCTCAGCAGATAGAAACTGAGCTGCCCTGTCTCACTTCATAGTAAAGGGATACCTATACAAGGTCATAAAACACTGAAAGTCATCTCTTTTTGCAAAAGACAGCTGGCCTATTTGTATACAGTTATATTTTATTGAAGCCTTATTTTTCTGCTCACGGGCTGAAAGCTTTGAGCGGTCAGTAGTAGAATGTTTATTTGCCTGACTTGCATCCTCCATTCTGGCCCCGTACATTGGTATTGTGGATAACACGGAAAATGGAAAATTAGACCTAAATTGTTTTTTCTCATTATTGTCCTCAAAAGAAGGCAGAGGAGGGAAGGAAGAAGAACTAAAAGGAACTGTCCATAAGCCAAATTTAATTATCCCAATTTTCACATGAAGCTGCTGAGTTAAAGGCCCTCAAGAGGCAACCAGGGGGCAAATGTCACATAACCAGGGAAGGAATCTCCCCAAATTTGTTTATTTTAATTTTTCAGTGTTACAAGATTGATTGTTCAGGGAAGGAATCAATACTGATGGGCCGCTAATAATCTCCTAGGCCACGTGCATCAGGATAGGCTGCCTGAGTTACCTGGTGTCACATGATTGGCCAAGAGTAAGGTCAGGATTTTGCTCCAGCAGGTGCTGAACCTGTTGTTTACTTAAAAATGTTGGCAGCGGCAGCTGCTGCTTGTGCTTTCTAAAGTAATCAAAGAGCGTGTTGTTTATTAGGTTGCCAGGTGCTGGCGTCCCTATGTGCTATGACAGGTGGGGCAAAATTTCATGGAAACACCTGCCAGCCTCTGAGACCGACCTGTGCTAACTGGCTATTATGTACATAGCATTTAATCTTTTGTGGGTTTAGCTGACAGAGAAGGAAGCACAGCTACAACACCCTCCACCAGCACTGAAGAGATATGATATGTAAGCACTTCCACGCTCGCCACTGTAGACAAGCATATTTTAGATATTAAGATTTCAGAGCTTTCCATTTTTCAGCTGTGTTTAGAGAGCGCAGAGAGCACCCCAAATAGAAAAAAAATGTTGTCTAGAGTTACAGCATGTTAATTATTAATTGTGGTTACCAAACTGACTTATGAAACAATAAATACTATCAAACAATTTTCTCCCGGTGATGAAAAGCTCCTCACTGTCCTTCCCTTTAGTGACCAATTTTCTTCTTACAATAGTTAACCTGGGAAAAGTACCTTAATACTCGTACTAGTAAATAAGTGAAAAGAATCACTACAACTTTTGGATTTATTTTTTTAAGTTTGTTTTTTTTTTTTTTGAAACACGTGATTTGGGCCCTTTAGTTTTCCTTTTCATAAACAGTGGAGAGCTCCTTGGAGAAGAAATAGAAATCTAGAGATTTTTTTAAAGGTTCAATCGCAACTAATTTTCTCTTCGGTAAAGTAAACTCAGGTGAACTCAGGAGACACATATAAACTTCCTTTTGAAACATACCTGAGAAGTATTAGCCATCTACCAAGAAAATTTTCTTCCATCAGTTTTAGAGCTGTGGAAACTAAATCAATTCAATAAAGAAGTCTAAATGACGCTATCTTAGAACTGTATTCTTTGCATTTCTAAATTTCGGAAAAAATGCCTGATAGTCTCGTAGAGCTAACACTTCGTGGTATTCGAAGTGTATCTTCAATGTACTTCTCATGCGTTTTCCATTTACTTTCCTCTATTTAAAGTTGCTTTCCAGAAAGAAGTTTAAAAACTTATTCATACCAAAACATCAATGACTAATATAGAATATTCTGTTACCTGTTTCTACAACATTTACATTTTAGGAGAAAACAATAAATAGCACATCAAGGGTAAAACAGCACCACCAAACTACCTAATTCCGCAATATTAAGGAGCTGCAAAAAGAAAGCGAGCATTAGGGAAGCAAAGACATTTCTGGTTGGTGGGCACATCCTTAATGGCTGGCCCTTCCATGTCTTTCCTTAGGAGCAGCTGAATGCTGGATAGAGCAGTGACTTGGTTTTTGTGTGTTTTTACATTGTCTTTATTTGAGGATAGTTGACACATTGGTTTCAGGTGCATGACACAGTGATTTGACATCTCTGTAAGTTTTGCTGTGCTCCCCAGAAGTGTGGTTACCACCTGTCACCAAAAGACCCACTATTACAATAGCATTGGCTACATTCCCTATGCTGGACCTTTTATCCCCGTGACTTAATTCATTTTGTAATTGGAAGCCTGGACCTCCCACTCCCCTTCACCTATTTTGCCCATCCCTCCTCCTCCCCCTTCTGAGTTGGTTCTCTGTATTTATAGATTTGATTCTGCTTTTTGTTTGTTTATTCATTTGTTCTGTTTTTTAGATTCCAGTGATTTGAATCATAGTCCTGCTATTTTCCTACCAAGTCGACCAACATAAGCCTCTGTTCTGTACCCTGTGTGAAGGGAAACAACAGTGCCAGCACCTTCAACAGAGGCTCATGAAGGGATTTCAATGAAATGACAAGTGTATGAAACCACCTAAGACAGGACCCGACACAGGTGAAATGAGAGAAATTGCGGTTTTCTTCCTTTGCTCAAATTCAAATCTGGTTGAAGTTTCTTCAGTAGATAAAGTTCATTCTAAGAGCACCCTTGCTGGTTCATGTTCACTGAGGTGGAAACTGGCCACATCTTGGCATTTATGGTTATAGGGGACTGCTCAGCATAGGATTTATTACCTTCTGTGGGAAAGACTGCTGTGTGAAATGTGAGTCTTTGATGATCTCCTCCCCATCTTTCAAGGAAATAGTTCATACCATCTGATTTAATGCTTGTGAAACTCAAAGTTAGTTTTAATAAGTATATCAAGCTTCATGTGACCTTCAACTTCCCATTTCATCCGGCAAAAACCTTCATTAATGTTCACAGTTGTGATTAAGGTAGCATTTAAAAACTATCACGGACTAATCTAGAGATTATTATACCTGAGAAAAAATATGCCACCATTTCCAAGTTTCTGCTAAGAGTCTACATTGCCTCCATAAAAAATTCTTTTAAACCATGTTGAAAAGCTGATTTTTTAAATCAGGAAAAGCACCGGGTGGCAAATATACATTTTACATAAAATAGAACTGACCTTTTGCCATTGCTGAACACAGGAAAAGAAGGATAAAAGGATGTGGAGTAGAAGCAGAGAGAATTCACACAGGAAAATAAAATCCTTTCCCATGACAGTCCAAAGATATACTCCATCATGGATACTCTAAGAAGTTAATGTTATCAATCAGAGATATGGGACAGTTGATCTTAAAAGAAAAGCAGAGTGGTGTTTTTATAGGAAACAACATAAAAGAGTAAAAGTCAATTTCTAGGTAGGGGGTCGGGAGGAAAAAGGATAATGAACTGGGTGGTTAACAAAAAGATGGCCAAGAAGATATAGAACACACATATCAGAGAAAAAATATGAAAAGGTACACTTAGAAAACGCCTCAGGTTACATTTACAAATGTCAGAAACAAAGGGGAGCTCAGTCCTGTAGGTTTGGCTTGTGTTTGTCCTCGGTGTCCGTATGGCAGTTTTAAGTGGAGTTATAGTTTTTGTTTTAGTGGCAACAACTGCAAGTGAAGAAGGAGACTGGGTGTGGATTGGACTGGCCCCTTGATGGGGGTAGGACGTCCGAAGACCTAATGATGAGAATAAAAGGACAGACTTGATCTAAACTGGCTTTGACTTCTTGCAACTCCAGGTGTGTGCTTTTGGTGAGTTGTTTCCCCTGTTCGTCAGGTTGTCTTTAGTGAAATGAGATGAAATTTTATACCTCATGAGGTTACCAAAAAGATTAAATAGATAATGCAAGGAAAGTATGCCAAGATAGAGCCTGGTTCTCAGTAAATAAACGCTAATTACTAATTATTGTTATTAGTTATTAGGATTAGCTGCAACTCATTTATTTTCTCATAACAGGTAATTTACTTAGGAGAAATAATTTCTACAGAAAGCACAATACGCACGGTCCTTTTCTCGCTTGCTTGCTTTCTGACCTCCCGAAAGTCAGTTCTATCTCCTTTTTAGGTAAAAGGCATGAAAACTTCTTATTGCAAATGTGTAATCTCAAAATAGTTTTCTCCTAATGCAGTCATTAATGAAGATGAAGTCTGAATTTATATTAAGATGTTAATGTCTTAATATTTACGGACTCACCGTGTCAGATGGTCAATGAGAAAAGGGAAGGGATGCTGAGAAAAGTGATTTTTATAGTCAAAAGAATGGTAATGCTTAAGGTGGACTTGTAGACATGAGTGAAACGGAACGGCCAATTAGATAGACATAGTACCTCATCATAAAGAATTTACCATCCAAGTTAGCTTAAGTAGTTTTGATTTATGGAAAAAATAAATAAAATTATACCAAAATATATAAAGAGGATGATTCTGGGTATGGTTGCAAAGAACTTTGTGTTGAAGTTGGATTGTGATCTACTAGAGGTCCTGTTATACTTCATTTGTATTGTATAGGAAGACAAAAACCCAGAGGTCTTAGTGTTTTTCTGACCATCAGAAGAGCACATGTAATTTGTCTATTGATACACAAGCCTGGTGAGTTCATTTTCAATTTAAGTGAAAATACTCCACTTTTGGTCACAAATATATTCTATGGGCAGAATTATAAATACAACATTTTGCATGCCTCATAAGGGTTGAGTGTTCTGTTCCTGGAAGATGGAACTATTTAATGCTCCAGGAAAAAGAAACACCAAATGAATTTGTAACTCCCATTGAATATCTCCTGAAGCTTACTGCTCCATTTTCAGTACTATAGCAAAGACACAGCAAGAGACAGAGCCTTCATACATATAAATTGAACCTTTTCTCCCTTACGATTAGTCTCTCATCATGCACTTGGTTTACTTGGAGTCTATGGTCACTGAACATAAATATTAGAACTCTGTCATCATAACTTTGAAATGCCAATGCATGGACAAGTAATACTCTTTCTTAAGTTTATAAAATATTTTTGTGATCTATAGTTTATTTTAATTTTAACAACACTGGATCAAAATTTTAAGACTATAATTTGTATGTCCAAAGTGTGAATATTACACTCTTGTAAAACTTTAAATGTTAAGCAATCACTCAAGAGAATAACCAACTATCCAATGAAATCTTTGTCCTTTTCCCAGGCAAATCCAAAATATGGAATCAGTGCCTCTTTGAGATTTATCAACCAACTACAAAGAAAGCTAACCTTTCTGATAGCACATTCCCTCTTTGAGTATCTTTGAATGAGTGATATTCATGATTATACTAGGTAAATATACAAAGCAAAGAAAACCACTGGGCTTTTAATAGGCCATCATAATGGTACTCCAGAATTTCTTTTCCAAAGAACTCAGGCCCGTAGGTTGTTAGACCATCATTTCATCCAACACTGTATTTACTGCTCACAGATTATTGAGTATTCTTATGCCTTGATTAATCTACTGTAATAAATTTTAACAGAGAGGGGATTCCTCATCTTAAGTGTTTCAATTTGGAACTTTGAGTCTTTGTTTTCCTGCTAACTCTCACCTTCTTCCCCCACTTTCTCCTGTGTCTTTGCTCTTCATTAGCGTCTTCCTCTCACTTATATGATAAAAGTATACAGAGTAAGCATTTTAGGAGAGAGGAACAATGCCATTTTGTTCCCTATAGAAAATACATTCTTTTTTTTGTAAAAGAATCAACAATACACAAATAGACAAAGTCTGACATATATTTTTTTCTTCATTTCTCCTTCTCCAAATGGAAGTTGTCCTCCTCAGAGGTAACCACGATTAAAAATTTGATACGTAAACTTTCATGTATGTCTACGTATAGTCACACTCAAACATGCTCATTTCATTCATGTGGTTGTATGACTTGATTTTTTGGGGAGGGATCTTTCCAAGTCTGTATATATAATTCTACTTAATTTATTTTAATAGGCATATAGTATTGCAAAGAATGGATATTCATTTCTTGGCAATATTTAAAATAAAAGATATAAATGTTACTGTTCATGAAACCACTGTCCAGTTTAAGAAGTCACATATTATTGACATTATGGAAGTTCCCCATGTAACCCTCCATGATTCTATCATACCTCTCCCCCCTTCCAATAACCTGAATTTGGACTCTTTACTATTCCTTTGCATTTCTTTGTACTTTCTTTATACTTTTTATTACATACTTATGTGTGCCTAATATATTTTTCTGCATATTTCTAAACCTTATATAAATAGTATCAGAATATGTATGATTCTTTCCTTAGTAAAATGTTTATGATAGTCATCAGTATTGAGATGGAAAGTTCTAGTTCATTAATTTTTAATTTTTATTGATACAAAATAGTTTATTATATAAATATAACGCAATGTATTTATTCACTCTCCCAGTAATGGAATTTATGTGTTTTCAATTATTCATAACTAATAACACCTGTTGAGAACTTCTGGCTTCTGATCCAACACGTAAAGAGCCTGAAAGTCATTGCTCCTGTCCTCACAAAAGCTGAACACATTGAAAATCAAGAACTCTTCTTAGATTCATCAGAGAATTTAGGTCATAAAGCAAACTGCTGGCACCAAAACTAAAGAGACACGGGTGTCTACAGAGTATCACAGCTTACTGGAGCAGACGCCCAAGGGTAGAAACACTCGAAAAAATAAATAGAAAAACCTAAAGTGTAATTGAAAATTGGCTGGAGGCTCAGGATAGACAAATTTGAAAGTTAAAAACTCTGGAGGCCCAGGCTCAGAGAGGCCTTACACTTGGTGAGCCTTACCTTTAGAAGCCCTATCAGGTTCTCATAGGAACGATCAGAAAAAATTCCCTCGTGTTTATAACAGGGAGAAGGGGAAAACAACCATACTCAATTATGTCCAAAGCACTCTGTTCTTAAAAAAAAACAACAACAACAACAACTGTATATTTATTTGAGAGAGGTCTCGCTCTCGGAGGTGGGGGGCAGAGGAAGAGGGAGAAGCAGACTCCCCGCTGAAGAGGGAGCCTAAGGCAGGGCTTGGTCCCAGGACCTGAGATCATGACCTCAGCCACAGGCAGATACTTTACCAACTGAGCCACCCAGGTGCCCCAAGCATTCTTTTCTTAATAAAGCCTGTCATCAAAGGAAACTATTTTACTAGAGTGTAACTAACTGATGTTTTATCAGAGCCTAACGGACCTGAGGCAAGGAAAATATTCAACTGCAGCCCTTGCTCACCTTCCTGATTCACACAAGGGAGAAAAAACCTGACAAACACTGGTAAAGGTCATAGATCAGAGGCACAGGTTTACTAAAAGCCTGAGACCTAATTATAAAACTATAGAATGTTTCCCATCTCCTTATATACATTACATCAGTAGCATTCTTGGGTAATACCCAAAATTATTTCAAGTCTTAGACTTTATGTAAGACGTAGTTTTTAGGAAAATCCAAAAACAGCAGCTAAAACAAAAATAAGGACACCAAAGGGAATTTTAGCCTCTGACACCCACAGCTATAGCAAACAGTACACAGACTAACTCCTAGGCAGACAAAAATAAAATCTCACACTGAAAACTATTTAACCGAGTTCCTTTTACCAGGTACATCATATCTGGATTTCAACAAAAACTTCAAGGCGTAGAAAAAGGCAAAAAATAGTTTCAAGAGAGAAAGCAGGCATTGGAACCAGCCTCAGATATGGCAGAGATGCTGGAATTAACAGAACATGAATTTAAAACTACCATCACTAATATGATGAAGGCTGTAATAGAAAACTGGACAACATGGAAGAACAGATGAGTAATGTAAGCAGAGAAATGAGAACTCAATGAATCAAAAGGAAAAGCTGGGAAAAAATCCACCGTAACAGAAATGAATATTGGACTTTAACGGACTCATTAATAATAGACTTAATATGGCCTAGGAAAAATTCTCTGAGCTTGAAGAAGTGACAATAGAAACGTTCAAAACTGAAACAGAGAGGGAAAAAATAAAAGGGACAGAGCATAATATCCAAGAACCGTGGGATAATTACAAACGATGTAATACACGTAGTACAAGCACCAGGAGAAGAAAGAGAGACAGGAAGAGAAATATTTGAAGCAACGATGTCTGAATATCTTCAAAACTAATGATAGATGACAAACCACAGATCCAGGAAGCTCAAAGAACAACAAGCAGGATAAATGTCAGAACAAAACAAAACAATCCCACACATAGGCATATCATATTCAGATTTCAGAAAAGCAAAGACAACAAGAAAGTCTTGAAGCTAAGGATGAGAGACACATAACATATAGTGAGCAGGGATAAGAATTACATCACTCTTCTTTTGAGAAACCACGCTAGCAAGAAGAGAATGGAGTAAAACATTCAAGGTGTTAAAAGAAAAAAACACCAGCCTGGAATTTATCCTTCAAAAAAGGACTTTCTTGGACAGATATAAATTGAGGAAATTTATTGCCAGTAGGCCTGCCTTACAAGAAACATTTAAAGAAATTCTTCAGAGAGAAGGAAAATTATTTAGTTCAGAAATTCAGATCTACATAAAGAAAGGAAAAGTATTAGAGAAGAAATAAAACTAAAATCAATTTTTCTTTTTTTTTTTTTTAAAGATTTTATTTATTTATTTGACAGAGAGAAACACAGTGAGAGAGGGAACACAAGAAGGGGAGTGGGAGAGGGAGAAACAGTCTTCCCACCAAGCAGGGGCCTGATGCGGGGCTCGATCCCACAACTCCAGGATCATAACCTGAGCTGAAGGCAAACGCCTAACGACTGAGCCACCCAGGCACCCTAAAATCAATTTTTCTTACTAGTAAGTGATCTGACAGATAAGAGTTTGTTTAAAATAATAATAACAATAATGTATAGCTTAAGTGAAATTATTGACAGCAATACTCTAAGGGATAGGAGAGCGGTATCAGGAATACTTTGTTGTAAAGTACTCATACTACCTGTGAAATGGTATGGTGTGGCTTGAAAGAGGATTTGGATTACTTGCAAATGTATTTACAAATTCAAGGATAAGAAAAGGCAATTACGTGTTCTCTCGTGAACACAGGTGCAAAATTCCTCAGCAAAATATTAGCAAATCAAACCCTACAGTGTCACACTTGTCGAGAAAAAATTTCACAAAATTCAACATTCATTCATGATGAAAATTCTTAGAAAACTAAGAATGGAGGAGAACTTCCACAACTTGATAAAGAACATTTCCGCAAAACCCCAAACTCTACCTGTTTCTGGATGATAGGGTCTATGGTAAAGCAAGTAAAATTGGGGGTAATTTCAATGTCAAGCTTCTTTTGCCATAAAAATGTTCCAAGGTCAAGGATGATGTTATACTTCTACACATGATGTATATTCTTCTATACATGTATGTATTCTTCATATATATACATATACATATTCTTCATGATTATACATACATTCTTCTACCCATACATATATTCTATACATACTTTATTCTATTACAACAATAATGTATAATGCATGCTGAATCTTGGATTCTGTTTCTAGTAGGGCACTGGGATCAGAAGAAAGAATATTTCAAAAAGAAGAAGGAGGGAAGGGGCTGTTGGATATAAACTGCATGATCTGTCAACCAAGAAGGGGAAACATGTCTTGACCAATTCTTCAAGTAAACTGTCAACAAGCATGTGGCCAGCTTGAGCTGGCAATAACAAACATCAATAGATCCTTCATGAAAAAAGCATCTCTCATGGACCAAAGACAGTTTTTAATACTTGTTGCCTTTCTCAGAATAACCAAGTGCTAGAAGGCAAGTAATTATTGCGAGTGGAAATGTATTCTATTCACAATCAAATAAATGAGGTGGGCCCAAATCCAAAGAATACTCTTGATTGGACTCTTATTTTATTTCCCTAAATTTAGCTAGCTAAATTTTGCTCAGTTTTTGAAATGGAGTCTTTGGCGTTTATCATAAAATCATGTTTTTATTGCAGAGATATCATAAGGCTCTATAATTACCCACAAAGAAAGTAGTCTTTTTTTTTTTGATACAACATATATAGCATATAGTGAAGTCCCAAATTATATTATTGTTAACAGGTTGCCCTGGAAGAATCCAGACGTAAAGATTTGGAATCTTGATGAGGCAAAGTGGGAAAAACTGTCATTTACAAGTTTCCAGTAGTTCTTCTCTTCTCTAGAAATAAAAGACTCACATTTGGGGCAGACTTGTCTTTTGTGTTAAGTATACTCCAGGAATTAACCCTTTAGTTACCCAAATATAAAACATGCATGTTTTATATTTGTACCCATGTTACATGTTGGGTAACATGTGAGGCAGAATGCCACTTCCTGCACAACCTTAATACAGTTGTAAAGTGTTTACTTTGGTAATATAATATTTATATATCTCTGAGGCTGAGCTGAGGATAAAATGTTTTCAGGGTTTATTAACTCAGAACACATTTTCCCTGAACTCTCACATGTTTCTAAAGAGAATTTTTAAATGTATATTTTGAAATGATTCTAAACTTAGAGAAAAGTTGCAAAATAATGAGAGCCAGGCTTCTCACTGTGGTAGAAAGAAGTGTTTGCAAGGAAGAAAAGGGAAAGCTTGGAATGAACATCATGATGCTAGATTGGAATAAAGGTAGCTACAGTTTCTGTATACTCTACAGAGTATACAGAACGAAAGATACAGTTACTATGTACTCTTTAACCAGTTTTCCCTAACATCGATATCTTGCGTAACCAAAGCACAATTATCAAAGCTAAGAAATGAACATTGGTACAATACTT
>CM052808.1:45391986-45405842 GCA_028533885.1 Nasua narica
TACCCACCACCAGGCTAACCCCCCCCACCCCCTCCCCTCCAAAACCCTCAGTTTGTTGCTCAGAGTCCACAGTCTCTCCTGGTTCAACACCCCCTCCGATTTCCCCCCATTCGCCCTTCCCTTCCTTCTCACGATGCCCTCCATGATTTTCTTTATACTCCACACGTAAGTGAGACCATAAGATAATTGCCTCTCTCCGAATACTTCTAACTAAAGATTTAATTTGGATGTACAAGTTTAAACTCTTCACTAGCATCTTTCTTCTTTCCCAGTATCCATTCCAGGATTCCACATTGCATTGATTTAGTTGTTAGAACTGCTTAGTTTTCTCCAATCTGTGATAGTTTCTTAGTCTTTCTTGATACCTTTGAAGAATGTTGATCAGGTTTTTAATAGAATTTACCTCAATTTGAATTTGCCTGATATTTTGTAATGATTAGTTTGAGGTTATGAATTTTTGGCAAGACTATCTCAAAAGGGAGGTGACTCTCTTGGTGCCTCATAACATCACAGGGCATATAAGTTTGATATGTCTTTTCAATGGTAATATTAACCTTTGTCACTAGATCAAGGGTTTGTCAGGTTTCACACTTCCCGGTTTGCCACTATACAAATATCTATGAGTTTCAAACTTTTACCTCATTGGTGGATCTTGCCTATAATAGTTAGGGCTGTGGCATTGTAAAGGTGATGTTCTTATTCCTTTAGCATTTATTAATTAGAATTCTGTAAGGAAGAATTCTCTCTCATAAATTCAGAATTTGTTCACTAATTTACATATGTCAGTATGGACATAGGTACTTATTATATGCTATACGTTATAATTCTATATTTTATTTACTTATTATTTGCTTAAATCACTCCAGTTTTGGCCACTGGGCTCTTTAAGGTTGGCTCATGTCCCTATTCAACATGTCCCATTCTATTTGAGAAGTACTTTACTTTCTGGCACTAAGAGATACTCCAGACTCATCTTACTTCCCCTACTCCAGCCCTAGAATCAACCACTTCAGCAGTGAGCCTCTGGTTCCTTTTACTGGAGAACAATATTTACAAACCAAAATCTGGGCTTCTAGGTGTGCTCATTGCAACCAATGTGTCATTACTTCTAGACATGTGATCAAACAGAGGTTGGAATATATGTATGTACACTAACCCATGTATATGAACATATCTATATTTATTTCTGCATTTATCTGTAAATATTTTTTAAACTCCCAGATGTCTTTCATTTCAGTCTAGCACCATGATGTTCATTCCAAGCTCTCCCTTTTTCTTATTTGCAACTTCTTTCTAACACAGTGAGAATCCTGGATCTCATTATCTACAAAATATTTACTTGCTTGTTTAACTCTACTATATACATAAAATATTTTCAGAATTTCTAACCCATAGTCCCATGAAAAACACTAACTATTTACTAACTAAAGTACAATAGTTGCCAACAGATCTTTTTGTCTTCAGCCTTTATGTATCTGGTCAAATATTGTTTTCCTTCATTAGTTGGTAGTTCTCTTCACCATCCCTTTGATCCGTTCTTCTTATCATTAACTATTAACTCAATTTTTAAATAGATATAGATCCATTCAGATTATATTTCTTCTCATATAAGTTTTGGCAGCTTGTGTGTTTCAAGGAATTGGTTCATTTCATCTAGGTTATCAGATTTGTGGGTGTAGAGTTGTTCATAGTATTCCTTCATTATCTTTTTGCTTTTCATGGGATTTGCAGTGATAGCCCTTCTTTCATTTCTGCTATTAGTAATTTGGATCTCTTTTCTCTTAGCCCATCTAGAGAGCTTAGTAATTAATTAGACTATTTTAGATTTTTCTTCTCTTCTAATATGTACATTCAATGCTATAAATTTTCCTCTAAGCACTGTTTTCACTGCATCTCACAAATTTTGAAAAGTTGTGCTTTCATTAACTATACTTACCATGGGGAGCATTTCATAATATATATAATTGTCAAATCACTATATTGTACACCTGAAACTAATATAATATTGTATGTTAATGGTACTTCAGTTAAAATTGGAAAAAAAAATTTAAGTTTTCTTGAGGTATCTTCTTTGACCCATGTGTTATTTAGAAGTGTGTTGTTTAATCTCCATAAATTTTTGGATCTTTAAGTTACCTTTCCATTACTGATCTCTAATTTAATTCCATTGTAGTCTGAGAGTGGGCATTGTATGCATTCTATCTTTTAAATGTATGTTTAAATGTATGCTAAGTATGTTTTATGGCCCAGAATGTGGTCTACATTGGTAATATTTGATGTGATCTTGAGGAAAAAAGTGCACGTTTTGCTGTTGTTGCATGAAGTAGTCTACAGATGCCATTTACGTCCAGTGGATTGATGGCGTGGTTGAAATCACCTATACCCTTACTGATTTTCTGCCTGCTGGGTTTGTTTCTGAAAGAAGGCTGTTGAAGTCTCCAGTGATGAGACTATGTCATCTATTTCTCTTTGCAATTCTTTTTTTTTTTCAGTTTATTTATTATTTAAATTCAATTTGCCAACATACAGTATATTATTGATTTCAGATGTAATGTTCAGTGATTCATCAGTTGCGTATAACACCCAGTGCACATCACGAGCCCTCCTCCTTTTGTTTACCTGAGAAA
Organism: Nasua narica; assembly: GCA_028533885.1. Classification (NCBI taxonomy): domain Eukaryota; kingdom Metazoa; phylum Chordata; class Mammalia; order Carnivora; family Procyonidae; genus Nasua; species Nasua narica. The sequence continues at coordinate 45,394,614 of CM052808.1, forward strand.
AATCTGCATTTCTCCTTCACTCTTTCACTTTTGAAGGATAATTTTGCAGGGTAGAGAATTTAGGTTGGAAATGTTTTAAAACTATTTTTTGTCTACTCTTTTCTTGTTTCACGGTATCTGAGAAGTCAGCTTTAATTTTTATCTTTGTTCCTACATAGGTTAAGGTTCTTTTTACCCTTGGCTTCTTTCAAAGTTTTTTTTTTTTTCCCTTTTGTTGTCAGTAATTCAAAAATGGTATGCCTGAGTGTAATTTTTATTTTAATATTTGACATTTATCCTGTTTAGTTTTCTCTGAGCTTTTTGGATTCTAAGCTTAGTGTCTGACATTAATTTGGGGGAAATTCTCAGTCATTATTATTTCAGATATTCCTTTTCTCTTTCTTCTTTGTTATTCCTGTTATGTGTACCTTATATCTTCTGTAGTTTTCCCATAGTCCTTAAATATCCTGTTCTTTTTTTACTCATTGTTTTCTTTGCTTTTCTGTTTTTGAAAATTCTAGTGTATAGATTCTTTTCATTTCTAGGCTGTGTCCAGTCTACTACTAAACCTATCAAATGCATTTTTTAAAAGATTTTATTTATTTATTTGATAGAGAGAGAGAACAAGCAGGGGGAGCAGCAGGCAAGGGGAGAGGGAGCAGCAGGCTTCCTGCTGAGTGGGGAGCCAAATGCTAGGCTAGATCCCAGGACCCTGGGACCATGACCTAAGCCAAAGGCAGACGCTTAACTGACTGAGCCACCGAGGTGCCTCCAAATGCATTCTTTATTTCTGTTACAGCTTTTTTATTTTCATTATTTCTTTTTGCTTTTTCCCAAGGATTTCTATCTTTCTGCTTATATTGTCCATGTATTCTTGCATCCTGTCTACTTTATCCAATAGAATTATTAGCATATTGAACATAGTTTAAAAAATACCCAGTCTAATAATTCCAGCACCCCTGCTATGTCTGATTCTGATGCTGCTCTATCTCTCCAAATTGTACTTTTGGCCTTTTGGAGTGCCTTATAATTTTTTCATGATAGATAGACATTATTTGCTGTAAATTGGCATTTAGTAATGAGGTGGCAAGGTGTTGGGGAGGGGCATATTCTATGGTCTTATGATTAGGTCTCAGTCTTATACTGAGCCTAAGCCTGTGCCTCTGGACTGAAATTCGCAAGTGTTTCTCAGTCTCATCCCCCACCCCCAGGTGACAGGTTGCCTTGAGTGGATTGAAATTGGGTATTTAACCTTCTCTGTGTCAGTTAAGCTCTGATAAAACCCAGCAGTTTAGGCTTTCCTTAATTAGCTTCGCTTGAGGGCAGGCCTATTTAAGGAGAACAGAATGCTCTGGCATATTCCAAAATGGCTCCTTTTCCTCTCCGCCTGGCTGGTGCTCAAGGGGATTTTTCTCTGATATTTACTGTGGGAATCTGGTTGAGCTCCTGGAGGTAAATTTCACATATTGTGAGGGACTCTCTATGACTGGGTTTCCTGGATTTTAGAACTCTCAGACTAGTCCACACTGAGCCTCCAGTAATTTATCAGAGTTCAGGTTTTCCCGCAGGTTCTTACAGCGAATTTCTCCCGCCATTCCCTGCTCTGGTAAGTTGTTATTCTCTGTATTCTCTCTAATCTTGGGGCCAATGATTTGCCCTGGGTATATCCCTCTCTAAGGGATCCAAGAACAGTTGCTGAATTTGTTTGCGGCTGTTCAGCTTTTTACTTGTTAGGATGAAGTAGAAACTTCTAAGCTCCTTACGTGAGAAACTGGTAACAGAAACTGATTTAAAAAAAAAAGTTTAATTCTTTGTGGAGCACAGTTATTGGGCTTTGACAAATATAGAACAAAAAACGGTTTCAGCCCCCCCAAAATTCCCTCTGCTTCTCGTTCACAGTCAACACCAACCCTCATCCCTTGGAACTAATGATTTGCTCCCATCATTTAAGTTCTGCCTTGTCGTATAGAGGGGATCAAAGCATATAAAGCCTTTTGGATGTGGCTTTTTTTTATTTACCAAAATTCATATGGGGTCATCCATGTTGCTTTATGAACCAATAATTTGCTGCCTTTTTCCTGCTGAGTGGTATGTCATATATACATAACGTACCACGCTTTGTTTATCCATTCCTGGGTTAAGGGATTCTAAATTATTTCCATATTTTGACAATTATGAATAAAGCAGCAGTAAAGTTACATAAACATAAATAAGGTGTTTGTGGTGAAAATAAGTTTTCATTCTTTTTGGTAAAACACCCAGGAGTTGGGTTGTTACATGGTGTCAGTTTGCTTTATCTGAAACCATTGAATTGCTTTCCTGACTAGCTGTGCCATTCTGCGTTCCCACTAGCCGTATACGAGAGTTCCGGTTACTGTGCATCCTCATCAGCACTTGATATTTTAACCTTTGTTCCCCTGTAATTTTAACCATTTGGAAATTAGAATTGGCACAGTGGTATTCTGTTGTGGTTTTAATCTGCATTCTCTTAATGGCTAATGCGGAGTTCTCGTGTGAATTTTTCTTTTTTTTTTTAAATTTTGTTTTTATTTATTTGAGAGAGAGAGAGAGCGAGAGAGAGAGAGAAAGAGCGCATGAGAGGAGAGAAAGTCAGAGAGAAGCAAACTCCCCGCGGAGCTGGGAGCCCGATGTGGGACTCGATTCCCAGACTCCAGGATCATGACCTGAGCCTAAGGTAGCCGCTTAACCAACTGAGCCACTCAGGCGCCCTCGTGTAAATTTTTCTTAAATTGCTTTTTGAGCTTGTTGGTAAGTGGAGAGTTTGAGAGGTCCCTGTAAGAGCTGAGGCATGGTGGAGAGAAGCTGAGGGATCTCTCTCTCTCTCTCTCTCTCTCTCTGTGTGTGTGTGTGTGTGTGTGTCTGTGTCGCGGTGGGGGGCGTGAAATATTAGATGTAAACAACGTTGGTTTGCAGCCCAGATAACCAAGGGTAGATAATTCCTCCAACCCTCACACAAAACCTAATGTCATGAAAGGGGTGAGAACGCTGAAATCATTGGGAGGCTGCACCCTAGACCAAGAAAAGAAGCCTTGAGTTGTCCATTATTAGAGGCTACCATACAGGGCCTCCATCAGCAGCTGGGAGCAATCCAGGGTGACTGCCACTATTTGATTATTTTCTTGCAATAGTGAAATTGAAAGGGGAAAATTGTTTCTAAGTCCTGAAAGAGGCATTACATTTTATAAATATTTCTCTAAGGCCGTGGAAATACTGCATTAAATACTGCAGTATTTTGGAAATACTGCATTAATTAGTAAGGGCAGTGTGATCTTAACTGACCCCTCCTTGCAGCTCCCGCCCCTCCCAGTTAAGTATATGCACCCTGCATCTGATGACCATTATGCTCAGTGCCTGGAAAGGGAAATGGGAAAGCGGGGGGAATCCCAGACCTCTGTGATTTGTCTTCCAACTGAACCCACAGGAACAAGGCCTGAGCGCTGAGAGGGAGAGGTTATAAAAACCAACCAACCAAGCACAACAAAGAAAACGTTAGGAGACTGTTTTTATTAAGGACACTTGGCATGAGCCGCTTCAGATCCTAGGAGATAACGGTGTAACAGGAATTGCAGAGAGGCCTAAACTCTCCACGTGAATATAGTGCAGCTTTGGCACGATGAAGAGTAAAAGCAAAGCAATGCACACCTGGGATACTCTGCAGCCCTGAGTGTGCAGGACCTACCCCTGAGCATGCTACTGTCTCAGCGAGGGCCTCTTTCACCACGTGACCTGAGATGCGGAGTGGGGACCTGCCCACTCCTGGAGCAGACGGGTCTCCTGTGGCTCCTAGAAACAAGTGAGGAGCCTCGGGGTTGTCTGTGACCTCCTATGGGGAGGCAGTTATGAGCTCAGTGTTGTCCTAATATGACGTCTGCAACGCACAGGCTGATGAGACCTGGTGAAAGCTGAGTTCCCCCTGAATTACTCTCCACCTGTAGAAACCTTACCTCCTTAATAGGGAGCTTGATTAAAAATACGTGTGTGGGGACGCTTGGGTGGCTCGGTTGGTTAAGTGGCTGCCTTCCGGCTCGGGTCATGGTCCCGGGGTCCTCGGATCGAGTCCCGCATCAGGCTACTTGCTCAGTGGGGATCCTGCTTCTCCCTTTGCCTGCCTCTCTGCCTGCTTGTGCGCGCGTGCTCGCTCTCTCTCTCTGACAAATAAAATCTTAAAAAAAATGTGTTGAATTTTAAAAGCCAGGCTCAGGAATTAATTAACAGGAACTGTTTGAGAATTAGATACCTTACATAGAAAATAAAGTGAAAAATGAAAAAAAAAAAATCCAATTTCTTCATTCATGGACCTCTTTACAGTAGTCTTCCATTTTCCAGGGTGGATATGTTTCTGTACTTGGGATTGTTACAAGCAAAGCTTTTTTCTCTGTAACAGCATTGTCTTTCTCTCTAGGATATTGTAGTAAAATTATACAGGTCATGTAACCCCACACGATTTCCACAGGCCAGAAGAAAATATGATCAAATGTCTTCACCGCAGAATGAGTCAAAGTAAAACTGGTATTAGTCATGTCTTGTGTAATTACAGGAAGCAGAAAAATAACTGGCAACATAAATATCAGAGGCATGAATGTTTTGTTTTCACTTTACCAGTCTGAGCTCCTCCCAGCGAGAGAGCTAAAACAAAAGCCCCTGATCCAAGTATTCATGCATCAGGAAGAAAAACTCCTTCCCTGCTGCTATCTTAATAATGTGTGTCTATAGCCAGTGATTGCAGTTTAGCCTGAGCCCTTTTCAGATGGCTGCTTTCACAAGCTGGTCCTGGAGGTTGATGAGAAGCAGCTGTTGATCCTATCTTACTCCATCCCATTCTCCCCCTACCAATACCCTTAGAAGAGAGGGGCGTGTTCCTTATCTGGCTGGAGAAGCAGAAGTCTCTAGCGTCTGAATGGAGGGGAGAAATCAGTTGCTTGACTATGAAAAGCTGGTTCATCATAAGAGCACATTTTACATTGTTAGACACGTTCTCATTGGTGCCTGTGCCTCTGAGGAATACAGTTTCAACCAAACAGGATGAACCAGGGCATTGATAACTGTTTCCATTCTGTGACTTCCTCTCTGTTAAAAAGTAACAATATTTCAAGGTATCATAGTTGGGATAGTAGCAAAGCCAAAATTTCCGTTTTCTGCAGTATCAAACATTGGAAGTACTGGTTATAAGGTTCCAGGAATAATGGAAAAATGATAAAAATAGAAAAAATTAATAGCTAAACATCAACAAGTAACAGAATGGTCAAATTTTCTTGACTGTTAATCAATGCCAAGAATGTATTCAGTCTGTCATTAGCAGTTCTCAATATCTTAAATTCAACATATCTTTTTAACCTTATATCTCCATCACAATGGCATTCTACTCCCCCTGCTACACACACCATCTCCAGGGGTCTGGCCATTCTGAACCACTACTACTCTCTCCTCACTTAGCAGTTTTTGGATCTAATACCTTGATTAGGTCTCTTCCTTGCCTTTTTCTTTTTTCTGTTAAATTTTTTTTTTCATAGATCAAGAACTGTTTCTCATGATGATGAAAAGGTTTTCCAAGTCAGAAATACTTTCACTGTGTTCACTTATTTCATTTTGTTTATTCTTTTAGATTATTTATCATTTCTCTTTATTTTAGAGTTTCTTTCTTTGGTAGAGAATGCTTCCCAACATCCATTCTCACCTTCTTCCTCAATATTAGAACTTATTTTTTTAGCACATGGTTTCCCAAGCACCATTTCAGCTAGAAGCAGATTGACGGCTAAGATTTATCAAAGAGAAACAAGTAGAATTGGCATGTGAAAGACTCATAAAATATCATGAAAGGAAGGACACATGTCCTTTTCTTCCCTTTCAATCTTGTTGCTGTTTAGAATATAGATAAAATGGTTGGAACAGAAGTAGCCATACTGATCTAGGAGATGAAAATAATTTTATTCTTTTTAAATTAGAGTATAGTCAATATTTAATATTAGGACCAGGTGTACAATATAGTAATTCAATAATTACATACAAAATGTTCACCATGAGAGTAGTTACCATGTGGTACCACATACTGTTTTTACAATATTGACCATATTCCCTACATTGTCCTTTTCAGCCCCATTACTTATTTATTTTATAACTGTAAATTTGTACCTCTTAACCCCCTTCACCTAACTCCCCACCACTCTCTCTCTGGCAACTACTGGTTTGTTCTTTATATTTATTAATCTATTTCTCTTTTTTCATTATTGTTTTGTTAGATTCCACATATAAGCAATGAATCATATGGTATTTGTCTTTTTTCTTATTTCACTTAGCATAATACCGTCTTGATCCGTCCATGTTGTCATGAATGACAAGATTTCATTATTTTTTAAGGCTGAATAATATTCCATTGTGTACTTATACCACATTTTTATCCATTCATCTGTTGATGAATACTTGGGTTGCTTCCATATCCTGGCTATTAAAAATAATCTTGTGGGGCACCTGAGTGGCTCAGTGGTTTGAAGCCTGTCTTCAGCTCAGGTCATGGTCTTGGGGTCCTGAGATCGAGCCCCGCCTTGGGCTCTCTGCTCAGTGGGGAGCCTGCTTCCCCCTCTTTCTCCGCCTGCCTCTCTGCCTGCTTGTGATCTCTTTCCCTCTGTCAAATAAATAAATTAAAATCTTTTTAAAAAGTAATCTTGCAATAAAGGGGGGAATATCTCCTCTCAAATTAGTGGGTTTTTTTCCCTTGAATAAATACTAAGAGTGAATTATATGGTAGCGCCTTTTAGTTTTTTGAGGAATATTTATACTGTTTTTTATAGTGGCTGTGCCAATTTACATTGCACCGATGGTGCAAGGGGGTTCCTTTTTCTCCACTTCCTTGCCAACACTTGTTGTTTCTTCTTTATAAGAGCCTGTGATCCTAATTATCATGGGACTCCCATTATTACATTATACTACCTATGTTTAAATGGGAAGGTTAGATTTTGGTCTTATTTGAGCTTCTATTATTCAGGGTGTTCTGTAACTCGCATTTGAAAGTGAATTCTAACAATCAGAACTTTGTAAAAGTATGTCTGTCTCCCACCAGATTGTGTGACCTGGGGCATAGGTTTTATGTCTTCTATTATATACATCTCGAGATACTTCCCTGCAACTAGCACAGTGCATGACCTGTATAAATTGTCAAAAATGATCTGATAGAGAGTTTAATCAAAGTAGAAAATGTGTTTCCTGATAGCTTCTTATCACAAAGCAAAAAGTGTAAAAATAGACAATCAAAAGCTACATGAAAGCAGCAACTATTCAGAACAGAAGTCAAATGAAGAAGGTTCAAAAGAAGGGGAATCATACTATCATACTAGACATAATACAGAGTTGAATTGTAGCACAATTCTTGTCACTGCAGAAACTGTATTTAAAGTTATTTTGAAACAGACCTAAGTGTATACAGAGCTATAGGTGTATTCTGTCGATATAAATTTTTTTTTAGATTTATTTATTTATTTGAGAGACAGAGAAAGAGCATAGAGGAGAGAAGGTTAGAGGAAGAAGCAGACTCCCCGTGGAGCTGGGAGCCCGATGTGGGACTCGATCCCAGAACTCAAGGATCATGACCCGAGCCAAAGGCAGTTGCTCAACCAACTGAGCCACCCAGGTGCCCCGATATAAATTTTTGGAGTATCTACTGTTGTCAGGTGTTACAACAGTTAGTAGAGATAGAGTGGTAAGCAGGCCTGGATGTGTCCTCATGTACAGTCTAATCAGATTTTTATTAAAACTTCCCACAGAAGGGTGCCTAGGTGGCTCAGTTGGTAAAGCATCTGACTCTTTCTTTTGGCTTCAGTCATGATCTCTAGGTCATGAGATCAAGCTGCACATTGGGCTCCACACTCAGCATGGAGTCTGCTTGAGATCCTTTCCCTCCTCCTCTGTCTTCTTTTCCCCTCCCCCCCCATGCTCTATAAATACAAACATAAATAAAATATTCCCACAGAAATTCCCATATAATTTATAATATAATTTGTATGGACATTACATTAATTACATCAATATATTCCTGTCATTTATAATTTATAACTATAGCAAATCCAATGAAAGTGAAGTATATGTGTATTCTATGAGGGTATTAGAGATAGAGTTGAAGACTCTGAAAGATATTTTAGGAATAAAGTCTGGTAGAGCTTCGTAGTAGATTGGATATGAGGATAAATATGTAAGAAATGTCAAGGATGACTTCTAGTTACAAGGATTGTATAACTAGAATGGTGGTACCAGTCACTAAAAAAATATGGGAAAAGATAAGATTTGGGCATATATTTGGAGTTTGGTTTTGAACATTATGATTTTTAATATAGTTAAGACCTCAAATTTGAGATCGAGGGAAGAGTTTTATGTAAGATTATGGAGATGCAAAGTTTGTCTAGGGGCTTGAAACATAAAATTTTGAGTTACATGTTGTCTGTCTACAGTGGTAATGGACATGGTAGAGATAAATGAAATCGCTTCAAGGTAGAGCCGAGAGTGAGACAAGGAGGAGGTTAGGACCTGGCATTGAAGGATTCCACTAAAAATCAAATAAAGGATAATTATTTTGCAAAGGAGGCCAAAAGGGAAGGAAATAGCCAGGGGAATAAGAAGAACGTGATGTCTGAGAGGCTGCCAAAATTAAGGGTCAAAAAAAGAGGGAGGAATATTCTCAAGTGCCTAATACCACACAGATGTCAAATCAGATGAAAACTGAAAAAAAATTATTGAACTTTATATCCTAAAAGTCATTTATATTTTAGCAATTGCCATTTTGGTGAAGATAAGAGTGGAGACCAAATGAAAGTAAGTTGGTAATTGAGCAGGCAGTGAAAAAATGGAGCAGAAAGTAAAAAAAAAATGGTGCTAGTTAATCATTTTTAAATGATTTTTTTTTATGTACAAAGGGTACAAATGTACAAAATGTACAAAAAGTGAAGTCTTGGAAAGTGTTGTGGGGGCTAAGATAGAAAGTGTTTTTTCTTTTCCTCTTTTAAAAACAAACACTTGAGTATGGTGGGAAAAAATGTTACATATGCCAAAATGGAATGGAGTAGATTTTATAATTTTTCCAAAATGGCAGGAATGGATAGGATCCAAAGCATAGGAGAAGGTATTAAATCTTAAATGAAAAGGGAGATCATTGTTCCATTAGATCAAATGATGCTTAGATATGTGTGGATATATCTATCTATTCATAGATATGAATAGATATCTATTCATAGATATCTATGTCACTGCAGAAACCATATTTAAAGTTATTTTGAAACAGACATTAATTGTGGCTTAAATAAGATCAATTTTTCTTTGTTAACGTATCTCCAGATATCTTTTACATAATTGTTAGCTCATTTTTACCATTCTCCAGATCACCGTAGAGCTAATACCTGAACCTGAATCACACCTATGTTCCAGGCAGAGAGGGAGGGAGGAAGGAAGGAAGAAAGAAAGCATTGCTATGTAGTTTGAAGTCAGGAGGAATGATGGCTCCAGCTTTGTTCTTCTTTCTCACAATTGCTTTGTGATTGAGGGTATTTTATGGTTCCATACAAATTTTAGAATTGTTCTATTTCTGTGATAAAAGGCATTCAACTGTTCATGAGGATTGTACTGGATCTTTAGATTGCTTTGGATAATACAGACATTTTAACAATATTCTTCCATCCAATGGAATATCTTTCCATTTATTTGTGTCGTCTTCAGTTTCATCAGTGTTTTATGGTTTTCGGTGTAAAGGTCTTTCAACTCCTTGGTTAAGTTTATTCCTAGGTATTTTATGATTTTAGATGTAACTATGGGAGAACTTTCTTAGTACCTCAGAGTTCATTATTAATGTATAGAAGTGAAACAATTTCCTATGTTGTTTTTGTATCCTCCAAGTTTACCGAATTCATTTATCATCCTAACAGTTTTTTGGTAAAATCTTGAGGGTTTTCTACAAATAATATTATGTCATCTGCAAATAGTGAGTTTTACTTCTCCCTTTCTATTTAGCATACCTTTTATTTCTTGTCTAATTGCTGGCAAGAACTTCAGACTACCTTGAATAAAAGTGGCCAGAGTGTACATACTTGTTCTTGATATTAGAAAAAAGCTTTCAGCTTTTCACCACTGAAGATGATATTAGCTGTGAGCTTGTTATATATGGCCTTATGTTGAGGTATGTTCCCTCTCTACCCACTTTGTTGAGAGTTTTCTTCATAAGTGGTTGTTGAATTTTGTCAGATGCTTTTTCTGCTTCTGTTGAGATAGTTAAATGAGATTTATCCTTCATTTTAATGTGGTGTATCACATTGATTTTTATGGTTGTTGAACCATCATTGCATCACTGGAATAAATCCCACTTGATCATTGTATATGATCTTTTTGTGTATTGTTGAATTTGGTTTGCTAATATTTTGAGGATTTTTGAATCTAAGTTCATCAAGGATATTGATCTGTAGTTTTCCTGCAGAGTTCTTGTCTGGTTTTAGTATCAGGTTAATGGTGACCTTGTAAAATGAGTTGAAAGTGTTCCCTTTATTTTTTGGGAGAGTTTGAGAAGGAATGATATTATCTTCTTTCAGTATTCTGTAAAATTGAATAGTGAAGCCCTCTGATCCTGGATTTTTGTGTTTTGGGAGATTTTTGATTATTGATACAATCTCCTTGCTAGTAATTACTTGTTCAGACATTCTATTTATTCATGATTCAGTCTTGGTAGGTTATAGGTTTCCGAGACAAATTCTGAGAATTTGTCCATTTTTCCTATATTGTCCAATTTGTTAGTACACAATTGTTCATAGAAGTTTTATGGATCCCCTATATTTCTGTGGTATCAGTTATGTCTACTCTTTCATTTCTCATTTTTGAGTCCTTGGGGAATCGAGCTGAAGGCTTACCAATTCTGTCTTCTCAAAGAACCAACTCTTTGTTTCCTTTATCTTTTCTTTTGCTTCTTTAGTGTCTGTTTCATTTATTTTTTCCCTGATCTTTATTTCCTTCTTTCTACTAACTTGGGTTTAATTTGTTCCTCTTTTTAAAATTTCTTGAAGTGTAAAGTTAAGTTGTTTACTTGATATCTTCCTTGTTTCTTTTAAATCACATTTTTTTATGATTTTTTTTTAATTTTTTTATTAACATATAATGTATTATTTACCCCAGGGTACATGTCTGTGAATCATCAGGCTTACACATTTCACAGCATTTGCCATAGCACATACCCTCCCCAATGTCCATATCCCTATCCCCCTCCCCACC
>CM052808.1:45406342-45475885 GCA_028533885.1 Nasua narica
AACTCATACAGCAATTCAGTAATGTGTCAGGATACAAAATCAATGCACAAAAATCAATTGCTTTCCTATACACTAACAATGAAAATATGGAAAGGGAAATTAGAGAATCGATTCCATTTACTCTAGCACCAAGAACCATTAGATACCTGGGAATTTCCCCTATTTTTTGTTTTGTTTTTAATGTTTATCAGCCTGATAAAGCTGCAATTTATGTATTCCTGTATTGAGTTTCTTGTCCCTGAGCTACCTGTATCTGTGGTTTTGTTTCTGTCATTAATTCTAGGGAGTTTGAAGCCATTATTAGTACAAATATTTTTTCAGCTTCATTCTTTTTATTCCTATATTTTAGTTATGCATAAGTTACATCTTTTTAAATTGTCCCATGTTTTAGATTTCTTCACATTTTAATGTTTTTATTTTTTGCATTTCAGTTTGAGAACATTCTTTTGTCCTGTCTTGGAACTCCCTTTTTTCCTCCTCTGTGTCCACTCTACTGTTGGGTGCAGGAAAAGCTGTTTCATTTCTGTGTTTTTGATTTAGAGCATTAATTGTTATGCTTCCTTAGAGTTTCCATCTCTGTTTACATTATCTATTCTTTTATGTTCTGTATCCACTGGAACCCTTAGCATATTGAGCAAAGTTATTTTAAATTCTGCATCTTATACTTTAATATCCATGCCATATCAGGGTCTGGTTCTCATGTTTGCTTTGTTTCTTCAAATTGTGATTTTTTTTTTTTTCTGTTTTGCATACCTTGTGATTAGTTGTTACTGAAGGCCAGACATATTTTATTGGGTAAAGGGAACTGGAATAAATAGGCTCTTAATATGAGGGTTTATGTTCATGTGTTGTAGGTGTTAGACTTTAACTTTTGCTATAGCAGTGGGGGTCGGGGGCTTCAGATTCCTCTAGCACCTTTGTTTCTGTTTCCTCTTGAGTTAGGCTTTCTTAAGTTCTCCTTCTCAGAAAGTAATGCATCCTGCTGTTGGTTTAGCTATAACCCATTGTTTGACTGAAACCTTGTTGGTATAGTGGTAGGGTGTGGGAGTGGGAGCTTTCTATAACAGTATGGTTAAGTTTCAGTCTTAAGGTGGGCCTTTGTCTCCTAGGCTGATCTTCACAAGGTTTCTGCAGTACCATTAGCACCCCCACCCCAAGTTAAGGCCAGAAGGATTGGGGGTAGGGACAGAATGGAAGGAATGTCTCAGTTTGTATAATGCTCTGATAAAGCCTTTCCTCATGAAAAGAAGACTGCTACTATGGTAAATGCTCCTTATTTCACAATAATTACTCTTCTTTCTAAACCAGAAGGGGATCACACTTAGATCTTCACCAGGGCAGCTAAATGGATCTCCTGCAGATAAAGTCCCTGACTGTTGGCCCTTTCATAAGAAGGCACCCCCCAGGAATTCCTCACTGTGATGCTAGTCTCTACTTAGCCTCCAATAGTAATTGTCAATTACCATTTAAGTATTCCTACCAATTTGTGCTAGTGACTGCTATTCCAGATAAGTAGATTTTGGCTAAGGCCTTCCATTTGTGTCTATTTCCACATTACCGAGTGGCAGTTGGCCCTAAGTCTTCAGTTCCCAAGGTCAAAGAAAAATGGCCATTAGTCTAGTGTTTCTTGTTATTGGAATGGGAAACAAACCTTTAAGCTCTTTATACAGCAGAGCTAAAACTTGAAATTTCCTGTCCTTGGTTTTTATTGCACAAGATTCACTTCTTAAAGTAATTCTGTCTTCATACTACTGGCCTTAATGATTCCTTTTGATTTTATCTTCTTCAGTGATTGGGCTTAGGTATGGAAATAAGACTATTTGTATAGTCTTAATGGAGACCACTGGAACTCTGCAACAAGATTATTAAAAGACTTTTAAACACAGGGAAGTTTTCATCACAGAAAGACTTTGTAGTTTGTAGGATACAGATTTCTTCATTTAAGTTTAGAATTGCCCACAAGTGACTTCTTTGCCAAGCTTCTAGTTGCTTCTTTGTGGCAAAGGTCATTTTGTCCCTAACCCCCTGAAGTCTTCTCAAATGTTTTTACATCCACTGAGGACCGAAGAACTGAGATATCCTTCTAATCATATTCTACCTGGGGATTTGGTCTTTTCACGTAAAGGCTTCTTTCTTTGGGCCATTTCACCCTCTACCTTGGTGTTACAAACTCCTTTCAAGGTCTCAGCATGTCAGCCCTCCACCTTAAAGCAGAAGAAAATTTGGAAGGAATAGATGTATATGCTTACTAGGTAGTAGATACCAGCAAGCATTTGTTGAATCAATGAATGAATGAAAGTAGGTCTAGAAATCTGAAGCAGAGGAGAACGGATTTGAGGCAAGATATTAAGTTGGTTATGAATGCTTTCTGATGAGCTCACTGTTCCAGAACACAAGAGGAGAAACTAAATTGAAAAAAAAAAAAAGTCTAAGGAAAATGGTTGATGTAGTCACTTGTCTTTATCAAAAAAAGAAATGCACATATCTTTGGGCATTTGAAACAGAATAAAGTTAAGGCTGTAGTTTTAACAAGCACGGTAGTCCAACTAGTACCTTTGCATCTAGTCCTAACCCTCCTATGCACACACTTCTTGACTCCTACCAATCTGTCCCCTGTTGAGCACGCAGAGATTTTTCCAGAATGAGTTGATTATATCATTTCCATGCTAAAGACCTCTGAATGCCTACAACCTAAAATTAGTCACTTACTGTTGTCATTCAAAGCTAATTTATTAACTTGCCTTGAATATTCTTCTTTTTCCTAGCTGTATCTCTTGCCTCTTCCTCAAATAATGTGTCCTCCAACCAAGTCTGACCAATTCCAAGATAAATGATGCATTTCCACATAACCTTATAGCTACAGTGCTATATTTTGCTTGTTGAACTTGTATGTTTAAGACTCAGCTTAGTTCCTATGTAGACTTTACTGAAGAGTCCATCCCTCAGGCCGTTAGAGTTGCTCTGGGTACTACTTTATTTAATATTTTGTAGCACAAAAACGAATATATACATTTTTATTGCTTCCTAGGGGCAGATGTATCCTTTGACCAGCTAGCCTTTGTTCATGAGTGGTGTGGGATATACAGTGTGACAAGCAGTGTACATGGCTAAAAGCACAGACTCATTTCAGCTGCCCATCTCTGACAGTCCTGCTCTATCTTTGATTCTATCATCTATGTAATTTTTGTCAAATTATCTCACTTCTGTGCATTTCCTCAAGTATAAAGATGCAAATGATGATAGTAAAGCCTAACCTACTAGTTCATTGCAAGAATTAAATGAGTCTATCCTGAGTCATCCCATGATGGTGATGATGATTTGCAGAATTGAGGGTATTGAATTGCTTTGTAAAGGTACTTGAGTTGGCTTGGTTGAGGAGCAGGGAGAATCCAGGACGGAAAAGAGAAAAGTTAATGAGGCTGAGCAGAAAAGAAATACATTGTTGGTACTCTAAAGAGTGAGTTTTACAAAACCCATCTGGTTAAGATTTTAAATATATTTCTAATAACTCTGTGTTGTAACCTTTTCCTACCCCCATCTGCCATATGAGATCAGTAAGTGCACTTTATGAATAGCATGTCTGGTGCCACAGGATTCCTTCTGTGTTGCAAGAACAGATACTGAGATCTGTTTCATGTAGTATGGGGGGGCACAAATATCATTTGTTGGGATAGCTGACTTCAAATTGCAAGCCTGTGCCTTTTAACAATTAGTGGAGGAAGGTAGTACCTGTATCTTATTTATTACTGTAAATCTCCAGATTTCACTGTCTAGGAATAATAATAAGGTCAGGAAGGATGTTAGTGTTTGTCTTTGAACTCCCCCAAGTGAAACCACTGGAATCTAAACATTTTCTTTTTATACTCCTCTCACAAAATTCCTTAACCATTACCTGTGAGCATTCTCGAGTGATTCCCTTAGCCAGCTCAGTTGGCTGATGGTCAACAATGATAATGGATATTTCTTGTCGTTTTCTTCTTTGACTAGTAACCCTGTTGCCATCACCACTCCCAGTATTCCTGAAGGGACTGATGTATTCCATCAGTTTCTGATGATACCTCTTGTGCTTCAACTCTTTCAACTTTATTTTCAGAGGCTTTGGGATACTTACTTAATACTGATCCCAGAACAATAAGTTGTTGTGTTATCTTGTTATGCAGCCCAAACATTCCATCCTCAACAATTAGGTACCCAGAATAGAGCCCTCGAGGAATAATCCTCATTTATCTGGAAGGGGTACTCTCCAGGAGGTAAAGACAGCCTTTGTTTCCCACTTGCATTTGAGAGCTTAAGTTCTGAGGACAGCTATCCATTAGAAAAAGTATTATACAAACGTCTCCCAGGAGGATTCTAAGAGTTTTATGCAAGCCAGAGCAATCTGTTCAGATGAACTTGAACTCCATACTGGGTTCCCTCATATACTCTTTATCGGAATTGGACTCTGCTGGAAGCTTGATTTCAATTTATTCCAAGCTCAGGGCCAATGGACTATAACTATTCTGTTTTATTCCTTATCCATGTGTCAATGAGCATGAAAATCTATAAGCACATTTAACGTTTTAAGAATTATGTATATGGATTTATTAAACCATCAACAGCCATGTGTGCCATCAAAGTAGCCTCAAATGAAGGCGAGATATCTTAAATTCTGGGTTTTCCTGTCCATGGAAGATAATCATATTTGAAAATGTGACTTCTGAAATTTGTGACCTAATTTAAGAGTTTTTTACAAAGCAGAAAATTAAATAATCTGGTCTGAAATAATTAGCCAAAGAGGCCAGGTTCAGTTTCGTCTACTTTATTTATAATATGAATCTTGTTTATTTCCTTAAAATATTTAAAGTCAGCTTAGATTAATACAAGTGATACAAAACAATTATATGTAAATCAGAGAAGGAGACAGACAAAGCAGGTGTCTGGAATGAGTTAGTTACAATGAAAGTGTGGAACATTCAGCTCTGAGGCTCCTGTCCACAGAGACCCTGCAGAAAAGATTTGAATTGCTGCTGAAATCTTTTGCATGCTTACTATGCATCAGGCCCAATTCCAAGGTCCTTTTTATGTGTGAATTTCTTTTACTTCCATAACTACCCTGAGATAAGTAGTATTGACACCACATTTTATAGATGAGTGAACTGAGGCAGAGGAAGGTAAATAACTTGCCCAAGGTAACATGGCTAGTACATGAGACTTGGAATCTGAACTAGGCAATCTGACTTCAGGGTTTATGCTCCTAATCACAACGATTCTTCTTACCCTCCAGTAAGGGAACACCAAGAGATAAAAGTTTTTCTTAACCTGAGTTTCAGAAAAATGTAGTCAGTTAAGCCTTAGCCTGGGAAATGTAATAGAAAAATGAAAATCAAAAACTTGGTCCCAGTTTTGCAAAAGAAACAACACACACTCCACAGGGCAACTTCTCATCTTCAAAATTACAGGAATACCATTAACCTGTAACTTAAAGGTGTACACACTTTGCTTTATAATCTCAAAACTTAGTACAGATAAACCAATGCTTAAAAATAAATATTGTAGATTATGGAGTAAGTTCCTATACCTAGAGAAGTCAGAATGCTGGTTTGCAGTATGGTGTTATCTGAATGAGCACTGAGTAATGGTTAGGAACGGCTTGCTTTATCTCCACATAGAGATGGGGTTCGGTAGGGTGAGCTATGGAACTGGAAAGGACCAATTTGGCCAGAAAAAAAGTTAATTAAATATTCGGGTCTACAAAAGGAAATGTCTTGTAAGATGAGCATTTTTATTTATTTTTAAAGATTTTATTTACTTGACAGAGAGATCACAAGTAGGCAGAGAGGCAGGCAGAAAGAGAGGGGGAAGCAGGTTCCCTGCTGAGCAGAGAGCCGGATATGGGGTTTGATCACAGGACCCCGAGATCATGACCCCAGCCAAAGGCAGAGGCTCAACCCACTGAGCCACCTAGATACCCCTATTTTTTTTTTCAATTTTTAAAAAATTTTAAAAGATTCTGTCTCAGAGAGAAAGAGGGAGAGAGATGGCATAAACAAGGGGAGTGGCAGGCAGAGGGAGAAGGGAAGCAGGCTCCCCTCTGAGCAAGGAGCCTGATGCAGGACTCGATCCCAGGACCCTGGGATCTTACCTGAGCCTAAGGCAGCCACTTAACTGAGTGAGCCACCCAGGTGTCCCAAGTTATACATTTTTTAAATCAGGGATTATATTTATATAATATTATATGTGACATTTACTAGGTTAGTAAAGAGAGAAACTGAAATAAATGTGTTAATACTAAATAAATATGAATATGTATTACCTTTAATACTAAGTTTAATTTTTAGAAGTTTAACCTCCCCCTTACAGTTACATTCCTTGAGGTAATGCCATATGGTGAATTTGTATAGAGCTAATTGTTAAACTTCTCACACTTTAAATAACTCTACAGAAATAAAAGATGATTTTGTTTTCAAATCATGTTATATATATATATATTTCTATATTTCACTGGTGGCCATATATTCCTTTTGCTTCACAGTTTATTTTGGAAATATAAAGGAATAGAGGGGTAAAAAGGCAATTTAATGTATAGTTTATTTAAGCAAAAGGAAAAATTTTGTTTCTAGATAGAAGAGATTCAAGTGCTTTTCGGCTGGTTACTACTGTTTGTTGTTAGTCTCTCTTCCAGTAGGGGGCAGGATGTAGCAATATGTAAACTCTTAACTTCTCAGGGGTTAAATGAGGAGCAGTATCACCTTCATTTGGAATTACTGTTTAATTAAAAAGCTGTTATTTTTTCCCTCTGATATATATGTTCTGATTAATTAAATCCCGCAAAGTGAGATTATGATAATTTGCAAAATACTGTATTGTAACAAATTAACACGTAGCCCAGTTCTCTTCCAGGATACCTATATGCTTGCGCAGATTTCAAGGAAGGATTTTCCATTGTTGATAAATAAACAAATGGAAATTTACTATATACTTCAGACTGTACTCAGATGTTGTATTTTAGGAAAAGAAGACAATATAGACGCTTATTATTAGCTAAGGGGGAGCCACATATGAAGTGCTTTGCAGCAGTCCTTGAGCCTGGCCTTCTTCCTGGCCTGCTTCCCTTCATAGGGAGCAGAAGTGAATGGGACAAAAGCTCTGTCAGCAAGCAGCTTGCATTCTCCTGAAAGGACACAGAAGATCCACATACAAATTGCTGATGAAATAAACTGTAAACGCTCAAAACTGTTAGAAAATGAAATAGGTTGGAGAGTGATTAGGTGGTCAGGAAAACCTCTCTAGACTAGGAGGCCATCCCCAAATTCTATATGGGCTACTTTCTAAAAGCTCATTGTTAGGTGCATGGTTTATTACTGAGAATTACTCTTTCCACTAAAAATATAACACGGCGATTATGTTCCTAAAATAGCTCATGAAAGACTTAGGAAACAAAAAGCAAAAACAAAAACAAAAAAACACACACACAAAAAAACAGTATTTGAATTCTGGTTGTGATACTTACTAGCAGTCAGCTTTAGACACATGATTTGACCTAAGATTCTTTCCTCACCTGTAAGATCATGATCATAACATAACTAGCAAGTTTATTGGAGGCATGAAAGGTAACTGATGAAAGGAGCCTACTAGAGTGCTTGGCATAGACACTAGGAGAGAGTTATGGCCCATAATATAATCTTCTAGACCAGCAGTTGACCAGCATTTCTGTGAACAGATAGCAAATATTGGTGGCTTTGTGGGGCATCCACTCTGTTGCATTTGCTCGGCTACTGTCGTGTGAAAACAGCCATAGACCGCGTGTAAGTGAATGGACATAGCTGTGTTCCAGTGAAACTTACGAAATCATTGAGCAGGCTGGATTTGGCCAGCTGGCCATAATTTTATGACCCGTACCCTGGAACATATATACATATCACTATACTGATAAAAGTACAGTAATTGGAATATATAACTGAGCCCAGTCACCAAATGTAGCACTAATTCATTCATTCTAGAGCGAGAACATGTGTGGGGGGAGGAGGGGCAGAGGGAGCCAGAATCTCAAGCAGACTCCCTGCCGACCGCAGAACCCCACACAGGGCTCCATCTCTCAACCCTGAAATCACCAGTTGGATGCTTAAGGGACTGAGCCACCTCGGCACCCCAGTGTAGCACTAACTGTGATAGAAAGCACTCCATGGTGTCTCATGGTGCCAGAAACTTGCCTCCAGCCTGTTGGAGAGATGGGGACTCTCCTACCCACCCAGTCCTTTCTTGTTAGAAGTCAGAAGTAGTGCATGGTTCAGGGCCGTCCTTCTGTGAGAGCAGAGCTGCTCAAGGATAGAGTGGAATCTCTGGGATGAGCGCGAGGGGATTTATTTGTGAGGAAAGCAGCATGGGGTTCAAAGCTTCTCAACTTAGGAACACTGTGTAGCCCTGGGCTACATTTAATTTGCCTTCAAACATGTCCACCGACTGGCCCACCTCCCCCTTGCCCTGAGATGATAAAGCTGTCTCAGTTACTTGTGGTCGATTGCTGTGCCCTCCCCACAGTGTCAGCCCACCCACCCCTGCCCTGTTTCGGTCTGATTGAGCTACAGCTGTGGTAGAGCTCAGGAGTCTGGACTTCTAACACATAGAAATTGCTAAAAATGGGAGCGCCGGGGTGGTTTAGTGGGTTGAAACCTCTGCCTTCAGCTCGGGTCATGATCTCGGGGTCATGGGATCAAGCCCCACATGTGACTTTCTGCTCAGCGGGGAGCCTGCTTCCCCCTCTCTCTCTCTCTGCCTGCCTCTCTGCCTACTTGTGATCTCTTTCTGTAAAATAAATAAATAAAATCTTTAAAAAAAAAAGAAATTGCTAAAAATAAATTGAGGCATAGTAAACATTTTTAAGAGTTTATTCGAACATGACTTGATTCGATAGGGCAGCACCAAGCCAGAAGCAGTTAGGTGCGTTCCACCAACAGGAATGAGGGGAAAGACTTCCATGGAGAAAGTATAGAAGCAAAGAAAAGAAATTATTTGAGGAGAGCTTCAAGCCTAGTTGGCTGCTGGTGATTGGTTGTCCTTAGCGTTTTGATTCTGGAACCATGAGGCAGTAACAGGCTGAGATTTGGGGTTGTTATGTAGACCACTGGAGCATCAGAGCCTCTCAGTCTGATGCACCCCCGTGTAATGAAGTGAACAGACCTTCCGTCATACAGTTGTTTGCCATTGGAGAGCTAGGGACTGGCATAAAGCTTGGGCTCTTTCTCTGACGAAGAGAGAAAGGGATCTTCCTTTCCTCCTCTTTCTCTTCTGGCCAGGCTATTCTGATACCACGGAACCACCTCTCGTCGCCTTAACTAGTAAGTTTGGCGCCCAGGGAAGGGCACGGGAACAGGCATGGGGAACTGAAGGTCATGAGAAGGAGCTGCAAGGGAAGGGAAGTGGAAGCATGGGAGGGTGAGGGGGGATGGCGGGGGAGGGGGAGCGTGTGGCTTTCTCTTCATTTGCCCTGGGGGCTTGGCCCCGCCCCCAGACCTGTCCTGGGGGTTTGGTCCCGCCCACAGACGCCTGCGGCTGTTAGATGCCTCCTATTCTTTGTGACTGGAGAAGCTGCAGGTGTCCTATACCAACCAGGAAAGAAAGCCTAAACGGTTTCACAATTAAACATAGATCCCTTGGCTTCCCTCTGGCCTCTCCCCACAAAAAGATAATCAAAAGATTAGTCAAAACTAATTTGACTTTCATGTTCTGAGAAATACTTCTCTAGGGTGAAGAATTGTCTGGAATCAGATGTAGAATGGCATAAAGATGGTGTTGATGGCATAAAGACGGCGCAGTTGGAATTAAAGGGACTAGGAATTTGGCGTATGTGTTTGTGTTTATAGAGAGCTCATTTTATTTTCTGATTATAAGGTTTTATGTAAATCTTAGGAATTTTCATTAATGGGAACTAAATTGTTAGAGAGGCAGGGTAGCGCGGTAGTTAAGATTCTGCCACTTTCTAGTTGAATGGCATCGGAAAAGCTAATTTTTCCTATCTATGCTTTAAGTTTCTCATCCGTAAAATGAGGCTAATGCTACCCTCCATTATATGTGACAAAGAGGGTAAGAAGTTACACCTGCAAGAATGAAATTGACACAAAGTACCGTTCAAGGCACACTGGCTCTTCCGGATGAGGGTATCCTGCTCTTGGTTTGCTACCATAGACAATGTAGCAAATCCTGCACCAATTCTTTTTAATTTAAAGAAAGTTACCAAGAACTAAAGTTTTTTTAATTTTTTTATTAACATATAATGTATTATTTGCCCCAGGGTACATGTCTGTGAATCATCAGGCTTACACATTTCACAGCATTAACCATAGAACGTACCCTCCCCAATGTCCATAACCCTACCCCCCCACCTCCCAGCCACCCTTAGTTTGTTTCATGAGTTTAGGAATCTCTTATGGTTTGTCTCCTTCCCCATCCTATCTTGTTTCATTTCTCTCCCCCATCCTCCCACGACACCTCACCCTGCCTCTCAAATTATTCATATCACAGATCATGTGATAATTGTCTTTCTCTGACTTATTTCACTTAGCATAGTATCCTCTAGATCCATCCATGTTGTTGCAAATGGCAAAATTTCGTTTCTCTTGATGGCTGCATAGTATTCCATTGTACATATATACTACATCTTCTTTATCAGTTTATCTGTTGATAGACATCTAGGTTCTTTCCATAGTTTGGCTGTTGTTGACATTGCTGCTATAAAGATTCACGTGCATGTGCCCCTTCGGATCACTATATTTGTATCTTTAGGGTAAACACCCAGTAGTGCGATTGCTGGGTCATAGGGTAGCTCTATTTTCAACATTTTGAGGAACCTCCATACTCTTTTCCAGAGTGGCTGCACCAGCTTGCATTCCCATCAACAGGGTAGGAGGGTTCCCCTTTCTCCACATCCTCACCAACATCTGTCATTTCCTGACTTGCTAATTTTAGCCATTCTGACTGGTGTGAGGTGGTATCTCACTGTGGTTTTGATTTGTATTTCTCTGATGCTGAGTGATGTTGAGCATTTTTTCATGTGTCTGTTGGCCATTTGGATGTCCTCTTTGCTGAAATGTCTGTTCATATCTTCTGCCCATTTCTTGATTGGATTATTTGTTCTTTGGGTGTTGAGTTTGAGAAGTTCTTTATAGATTTTGGATACTAGCCCTTTATCTGATAGGTCATTTGCGAATATCTTCTCCATTCTGTCAGTTGTCTTTTGGTTTCGTTGACTGTTTCCTTTGCTGTGCAAAAGCTTTTGATATTGATGAAGTCCCAATAGTTCATTTTTGCCCTTGCTTCCCTTGCCTATGGAGATGTTTGTAGGAAGAAGTTGCTGTGGCTGAGGTCGAAGAGGTTGCTGTTTGTGTTCTCCTCCAGGATTTTGATAGAGTCCTGTCTTACACTGAGGTCTTTGATCCATGTTGAGTCTATTTTTGCGTGCGGTGTAAGAAAATGGTCCAGTTTCATTTTTCTGCATGTGGCTGTCCAGTTTTCCCACCACCATTTGTTGAAAAGACTGTCTTTTTTCCATTAGATATTCTTTCCTGCCTTGTTGAAGATTAGTTGGCCATAGAGTTGGGGTTCCATTTCTGGGCTCTCTATTCTGTTCCATTGGTCTATGTGTCTGTTTTTGTGCCAGGACCACACTGTCTTGATGATTACAACTTTGTAATAGAGCTTGAAGTCTGGAATTGTGATGCTGCTGACTTTGGTTTTCTTTTTCAATATTCCTCTGGCTATTTGTAGTCTTTTCTGGTTCCATATAAATTTTAGGATTATTTGTTCCATTTCTTTGAAATAAATTGATGGTATTTTGATAGAGATTGCATTAAATGTGTAGATTGCTTTAGGTAGCATAGACATTTTCACAATATTTGTTCTTCCAATCCATGAACATGGAATGTTTTTCCATTTCTTTGTGTCTTCCTCAATTTCTTTCATGAGCACTTTGTAGTTTTCTGAGTACAGATTCTTTGCCTCTTTGGTTAGGTTCATTCCTAGGTATCTCATGGTTTTGGTGCAATTATAAATGGAATTGACTCCTTAATTTCTCTTTCTTCTGTCTTGCTGTTGGTGTATGGAAATGCAACTGATTTCTGTGCATTAATTTTATATCCTGAGACTTTACTGAATTCCTGTATGAGTTCTAGTAGTCTTGGAGTGGAGTCTTTTGGGTTTTCTACTTAAAGTATCATATCATCTGCAAAAAGGGAGAGTTTGACTTCTTCTTTGCCAGTTTGGATGCCTTTTATTTCTTTTTGTTGTCTGATTGCTGAGGCTAGGACTTTTAGTACTATGTTGAATAGCAGCGGGGATAGTGGGCATCCCTACTGTGTTTCTGATCTTAGGGGAGAAGCTCTCAGCTTTTCCCCATTGAGAATGATATTCGCTGTGGGTTTTTCATAGATGGCTTTGATGATGTTGAGGAATGTGCCCTCTATGCCTACACTCTGAAGAGTTTTGATCAAGAAAGGATGTCGTACTTTGTCAAATGCTTTTTCAGCATCAATTGAGAGTATCATATGGTTCTTGTTCTTTCTTTTATTAATGTATTGTATCACATTGATTGATTTGTGGATGTTGAACCAACCTTGCAGCCCAGGAATAAATCCCACTTGGTTGTGGTGGATAATCCTTTTAATGTACTGTTGGATCCTACTGGCTAGTATTTTGGTGAGAATTTTTATATCTGTATTCATCAAGGATATTGGTCTGTAGTTCTCCTTTTTGATGGGGTCTTTGTCTGGTTTTGGATCAAGGTAATGCTGACCTCATAAAATGAGTTTGGAAGTTTCCCTTCCATTTCTACTTTTTGGAACAACTTCAGGAGACTAGGTATTAATTCTTTAAATGTTTGGTAGAATTCCTCTGGGAAGCCATCTGGCCCTGGGCTCTTGTTTATTGAGATCTTTTTTTTTTTTTTTAAGATTTTATTTATTTATTTATTTGACAGAGAGACAGAGTGAGAGAGGGGACACAAACAGGGGGAGTGAGAGAGGGAGAAGCAGGCTTCTCGCTGAGCAGGGAGCCTGATGTGGGGCTCGATCCCAGGACTCTGGGATCATGACCTGAGCCAAAGGCAGCCGCTTAACAGCTGAACCACCCAGGCACCCCTTATTGAGATATTTTTGATGACTGTTTCAGTCTCCTTACTGGTTATGGGTCTGTTCAGGTTTTCTATTTCTTCCTGGTTCAGTTTTGGTAGTTTGTGTGTCTCTAGGAATGCATCCATTTCTTCCAGATTGTCTAATTTGCTGGCATATAGTTGCTCATAATATGTTCTTATAATGGCTTGTATTTCTTTCATGTTGGTTATGATTTCTCCTCTTTCATTCATGATTTTTATTAATTTGGGTCCTTTCTCTTTTCTTTTTGATAAGTCTGGCCAAGGGTTTATCAATTTTATTAATTCTTTCAAAGAACCAGCTCCTAGTTTTATTGATTTTTTTTTTCTACTGTTCTTTTGGTTTCTATTTCATTGATTTCTGCTCTAATCTTTATTATTTCTCTTCTGCTGGGTTTAGGCTTTCTCTGCTGTTCTTTCTTCAGCTCCTTTAGGTGTGGGGAAGAGCTAAAGTTTTATTGTCTGGTGGGAGCTTCTTCTAGAAATATGGAATACAGGGCACAGGCATTTGGACAGAATGGCCAAAGTCATGGACTCTGGAGCTGGACGGCAGTGGCTCAAACCACATCTTCAACACTTACCAGTGTATCACAATGGACACATTGTTAAGCTGCTTGTGCCTCCATTTCCCCATAGACAAAACTGGGGTAACACCTGCTTGACTGAGTTCACAGTGCACTTGAGAACTTAGCTCCTGCCTCATAGTAAGAGCTCAGAAAGTATTAGTGGCATAGTTTTAATGCTAAGGGTGGAGGTGACTGACAGAGGAAGGGGTGGAGCATGGAGAGAATCCCCTGGCCCAGTAAGGAGAGGGACAGGACTCCTTGTAACACATTTGGTACCTCTTCTAGGTCAAAACAAAAACAAAAACGTGGGTTTGGGGCATGTCTGGATTACAGCCTTAAAGAATTAGAAAGGCAAACCTCATAGGATTTAAATATGAATTGAAACTCTGTATGATGTTGTTTTTCTTCAAGCATTCACTTTCTAAATAACTGTGTAAAAGTTATTTTTACAAAAGAGCGAGCACACAGACTGAAAATTAGGTCTGGCTCAAATGTACCTCACTTTCTGACTCCTGTTGCTTTTTAATGTACATGGATACCCAACGGACACCTGGTGTGGCTATCTCTGGCATGTTCAGATCTATTACTCTGCTGCCTAGGAATGTCAAGGAGTGCTGAGAAGCACATTTCCTGTCCAATGTGGGGACAAGCTCTTGGGTTTTAGTTTTCATTTGGTTATACTGGCCTGGCAGGAGTTGTCTTTACTTTTTTATGATTAACACTGCCAAGGGCTTCAAAGGGAAATGCCACAACGCATAGGACTCTGAGATTCTAAGTTTTATTTATCGTGTACCTAGAAACCTGCTCTATCTTCCTAATTACTGTCGTGTTGATATTGTGAAAGACCTTATTCTCATTTCATACGTGGACACATGGATCCAGCTCAGTGGCTGTCAGCACAGGGTCTGATGCTAAAATTCTCATGCTGGTTTGCAGACTCTTCATACACATGTATTTTTTTTTTCCATCTAAATCTCCTCCCTCTGATGCCAGAAGAGCGTGGGGTTCTGTAGTTCATATATTCTGCTTGCATGACTCTCCTAATGACTTTTCATTAAGAGAAAGACAAACCTACAGGCAAAGAGAAAATCAAGAGGTACTCTGGTCTGAATGTCTCTGAGGTTATGAACATGTCAAAGGGTGGGTGTTGTAAATGAGCAGGAAAACCTAGATAACGTGAGCAAGAGCTCTTTGAAATGCAATGTGAAGTCATAGGGTAGGGGCCAAGGAAAGCACAGGATGAATTAGAAGGCCTGGCTTCTCTTCTTGGCTGTAATGATGAGAAGTCTCACAGTGCTCTGTGCTGCCATTTCAGAAATTGATTTGAAAATCTTCTGTGTTCCCTATAATATGGATCAAATAAATCAATGTATATGAGGGTACTTTCTAAAAGCTCTCAAAATTGTCCATGAAAGTTACATTTTTAAACATTAAGTGCTAGTACTTAGGTAATATATTAAGAATATTGCAAAATGTATTCCATTCTGCTTAGTATTCAGTGAGGTACTGAGGGGACTTAGGTGAGGTAGCACAGAGGGAGAGAAAAGATGGGTGGTGTTTGCCAAGCTAAGCTGGGCTACCCCAATCGATGAGTGTCTCTGTATTTGGGAGTCCTTTCAAACGTCAGCTGAGCTGGCCTTTTCGGCCACACCAGCAGCAGTGTTGAAATGAACGAGGAGACTGCGCTGTGGCCTGAAGCACTGGCCGCTGAGCAAGGTCCCCGGGGGCAGATGTGGGCAGATCCACAATTCACAAAGGTCTTTTCCATTTCCGGCTGTTCCTCCTTAGGCTCCAGGCTTCAGCCTCACCCAGTCTAGACATGAGGTCTCTGTGGCTAAGCCTTCTGCAGTCCCTTACCCAGGCTCCTAGAGCAGGGGACAGTGGGCTGCTGGGAGTCTGAGTGCTGAGAGCTCAGCAAGAACAAATCCATCTCTGTCTGCCCACAAGTGTAGAAGAAGAGCGAAGATTCCCAGACCATAAGTGGCTTTGCAAAGGACCTACCATTCAGTCCAGGGTGGGCGAGGGAGTTGTGAGAGAGTGAAATCCTATGCAAACATGACATCAGAGGCACCAGTCAGGAGTATGAGTTCCTATTTAATTGAAAGATGTAGAAAACTGAATTTGATCTTTGGCATTGGCAATAGCTGCAGCCGAGCTACATAATAATGAAGAGAAAGAGAATAATTGATTTAGGAGTGGAACAGGCATGGCGTCCCATTCCTGCAGGTCTGAAGTCCAGCACTACTCCACTCTCAGCATGGGAAATGTAGAACCCATGTGATACATGAAATGTCACATTGTTACACCTTCCAAAGGAAACACAATTCATGAGTAATTTTCATTTCACCAGTAAAACAAAACAAAACCCCACCATGTATGTTATGTTACAAGGTTGCAATATCAGTGCCAAATAAGCCCTTCTCAGATGCCAAGCTCCCTAGAGCAACTTCTTTGCTCTAATCTTCAGAGACACTACATGGTTCTTCTTGGTCTGGTGTGGTGTTCAAGACATCCCTCCTCTTTGTTAGTGGAGCAACAATGTGTGCAGTAATAGACATTTCTGTACTTTGGTGCTATGGAGGAAAGATTACTTAGAAAGGTTTGTCATAGGTGCCATTGTTATATCAGGTCGTCAAATCAGGTAAAAAAAAATTGCTTCCCTGGTCTCCTAATTTATTGTAAGCAAAGCATTTTTTTTTTGCTAGAAAAAATTATATATATTGGAAGATTTTATTTCAAATGTATTTTTAACTTTTATGAACTCTTCTCTCCTACCTGCCTTCCACTCACTGATATTGGCTGAATGTCTAGGTGTCACGCTGTTTCTTTACATTTTATTATTTATGGGATATGCTCATTGTTTCACATTCATTGTCTGTCCTAGGAGGTGTTGCCATTGAAATGTAAGCCTCTGTGATCATTTTCTTCTCCAATATCCTTGGTTTATAACTCTACTTGGACAGGACTTTATGCAGTCAAGATTTGAGAATAGAGAATTAGTCTAAAGATTTCTAAATTCCCCGATTTCAGGTTGGGTTCTTTAAAACTTCACTTTTTGACAGAGGCAGTGAGAGCCCATCATTTGTTTCTCCTACTGCCTTACCCTTTCCCCGACAACTTTGCTCGTTTCCCTCTCAGAAAATTCCCACAAGAAAAAATGGAGCTCATGAGTTTTGGCCACTGTGTTGTTAGTTAGGGGTGGGGAGGAGGTAAAGGAAAGGAGAAAGAAGACAGGAAGATAGGGTGTTGAGTGATATCTTAATTTATTTTTATAGAAAATTTGCCCAGGTTATCAGCATTTCCCTGTCATTGCTCTTCAGCCTTTCTCTGTGCACTGGAGGATACACAAGATGGCGAGTTCTACCACTGCTTCTACCTTGGGAGACCCGTGAGGACAGAGAGGGATTTTCATTCTTGAAGGGTTGTGTACATAATTGTGTACATACTTTGCCCGAGTGGTTCACCCACCCCTCACTCTCCCTTTTTCCCAATTAGGGAGTTCATAGTGGAGTTTTTTCAAAATTCCTATTTATCTTTCTTTTCCTTGGATCTGTCTCCCGAGGAAGAAGCCACATTAATTTGTGACATTTACTGCATTTTCCTGGTTCCCACTTTTCCGTGGTTATAGGAAAAAGCCACTCCTTCCTTGTTAGCATGCGACTCATCTAACACTTTATTTTTTTATTATTAACTAGTGGAGTTTTACTTCATTCTCTTGAGAAGGGAGGTCCCATGATCCAGCATTGGTCCATCTCCTTCCCCAGAATTTCATTCAAACAATCAAAAGCAGAACACTTGTCACTCCAGTAATACGCCAGTACCTTTTCAGCCTCTGCAGAACACAGCCCAGAGCCTTGGCATGGCAGGCTAGGCTCTATAGGATAGGCCTCCTTTATTCTTCCCCAGGAATCTCTCTCCATTCTTGAACCCTACCGTCCAGCAACACCAAGCTGCTTGAGTTAGTGTGCACACCATGTTACTCCATATCTCCTTTCTCCTCTCTTGGTGTTGTCCCCTGTAGTTGAAATGCCCTTCTTCGACACCTCTTCTTCTTTCCTCCCCAAACACACCCAACAGTTTTGCCAGGTATTGCCCACAGGTCCAGTCTTGGTGACCAGCTAGCCCCAGCCTACCTCTCTACTTCCAATAAAGGGTCTGGGCTGAACTCTGACCTGCCTGGAATGTTTCTATCATCACAGGTTATGCTGTTAATCTTTATCCCTTGGTGTTGTAATTA
The DNA here is from genome assembly GCA_028533885.1 of Nasua narica. Taxonomy (NCBI): domain Eukaryota; kingdom Metazoa; phylum Chordata; class Mammalia; order Carnivora; family Procyonidae; genus Nasua; species Nasua narica. The sequence goes on from CM052808.1 coordinate 45,424,263, forward strand.
TCTGTACCTCTGTCCCTCTCCTCCACTGGATGGGATTCCTTGAAGCAGAAATAGTTTCTTTCTGGATGACAGTGCAATGCCTAGCACATGGTAGGTCAAAGAATACATATTCATTAAAATGAAAGACGTTAAAATGAGCTAAGAGGCTTGCTACTCCAAAGAGAGTAGTTCATGGCAGACTTTAGAATCCTTCTGTCAGCAAAGGAACTAAATAGAATCTATTGTGGAATCTCAGGCCACTTGTGCTATTACTATAATGGGGTACCTTCAATAAGTAGCAGACCTTTACCATGGGCAGACTGATCTAATTCATTCTCCAATAAACAAAGAATATGAGAAATCAGAACTTTCAAGGGAAAAAAAACCCAGCACCAATCCCACACTGTTAGTAATAGCATTTGCTTTCTGTGGTCTATGCTTTTATATTTTTTTCTCCTAGCATTAAAAATGGCCTTGAATTACCTTGATCTTCTTTCATGCAGTGGATAGCCTTTAAAGGAAAAAAAAAAAACAGTAAATAAGGGAAAATAAAAATTTCGACATGGAGATAAAAATAGTGTCCTAGAAAATTTAATTTTTAAACTCAGCTATCCTAAATTCAATATATTTTTTAGTGCCAAACACTCCTTTTTAAAATGTGTGACCTAATAACATTTAATGTCAAATATAACATTTGATCAAACAAATAAAACACCACTAGTAATTGGCACTAAAAGTTTTATAAATGCAGTTGGTTTACTTAAATAATTTAGTTAAGCTTTGGGTTCTCATGTACCCCTTCCGGGCTAATGAGTTGGAGACCTCGCAAACATATATCAGGAAATTTCTTGGGCAGAACCACCTTCTAGAAATCAGAGGAAAGGGTTCAGAGGTATTTTTGTTTCACTTTCCTTGGAAGATTTAGCTGTACTTTTACCATATTTATTCACTACATTTAATTTGAATGTGAGACATTTGGGGAAAATTCCATTAAAATTTCCAAGATGACATCCTTTATACAGGAAAAAGAAGTGTGGTATGGCAGCTGACAATTATTTGAAAAAAGGCTTGTGCTCCTGACTTGGGATCTTTACTACAGGTTGTTGGAAAATGTCCCTGCAGTATCTGGTAACAGAGAGTTATATTTAAAAAGAAATTAAGGGGTGCCTGGGTGGCTCAGTTGGTTAAGCAACTGCCTTCGGCTCAGGTCAGGATCCTGGAGTTCCGGGATCGAGTCCCACATCAGGCTTCCAGCTCCTCAGGGAGTCTGCTTCTCCCTCTGACCTGCTCTCTCTCACTTTCTCTCTCAAATAAATAAATAAAATATTAAAAAAAAAGAAATTAAGGTACTGTAGCCAGAATAATTCCCCCTCCCCCAAAGATGTTTCCATTCTCACCAGAATCTATCAATGTTTTGTTACCTGTCAAATTAAGGGATTATGTTTGGAGAAGATCTTAGGGTTTCTAATTAGCTGACCTTAATATAAAGAGATGATCCTGTTTGATCCATGTGGTGCTAGGCTACTCACAAGGGTCCTTAAATGTGGAAGGGGGGCAGAGGAAATCATTTTGACTTAAAGATGGAAGAAGGGGACACCAGTTGAGGAGGGCCTCAAGCAAAGAAGCCAAGGCAAAATTCTCCCCAAGAGCCTCCAGAGAGGAACAGTTTTACCAAAACCTAGATTTTAGTCCAGTGAGACTTGCAACCTATGAGACTGTAATTTCTGGGTCTGTAGTCCTTTGTTACAGCAACAATAGGACACTAATACATTCAGACAGTGTGATGCTATGCAGTCATTAAAAATGACAACACATAATGTGGAGAATACTCGGTATATTGTTACATTAGAAAAGTAGCTGAGGAAACACTGTAGGACAGTGAAATCAAACGAATATGTACCTGTTTAGGGAAAATTTGAAAGAAGGCTGTAAAATGATACTCGTGGTTCTCAATGGGTGCTGGGATAATTATTTTTCTATCTTTCTGTACTTCCCAAGTTTCTTTTCAGGTCAGAAAATAAAACTAAATGTTGAACATGATTGACCTTATCTCCCTTGAAATCTTGGAGAGGAGATGAGCTCCAATGAATATAGTAAGCTCCTGTAGGTTAGCTTGTGTTCAGTCCTTACTTTGCCAAATTTCTGCATCTCAAACACATTGAAAATATGTTAGTGTCTACCTGCCTTATTTATTTTTTTATGAACTAAAGCTTGAAACTTGAGCCATAAAAAATTAGAAAATATTTTTGGCATACAAAGATTAATTTCTGAATACTTGTATTAATGGTGTAAAGATTACAATACCAGGGTAGCTAAGTACATAGGTATAGTATCTAAGACTAAAATCTAAAGTGAATGGACTTAACCTTTCCGGGTTCAGCTGGATACTGACTTTCACCTTTCCTTACCAGATACACTACTGGCCCCCATCATTGTTAAATTCATGCCTTATGTATTTGATTTTTATCAGTGGTAGGTTTTATTGTTGCTCTTGATATTTTTAGAAAATGTAATTTAAAGGAAATTAAATCTCTAGAAGCAGGATAAAAATCTCCATGTTAAGTCAAATGCTTTGATGTCAAGAGCATTTTCAGTAACTATTATTTACCATGCAAAACTGCTCAACTTTACTATAAAGATCTGGTTCTGAGTCAAAGGGTAGAAGACCATTATTTAGTCCCTATTGGTACCAATGGTAGAAACCATTATTTAGTACTATTAGGCAACAGACTATAGTGACCAGAAGGGAAGCTCAGGCATCAGGTGTGCCTGGGTTCAAAGGACGGATGTAGCCTTCACTCTGTCTTTGCTTCTGGCAAGTGACTTCAGCTTCTTGAGTTCCTTTGTAAAAGGGACTGTGACTATCCTCATTGCCTACAGTTATCGTGAGAAGGAAACAAGATGGCTCTCCTTGTATCAGTAATCAGTAATTGGTTGCTATCATTGTAGCTGAATGCCCTTTTTACTGAGTATTGTTACTTGAACTAAACAATCTAAGAATTCAGTAACTGCTTGTGTTTGAATTCTCTGTGGTCATTTCAAGGCATGTTTTCTTATTAGGTGCGATAAAGTAACACGTATCTAACAAGACACTGCTGTTGTATGGGAAGCTAACTGGCAGAGGTAGCAGAAACTTGTTTGATCTCTGTGTTTATGATCATTTCCTATCATCTCAGTAGAATGAGAACACGAACCTGCACCTAGTTTCTCCAAAACTAGGGGACAGGGTTTCTTTCTTCTCCTGTGACACAGTGTAAAAGAGGACCCTTGTGTTTTTAGGTACAAGCCATAAACAAAGAGAGAAACAAAAGGGTATTTGGCTTTGGCCTCTGAGCTCTCGCAGGGGAATGATGGAGTGACTAGAAGAGCCAGATTACTTTACGTAAAAATGAGGAATAAATGAATAAATTCTTGAATCAGATTTGAATAATCAAACAAAATATCTTGGTTTGCTAATTTCCCTTACCCTGTCTTGAAATAAATTCTTTATTAGACAATATTGAGACTCTAGGGGATCTTGGGATAATCTTCAGATAAAAGGTTACCTGTCCTTTTTGTGCTAAATGCTTCAAAACGGCATTGCATATTTTCAAAGCCAACTGCTAAAAGTATTGTGTCCTTCAGAAAGTTTGGGAGTTTTCACAATCATTGTTTTACACAGAAATCTGTTTATTAAACCAAACAAAACAGATAAAATTATACCAGCCCTCGATTTTTTTGAATTTTCATTTAAATAAGCAAACTCTAAATCCACACCTTAAAAGATGTTTGTGCATCTATGTATTTCCAAAATACTCATATTTCAATAAGATTTTCACATTATATTCACCAACAGTATCACAAAAGTTGTTTTTTTTTTTGTTTTGTTTTTGTTTTGTTTACGTAACTGTCAGGAACAGTAATTCTAGAAACACTAGAAGAAAAAGCATAGCAATGTCCACAGTTACAAGAAAAAGTGCACATTACTTGGTCACAATCACAGTCATTACTTGAAAAACTATATGTAACAAGTACATAAGAAATATCACTGATGCCTTAAACTCATTATCAAAAACTGAATGACATAAGTTTTACATGAAATAAGGCAAATTCAGGAATGCACAAAGAATTTGTAATCCAACCAAAGCTGAACAACAGAAAGGTAATCGTACAAGAAGCATAAACTGATGTACTTCTCCCTAAATATTTAAAAAATAGGCTTGCCTCAGTGCACAAAGAAAACACCATTCTTGTGTTTCCAACACTATAAAATGAGAAAGAAGGGCCAATGGGGGGGGGGAGAAGAATGGGGGGGGGGGAGAAGGGGAGAGTTCATGGAAGTTGCAGCTGCATCCACTGAGAGTTCTTTACATCGTTACCTAGAACTGCAAATTATACAAATCCTATCAGGAGAGGTAATGGTCTTTTTGGAAACTATTTCTGAAAGAGAGAAAGAAAAACTACACACGAGTGCAAATTTTCAGATTGTCACTTGCAACCTCTTAACATTCAGCCATCTACATCCAATTGCTGCTGGAGGCATGCCCAAAAAAACAGCAGCGTCAATCCGGGGTGAGCAGCTGTAAGGAACCAAGGTGTGATTTTTTTTCAATGATATGTCTTTTTTAATATTAAAACATTCTGTGATGAAAACCTCTACTGCGAAATCGCGATGTTGAGAGGCATGACGAGCTGAGTGCAGAAACGCAGGCTTCTCTTGGAAGTAGTTCCTGATGTGACGATTTAAAGAACGTAGCAAGGGTTTGTTTTCCAGCATTGTTATTTTTGTAGAAAGAATTTGGAAAGAGGAGAAGGCAAAGGGATGTGGAAAAGGTACTTACAGTAGTTTCTCAAAACAGTTTTCTTTTAGGACCTATGAAAAAGTTACCAAAGTAAAAATGACAATTTTGAATGAAAAACAAGTTTGTCTTTTTATAAAAATTACATATATATTTTTTTAAAATACAAGATCCTTCTCAATGTTGTTATTTCCTGTAGCAACAAGAAATTTGGCTTTTTTCTTTTTTTGCCAGATACTTGAGCTTTCTGTCCAGTAAGTCAGTAGCAAATTCCACTAATATTTCAGTTGGATCTCGAACTATTTTTTATACCACAAACTTCTTCTGTTTTATCCTTGAATTAAGAATATACAGCCTCTTTTTTTTTTTGCCCCCGATATTTATGCTGAGAAACTAAAACATAAAGCAGTAGGCTGGACACATTACGGTATCTCAAGTACTTCAGAGGTCAGAGTTCCTTTGAAGCACCTTACTTAACACATCACTTTATGGATCAAGGACAATGTGGCATAATGGAAGTATTTCTCTTAAGACTGTGCAGTAAGACCAGAAGCATCTCTGCTGGGAAATCAAAATGTCATTAGTGGAAACTGCGAATTTAGACCTCAGTGAATAGGATCGTCATTTGACTCAGTTCTGTTGCAAAATAAGATTTTCCAGTTCATCTGCAGAACGCAATAAAAATGCAGCTGATTCTCGATATCCTGCAACGAGCTGTCTCACAGCATTGATTTCGGTTGGACTCAGCTGGGGTCTGGAGCTTGAACTGCTGGAGGATCCTGAGCTAGTTGCCAACTGCCTCTTCATGCTGAGATCCGTGGGTCCTAGAAAAGTAATCGAAATTAACATGAACACTCTTTGTTCCGGTACTTTGAGCACGAGCATTCAACTGTTGACTTAATTCACTTACTCTTTTGTGAGAAGCTGCTGATACCTTTAATCAAATACATCAGCTCTCTGAAATACCAAAGAGCGACATGATGTGAAACGAGTGGCTGAGTTTTCTCAGACTCCTTGTCCAGGCAATCACCTCCTACTGTGGAAAGACCCTGAAGAAGACCTACTCCTAACACGTGCTTTTTGGCAAACTCAATGTTAAGTCTACAGATACTGTAGAAGTCTCTCTGCAGTAGTGTAAAATGCTGGGACTTACAAACGCTTTCTGTTTGCACCATTGGGGTTAACAAATAATTTTAGATCCCACCTACTCAGATGTGGAAACATCCTACATTGTGATGCTAATGACTCCAGATTACAAACTCCTCCATTTAGAACAAAGGAAATTTTGGACAGGGGAGTTCAATGACATGGTTACAATTCAATAGCTTTTAAATGGCATAGCAAGGATGTGAATTGCATATTTTTCCATTTCAGGTGAATGCTTTTCTTCCATCAGGTTGGTTAGTATTTAAAAATAAGCATTAAATTAGTAAAAATTAGTATTTAAAAATATTAGACAGCAGTTTGCTTTAGGAGAGTGCAATAAGTAAATGATCAGTGCAAACAATTCTGCAAAGAAACCAGACCTGGAATAGTGCTTTAGGTAGTGTTAAAGCTGCTTTTATATTTATTTGCCTAAAACATTCAGGTGTCAAAAGGTTTATTACATATAACTAAACCAAATCAGATAGGTCTGCTTCTTGACAACATTATGTGAATTTTTTTGTACATTTTTACTTTAAAGTTTAGTTAACATAAATGTCTGAATTAAAGATTTTTAAGATACTTTGTATCAATTCTTGGATTAAGGTTTTTTAATACGTTATAAAGGTTTTAAGTATTCATTGTTATAGCAAGTACTTAATGAAAGGTAAGAACTATAATTATTAAATTTGCAATGAGTAATACATTTAAAATCCTTGAATAGGGGCACCTGGGTGGCTCAGTGGGTTGAGCCTCTGTCTTTGGCTCAGGTCATGCTCTCAGGGTCCTGGGATCAAGCCCTGCATCTGGCTCTCTGCTTAGCGGGGAGCCTGCTTCCCCCCCCCCCCGCCCCAATTGTGATCTCTGTCAAATAAATACATAAAATTGTAAAAAAAAATATCCTTGAATAAACATTACTGGGGACAAAACTAAAGGCATGCTCAAAAATTGTAGTGATGCTCTAACTTGAAATGATTTAAACAGATTTTTCCTAAAGAGAACATTTCAGATAATGGTATTCATTTCCTGAACTAAAACAAGGGATGTTATTTTATCCTGTTCCTTCTTCCTGAGGCCTAATGGGAAAAGGTCAAGACCCAACCCCTTTCACCCTGTATCCTGAAGGGAGATGAGTACTCCTGTCAGTGAGGAGGCTCATGTCCCATGAGATGGGAACAGCCTCACTTGTAATCTAATTAGGACAGAGACAAGACTAGCACACAAGAACTCTGACATTTGAGAGGGGCTTATTTCCACTTCTGGGACAGCCTTTAAAAGCCTTGGTTTCCTAGCAGGAGTTAGTTTCCATTTGTTCTGTTGTTTACAAAATCCCGAGGCTGATACAGCCACCTGAAAGGGAGAGATGCTGGGATGTCGCACTTGCAAACAGGAATTAATGAACAAGCATGGAAGCAAATCAATAACAACTAGTGTGTTTGGAAAGTTCTGAATGGATTAAGAAAGGATCATGACATAATGGGTTCTGGTTTATGGATGACCCAGCTTTAAATTTGGATTTTTTTCCTTTATATTCAAGAATCCCAGTACCAGTACAAATCTTTATAAAAGGAAGTAGAAAGGACTTTCCTCAATTATGTAGCTATATCCTATATAGTTGATGATCATTATTTTATTAGAAGTTGTGACATTTTATGATATTTTTGCTGCTAAGCCAAGTGGCTGGTTGATGTCTTTAGGTGGAATTGAGAAAGGTGAGGCTAGGGCTCAGGTTCTTTTTGGGATAAGAAAGATTGTGATTTCATTCTAACACTGCAGTTCACAGAGAATTCTCCACCGCTGGCTCAGGGGTAAAGGCTTCCAAACTAAGACCTGGCTTTCACTTTCTTTTTTTTTAAAGATTTTATTTACTTATTTATTTGACAGAGAGAGATCACAAGGAGGCAGAGAGGCAGGCAGAGAAGGGGAAGCAGGCTCCCCGCTGAGCAGAGAGCCCGATGCGGGGCTTGATCCTAGGACCCTGAGATCATGACCTGAGCCGAAGGCAGAGGCTTTAACCCACTGAGCCACCCAGGCACCCCTGGCTTTTATTTTCTTTCCAATTATTGACACAGGCAAATTCTAGATAGCTCAGTAACAGAAGCTGTTTGCACCGTTGTTATTTTTCTGGAAGGAAGTTGACTTCATTATCTTGGTGTCTTTTGGATATAAGTATAATCAGAACTAAAAGGAATTCTTGCTGAATATTATCAAATCTTCAAAGTTAATAGGTCAAGTAGAGAAGCAAAAAAAAGTGTCACTAATGAACAAATGTAATGACTACTCAAACAGCTTTTTCCTTGTTTGTTTCTAGTATTTTTTTTTTTTTTAAGATTTAATTTATCTATTTGAGAGACTGTGTGCAAGAGAGAGCACAAGGGTCAGGGAGGAGTAGTGGGAGAGGGAGAGGGAGAAGCAGGTTCCGGCTAAGCAGGGAGACCCACATGGGCTCAATCCCAGGACCCCAGGATCATGAGCTGAGCCAAAAGCAGACGCTTAGCTGACTGAGCTACCCAGGCGCCCCTGTTACTAGGATTTTTACTTGCCTCATTTAGACAATGTCATACTTGACTGGCTTAGCTTAACCAGAATAATCAATACAAAGTAAAATTTCAAATTTTATGAAGAAGTTGAATTAAATGAGGTCAAGGAAAATATTCTTAGAAATTTGGTCAAATAACAAAGCTACTAAAGATATGGTCTGGAAGAGGGGGCCAGTTAATAAAACAAGCAAAAATAATGACACAATAGATGTTTTAAGAGAAAATGATTTGAATATTAAGTGTTAAAGCAAATCAGAAAACTTGACAAGTTTTAAAACCATAATTATGCAGACCTACTTTATGTTCATTCTGAAAATTTTAGTAAGAGGTATTTCATAACAGAAAATGTTAGAAAAATTAAGCTCCACCAAAATCAATCGATTTTTTTAAGGTTTGGGGGCAGATTTATAAATTATTTATAAGTTATAAGTAAATTCTAACTAAATAAAATGTATATCCATAATTCACTTTATTTTTTGATATATTTTTAAATTAAAATATAGTTCACATATAATGTTTGTTTCAGGTGTACAACACAATGATTCAACAACTCTCTTATGCTAGGTTCTTTTCAATTTTTCATTTAAATTCTAGTTAACATTTAGTGTAATATTAGTTTTACGAGAATTTAATGATTCATTTACATACATATAACACCCAGTGTCCTCCTTAATGCCCCTCACCCATTTAGCCCATCCCCCCATTTGTTCTCTATAGTTAAGAGTCTATGTTTGTCTGTCTTGTTCCTTAAATTCCACATATGAGTGATACTGTATGGGTTTTCTTTCTCTAACTTCACTTAGCATGATATACTCTAGCTTTATCCACATCATTCAAATGGCAAGATTTCATTCTTTTTGATGGCCAAGTAATATTCCAGTGTGTGTGTGTATACACCATCTTTTCTTTATCCATTCATTAGTCAATGGACATTTGGACTTTTTCCATAATTTGGCTATTGTTGATAATGCTCTATAAACATTGGGGTACATGTGCCCCTTTGAATCAGTATTCTTGTATTCTTTGATAAATATCTAGTAGTGCAATTGTAAGGTCACAGGGTAGTGCTATTTTTAACTTTCTGAGGAACCTCCATACTGTCTTCTGGAGCAGCGGTACCAGTTTCCATTCCCACCAACAGAGTAAGGGGAACAAGTAAGTTGTTGTTGTAGTAAGTTGTCCTTACTCCAACAAGTAAGTCGTTCTTACTCCAACAGAGTAAGGACAGAGGTCAGCATCCTCACCAATATCTGTTGTTTCCTGTGGTGTAAATTTTAGCCATTCTGACAGGTGTGAGGTAGTAGTTCATCATGATTTTGTGTTTCCCTGACAATGAGTGAGGTTAAACATCTTTTCATGCATCTGTTGGCCATCTGTATGTAATCTTTGGGAAAAAGTCTATTCATGTCTTACCATTTTTTAATTGGATTATTTTGGGGGGTGTCAAGTTTATTAAATTCTTTAGACTCCAGATACTAACAATTTATCAGATAGGTTGTCTGCATTTATCTTCTCCCATTCAGAAGGTTGCCTTTTCACTAAAGCGTAGCTATCACCTGTCACCATACAAACCTATTGTAAATGCGTGAACTATTCCATAAGCTGTACCTTTAATCCCTGTGACATGGTCATTCCATAACTGGAAGCCTGCATCTACTACTTTCCTTCAACCATTTTGCCATCCCCTATCCCCCTAGCTACCATTAGTTTGTTCTCTGTATTTATGGACCTGTTTCTGCTTTTATTTGTTTTGTTTTTTAGGTTACACAAATAAGTGAAATCATATGGTGGTTGACTTTCTCTGACTTGTTTCACTCAGCACAATACTCTCTAGATCCATCCATGTAGTATCAAATGGCAATATCTCATTCTTTTTTAATCGTTGAGTAATAGTCCATTACACACACAGTCCATGCATCTATTGAGGGACACTTGGTTGCTTCCATATCTTGGCTATTGTTAAAAATGTTGCAATAAACATAAAGGTACATATATATTTTTTCAAGAGTATTTCTACTTTCTTCTACTTTCTTTGGGTAACTAGCAACTAGTGAATTGCTGGATCATATAGTATTCCTATCTTTAATTTTTTGAGGAAACTGCATACCATTGTCCATAGTGGCTACATCAAATTACATTCCCATCAGCAGTGCGTGAGCATTTCTTTTTCTACACATCTTCACCAACACTTGTTATTTCTTGTCACTTTGAGTCTAGACATTCTGACAGGTGTGAAGTGATAACCTCCTTGTGGTTTTTATTTGCATTTCCCTAATGATTCCTAACATTGAGCATCTTCCCATGCGTTTGCTGGACATCGGTATGTCATTTTTGGAGAAATGTCTATTTGGTTCCTCTGGTGTTGAGTTCTTTACATATTTTGGATGTTAACCCCTTATTGGATATATCATTTGCAAATATCTTCTCCCAATGAGTGGGTTGCCTTTTCAATTTGTTTGATGGTTTCCTTTGCTGCAGAAAAGCCTTTTTGGTCTATTCCCAATAGTTTATTTTTGCTTTTGTTTTCCTTGCCTGAGGAGACCTATCAAAAAAATGTCGCAAAGGCCAATGTCAAAGACATTATTGCGTATGTTTTCTTCCAGGAGTTTTATGGTTTGTGTATGGTACGAGAAAGTTTTTTGTTTTGTTTTTTTTTGTGCAAAATGGAGCTATCCAATTTTCTCGGCACCTTTTATTGAAGAGACTATCTTTCCCCCACTGTATGTGTTTGTGTCCTTTGTCATGGATTAATTGACCATATAAGTGTGGATTTATTTCTGGGCTCTCTATCCTGGTCCATTGACTTATGTGTGTTTTTGTGCCAGTAGCATTGTTTTGATTACTACAGCTTTGTAGTATATCTTGAAATCTGGGACTGTGAAAACTCTGGCTTTGTTGTTCTTTCTTGAGATTCCTTTTGGTATTTGAGGTCTTTTGTAGTTTCCTACAGAATTTAGTATATTCTAGTTTTGCTATTGGTATTTTGATAGGGATTGCATTGAATCTATAGATTGCTTTGGATAGTATGGATATTGTAACATTAATTCTTCCAATCCATGAGCATGAGATACCATTCTATTTGTGTTGTCTTCAATTTCTTTTGTTTTCAGAGTACAGTTCCTTAACATCTTGATTAAATTTGTTCGTAGATTCTTTTTACTTCTGCTCTGATCTTAATTATTTCCTCCTCTCTGCTATCCTTGAGCTTTGTTGGTTCATCTTTTTCTAAATCATTTAGGCACAAAGTTAGATTGTTTATTTGAAATTTTCATTTTTTTTAGGTAAGCCTGTATGATTATAACCTTGTCTTTTTAGTCACTGCTTTTGCTTCATCCTGAAAATTTTGAAACTTTGTGTTTCTACTTTTATTGTCTCAAGGTATTTTTCAATTTCCTTTATTTGTTGAACCACTGGTTGTTCAGTAGCATATTGTTTAGCTTCCACATTTTTTTTCCCTACTTGATTTCTAGTTTCATACTGGTTTGCTCAGAAAAGATGGTTGGTGTAATTCCAATCTTCTTAACCTTGAGACTTCTTTATGGCCTAATATGATCTATTCTGGAGAATGTTCCATGTGTACTAGAAAAGAATGTGCATCTGTTTTTAGACAGAATATTTTATATATCTGTTAAGCCCATCTGGTCTAATGTATCATTTAAAGACACTTAAAAAAAATGTTGGTCTAGAACATCTATCGTTGATATAACTGAGGTGTTAAAATTCCCTACTATTTTCATATTACTGTCAATTTTTCCCTTTATGTCTGTTAATATTTGCTTTTGATATTTAGGTGCTTCTATGTTGGGTACATAGGTATTTACAATTATTACATCTTGTTGGATCAATCCCTTTATCACTGTATAATCCCCTTGTCTCTTTAGAGTCTCTGTTTTAAGGTCTATTTTGTCTTAGTATTGCTACCCAGCTTTGTTTCCATTTATTTGCATGGAATATCTTTTCCATCCCTTCTCTTTCAGGTTGTATGTATCTTTAGGTCTGATGCTAGTCTCTTGTAGGGAGTATCAAGATGGGTCTAATTTTTTTTATCCATTCAGTCCCTCTGTGTCTTTTGATTGGATAATTTAGGCATTCATATTTAAAGTAATTGTCAATAGGCATGTACTTATTGCCATTTTTTGTCAGTTGTTTCCTGGCTTTTGCAAATCCTCTGTCCCTTTCTTCTTGCTGTCTTTGTGTACTGATTTTCCATAGTGATATGCTTAAATACCAAATTTAGATAAGGATACAATAAGAAAAGATAATTAAAGGCCAGTATCCCTAATGAACATATAGACAAAAATCCTTAACAAAACATAGCAAGCCAAATTCAACAATATATTGATAGGATCACACAGCATGTTCAGGTGGGTTTATTTCAAGGATGCAAGAATGGTTCAATATCTGCAAATCAATCAGTATGATTTTCCACACTAACAAAATGGATATAAAACATACAATCTTCTCAATAGATGCAGAAAAACCATTTGATAAAATCCAACATACATTAAAAGTTGTCAACATAGCCGGTATAGAGGGAAATGTCCCTGAACATAAAGCTGAAAGCTTTTTCTCTAAGATCGTGAACAAAGCAAAGATGACCACTCTCACCACTTATATTCAATACAGTATTGGAAGTGCAATTAGGTAAAAAAAAAAAAAAAAAAAAAAAGAAAAATAAATGCATTCCAAACTGGGAAGGAAGACCTAAAACTGTCAATCCTAAAATTTGTATGGAACCACACAGGTCCTCAAATAGCAAAAGCATGAGATAGGAACAAAGCTGGAGGCAACATCCTTCCTGATTTCAAACAATGTTACCAAAGCTTTAGTAATCAAAATAGTGTGGTATTGGCATAAACACAAACCAAAGGAAAAAAAAGAGATATCCCAGAACTAAATTCACAGGTATGTGGTGAATTAAATTAGGACAAAAGAGCCAGGAATACACAATGGAGAAAAAACAGTCTCTTTCATAAATGGTGCTGGGAAATAGATAGCCATAGGCAAAAGAATGAAACTGGACCTCTATCTTAAACTATACACAAAAATTAACCCAAAGTAGGTCAAATACTTTAATGTAACACCAGAACCCATAAAACTCCTAGAAGAAAAAATAGATAGTAAACTCCATGACATCAATCTGGCTATGATATTTTGGATTTGACATTAAAGCAAAAGCAACAAAAGCAAAAATAAACATCTGGGACTGTATCAAATTAAAAATCACTGCACAGCAAAGGAAACCATTGATAAAATGAAAGCAACCTACCAAATGGGTGAAAATATTTGAAAATCATATCTGATAAGGGATTAACATCTAAAACATATACAAGCTTAACACAATTCAATAGCAAAAAAAAAGTTGGACTAATGAATGAGTAGATGATCTAAATGGATAGTTTTCCAGTGGCCTGAAATACCTGAAAAGGTGTTCAACATCCCATAATCATCAGAGAAATTCAAGTCAAAGCTACAATGAATGATATATCACTTCACATAAGTTCAAATTGCTGTTCCATGATTTCACAAAACTGTGGACGAAACTCAAAATTCAGCAATTACAAAATATATTACAAAATTTATATTACAGGTGTACTGCTAAGAATGAAATTCTCTGGAGGGGGATAACATGTCGCTTAACTGGGGTTTCAAGTTTATGTTCCCTGTTATCAAAATCAACTGTAAATGTCCATCTGTTAATTTGGATCTATACAGAGATTTTATGAATTTTGTATAGATGTTTCCAAAGTGAGTATATTAATCACTTGTAAAACACTTACAGCCTCCTTCTGGGTTTTCTAGATACTTACCTAATAACTTGTCAATGCTTGGCAGTCCTTCAACTGAACAATGAGACCTATTTTGAGATATGGGAATTTACTTTCCACGTGTATAAAGTCCAAAAAAAAAAAAAAAACAACTACTGAACCTATAGTATGTGCTCTGTAAATATATACACTGGAAATGTGTGTGGAAAAGTAGATTTAACTTCTTGTTTTAACTTGGACAGTATGCATTTATAAAGCAGCTTAGCCACTACATGTGAGTCAAACAATGTTATTGGCAAAATGGCTTTATCACAGCATAAACTTCACATACAAGATCTGTTGCATCTTGTAATTTCATATTGAATTCATCAAGAATCATTATCCATTCTGTAGCATAAGTTCACTTCCAAAGCCTTTTAGTGTTCAGAAAAATTTCAATCTTGGCCCTGACCTGAAAAAGCTTCCCACGAGGCCATCAAGCTGCAGTGTCTTAGGACAAGTAAGGGTATTTGGATTTTATTTTTGACAAAACCTCACAGAACTTAGGATCATTGAGGAAAACAAAGTTTAATGCTGACCCTACTAATCAATATCACATGATCAATTCAAAGGTTTTCCACAATGTACCTAATTCAAAAAATGAATAGTTCAAGAAGTAACCATATGACTTATATTTTAATAAACTTTGTAAATGTGTCCAAATAAGCCTTTCTGCTTCACACATCTTAGCAGATTCCGCTTTAGGTTTTACTGAATTAGTTTGTTCTTTACATTGAAAATATTCTCAGCTAAAGGCGGTATTTCACTTTATACCATTCATAAACACAAAGTCTTCTGTCACTTCAAACTCATCATTGATTATTCCAAAAAAAAAAAAAAAACAAAAACCCAGCAGTGTTAGTAACATCTCAACGTATTAAGAAACAAAGAAAACCACTTTTAATCAGTTGCCTTGTTTTTTAATTATTAATAATGTCAATATCTCAATTTCAGCCCTTCAAGCATTGTTTTTGCCATAATGCTATTAGTCAAGCAAGTTTATTTTCTTTAGAAACAGTTTAATAAACTAAGTGAAGTCACTTTCCATGCTTGACTAATACATGAGCCACTTAGAAACTTACTTTGGTTGCACGCTTACTTTCATTTTATGTTTTGATCATATGTTTGGTAGAAGTGTCCTACTTTTCTGCCACAAGATGAAAAAAAAACTATTATTCTTTAGCATCTTAGCTAAATCTGCTTGGTAATAGCAGATACACATGACTAAATTCAACATAGAGTAGCAGTTACAGTCACAAGTGATTGTAATAGAATTTGCCCTTTTAATACTGCTCTTGATGATAGGATTATAATGGTATCACAAAATGTGCTGGGGTGCTTTCCATTTCTTTTCCCTTCTTCTCAATCTGTCTGAAATGAATATTTCATCCTTAAGGTTTTGGTAAAACTCATTTGTAAAGCTATCTGGTTATTTTTTTTAATGCATAGGTTTTTATAATACTGATTCAGTGTATTAATCACTATAAATTCATGTGGAATATCTTTGAAAACCATCTAAGTAACTTTTTAAATATACTAGCATAAAAGTATTTTAACATTTAAAATCTTTTGTTTTTCTTCTTCTTATTATTTCATACTTGCTTGTTCTTGGCTAGTCTTGCTAGATATTTTAAATCCTTTAAAAGGTTTTGCTTTTATTGGTCTTTATTGCTTTTTTTTTTCTGTTTAAATTCTCCTTTTATTTTCTCTGTTCTGTTTCTTCTTGAGTTAAATGAATAGCTCATTAATTTTCTTTGTCTAGTGCATGTGCCAAAATACTTTAGTTCCATCCCACAAATTTAATGTGTAGTGTTTTAGTCTTCATTAATTATAAACATTCCTAAATACAATGCTATTAGTATATTAATAACAATCCTTTGATTGTCACCATTTGCTTAGTCAATATGTCTTAAAGACTGTGTGTTGAACAGGTTCTATATATAGCCAGATTAAATTTTTGTTGTATTTTCAAATCCAAGTGATTTTTTTCCTATCCGTCTGAGGGAAGTGTTTTTAAAAGTCGATGCCAATTCTTCCTGCAATTTTGTTAATTTTAAGGTTATATGGTTGGGCACATAGTTTCTAGACAACCGTGACTGTGAACTATTCCCTGTATTATTATTAGGTAAGAAATCTAAAGCTTTTGCCTTAAAGCCAATTCTTGACTTACTACAGTGTGAGTCTATACAAACACACACACACACACACACACATTTCCTTTAAATACTTTTGCAAGATTGTGTTTTGAATGGTTCTTTTCTACCAAAATGAAACCACTTTTTATTTATGCATCTACCTAAGAATCTGTCCTTTAACAAATAAGGGATTACAACACAACAAGCTATGATGTGTTAATATAAGGTCTGGGATCACTCCATCCTCAGGGGGCTTACCCTTTGATTAGGAGAGAATGTCAGATGCCACAGTTCAGAGAGAACTGTTTGACTCTTCTGAAGTCTGTGTCAAACTCGAGCCATTTCCAACCCATTCAGGTCTACTCTAGGCCTAATAGATTGTGCGGTCAAGTACTTAACTCCTCTTGACCTCATCAAATTTATCCTTTTCTACTTAATAAACACTGATTAATCAACATTAGGTTACCAAGGAACAGGGTATTTATCTGTAAATTAGGTACCAAATTGCTGAGATACATATTCTACAGACAACCAAGAAAACACAAAAAGCAAGATATTTGTCACTGTCAAGCAGCTATTTAAGGCATTATGCAAGGGAGAAGCGAGGAGTCATGAGTCACCCCTACTCTCCACCAAAAGTAAGGATCAAGCACTGACAGCAATGACAGGTTGAATTAGATCTTTCATAATATACTTCCATGTTGATTTGAAGGCAATATTGATTGATTTAGACTGTAATTGTTGATATCCCATACATTACAAAAAAGTATACATGATTGTCCTGAGACAAAGCCAGCTGAGTCTTTATATTTCAAAATGCGTATTTCTTAGATCTGCTTTTAAAAATTCATTTATTAAATTTTTCCTTTACCAAGTTTTCCTGTATTTAATCTATTTTTCCACTGTCTTAATCTATTTGTTTCCTTTCATTTTTCTCATCTAATTGTACCTTATTAAGCAAAACAAAGAGTAAAATTGCAGTTGAAGAGTTTTTCTACACAATTTGAAAAGACTTCATTTTCTCCTCCTTTAGGAAGGTCAATCTTACCTCTAGTTAGATGTGCTAACTGCTCGCACTCAGCTCTGTAAACTGCTTTAGTTTTTTCATTGTGTGGCCTTTCCACTTGAGCTTCAAATTCAACATTTTCTAGAGACCGGACCAAAATGATAAACTGTAGGAAGACCTGACAGTGTGAGTCGCTGTCCCAGCAGAGTTTTAGAAATTTGTGAGGGAAACAACTTAGCATGCTTTGTGCCTAGTTTTGGTTTGTGGGAAAGGACAAAAACACTGTAGTGGAGAAAAGAGTTGTTTGTTTTGTTTTGTTTTTTAACTCAAATGCATCAAACATTACATGAGGGTAAAATGAATTACTGTACTACTTCAGTTTATAAATTTTCACACATGTCATACATGTTTACTTTTTTCCAAGGAACAGGAAGTAATCCCCCCAAAATAATAAGCCTAGAACATCCATTTATTATTTTTCAGAGCCGAGGCCAAAAGTATCTTAACTGCTTAGACTACTGGGTTCTGCCTCCACCACCATCACCCCATGATTACAGTTTTACCTTTCCTTTTTTTTAGAAGTATGTATGTATGTATTTCCCTTTTAGTGAAAGCATGAGGGGGAGAGCTTGGGGATTTGGTTAGGCGACAAAGGGAGAGGGAAAAAATCTCCAGCAGACTCTACACTGAGTGGGGAGCCCGACACAGGGCTCTATCCCACAACCCTGAAATCCATGACCTGAGCCAAAATTGAGAGTGGGAAACTTTACCAGCTGTGCCACCCAGGTGCCCCTTAAGTTTTACCTTTCTAAAGATTTCCAAGGATTAGTTAGAAGTTTAGTAAACCACAGGAAAGATGAGAAAAATCTCCAGAATGCCTTCAGGAAAAACTGGACATTTGTTTTATTCTTTCATACTTTTTATCTTGTTTCATTTTAAGGTTAACAGGAAACCCCCAGTAAGCTAAAGTTTTAAAATGTCAGTTGTAAAATGTATCTGTTTATGTGTATTTATTCAACATATTTTCAGAAATATTTGAAGACGTGTTAAGGAGGTAAATGGAAACTATACCTGTGATAAAGTACTAGTAACCCAAGTAAATAGTAAAAAGTAAAACTCTATGAAAGAATTTGGACTTGGACATAGGTTTCATCTGCAAATGATGAAATCTCATTTATTGTATAGTTATAAGATAATAAAACGAATATGGGAAAAACCTGGGTTCAAGTCTTAATACGGAAACTCTAGATATGTGAAGTGTAGATTTGGGCAAATCATGTATTCTGAGAATCACAAGTAAACTGTGAATACTGCTACTACTTTTGTCCATTTGCCAGGTTGTTGGAGCAGGGGAAATGAAATTATGCATATTAAATAGTTCGATGAATGTGAGATCTGATTCTTAACTGGAATCCTACCCTTGCCTTAACTTCTCAGTAAAAATAGAGGATTCATGGATTATTTAGGTTAAAGACTAAGGATTTATTCAAGTTGATGTAGCTCATTGTATTAGTCAAGGTTCTCCAGAGAAACAGAACCAACAGCTGATATATATGTGTATAATATATGTAATGAGGAATTAGCTCACATAATTATGGAGGCTGGGAAGTCCCAAGATCAGCAGTTGACAGGCTAGACACTAAGGAAGCTGCGGTGTAGTTTCAGTCAAAGTCCAAAGGCCTGAGAACCAGGATAGGTGACTATAAGTTCTAGTCACAAAGTTTGTAGGCTCAAGACCCCCAAATTGCTGATTTTTCAGTTCGAGTCCAAAAGCAAGAGCTGACTGCTATCCAGCTCAAACTAGCAGATGGATTTCTCTCTGACTTAGCCTTTGTGTTCTGGTCAGGTCTTCATTGGACTGGAGGACGCCCATATTAGAACCACCTCCTTTACTTGTCTACCAATTCATGAGTTTATCTCATTCAGACAAACCCAGAGTAATATTAGGCTGAATGTCTGGGTATCCTAGGACCAGTCAGGTTGACACTTAAAATTAGCTATCATATTCATGTATCTTTTTAAAATTAGGTTCTCTATATTTTAATTCCAGCATAATTAACATACAGTGTTATGTTAGTTTCAGGTGTACAATATAGTGACTCAGTATTATACACATTACTTAGTGCTCATCATGATAAATGTACTCTTTAATCCCCTTCACCTACTTCACCCATCCCTCTACCCACCTCTCCTCTATAGTTAAGAGTCTGTTTCTTGGTTTGTCTTTCTTTCCCTTGGTTCCGGAGACATATCTAGAAAAATGTTGTTAGGGCCAATGTCAGAGAAATTACTGCCTGTGCTCTATTCTAGATTTTTATGGTTTCAGGTCTCATATTTACATCTTTAATCCATTTGAGTTTATTTTTGTCTATTGTGTAAGACTGTGGTCCAGTTTCATTCTTCTGCATGTCGCTGTCCAGTTTTCCCACTACCCTTTGTAGAAGAGACTTTTTCCCATTGTATATTCTTGTTGAAAAGTAGTTGGTCATATAGTTGTAAGTTTATTTCTGGGTTTTCTACTAGGTTCCATTGATTTATGTATCTACTTTCATGCCAGTACCTACTGTTTTGATTACTATAGCTTTGTAATATAATTTAAAGTCTGGAACTGTGATGGCTCCAATTTTGTTTTTCTTTTTCAAGATTGCTTTGGGGATCTTGTGATTCCATGTAAATGTTAGTTATTTCTTTTCTGTGAAAAAGGCTGTAGGTATTTTGATAAGGATTGCACTCAATCTGTAGATTACTTTGAGTAGCATAGACATTTTAACAATATTTGTTTTTCTAATCCATGAGCATGGAATGTGTTTCCCTTTGTGTTGTCTTCAATTTCTTTCCTCAATGTTTTATAGAGTACTCTTTCACCTTCTTGAAGTTTATTCCTAAGGTATTAGTTTTATTATCTTATAACTATACAAAGGTATATTCCTAAGGTAATTACCTAAGGTAATTTTGGTGCAATTGTAAATGCATTTTTCTCTTAATTTCTCTTTCCCCTGCTTTATTATTAGCATATAGAAAAGCAACAAATTTCTGTTCACTAATTTTGTATCCTAGGACTTTACTGAATTCAGTTATCACTTCTAGCAGATTTTTTGCTTTAAAAAATTTTTAAAAATTCTTCTTTAGCATGTTCTATATACAATATAGTGTGATCTGTTAATAGTGAAAGTTTTACTTTTTCCTCACCAGGTTAGATGCCTTTCTTTCTTTGTGTTTGATTGCCATGACTAGGATTCAGTTTTTCATTTATAGTCTTTATGATTGAGGTGTGGTCCCTCTAAACCTACTTTGTTAAGGGTTTTTATCCTAAGCGGATGTTGTACTTTGTCAAATGCTTTTTCTGCATCTATGGAAATGAACATAAGGTCTTTATCCTTTTTCTTATTGATGTGATGTCATACTGATTGAATTGCAAATATCGACACAGCTTTGCATGGGAAGAATAAATCTAACTTGATGGTGGTGAATGATTTTTTAAATATATTGTTGGATTTCAGTGGGTAGTATGTGGTTGAGGATTTTTGCCTCTATGTTCATCAGAGATATTGGCCTGGTGGTCTCTTTTTGTAGTGTTTTTATCTGGTTTTGGTTTCCTAGTAATGCTACCTTCATTGAATGAATTTGGAAGGTTTTTTTCTTTTGTAACAGTTTGAGAAGAGTAGGCATTAAAGTATATTTAAACGATTGGAACGATTTACCTGTGAAGCCAGTTGGTCTTGGACTTGCTGGGAGTTTTTTGACTACTGATTCAATTCCATTGTTTCTAGGAATGTATCCATTTCTTCTAGGTTGTCCAAATTGTTGGCTTATAATTTTATCATACAATTGTGTGTGTATTTCCTTGGTATTGGTTGTTATTTCTCCTTTCATTTGTGATTTTGAAACCACTTCTTAATTTATGAGTCTGCCTAGAGGCTTACCAATTTTTTTTGATTTTTTCAAAGAAACAGCCCTTGTTTATTTATCATTATTATTTCCTTCCTTCTGCTGGTATTGAGTTTGGTCTTTTTCTAGCTACTTTTGGTGTAAGGTTAGGTTGTCTGAGATTATTCTTCCTCTTAAGGTAGGCCCTTATTGCTAGAAATGTCCCCCTGTCAGAAATACTTTACTGCATCCCAAAGATTGTCTCCATGTAATTTGTTATTTCTTCTTTCATTTCTTCGTCGGCCCATTTAGTTTTAAGTAGCATGATATTAAACCTCCATGAATTGATGGTCTTTCCAGATATTTTTCTTGTGGTCAGAAAGAGGCTTGGTATGACTTCACTCTTAGAGACTTCTTTTGTGGCCTAATATGTGATCTACTCTGAAGAATGTTCCATGTGCACTTGAAAAGCATAAGTGTTCTCCAGTTTTAGGATAGAATGTTCTGAATATACTCTTAATTCCATCTGGTCCAATGTGTTATTCAAAATGAGATAGCACCCAACATCTGTCAGAATGGCTAGTATCAACAAAACAAGAAATAACAGCTGTTGGCAAGGTAAAATGTACAGCCACTGTGGAAAACAGTATGGAGGTTCCTTAAAAAGTTAAAAATAGAACTTATGATCCAGCAATCATAGTAGTAGGTGTTTACCCAAAGAATATAAGAACACTATTTCAAAGGGATACATACACAGTATGTTTATAGTAGTATTTACAACTGCCAAGGTATGGAAGCAGCCCAAGTGTCCATCACTTGATGGATATGGATAAAGATATAGTTTAGTTACACAATAGAATATTATTCATCCATAAAAGGAATGAAATCTTGCCATTTGCAACAACAACCTCATTGGGTTGATTTTGTTGAGGGATCTGTTTCCTTCCCCATATTAGGGAAGTTCTCAGCTATTATTTCTTCAAATACATTTTCTATCCCCTTTTCTCAATCTACTTCTCGGAAACCTACAACGCAAAGGTTACTTTGATGGAGTCACTGAGTTCCCTAAGTCTAATCTCATTTTGCATAACCTTTTTCTCTCACTTGCTGAGCTTGATTACTTTCCACTACTGTCTCCTAGGTGTTAAGTATATTCATTTTATTTATTGTGTTCTCACTGATGTTATCCACTCTCTTCTCAAGTACAGTGAGTATCTTTTTGATCATTACCCTAAATTCTCTAATCAGGTATATTACTTTTCTCCTCTTCACTTAGGTCTCTTGGTGTGATTCTGTCCTGTTTTTTTCACTTGGGGCATATTCCTTTGTCTCTTTTTTTTTTCCCCTAACTAACTCTGTGTTCCCGTGTGTTAGGAAAGTCAGCTATGTCTCTTGTTCTTGAAAGTAATGGGAGAGGCACACACTTTTAACAAGGTGGCACCTGTGTTGTTCCCTAGGGGACACAGAACCACTGCTGAGACTGGGCTGGCTGGGGTTGTTTTGGAAAACATGGGCAGGAGGTGGGGAGAGGCTTGCAAAACCAGGACTGAGTCAGGAGCAGCTGGAGAGGATGGGGCACAGTGTAAGCAATTTAGGTAGTGAATGTCTGTGCAGCACTGGTGCCTGCAGGTGACTGTGTGATTATGCCTAGAGCAAGGGAGGGAAATGGCCTGCCAGCTCACTTGTTCCTGGAGAAGTCCCTCAGGGACCTGTGAGATTATTAACTAACTACCTCTCCCTTCGAGTGTGCCCCACATGTTTTTTTCAAACTGCTGCATCTCCTCAGTCTCTTTGTTGTGGCAGCCTTTAAAGGGCAATGACTCAGCTTCCTCTCACCCTTTAAGCTCTCTGAGCCAGGCCCACTGATTTTTAGAGTGCCAGGCTTTACAGTCCGCTGGTTGTAAGAACTCATGAAATTTGGTCTTCCTAGTTTTCAAGGCCAAGTGCTATGGGAATTTGTCCTACCAGTGTGATGGTCTGTTTCTCACCCTTCTCAACACCTACGGTTCTTGTTCCACACTTTCCAAGGTCTTCCATGTGACCTCTTTTCTACATGTAGTTGTGGAGTTTGTTATACCAGCCATGAGGTCATTTTTTTGGTTATTTACATGGATGTGAGTGTTATCCAGTTGCATCCATGGGACAAAGTGAGTTTAGGGTCCTCCTAACTCCACTGTCTTCCCTATAACCCTCATGTAAAGATAATTTCAACTTTGTTATTCCACATGGAAGATATTCTAAAGCATTTTAATGTTTTGAGATAGCTATATAAGACATGTTTACTACAAAGTAAATGCCTACTATACAAATAAAGATTTAATAAGAGTTGCTTTTTGTTCTATAAGCTCAGTAGTAAAATTATTTCATTCAAGAGAAATGAAATTCACCCTGGCATTTTATTCATTTGGATTCTCTTCTGTGTTTGTTTTGTTTTCAATTATTTTTAAAACTTTAGTATAGTGACAGATGGTAACTGCAATTATGTTGAACACAACAGTTACTGAATCACTTGTACACCTGAAACTAATTAATATTGTGTGTCACATTACTCTGAATTCAGGATATTAAACACACACACCCACGAAATGTTAATACCATAGTGAACAGAAAACTTAGGATAGCAGAAAATCTGATGACTCATGAGGTAAGACATATATGAACTAATGACCCCTCTAATGACATTTATAACTACTAACTGCAATATTATAATAAAAATGCACCACTGACTCAACTTGGTCACTAATTCCTTAAAGTATGGTGGAATAGTTAATTTTTGTTTTTAAAAAACTATTTTTTAGCAATTTTTCAATATTCTCATCCCTATCAATAATCAGTGTAATATCTAAGACATCATTTCTATTCACATACTTTAAATACCTCAAAGTTCACTATAAACATGGAAATAGTTATATATTTATTTATAGGACAAAGTATAAGAAAGAGATGCTTTAGTCTGATCCATTTCTTTTTAATATGTGAGCTTATATTATTTGCCCAAATCTCAATGAACATATTTTAAGAAGATATTTAAATTGTATCTATCCAAGGTAATTTTTATAATTGTTTTCTTGGAAGTGTGGGTGAAAGGGGATGGGAAGATCCTACCTCTGGAGTATTCATTTTACACAGTCTAATAAATAAAGGTTAAGAAGAGAAAAAAGTTAACTTTGTAAAAGAATGAATGCTAGAAGTCTAGCCAATAGGCTATAAATAAATTTATTAAATCATTAAATTGAAGCTAAGATCTGCAAGCAGGGCTATTCTGTATGTTTAAAAACCATGTCCAGAACTGACATCAGCATTATGGCAGTGTAAGAAGTTCCTCCTTTTTTTGAACAATGAATTAGATATACATCCAGAGACCCAGAAGGAATCTCACCCACCTGTGGAAACAGCAAAGCCAGCAGAGCTGGCCCAATCCCTCTCATTGAGGTTATGAAAAAACTTGGAGAGCATGGACCTGGACAAAGACCCACAGATAAATCAGCCATCCCAAGGAGAAATTCCAGCATGGTATTGGAGCCAAAAACAAGTTTGGTTGCAGTGCAGACAGTAAGAAGAATTTACCCTAGGTACTCCACTCCCAACACAACAAAGGACTGAATTATCCAGCAGCAGTAACCTCTTGAGCAAAAAAGCTGGAGAGAGGTGAGTAAATGCATGGCTACCCTAGTGGTGTGGGATGTTGCCTGAAATACCCATTTCTGTCCAGCCGCTATAACGGGAGAGGAAGCCTGAGGAAGAGGCAGATAAGAATATCAAATGACATGAAAGTGACTAGGGTCTTGCTAATTAAGCTAAAGACTTCCGCAAGAAATCTGCCCACACTTTCCCCGACTCTGCAGTTGACTCCTTGTACACATTCCTGTGTGGAGCACTGACAGCAGTTCTGGTAAGTGGAGTCCTATCAGAAAAACAGATCAGGTCAACAATTGTGAACTGTATAGCACCACCTACTGTTAAATCCAGAAAGCAGAGAAAACCCTAACTATAAAAGCACCAATGAATAGTGTACCCCCATGAAGGCAACACGTATAGATTTAAGGAGGTATCAGCTACTTGAAATGTGAAATATGGGAGGTTTACAATGGCATATGCATAGCATTATGAAAATAGATCACAAACTGCCAAAATTTACACATCAAAGAACTGGAAAAACTAAGCCCAAAGGTAGAAGGGGAAAAAAATGAGCGTTTTTTAAAAAATACACTAGAAAAATGACAAGGGAAAAAGAGAAATTAAAACTGGACAGCCCATAAGAAATTAGTAAATTCCTGAAAACATAAAACCTACCAAGACGGAAACAGGCAAACTAGAAAACTTAAATAGACTAATAATGAGTAAGGAGATTATATCAGTAATCAAAACCCTACAAGACATAAAACCCCAGGACCAGATGGCCTCACAGACAAGTTAAGCCACACATTTGAAGAAGAATTAATGACCCTCTTTCCCAAATACGAGGGAACATCTCAAACTCATTTTATAAGGCAAGAATTACCCTGATACCACCGCCAGATTAGGACACTTCCAGAAAACTAGAGACCAAAAATATTAATGAAAATTCAAAATTCTCAGCAAAATAGTGAACCAAATTTGACAATCCATTAAAAGAATTATGTACCATGCCCATGTGAGATTTATCCCTGGGATGCAATGATGGTTCAACATAGGCAAATCAATAATTCATATAATGAAAGATAAAAATCATGTGATTATCTCAAGATGCAGAAAAACTATTTGACAAAATACAACATCCTTTCATGATAAAGTCTCCCCCAGTTGGGTATAGAAGGAACATCATACTCAATGGTGAAAGGTAGAGTTTCCACTAAATTCAGGAACAAGACAAGGTTGCTCACTCCCTCTATTCTTATTCAACACTGTTGGATGCCCTAGTCAGAGCCATGAGGCAAGGCAAAAAATTAAAATGTATACAAATGAGAAACGAAGATCTATAACTCTCATTACTTGCCGATGATATGACCATATATATGTAGAAAATCTTGAATATTGTTTGCAAGATACAAAACCCAGAAATCGGTTGTGTTTCCATACACGAACAATGAAACATCTGACAATAAATAAAACTATCCCATTCTCAATGGCATAAAATATCTATACAAAGAAAACAAGAAGACTTTGATGAAAAAAAATTGAAGATGGCAACAAATGTAAAGATATCCATGTGCATAGATCAGAAGTTAACATTATTACTATCCTTCTTACCCAAAACCATCTATAGATTCAATGCAATTCCTATCAAAATTCCAATGGCATTTTTACAGAATAAGCAATATTAAAATTTGCATAGAACCACAAAAAGCTCCCAGTAATCTTGAGAAAGAAGAATAAAGCTGTAGACATTGCATGTCTTTATTTGAAACTATACTTCAAAGCTATAGTAATTAAAATAGTATCATACTGGGGGCACGTGGGTGGCTTAGTTGGTTAAGCAACTGATCTTGCTTTCAGCTCTGGTCATGATCTCAGGGTTGTGATATGGAGCCCCACATCAGGCTCTATGCTGGACATGAAGCCTGCTTAAGATTTGCTCTTTCTCTCCCTCTCAAAAAAAAAAAAAAAAAAGGGTATGGTTCTGGCATAAAAGCAGATACATATACAAGTAAAACAAAATTGAGAATCCAGAACTAAACTCTTCCCTATAGATTTAAATAATAATTGACAAGGAAGTCAAGAACCTTCAATAGGAAAATGATATACTCCCCAACAAATAGTGTGGGAAAACTGGATAGCCACATGGAGAAAAATCAGGTTGGACCCCTACCTAACTCCACAAAAATTAACTTGAAATAGATTAAAGGGAAACATAAGACCTGATTTCCTCAAACTCCTAGGAAAAACACAGGGAAGAAGTTTTTGACATTGCTCCTATGCAATGATTTTTTGGGAAAGGATGCAAAAATTAATATGTGGGACCACAGCAAATTAGAAAACTTCCGCACAGAAAAAGAATCAGAAAAATACAAAAGCAAACTATGGGATGACAGAAAATATTTGCAGAACACATTTGATAAGGGGTTACTATCCAAAGCATATAAGGAAATCACACAACTCAAAACCAATTGCAAGATGGCAGAACTAAATGGATGTTTTTCCAAAGAAGACTTCCAAATCCAAATGGCCAACAGGTATGTGAAAAGATATTCAACATCGCCATTAGGGAAATGGGAATCAAAACCACAATGAGATATCAACTCACAGCTGTAAGAATGGTTATCATCAAAAAGAAAAGAAATAACAAGTGTTGGTGAGGATGTGGAATGTAAATTCGTATAGCCACAATGGAGAATAGTATGGAGGTTCCTCAAAAAATTAAAACTACCAAAGGAAATAAAATAGGATGTTGAAGAGAAATACGGGAACAGCATAAGTGTCTGTTAATGGATGAGTGGATAAAGAAGCTGTGGTATATATACACAATGGAATATTTAGCCATGTAAAAGAAGGAGATGTCATTTCCAATTACATGGATAGATCTTGAAGATATTATGCTAAGTGACATGTCAGAAAAAGACAAATACTCTAAGATATCCCTTATCTATGTGGAGTCTACCAAAACCTAACTTAAAAAACATTGTACAGGGCGCCTGGGTGGCTCAGTTGGTTGAGCAACTGCTTTCTCAGGTCAGGATCCTTGGGTTCCGGGATCGAGTCCCACACCGGGCTCCCAGCTCCATGGGGAGTCTGCTTCTTCCTCTAACCTTCTCTCCTCTCATGTTCTCTCTCACTTTCTCTGTCTCTCAAATAAATAAATAAAATCTTTAAAAAAAAAAAATTGTACAATGGTGGTTATCAGCGGTATGGGGGGGGTGGTGAACAGATTAGGGACATTTTAAGGGTACAAACTTAGAACACGTAGATAAGTAAGTCCTGGAGATCTAATGCACAGCTTACAGATAAGAATGCCATCTTAGAAACTTCAAAATTGCTAAGAGACTAGATCTTAATTATTGCCATCACCACAAAAAAATAATTATCTGACAGAAGTATTAACTGACACTACAGTGGTAATCATATGGAAATATATAAATAAATCACCACACAGTATACCTTAAACGATGGTATGTCAATTATATCTTGTAAAATAAAGTTTTTAAAAAATGCCATTTAGTTTTCAATTATTAAAAACCATAAAGGAAAAAAGGAAACAGTGACACATGTGAAATGATAAAAACGTCTCCTTATTATCCTTTTAATCAAAAAACCTTGGGGGGTAAAAATACAGATTCAAGACACAGAAAAATTAAAAGGAAAAGTGGTCTTAACACATTAGATCAGATTGGCTCAACATACTACACATTCTTCTCAAGTACACATGAAACGTTCTCCAGGACAGTTCATTTTAGGTCACAAAATAAGTTTTAGGAAAATTGAAATCCTATCAAACATCTTTTCTGAACACAATGCTACAAACTAGAAATCAAGTAAAGAAAAGTAGAAAACTCACAAATCATGGAGATGAAACAACCACTACTACTAAACAACCAATGGTTCAAAAGAAAATACCTTAAGACATAAGTAAATGGAAATACAACATATCAAAACCTGAGGGAGAGAGATTCCCAAGCAGAATCTGTGCTGAGCATGGAGCTTGACATGGGTCTTGATCTCTCAACCTGAGCTGACCAAGAGTCAGTTGCTTAACCAACTGAGCCACTCAGGCACCCCAGCAAAAGCAATTCTAAGAGGGAAGTTCACGACAATAAATGCCTACCTCAAGAAACAAGAAAAATTTCAAACTCTTTTCACCTCAAAATGCTAGAAAGAGAGGAACAGATGCAGCCCAAAGTGAGTAGAGGGAAAGAAGTAACAAAGATCAGAACAGAAATAGACTGAAAAGGCAATAGAAAAAAAAAAAAAATCAATGAAACCAAAACCTGGTTCTTCAAAAAGATAAACTGGCAATCTTTGGTTAGACTAATAAAAAAGGAGAGGACTCAATTCAAAACCAAAAGGCAAGATGACATTACAACTAATACCATAGAAATACAAAGGACTGTGAGACTTCTAGAAACAATTATGTACAAATTGGACAACACAGAACAAATTCCTAGAAACATGCAAACTACCAAAACTGAATCATGAATTAAAAAATCTGAACGCACTGAAAACTACTAAGGAGATTGAATCAGTCAATTCAAAAACCTCAACACAAACAAAAGTCCAGGACTAGATGGCTTCACTGGTGGATTTTACCAAATATTCCAAGAATTAACATTACTCCTCAAACTCTTCCAAAAAATAAGACAGGAACATTCCCAAACTAATTTTTTTCAAGGCCATCATTACTCTGATACTAAAACCAGACAAAGATGACACAAATTATAGGCCAATATACCTGATGAACGTAAATGCAAAAATTCTCAATAAAATATTGGCAAACCTCACTTAATAATCGAAAGGGTCATTCATTATCAGCCAGTGGGATTTAGTCTAGTGATCCAAGGATGGTTCAACATCTGCAACTCAATGTGATACACCACATTAACAAAATGAAAGATACAAATCATATCATTTTAATAGATTCAGAAAAAGCATTTTACAAAATTAAGCATTCACTTATGATAAAAACTCTGACAGAGAAGATATAGAGGAAACTTACCTCAACATAATAAAGACCATATATTACAAACTCACAACTATCATCATACTCAACCATGAAAAGCTCAAAGCTTTTCCTCTAAGACCAGGAAAAAGAAAAAGATGCCTATTCTTACCACTTTTATTCAACATAGTATTTGAAGTCCCAACCAGAGGATGTAGGTAAGAAAAAGAAAAGCCATCCAAATTAGAAAGATAAAAGTAAAACTTCCATTATTCACAGATGACATAATATATATAAACTCTATTATAGTAGTTTTTTTGGTAGAACCTTTAAATAAATTCAGTAAAGTTGCAGCATACAAAATCAATATACAAAAATTTGTTGTGATTCTGTACATTAATAAATTAAGAACACAATTCCACTTACAGTTGCATCAAAAAGAATAAACTACATAGGAATAAATTTAACCAAGAAGGTGAAAGACCTGTACTCTGAAAATTATAAGACATCGATGAAGGAAATTAAAGCCAACACAAATAAAAAGCTATCTTATACCCACCGGTTGGAACAAATTTTCCGTATTGCCAAAACAATATTGAATTGCTTTCTACAGATTCAATAAAATCCATATCAAAATTTCAATGGCATTTTTATAGAAATGGAACATACAACTCTAAAATTTGTGTGGCACAACAAAACGACTCTGAATAGGCAAAGCAATCTTGAGAAAGAAGAATACATCTGGAGACATTATACTCCCTGCTTTCAAACTATGTTACACAGTGATGATAATCAAAACAAAATAGTATTGGCATAAAAGCAGATGCTTAGATTAATGGAACAGAACTGAGAGCCTAGAAATAAATCCACGCATATATGGTTCATTATTTTATGAAAGAAGTTCCAAGAATATGCAACGGAGAAAGACTTTCTCTTTCAATAAGAGGTGATGGAAAAGTTGGACACTATTTTACACCAGAGACAAAAATGAACTCAAAATGAATTAAAGACTTGAATGTAAGACCAGAAATGATAAAATGCCTAGAACAAATGATAGGCCATAATCTCCTTGACACCAGTCTTGATGATGATTTTTAAATCTGTCACCAAAGCAAAGGCTAAAAATGGAAAAATAAACAAGTGTGACTAAATAAAACTAAAGAGCTTCTGCACAGCAAAGGAAACTGCCCACAGAAATAAATGTCAACCTACTGAATTAGAGAAAATATTTGCAAGTCATATATCTGATGAGGGTGAATACCAAAAACATATAAAGAAATCCTATAACTCAACACCCTAAAAAGCAATCTGATTAAAAAATAAGCAAATGATCTGAATAGATATTTTCCTAAAGACATGCAGGTGGCCAACAGACACATGAAAAGATTCTCAACAACATTAATCATCAGGGAAATGCAAATCAAAACCACAAAGAGATATTCTGTTATATGTGTTAGGATGGCTACTATCTTAAAGACTAGAAATAAGTGTTGGTAAGGATGTGGAGAAAAGGGCCCCATGTACACTGCTGGTGGTAAGACAAATTGGTGCGGCCACTGTGGGAAACAGTATGGGAGACCTCAAGAAACGAAGAATAGAATTACCATATGATCCAGAGATTTCACTTCTGTGTATTTATCCAAAGGAAATGAAAACATTAACTCAAAAGTATATGCACCCCCATGTTCACTGCTGCATTATTTATAATGGGCAAAATATGGAAACAACCTAAGTGTCCTCCAATGGATACATGGATAAAGAAAACATAATATACAATTTTTATTTATATAACAAGAAATCGTGCCATTTGCAATAATATGGATGGTCCCTGAGGGCTGTACATTAAATAAGTTGTGCCAAGAAAAATGAATATTGTATGATCTTACTTATATGTGGAATCTAAAAGAATAAAAATAAAACTAAGCTCAAAATACAGAAAATAAACTAGTGGCCATCAGAGGAGGGTTGTGAGGGTGGGCAAAATAGGCAAAGGGGGTCAAAAGGTACACATTTCGAATTAAAAATAAGTCACAGGGATATAATATACACCAAGGTGATCATATGTTCATTATACTAGACTGCATATTTGAATGCTGGTAAGATGGTAGTTATCACAAAGAAATAGTTTTGTAATTATGTATGGCGATATATGTTAACTATACCTTTCGTGATGATCATTTTGCAATGCATACAAATATTGAATAATGTAGTATACCTGAAACTAACACAATATAATGTTATATGGCTATTATACCGCACTTAAAAACCTTAAGAAGTAATGTTGGGGTACCTGTGCCTACCTTCCCTCAATGATTTTTTATAATCAAATACATACTTTGATTTGTTAAAAATCAAGAGATTTAAAAGTTAAGCACAACACTTTTTTGAAAATAAAATACTTTTTTGTATGTGAAGACAGAGTTGATGCATATCCATAGATATTAATGTCCTCTTCTCAAAGACTCATTTTTGTTTTTAAGTTACATATAAAGCAAATTAATATTTTACACAAAATAGAGAAATGGGAGATCATTATTAGATCATAACTAGAGTAGTATGAGAAGAACGTCTTGTGAATAATGAGGATATGAAAGAGGTGGTATATTATAAACACAAAAGTGTAAGTTTCCTTTGGAAGATCACACCAAAAATAAATAGTACGACCTCTCTCACAATTATGGATAAACTATTTATGAATATATTTTTAAGAACAAAGTATTCAGAAAACATGATTGATTTCTGGGGAAGATAGCCATCTAGGAAGATCGATTCTAGGCTCACCTTGTCCCATGGTAACATGGACACCTGTGCTGTGGTAACCAGCACAGTGGAAACTCTCCACCTAGCTTGCTAATAGCATGCCTCACTGCCCTTCCATCTCATCCCGGGCAGGAGTTTTCCCACAGGGCCATGGGTCCCCTCCCACATTGAACTGGTACAGATTTTGCTGGCACCATGCACTCTGCCCCCACATTCTCCTGTGGACATACCCCCTTCAACATGCTTTTGACAGATCATTCCAAGGGTAACATAAGCTTCATAGGGTTCAGAAACACTCCAAAGTGACTCCTGCCCAAGGGAGAGGGGAAGGTTACCAGCCTCAACAGTGGGCTGAGGGCAAACATTTGGTCTGACTGCAGGCCCTGTCCACCAACAAAAGTTTCACAGGGGAGAATATAAGGAGAGGGCCCTACAGTTTGGTGCTACCATATATCTAGCAATGCTTGGTCTGACTCAACTGAAGCCCAAGAAAGCTCCAGACTGGCCTAAGAACAACACAGAGACCAAACCCTGCCCAAACCAGGCAGAAAGAGCCATTGTAGCTGGAATAAAGACAAATATGGCTCATGCAATGCACATAGGAGACAACTCTGAAAAAAAACCCAGAAGGTGAAAACAGGATACTGACTGCAGGACACTACAGGACCTCTTCTCCATAAGGCCATTTCTTTCAAGAGCAAGAGATGTAGCTGACTTTCCTAACAGAAAGAGACAATATAAGAGTATGGAGGAATAGGTCCCAAATGAAAGAAAAGGAGAAAATCACAAGGGAGCTAAATGAAACACATATAAGTAATATGCCTGATAGAGAATTTAGAGTAATGGCCATAAAGATACCCACTGGACTTGAGAACAAGAGTGGAAAACCTCAGTGACACCTTCCAAAAAGAGAGAAAAAACATAAAGAACCACCAATCAGAGACGAAAAACTCAATGAACTGAATTAAACACACTGGGTAGAATACATAGACTAGAAAAAGAACAACAAATCAGTGACATGGAGGACAGAGTAATGGAAAGAAATCAAGCTAAACAGGAGAGAGAAAAAATGAAAATAGATTAGGGGAACTCAGCAACACAAGTGTAATAACATTCACAGTATAGGTTTCCCTGAAGTAGAAGAGAGTGAAAAGGGGGTAGAAAATGTATTTGAAAAAGTAATAGCTGAAAACATCCTGAATATGGGGAAGGGCACAGAAAGCCCTCAATAAAATCAATCCAAGGAGGTCCACACCAAGACAGATAGTAATTAAAATGGCAAATGGTAATGATAAAGAGAGACTTCTGAAAGTAGCAATAGGAACCAGTTACATTCAAGGAAAAACCCATAAGGCCATCAGATTATTTTTCAAATAGAAACATTGCTGGCCAGAAAGGAGTGACATGATATACTCAAAGAGCTGAAAGGGGAAAAAAAATACTCTATTCAGAAAGGCTACCAATGAGAATAGAGGGAAAGAGTTAGTTTCCAAGACAAAAATTAAAATAATTCATGAACACCAAACAAGCCCTACAAGAAATATTAAGGAGGACTCTGAGTGGCAAGGAAAGATCCACTTTCCTTGTAAGGAAAATAGAAAGCACAAAATCAATAAAATTAAAAAATCACTCCAAGCTTTCATAAAATAAAAAGATATAAAGTATGATACCATATATCTAAAATGTTTGGAGGGGAGAGGAATATAAATTTGGTGCTCTCAGAATGGGCTCAAACTTAAGTGACCATCAACCTAATATAGACTGCTATATGCATAAGACATTATTTATAAACCTAATGGCAATGACAAATCAAAAACCAATAATAAATAAAAAACTAAAAGAGTAAGGAATCCAATCATATCACTAAAGTGGCCAGTAAACCATGAGAGAAGAGTGCAGGAGAAGAAAGGAACAGAAAACTACAAAAACAATCATAAAACAAGTGATAAAATGGCAATATATATGTATGTATCAATAATAACAGAATGTAAATGTACTATATTCTCCAAAAGACACAGGATCACAGAATGGATTAAAAAAATAAGACTGTATGCTGCCTACAAGAGACTCATTTCAGACCTAAAGACACATGCAATTAAAAGTGAAGGGATGGACACAAAATCAGAAGGTATGGGCAACTCAGAGTCACTGACAAAGATTTTTAGTGCTCTGTATTTAGAAACCAAAGTTAGGGGAAGAACTTTAAATGATAAGAAAACAGAAATAAAGATATAGAGAGAGGTGGGACAAGATGGCAGAGGAGTAGGAGATCCTATTTCAACCGGTCCTCTGAATTGAGCTAGATCTATACCCGAGCACTCTGAACACCCATGAAATCAGCCTGAGATGTAAGATTATGCACTTCTAGATTATGGAGGCAGAGGATCATCAGTGGAGAGGTACAAAGGAGTTGGGAGTGCATGGACTGATATCAGAGGATAAACGGAAGGGGGAGGGAGCCACCAGAAGTGAGACATTGGAAAACAATATCCCAATTCAGAAGTGCCCTGCACTTGGGGACTAGCATTAGCTTGGAGACTGGTGGCTGCGAGACACGGAAGGGATTAATAATAGCACTCAAACAGAACAAGGCACTTATGGGACAATTGCTGGGACCGGGTGGCTGCAAGCATGGAAATAAGCCCACAGTCCCAGGACAGCCACAGCCAGCACCTGCCCCCGAAGCCAGCGCCTGTCTGCAGCGGGTGCCTGCCTGCACCTGACTGGAGTCGGTGGTCCCTGGGGCTAGCAGCTGCCATGCACACCACAGCCACTTCTGCTGCCTCCACTTCCGCTGGGGCTGAGAGTACCCAGTGTGGGCGTGGGCTGCATACAGTGGTCTTGGGAACGGTAGCCCCCGGGGACCGGGCTTGCCCGGACCGGTATCACATCTGGTTTTGGTCGCATGGAGGTACAGAGACAAGCGGAGGGCCTCAGGTACCAACTGCGACAGTGGCTGGGGATGCACACCACCTGTGGCAGGTTGCGGTGTTCAGCAGAGTTTGCAGAGGTGGAGTCTGAGTGTTCTAGACCAGTCAGGGTCGGGAGCAGACTGGGGCTTCTCTCTGAGGCAGAGGTCTGGGTGCAGACAGTTTACTTTGCTCTGACCCCCACTAAAGGCCCGAAAAGCTGCCAAAGAACAAAAATCTCCAGAGAACAAGAGCCTGAAAAACCAGTTTCCACGGAGCCCAGCCCCTGGATAGCAGGCAGGGCAACTCCACCCAAGCAGGACTGACTGAAAAACACCACCACGGGCCCCTCCCCCAGAAGACAAGCAGAAAGAAGAAGAGGACAACACCCACAGGGTCCCCATAAAACTGTAAAACCCCAACATCAGGGGAAAACAATATATTAAGCTCCCGGTGTTGCCCCACAGTTTGTATATTCTTAGATACAACTTTTCTTTTTTTAATTCATTCTCATGATTCTTGTTTTTTTTTATTTTTTTTACCTACTTACCATTTCAACTAGATGTTTAAAACAACATATGGCATAGTAACTTTTTCACTTGAACTTTTTTCATACACGTATTTTTGTTTCTTTTTATATACATGTATACATATAAGTTTCAAGGTAGTCCTTATTCCCTATTCAATACTACTTCTCTATATATACCAGTTTCAATTTCCTTGTACCTCTGGAAAGTTGGGTCCTCTAACAAAGATAACATGATACACCCAGGAAGAACTGAAATACCCTTCCTGGCCCACATCGAGGGATTATAACCACCTTCCCGTCACCACCCCCACCTTTTTATTTTGTGTTTTTGTTTTTTTTTCTTATCCTTTTGTCAGTGTTTCTGTTTTTATACTTTATAAATCTTATTTTGGGGGTTCATCTTGGCTGGGATTTTCTTTTTTCTTTTTCTCTTGTCTTTATGTTTTTGTACTTCACAGATCTTACTCTTTGGGCTCATTTTGGCTATTTTTTTTCTCTCTCTCTCTTTTCTTTTTTCTTTTTGGTGGTGACTCCTGATTACTCTGAAACTTTCCAGGGTGCAGCTTGCCTGAATCGTAGTTGATATTTTCAGCTATACATCCCCTCAACCACCTCTCACCAGAAGTACGAGGAGGAGGAACCCCCCCCCCCACAAACAGTGGAAAAATTCAGAGACTGTGGCCTCTGCCACAGAACTATTAGA
This sequence comes from Nasua narica, assembly GCA_028533885.1. Classification (NCBI taxonomy): domain Eukaryota; kingdom Metazoa; phylum Chordata; class Mammalia; order Carnivora; family Procyonidae; genus Nasua; species Nasua narica. The sequence goes on from CM052808.1 coordinate 45,460,988, forward strand.
TATAGACATAAGCAAGATGTCAGAAAAAGAATTCAGGGTAACAGATATGCAGATGACGGCTAGTTTGGAGAAAACCATTAGTGGCAATATAGAATCTCTAAGGACAGAAGTGAGACCTGATCTGGCATCATTAAAAATGTTATCAATGAGTTCCAATGTAATCTAAATATTCTAACAGCTAGGGTAAATGAGGCAGATTGAATTATCTATCTAAAAAACAGAAAAGAAGGATCAGGAGGAGGCATGGAACAAACAGTTTAGAAGTCATGAAAACAGAGAAATAAATGATGCCATGAAATGTTCCAATGTCAGAATTATTGGGATCCCTGAGGGGGTGGAGAGAGGGAGAACTAGAAGATATAGTTGAGCAAATTTTAGATGAGAATTTCCCTAATCTGGGAATGGAACAAGTGTTCTCTTCCTAGAGGCAGAGAGGACACCCCCAAAGATCAACAAGGGTAGAAAGACCTCCAGACATGTATTTGTGCATGAATTGTAAATTCAGAGAAAATGTCTTAAGGGCAGCTAGGGGGAAGAGATTCCTTACGTACAGAGGGAGGAACATCAGAATGTCAGACCTGTCCACAGAAACCTGGCAAGTCAGAAAGGACTAGAAAGACATATTCAGGGCACTAAATGAGAAGAACATGTAATCAAGAATAATTTATCTGTCAAGGCTGACATTCAGAATGGATGGACAGATGAAGAGTTTCCAAGACTGGCAAAGACTAAAAGATTATGTGACCACCAAGCCGGAACTACAAGAAATATTAATGGGGGGTTCTATAAAAGAAGATAGACCCCAAGAGTGATATAGAACAGAAATTTAGGGACACAATCTATAGAATCAAGGACTTCACAGGCAACATGATGACAATAAAAACATATCTTTCAATAATCACTCTCAATGTGAACAGCCTAAATGCTCCCATACAATAGCACAGGCTTGCAGATTGGGTAAAAAGACATGACCCACCCATATGCTGTCTATAAGAAACACATTTTGAACCTAAAGATACACCCAGACTGAAAGTGAAGGTATGGAGAACCATCTTTCTTGCCAACAGGCCTCAAAAGAAAGCTGGGGTAGTGATTCTCATATCAGAAAAATTAGATTTTAAGCTAAAGACTGTAGTCAGAGATACAGAAGAACACTAATCATTCTTAAAGGGTCCATCCAACAAGAAGATCTAACAATTGTAATATTTATGCCCCCAACATGGGAGCAGCCAACTACATAAGCCAATTGTTAATCAAAATAAAGAAACATATTGATAAGAATGTTACTTGTAGGGGATCTTGACATGCCACTCTCAGCAACAGACAGATCATCTAAGCAGAAAATCAACAGAGAAACAAGAGTTTTAATGACACATTGGATCAGATGGACCTCATAGATATATATAGAATATTTCACCCTAAAACAAAAGAATACTCATTCTTCTCGAATGCACATGTAACTTTCTCCAGAATAGACCACATACTGGGTCACAAATCAGGTCTCAACCGATACCAAGAGATTGAGATTATTCCTTGCATATTCTCAGACCAGTGCTTTGAAATTGGAACTCAATCATAAGAAAAAGTTTGGAAGAAATTCAAATACTTGGAAGCTAAGGACCATCCTGCTCAAGAATGTCTGGATTTACCAGGAAATCAAAGAAGAACTTAAACAGTTCATGGAAACCAATGAGAATGAAGACACATTGGTCCAAAACCTATGGGATACGGCAAAGGCAGTCTTAAGGGGGAAATACATAGCCATCCAAGCCTCACTCAAAAAACAGAACAATCCCAAATACACAAACTCTCTTTACACCTTAAAGAACTGGAGAATGAACAACAAATTAAGCCAACCCCATGCACAAGAAGAAAAATAATATTAGAGCAGAGATACAGAGTTAGAAACCAGAGATACAGTAGAACATATCAAAAAAACTAGAAGCTGGTTCTTTGAAAAATTAATAAGATTGATAAATCACTGGCGAGACTAATCCAAAAGAAAAGAGAAAGGACCCAAATTAATAAAATTATGAAAGGGAAGAGATCATGACTAACACCAAGGAAATAGAAACAATCATCAGAAATTATTATCAACAGCTATGTGCAATAAATGGATGCATTTCTGGAAACCTATAAACTTCCAAGACTGAAACAGGAAGTAACTGATAGCCTGAATAGGCCAGTATCTAGTAACGAGATTGAAGCAGTGATCAAAAACCTCCCTAAAAACAAGACTCCAGGACCTAATGGACTTCCTGGGCATTTCTACCAAACATTCAAAGAAAAAATACCTATTCTCCTAAAGTTGTTTAAAAAAATAGAAACAGAAGGAAAGCTTCAAGACATTATTTCTATGAAGCCAACATTACTTTGATCTCCAAGACCCTATCAAAAAGGAGAATTTCAGACCAATATCCCTGATAAATATGAATGTCAAGATTCTAAACACAATCCTAGCTAATAGGATCCAACAGTACATTAAAAAGATTATCCACCATGACCAGGTGGGATTTATTCCTGGGATACAAGGGTGGTTCAACATTTGCAAATCAATCAGTGTGATGGAACAAATCAATAAGAGAAGAGAGAAGAACCACATGGTCCTCTGATTTGATGCAGAAAATGCATTTGACAAAATTCAGCATCTGTTCCTGATTAAACCTCTTCAGAGTATAGGGATAGAGGGAACATTACTGAACCTTATAAAATCTACCTATGAAAAACCCACAGTGCATATCATTCTCAATGGGAAAAGCTGACAGCCTTCCCATTGAGATCAGGAACATGACAAGGATGCCCAGTCTTGCCACTATTGTTCAACGTAGTACTAGAAGCCCTAGCAACAGCAATCAGACAACAAAAAGAAATAACAGATATTCAAATTGGCAAAGAACTCAAACTCTTTTTGCAGATGACATGATACTGTATGTGGAAAACCCAAAGAATCCACTCCCAAATTACTAGAACTCATACAGCAATTCAGTAATGTGGCAGGATACGAAATCAATGCACAGGAATCAGTTGCTTTCTTATATGCTAACAATGAAACAGTAGAAAGGGAAATTAGAGAATCAATTCTATTTACAATAGCACCAAAAACCATAGGATACCTTGGAATAAACCTAACCAAAGAAGTAAAGGATTTATACTCAAGGAACTACAGAACACTCATGAAAGAAACTGAATAAGACACAAAAAGATGGAAAAGCATTCCATGTTCATGGATCAGAAGAATAAACATTGTTAAAATGTCTATACTGCCCAGAGCAATCTATACTTTCAATGCCATCCGGATCAAAATACCATCAACATTTTTCAAAGTGCTGGAACAAACAATCCTAAAATTTGTATGGAACCAGAAAAGACGCTGAATTGCCACGGAAATGTTGAAAAAGAAAAACAAAGCTGGGGGCATCACGTTGTCTAATTTCAAGTTTTATTACAAAGCTGTGATCACCAAGTCAGCATGGTAGTGGCACAAAAACAGACATATAGACCAATGAAACAGAGGAGAGAGCCCAGAGATGGACCCTCAACTCTATGGCCAAATAATCTTCGACAAAGCAGGAAAAAAAAATCCAGTGGAAAAAAGACCATCTCTTCAATAATGGTGCAGGGAAAATTGGACAGCTATATACAGAAGAATGAAATTCGACTATTCTATTACACCATACTCAAAGATAAACTCAAAATGGATGAAAGTCCTCAATGTGAGACAGGAATCCATCAAAATCCTAGAGGAGAATGTAGACAGTAACCTCTTTGACATTGGCCACAGCAACTTCTTTCAAGACATGTCTCCAAAGGCAAGGGAAACAAAAGCAAAAATGAACTTTTGGGACTTCATCAAGATAAAAAGCTTCTGCACAGCAAGGGAAACGGTCAACAAAACAAAGAGGCAACCCATGGAATGGGAGATGTTCGCAAATGACACGACAAAGGGCTGATATCCAAGATTTATAAAGAACTCCTCAAACTCAACACCCAGAAAACAGATAATCAAGTCAGAAAATGGGCAGAAGACATGAACAGACACTTCTCCAATGAAGATATACAGATGGCTAACAGACACATGAAAAAATGTTCATCATCATTAGCCATCAGGGAAATTCAAATCAAAACCACATCGAGATACCACTAGAATGGCAAAAATTAACAAGCCAGGAAACAACAAATGTTGGAGAGGATGTGGAGAAAGGGGAACCCTCTTACACTATTGGTGGGAATACAAGTTGGTGCAGCCACTTTGGAAAACAGTGTGGAGATTCCTCAAAAAATTAAAAATAGAGCTGCCATATGACTCAGCAATGGCACTACTGGGTATTTACCCCAAAGATACAGATGTAGTGAAAAAAGGGGCCATATGTAGCCCAATGTTCATAGAAGTAATGTCCACAATAACCAAACCATGGAAAGAATCGAGATGCCCTTCAACAGATGAATGGATAAAGAAGATGTGGTCCATATATACAATGGAATATTACTCAGCCATCAGAAAGGATGAATACCCAACGTTTCCATCAACATAGATGGGACTGGAGGAGAATATGCTGAGTGAAATACGTCAAGCAGAGAAAGTCAATTATCATTTGGTTTCACTTACTGGTGGAACATAAGGAATAACACAGAAGACATTAGGAGAAGGTAAGGAAAAGTGAAGAGGGGGTGAATCAGAGGAGGAGATGAACTATGAGAGATTGTGGGCTCTGAGAAACAAAGTGAAGGTTTTAGAGGGGGAGGTGGGTGGGGTGATGGTTGAGCCTGGTGATGGGTATTAAGGAGGACATGTATTGCATGGAGCACTGGGTGGGTATTACATGTAAATCTTGGAACACTGTATCAAAAACTACTGGAAGGTGACTAACATGACACAATAAAAATTTTAAAAAGTGAAGGGATGGAAAAGCACTTATTATACAAGCGGAAGGGAAAAGAAAGCTGGGGTAGCAAAACTTGTATCAGACAAAACAGAAACAAAGACTATAAAAAGAGATAAAGAAGGATATTATATAATCATAAAGGGCCTATTCAAGAAGCTACAATCGTAAATATTTATGTACCAAATGTAGGCGCATCCAAATATATAAAGCAGCTAATAACAAACAAAGTGATCAATAGTAACACAAAAATAGTAGGGGTCTTTCTTCTTACACTCTTCTTACACCAATTGTTAGATTGTCCAAAAAGAAAATCACTCTTCTTACACCAATTGTTATCACTCTGAAAATCACTCTTCTTACACCAATTGTTAGATTGTCCAAAAAGAAAATCAACAAGGAGAGAGTGACTTTAAGTGACACACTGGACCAGATGGATCTGACAAATATAAATAAGACATGCCATCCTAAAACAGCACACACAGAACATTCTCCAGAATAGATCACATTTTAGGCCACAAAACAAGCCTCAACAAATTTTGAAAGACCAAAGTTATATCATGTATGTTTTCTAACCACAATGCCATGAAACTAGAAATCAACCACAAGAAAAAATCTGGAAAGAACACAAATACATGGAGGTTAAATAATTTGCTACTAAACAATGAATCAGTCAACTAAGAAATCAAAGAAGAAATTCAAAAGTACATCAAGACAATGAAGTTGAAAACACAACATCCAAAATCATTGAGATGCAGCAAAAGCTGTTCTAGGAGGGAAGTTTATAGCAACACAGGTCTACCTCATGAAGCAAGAAACATCACAAACAAAAATCTAAATTTACACATAAAGGAGCTAGAAAAAGAACAAAACCCATACCACAAGGAAGAAAATAATAAATTACAGAATAAACAGAACAGAAACTGAAAAAACAATAGGATAAATTAATGAAAACAGGAACTGGTTCTTTGAAAAGATCAACAAAACTAATAAACTTTAGGCAGATTCATCAAAAGAAAGGACTCAAAATCAGAAGCAAAATAGGAGAAATAACTGACACCAGAGAATACAAAGGATAGTAAGAGGATATTATGAAAAATTACATGCCAGTAAATTTGACAGTCTAGAAATAATGAATAAATTCTTAAATTCAATCAGAAAGAAACAAATTTGAACACACCAATTACCAACAATGAAACTGAATCAGTAACCAAAAAACTTCCAACAAACATAAGTCCAGGATGATACAGCTTCATAGGTGAATTCTGCCAAACATTTAAAGAAGAGTTAATACCTATTATTCTCAAACTATTTTAAAAAATATAAGAGAAAGGAAACTTTCCAGGCTAGCATTAACCTGATACCAAAACCAGATAAAGACACTACAAAAAAAGAGAACTACAAGCCAGTATTTCTGATGAACATAGATGTAGAAATTCTCCACAAAATATTAGCAAACTGAATTCAACAATACATTAAAAAAATCATTCACCATAATTAGGTGGGATTTATTGTAGGGTTGTGAGGGTAGGTAGTTCAATATTCACAAATCAATCACTGTGATACATCACATCAAGAAGAGTCAGGATAAAAATATGATCATTTTAATAAGTGTGGAAAGCATTTGACAAAGTACAATACCCATATATGATAAAAGCCCTCAAAAGATTAGGCTTGGAGGAAACATACCTCAATATAATAAAGGCCATATATGAAAACCCCACAGCTAACATTATACTCAATGGTGAAAACCTGAGAGGTTTTTTCCACCCTAAGGTCAGGAACAAGACAAGGGTGTCCATTTTCTTTCTTTCTTTTTTTTTTTTTAAGATTACTCTTTTTTTTAATTTTTATTTATTTATTTTTTTAAAGATTTTATTTATTCATTTAACAGAGAGAGAACACAAGCAGGCAGAGAGGCAGGCAGAGGCAGAGAGAGGAGCAGGCTCCCTGCGGAGCAAGGAGCCCAATGTGGGACTCGATCCCAAGACGCCGGGATCATGACCTGAGCCAAAGGCAGTTGCTCAACCAACTGAGCCACCCAGGCATCCCAAGGGTGTCCATTTTCATTACTTTTATTCAACATAGTAATGGATGATCTGGCTACAGAAATCAAACAAAGAAAATAAATTAAAAACATCCAAATTGGTAAGGAAGGAACTATCACTATTTGCAGATGACCTGATAGTGTATATAGGAAACCCTAGAGACTCCATCAAAAAACTGCTAGGAGTGACAAATGAATTCAGTAAGGTTGCAGGATACAAAATCAATATATAGGAATTTGTTGCATTTCTAGACACTGATAATGAAGTAGCTTAATAATGAATTAAGAAAACAGTCCCAGTTACAATTGCACCAAAAAAGTGAAATACTTAGGAATAAACTTAACCCAGGAGGTGAAAGATCAGTCCTCCGAAAACTTTTAAAACATCGATGAAAGAAATTGAAGATGACACAAACAAATGGAAAGATATTCCATGATCATGAATTGGGAAAAAAAAATATTGTTAAATTGCCCGTGCTACTCAAAGCAATCTATAGTTTTAATGCAATCCTTATCAAAATACCAACAGCATTTTTCACAGAATTAGAATATTCCTAGAATTTTGTATGGAACCACAAAAGGGCATGAATAGTCAAAACCATCTTGAAAAGAACAAAACTGGAGGTATCCCAATACCAGTTATCAAGATACACTACAAAGCTATAGTAATCAAAACAGTATGTTACTGGCACACAAAAAAAATGACAAATAGATCAATGGGACAGATAGAAAGCCCAGACATAAACCCATGATTATACGGTCAATTAATCTTTGACAAAGGAGGCAAGAATATACAATGGGAAATTTCTCTAACAAATGGTGTTGGGAAAAATGGAACACCTTCTTACAACATATAAAAAAATAAACTCAAAATAGATTAAACACCTAAATGTGAGACCTGAAACCATAAAAATCCTAGAAGAGAGCATAGGCAGTAATTTCTCTGACATTAGCCATAGTAATGTTTTTCTAGACAGGACTCCTTGGCAAGAGAAACAAAAGCAAAAATAAACTCTTGAGAATACATCAAAACAAAAAGCTTCCATTCAGTGAAGGAAACAGTCAACAAAACTAAGAGACAACCTACTGAGTGGGAGAAGATATTTGCCATATCTTCTTTACATATCCAATAAAGGGTTAGTATCCAAAATATATGAAGAACTTATACAACTCAACAACAACAAAAAAATCTAAAAAATGGGCAGAGGACATGAAGAGATATTCCTCCAAAGAAAACATACAGATGGCCAATGGACACATGACAAGACGCTCAACATCACTCATCATCAGGGAAATGAAAATCCAAATTAAAAGGAGAGATCACCTCACACCTGTCAGAATAGCTAAAATAAAAACACAAGCAATGAGTATTGGTGAGGATATAGAGAAAAAGGAACCCTCTTGCACTGCTGGTGGGAAGACAAACTGGTCCAGCCACTGTGGAAGAGAGTATGGAGGTTCCTCAAAAAGTTAAAAATATATTTGGCTTCTGATCCAGTAATCTCACTACGGGGTATTTACTAAAAAAATACAAAAACACTAATTCAAAGGGAGACATGTACCCCTGTGTTTACTGCCACATTATTTACAATAGGCAAATTATGGAAGCATCCCACGTGTCCAGCAATAGATGAATCCATAAAGAAGTGGTATACCTATACAATGGAATATACTGAACCATAAAAAAGAATGAAATCTTGGCATTTGCAATTATAAGGATGGATCCAGAGGGCATAATGCTAACTGAAATAAGTTTGTGAAATACAATACCATATGATTTCACTCATATGTGAATTTAAGAAACAATACAAAGAAAAGAGACAAACCAAAAAAAAAAAAAGGACAGTCAAATATAGAGAACTAATGGTTACCGGAGGGGAGGTGGGTAGAAGGTAGAAGGGGGGGGTGAAACAGGTGGAGGGCTTTAAGAGTACCCTTATCACGACAAGCAGTGAGAGTATAGAATTAGTGACTCACTATACACCTGAAACTAATATAACACTGTAAGTTATACTAGAAATAAAATAAAACAAATGTTTATTCTTACCATATTGCCCCAAGGAACAATGGAGTAACTTATACTTCCAGAAACAGGAACCAGAACAAGAATTCTAAATTTAATGTAAAATGACTTTTGCATACATTCAGAGTACAACAGTCCTTCCTTATCCATGGTTTCTCTTTCCAGGGTTTCAGTTACTTCTGGTCAACTTCATCCGGAGTAGCTGATCCTCCTTTTGAAGTATCAGCTGAAGGTCAATAGCAACTTAATGCTAATGTGACAATGCCTATATCACTCACCTCACTTCATCTCACCGAGCATTTTATCATCTCACACCGTCCCAAGAAAGGCGAGTATGGTAGGGTACGATATCTGGAGAGAGCGACCACATTCATTCATGTAACACTTACTACAGTATATTGTCTAACTGTTCCATTTTATTATTGTTAGCTTCTTACTATGCCTAATTTATAAATTACTAAATTTATAAATATGTAAATTCAAAAATATAATTTATAAATTAAACATTATCATTGGTATGTAATACAGGCAAAAACGTGGTGTATGTATGGTTCGGTACTATCCAGAGTTTCAGCCATCTACTGGGGGTCTTGGAAATATCCCCTGTGGATAAGGGGGGACTACTGTACTCAAGAGGAGTATACTCCCTTATGAGTTTAATCACCAAGAGAGAATTTGTTTTTCCCTGAGACCACTGGTATATTGGTCAGGATGTCAGTTACCACACATGAATCCCTTGTTCTGAATTTGACTGAGTGGACCAAAGAGCAACACAGGAGGCAGGCTGCACTCTGTGGACTCACTTCTACTAGTTCCAGCAATGGTATGCGCATGGAAGGAGGACACTCAGCAAAAGCATCTGTCAATAAGTTTGTGAAATACAATACCATATGATTTCACTCATATGTGAAGAGCCAATGTCATATGTTAGTCAAGAGCCAATGTCATTTAAAATGACTGTGTGCCTTGAAAGCACGGCAGCAAATATTAGCACTGTAACTGTAATCAGATTTGGCATTTGAAATGTGTGAACATGAAAGAGAAAAAAATAAGGCAACTCTGGCCTTCCTACCCTCTTGGAGTGATTCAGGCAGACAGACCCAAGATCTCTAGGGAGGCCGGGAAGCAGCCTGGTGCCTATTTCAGGAAGGTGCATCAGTACCTGAACCCAGGAAAGAGGAATGTAGAAAATGGCTAATTCAATTTTCATACAGAGAGGGATATTTCTGACTTCTTAGAAAAGTAGAACATTCTAAACTCCCCAAAGTGCTCCTTCCTGAGAAGCAGTGGGCTGGTGAGGCCAGTCCAATTTAAACTTGCTTGTTCAGACAGATTCCCAGAGGACATGTCAAAGTTCAAAGGAGGTTGTGCAAGGAAAACAAGCTCAGCCAAACATTAAGAACTCATCCCACCCGGACAGCCCCTGGAGCGGATCCTAGCAGCCTCAAAAAGAAGGGTCCCAGGCCACTAATGGAGTCATCTTTTCATTCCTTCCCTTCAGTGAGTAGGCACAAACACAAAAAATACAAAAGGAAGAGAGGATCTTAACAGTCAGGAAAGATCCACTTTACTGCGGAGAAGAGCTATTAGGAAGCTGCTGCCAGAAAGCCTGATCAATACAGAGCTGTAAAAAAAAACCAGTTACGTGTGCTTGGCAGTCCATGGAAAACACTGGGCCCCTCACTTCTTTCATTCAGAGCTCTTTCTCTGAGGCTCCCTGACGGAACAAAAACCTGCTGAAAGATCTGGGGGCTCAGTCAGATAAACTTCAAGATGCCTCAGTTTATTTTGCAGGTAATTCATGTCGGTTTCCTTTCAATTTTCCAGCAACTGATAATTTCCAACCTCCCCTCAGTTCTAGGTTATTATCATGGTACATGTGGGAAAACCTGGAAAAACAGAATGAACTCAGTAGCAAAACCGTGGCCACATTTCAAATATTTTCAGTCTGCGCTTGCTTTCTCTAAAGGTCACACAATTTCAAATGCAGTCACAATGAAACTCTTTGAAAAGAGTTGTTTTGTTTCGGGGCGCCTGGGTGGCTCAGTCAATTAAGCATCTGCCTTGGGGTCAGGTCCTATCTCTGGGGTCAGGGTGGGGCTCCCAGCTCAGCAGGAAGTCCGCTTCTCCCTCTCCCTCTGCCCTTCTTCCCTGCTTGTGCAAGCTCCCTCACCCTCAAGTAAATAAAGAAAATCTTTTAAATGTTATCTTGTCTCTAATTTTAAAGTCATGCCAGCTTCTACCGAAGAGGTTTTCAATGCCACTGTTACAAATTATCAGCTTTTCTCAGAACCCTAAAACAACTGCAAGTTATTTAAAAGCTGGGCAGTTTGAATTAAAAGCATTGTTATTTAAAAATCACCATTTAAGTTTCCATAAGGTTATTCATCGACCACACTAATTTTATTGAGGAGTGAAAAATACATATATAATTAAACGCATGGAGCTTGATGGAATAAATGTAGAAAAAGTTTTCTGCAATAATGAAACCTTCCAAAAGCCAATACAATAGTGTAAGGTGAGAAGAATAGTGTCTGGAATCAACATTGTCCAACAGAAATTTCTGTAGTGATGGAAATGTTCTTCTGTGCTAGTGAATACAGTAGCTACTCACCACTTTGGCAAATGAGACTATGAAATGTGTTGCAGTGTGACTGAGAAACTGAATTTTAAATTCTACTTTATTCCAATTTCAAAAGCCACATGTGCTTAGTGGCTCTTGTATTGGATAGTACAGAGGTGGAGAAACTTATACTTAAAAAAAAATCAAAATAAGGATACAAATGAGTTGGGTTTAAAGTAGTGAAATATACTAATTAAGATAGGTCATCAAAGGAAGTCACATGGACAAAATGGGCTTTCTAAGACTAGTCACAAGTTGGACACCATGATGTCACAATCTCCAGTCTCTACTGTGTGCGATAGAATGTGCTTTGAAAACTCACTCAAGTTGATTGGAACTCGACTGAGATATAATAACTGCATAATCCCAATTATGTTGACGTCAACTAGATCACATGGTCATCTTTTTTCACATATCTTTCCATTGTGTAAACAACATAGAAATTAACCATAGGGGATTGCTTAACTTCTGTGTATCACTTATAGGCTCTACTTGGTAAAATCATTAATCTCACAATTATATATAACAGAGCGTATGTATTTTTCACACAACAGAAACACCCAGCTGGTCTTCTGGAGCAAGGTGATAACGAATCCCTTCCCCATGCATGTGGCTAGTGAACCAGAGCAAGTTACTAAGAGGATAAGGAAAAGGTAAAAAGAGCACCTTGCCAGGTACCTAACTATGTAAGCATTTCTCTCTTGAATCAGGGAACTTAAAGCTGAATACATTTTAAAATGGAATTTGTGTATTTCAAAACTTTTGTCTGAAATGTTTGATATGAAACACTTCTCTTCTTCTAGTGCTGTGCTCTTAAGAGTATTAAGAGAAAAAGGGAATCAACTTTAAGAAGACATCACCAATGGATGATTACTATGCTCAATTGGATTTAGTTAAGTTCTCTTAACAGGTACAATATTTTTTGGGAATAATTTCTTTCTGAGTCATTTATGTATCCATTTAATATTCATTGAGCATGAATATAAGTTGGTTATTTATTAATGCCAGTGTTATGATAGTAAAAAAAAAAATCACCTTGCCTGTCCTCAAACTGAGCACAGTCCAGTGTAGAGAGGTGCACGTAACAGGTTAAATAAGAGGAATGCCTAGGGTATCAGGGGAACATCCAGGAAGAAAACTTAATGAGGGAGGCATCCAGAAAATTGTCATAGAGAACATAATAGCTGATATAAGTTAGGTGCAGGGGAGGGCATTCCTACACTAGAGGCAGGCAATAGGAGGGGTCAAGATGAAGAATTTGTTGTTAAATAATTGAATATGAATTTTCTGGGGGTGTCTAGATCAAGCTATCTGGTAGACAACTGGATATAAAATCTGCAGCTCAGGGCAAAGCATGGTGAGGTATGCCGCTTTTGGCGTATTGGGGGCTCACCATTGAGCAGTGTGCAGTACAAGAGGATCAAAGGGACTACGGTGGGATACACTAGGAAAACCCCAGTATGGAGGACACAAGTAGAGAGAGAAAGCCCAGCAATGCAGAAAGAGAAGAATTATCGGAGGTGCAAAGTGACATGAGAGTGTATTATCATGGAAGCCAAGAAGGTGGATGTTTCGAGGCTCTAATCCTCAACAGATACAAATAAACCCAAGAAATCTGGTACGGTAAAGGGCAAAAATCATCTGTAGTTTGACAATAGGCAGGCTCACGGATAAGCTTGCCCTGACCAGTTTCAGCAAAATAGTGGGAGAGAAGCCATATAGAAGCTATAGTGGATTGAAGACTGGGGAACAGATGAGAAGTGAAGACAGTGCATGAATACAAGCACTCCTCTGAAAATTTCAGAGGACAAGTGATGCTTCAGAATGTTGATGCTGAGGGCAGCACTCTCCATACACAAAGCCAGTCATATCACTATCAATGAGCTCTAGAATGGTAGTGAAACTTATGGCCAAGCTTTCTTAGACTCATAATTATAGGTTCTGATCCAAAGCATCTTTACAGCCAACAGCCCTGAATATTAGTGAGGAGCAAAGAAGATAATGGATGTAAAGATTCAGGCAAACTAGAAATTGCCATACAAATGTTAGTGATTATGGTCATTATTACTACAATTTGGTCTTGTTAAATTTCGATCTGTATATCAGCCCAGTTTATACCAGAGTTGAAAAACAAATTGAAAAGTCTGCCCAATGAAGTTTGTGGAGAGGAAACATCAGTAGTTAGCTTATGCATTATGCATATAATTTAGACTCAAGAGATCCAATGGATAACTGCAGCAAACCACAATTGCCCTCTTTAGACAGCTCAGTGTGAACTTCCTGATAGAAAGAAAGCATTCCAAAGTCCTATGTAATTGGATGTGATAATACCGGGAGGATTGGCTGCTTGCTTGCTTCTCATTTCAGTTTGATAATTTGAATAAATTCTTTATACAAATCGTAACTGCTGTCATTTTGATAACATTCCAACTTGAGAATTTGGATTGTTGGGTGCAGACCCTTGCCAGTGCTAAACAAATGGAGGTTGGCTAACAAAGGATTTGAAGGACACCCTTTCCTTGCTATCAAGTCTCCAACAGCAGCAAGCTTTTCCTACTGCTACTGTATTCAAAATTAAGCAGTGTATAAAGCTTCTTAGATTCTTCCTCTTTCACCCACAGAATCTTCAAATTGTTTAGTCTTATTCCTGATTCCTTTGCTTTATTTAAAATCAATTTTTACCCCTGCTATCCAATATACATAAATAATTCTCTTTGCACTTTTTTCTTTTGGCACCAAGTGTTCTATTTTTAAAACATTTATTATTCATTAAGCCAATATGGTTGAGCACTTATATTTATACAAGAGATATAGCAGTGAACAAAACAGAGTTTCTGCTTTCAAGGAATACACATCTATTTAGGGAAAATATCTAAAAACTTATGTCATGATTCAATGAGACAAGTGTTAGAACAGAGACATAAGCAAGAGAATATTACTCTCCCAAAGGGTGGAAGGGTGGTAAGGTACAGTAAGGTTTCCCTGAGGAAGTATTATTTACTCCAACTCTTAAAGGATTCTGATGTTTAGACAAGAAGAGGAAGAATATTTCATCTCATTTTGAGCTATAAATTCCTTGAGGTCAGTGATTCTGCCTTTGTTTCTCTTAAAGTGACTGCTGTGGACTGAATGTTTGCCTTCCTCTCAAAATTCATATATTGAAATCTAATCTCCAGTGTGATTATATGTGGAGGTAGGACCTTTGGAAGGTGGTTAGGTTGTCAGGGTGGAGCACTCAGGAATGGGAGGAGTGCCTTTATCAGAGAGGCCCCGCCCCATTCCTTCTCCTATGGCGGGGGGGGGGGGGGGGGGGGGGGGGGGGGGG